>CM022944.1:157120996-157754617 GCA_012931725.1 Litsea cubeba | reverse complement strand
AACATAATATAACCCTACACAAAATGGCACACTCACACAAGCTGGATACCGCGGGGTATTATGCCGCGGCCCTCCCATACTGAACACAGTCGCGGCGGGGAAAATCTCACAGTGCTGGGAATTATCCAGCCTCGCAAATAACATCACCCATCAACACACACTAAGACCGGACTCGGTATCACACCGTCCGTCTCCAACAATGCTCATCATGATAGCCACACAACACTCTCAATAGCTCCTACCAGTGATGATCAGTCCAACTGGCTGAGCTTAGATCAACTGAGTGAATGTCTATGCCGATTCAGGAAACAATAAGGGTCTGTGTCTGTCTCGGCGTTGCCTTGCGTGAACAAGGTCCTAACAAAGTCCCTAAGAAGTCCAAGTATCCATGGATCATAATCCAGGTCCAAGTCTAGTCAATGGATCCATACCAAGGCCCACCAAATACATGGCCTGGTCTATAACAGTCCATATGAGATACAAGTTCATGTTCAATAACACATGATCCATTTACATCCATAATGGGTCACAAGCCCATACAATCTAACCTCTCCAGTCTAAGGTAATCTACATCCAAGCTTAGGCCATAAAAGGGCCCGCCTAGCCACAGACACGGGTCAATGTTCACCCAATCATATTACCGGGTCACCTCTAAGTAGTCTTAGGTTCGGGTCCTCCATTTTCCATTTAATTAACAGGTATGAGCAATAATAAGGACAATAGAGTGATAATAATAATATGAGGGAGATGAATCTCCAAGTACAATGATCAATAGGAGATATCAACAGTCCAACCTAAGTAAATGATCCACTTTCAGATTCAGGTCTATCTCAGGTAATTCGATCTTTAAGTGAAACCACAGATGCTAAGGAATACTGTGTTTGGTGCTAAGAAGTTATGTGCATCACTGGTAACATATAAAGGTCGAATCATCTTAGATTACATAACTTGGACCTTAATTAGTGGACCACACGAGTCAAGGTTGAGCCACACCATCGACTCGTGGTTGGCACAGTGATGGAAGTCTATTTGGATGGTCAATGGGCCCCACATATGATTACAACAATAGAAATTAGAATCTGGAAAGTGTCACTGTACACAGTGTGCTCAGTCGACCTCTTGGCCTGGGCGGTCAGCTCGGCACACTGGGATCAGAGAAGCAAACACCCTTCAGGCAAAGCCTGATTGTCCAGAACTTCCTGTGAGTTCGGCTAACCCCCTGGCCTAGGTAGTTGGCCGTGCACACTGAAAGCTCTGGCTAAAAGGGAATGTCCCAGGTTATAGTCTCCTTTATTGGAATCCGGCCTTTTCGGAATCCAGCTCGGAGTTCGGCTAAGCACTTGAGCTCAATTGAACACTCAGCTCGGTCACCCAGCTCAACTCGGCAAAGTACCTAGCTCAGTTTGGTCACTCAGCTGAGTTCGGTAAAGCATTGAGGTCGGTCAGGCATTGAGGTCGGTCAAGCTCTTAGCTCGGTCAAGCGCTGAGCTCGATTAAGTACGGAGCCCGGTCTGGCACTGAGCTCGGTAAAACACTGAGCTCGGCCATAACACTGAGCTCGGCCTAAACACTGAGCTCGGCCTAAACGCGGATCTCGACCTGAGCATTGTGGTCGGCAGAACACTGAGTTCGGTCAACAATGAGCTCGGCCAGTGTTGAATCCAGCCATCGCTGAGCTCTGCCAATGCTGAGCTCGGCCATTGCTGAGCTCTGGGTTTGAGGAGAATTTCATGATCCTATATCTAGACTAGATATGAAATCAGGGACCTACCTGGGCCCCATAAGTTCACTGGACCACTTTCCCATACTTGATCAGATTTAGATCAAAATCCACCCTCATGGTCGCCCCACCCCGCACGGCCATTAGAGTGGATGAGATTATGATCAGATCACCCAGTGGGCCCCGCCACTGTCTGATGTTCAAAATGAAGACCCATCTTGAATGACGCCCCATATCTCCATAGTGCAAGGATGGTGGCCCCCGCGCTGATCAAACTCAGATCAGGCTGCATCACTATGGTCGCCCAGGGCCCCTCAATTAGCTGTGGGGTCCTGATTTTCCAAAGGTGGTCCCACCTGGGTCCCGGTCTCGACGCAGCAAAATGGGTTTTCACAATTCCACCTCCGGGAACTTGATACATTGACCCAATTCCCTTGGATTCCTCCTCAGACCTTCACAGAAGCATAATCAAAGAATAAAATTTATTTCCATATCATCCATCCATCATCAACCGGACCATTGATCATCCAAATGAGGTAACCTCATCCATCAATGGCTAAAGAAAAACCAACAGACAAGCTCAAAGATCGATCTAAGCATATATAAACAGAATTGAAATTTGCAGAATCAAGAGGAAGATAAGTCATGCATTCTAAGTTAGCAACATAGAGCACTTGCCTAATCTAAAGAAGGAAGAAGGAAGAAAAGAGAACCAAGCTATAATAGGGGAAATCCAGCAGTGGGGCTCCTCTGTTGTTGATCAGCGTTGGGGTTTTAGCTGGGGTTGGCCTTCTATTAGAAATTCTAGGGAGAGAAAGAGAGAGGGAGAGAGATAGGAATTGGAGGGGAAGATGAGGGCTCGTTGGAGAGAAGTGGGGAAGAAGAAGAGAGAAAAGAGATAGGAATTGGGAGAGAGGAGATGAACAGTGATTTGCTTGGGCAGGGAGAGTTTAGTTTAAATAGGTTGGGTTTTTGGGCTAGGGACAAAAATGCCCTTGGGGTTAGAATAGGATTATGGTTAGGGTAGAGGGTACTTAGGTCTTTAAGTGGGGCTTCTAGAAGATTCTCTGGTGCAAACCCCCTATTGTAAATACAAATTTCTAGCTAGGGTCTCTAATAAACTAACTAACTCTAAAATTAACAAAAGACACCCTATTGACTCTACTAATTACACAATTAGACTAATCCTAGAAAAATACATAATTACCCTTAACTAAACCCCATAATTAGTATAATTAAAATACTTAGGCTAATATATAGTATTCAAATTCAAATTGAGGGCCCACCAGGTGTGGGGCCTCACAATGTGCAACTTGCATATTGGTAGTCAACTGTGTTGTTGTAGCTTCTTGCCACATTTTGCAAAATCCTAAGAAGATGTCTTTTTTTTTTCAAGGGGTTAGTTAATAAGGACCAATGGTGGAATGTACAGGGAGCATCTAATTCCTAGGGATGTAGTTGAATGTCCTAGCCTGCATAAAAACCCAATTTTGGCTAGGCTTGTTTGGTTTTTGGGTTTGACTTTTTAACCCAAGAGAAATTTGATCATTAAATTGGGCTTTAGTGTACGAATTGCGTATATTTAATGCTATTATATAAATATAAATTATGAATACAATATAGGTACATATAATATATGATTTAATATTATATGCATTGAGCTTGGGCTCAATTTTTTTAAGTTTGAACGCAAACTCGAGCTAATGAACGTGCAATCCATTTTGGGCTTAGGTTTGATCCATACTCGGCCCATTGGACCTGAGTTTCAATTCTTGGAGCTCATTGCATTTGGAGGAGGTTGGTAGATCAGTTATTTATATGTATAAAATGAGCCTTACTGTTTATTATTTTGTAAAATGGATAATTTTTTTAAAAATAGCCATTTTTGGGCGGGCCCAGCCCGTCGTGCCTGGCGAGCCATAGGGGTCAGCCCACGTGCCTAGTACCCTTGGCCCAGCACGGGCCGTGTCGGGCCGAGGGCAGTTGACTGGCGGGCCGCGGCCCGGCCCATTTGACATCTCTATCTATAGGCATGGTGGATGGAGTTAAGAGGGTTAATCCAAATATTTTATCTCTATGCCTTAAATTTCATTTGCATTTAAAAGTCTTAACGATATAGTCAAGAACATGTAAAACAAAGGGTTGAATCAAATTTTTAATCTTTGTTTTGAAAGCTCCTATGAGATGCCCATGACCATTAAATAAAACTGATTTTTAGCTATAAAAAGTAGACACCACTCCCTTTCTATTCAAGCGTTCATCATGCATATAGGTAATTAATGTGGGCACAAGATACCTGATAATATATCAATAATGGGGAATGTTCATATGCATCTTTCTCTCACCATAGAGTGAGGGACACTCCCCTTTTTGCACATGAAAAGTGTATTTTGTACCTCACCCTATGTACTTGAAAAGTACATTTTGTACTTGAAGATTTTTAAAAAGGGAAGTGTCTCACACCCTATGGTGAGGGAAAGATGCATATGAATGTTCCCTATTAATAATAATCTTAAATCTTTAGAGATTGCCTAGTGGTTAGCACACTTGTAACAGCCCAACCTAGACTAATTGTGTTTAGTCTTAATTAATTATATTTAATTATATTTAATTATGTTTAGGTGCTAATTAAGTCTTTTTAAGTAATTTAGCCTTGTAGTAGCCTTTGGATTAGATCATGAGTCATAGTAAGGGTGGAAGAAACCGAACCAAACCGAACTCCGAACCGTAAACCGAACCGTAAAATTAAGTTCGGTTCGGTTTATCGGTTTATGGTTCGGTTTCGGTTTTTCATTTTTAGCAAGTTCGGTTTTACGGTTCGGTTTCGGATTTTAAAAAATATTTTCGGTTTAAACCGAAAAACCGAACTTGATTTTATATTTTAAATTAAATATATATATATGTGTCAATGGAAAAGGGAAAGGGGAAACTTGAATTTTTTTTTAATGGCAAATCACTGAGTTCATTTGTGTGATATTGAAATGATGTGTAACTAATAGCAACAATTTGGATCTATTTGTGTGATATTGAAAAATTCGGTTTAAACCGAAAAACCGAAAAAACCGAACCGTTTAATAATTTTCGGTTCGGTTCGGTTTTACTCGTAATTCGGTCTGGTTCGGTTTACAATATTTAGAAATTTCGGTTTTCGGTTTTTTCGGTTTCGGTCAAAAACCGAACCGAAAAACCGAACTTCCACCCTTAAGTCATAGGAAGGTAGGTTGTAACCGATTTAACTCAGTTTAGTTGTTGAGTTAAGGTCTTTTTCGTAATTATTAATTTTTTTAATTTTTCATCATATGCACGTCATCTTGGCATCATCACTTGTATCTCGACGAGCACATCGATTTTCGTATTGACTTCTACTTCATTTGATCAACCGTTGAGTAAGTGGGCCATCATTTGACTCTGTATAAAAATATTAGAACTAGGGGGACTTTCTTGTAAAATCGGGAATTTCATCCCTTAAAACCCAACCAAACCCCATTCCATTCGATTCCTTCTTGTTGGCTGGGAGAGAAGAACCCGTCTTCTCTACTTTTCATTCCATTTTCATTCTCTCTTCTCAAATCAACAAAAGGGCTTTTGCATGTGTTTTGGAGGCAAGGCTTGGAGTCCTCTTCATCTTCTCCATTTTCTTCATCTTCTTCTACTAGTTGTTGACAAGAAAACCATCCCCTACTCTTTTCAATTTCGAATTTCTTGCTAGAGGTAAGAATCAAACTCTTTTGTTTATGTTTTGAGTTGCATAAGAGTCAAGAGACTCATGTTTAACTATGCAAGAACATTCATTAGCATTTTTCATGTAGATTCCTTATTAGGGTTTGATATTGGGGATTTTGGGTGTATTTGAGCAAGGAGTAGAGAAAGGAAGTTAAAAAGCTTAATTTGAGGCAAGTATAAGCTATAATATCAATTGCATAGTGTTTATTCTTTGATTGGCTTAGAATTTCTATTATGTTAAGCTTTTTAGCCTTTTAATGAAATGATAATGGAATGATTAGTTCTACGTGGGATGACTGATGGAAATGTATGTAATGTTTATATGTTGTAAATGGGAGAAAGGAAGTTCAGTTAGGCAGGATAAGAGTTGGGAAGTGGAAGGAGGAGAGAGAGCTTCAGAAATGTGTAAAACAGCTCAGTCCAGAATTCTGTCGCAGGCAAGCGGTCACCCGGCGGCTAACCGCCAAGGCCTGGCGGTCAGCATTCCAGAGTGCTATGTTTTGTCAGTCGAGCCGTGGTGACCAGACAATGACCTGACGGTCAGCCGCGTGAACCACAGGCGGCTAGCCGCGGTGACCGACCGCCCAGAAATCTTCAAACTTTAGGGAAAACTCCAAAGGACTTTTTGGGGCTATACTTTGGTACCTTGACCCTTTTTATGTCCAACGGAAATCCAAAAGAGGAAGGCTAGGATATTCTCATGTTTACTGTTCGGTAGTCTATTCACCGTGCCATGGATGTTAGTCTAGTAAATATATGATATTTATTATATAAGATAGGAATGCATAGATGTTCTAAACCTACATTGGAGTGGATGGTGATAGACAATGGATAGTTAGATTAGGATTGGCTAGTAATTACCTTGATTCATTAAATCAATTGCATTCATATTGAAATGAGTATTATCATTGACCTCGAGTTTGGATTATAATTTAATTATATAACTAGTGTTTTCCACTTCAATTACTATTTTCTGATTTGATTCCTTTGGAACAATTATGTGTGTGACTAATTTTTATTCGAATTCGATTCGATTTGAGATGACATTAAATGGAAACTTTATCCATATTCAAATATTATTCGATTTGATTGAGTCGGCACTACTTAGCTTCGACCTTGTGATACCCGATGGGGTTAAACTTGGTTTAATTATTCGAGAGTACCGCAGTAAGTCATCTGAAGCATCGGAACTCCAGAACCGGGTAGTCAGTTGAGCATTTGGCCGGGCCGCTGATGACATCCCAACTAGATTCGTTCTCTAATTGAGAGGATGAGCTTAATGTAGTAGCTAATTAGTATGTTTTATTCTTCAATTAATTTGTTAAGCATGATTTATTCGATTTTGCACAATTGCCTAGTTCTACTTGATATTGACATCTTTTAATCAATTGTCATTAATTTGATTTGATACACCATGCGATTTATTATTAATGCCTATACTTACCGAATCGTCGTATTCATGATTCTATGTGTCACAGACGTAGGTGCAGCTCCTGATCCTGAGGAGGCCTAGGAAAGAGAGGAAGAGACCGAAGAGGTTCCTTTATGATTCGAGGAGTGGCCGGATATATAATGGCCCTATGTAGTTACTTATTCATCGGAGAGTGCTGTGTTATTTTTTAGAGCTCAATTGAGAGTGTGGCTAACCCCTTTTTGTGTGGGTCGCACTTAGTAGATTCATAAGATGCTTTTAATTATACTTTTGGTATAGTTGTGCTGGGTATTCTTATAAACCCTCCTTTGTTAAGAAATGTAATTATCTTTTGTATAATCTTGGAACGTTAAATGGGACTGAATGTGAAATGATACCTTGATGTGAAATGTTTTTTTACAGCTTCCGCTATTTAAATGTTATTGACAGGCTTTAGTGAGCTAGACTCACAAGTGGATAAAAGATTGTTTTCTCTTTCGTGTGTTGTATTTGACTCGAGACATGTACAATATCAAGGGAGTATACGTGTCGCACCTCGGAAATTACCCTAGGCCAGGGTGATTCAGAACCGGAATGTGACAATACTCAACCGAGATGGGCCACCATTAAGATGTGTTTTGTGAGTGGTGTTGATTTTAATCATTCATTTGCCAACCACAAAGGGCAACAGAGATCATCATAATTGTTTCAAGGGTGGCCCACTGAAATGCAAGATGAAGGGACACTAGTTACTGTCCCCTGATAAGGGCATTTATGTCTTTGACATTTGTGATGATTTTGAATTTTGATGTCAGTAAACGCACAAACATATCCTGATTTTGGATTGGCTTGTGTCTTCTTAATTTAGACTACATTTGGTTGAATGCCATCGTGGGGTAGACATTTTAAATTTTGCTACATGGGGATTCAAACTTAGGAACTCCAACTTACATACTCATGTTCCCAACTAGCTGAAAGAGGGATGATCTAGACATATTCAAATAATTATATTAATGATGTGGTCTAAAGTTTTAAAGTAAGCAAACTTCCCCCTAAATTCAATCAATTATCATGGTTAAGCTAATTTTCATGTGGGTGAAGAGCAGCTATCCTCTAATTTTGAACTCGTGACTAGTGAGAAATTCATGAGTTATTTACCCATATATTAAGGGAATGCTGCTCAGGTACTTTGGATAGGAACTTGAATAGCATGAGTAGGTACCAGTCCACCCAACATAATTATTAATTTTGTTTAGGATCCCATTTCGGACTGACCTCTAGAATGAGATATTTCCGTTGATTCGGAATTTCCGTCAATATTTCCACTGTTTGCAGACACCCAAAATCTCATAACATCTTCTTACAGATAAAATTGCCTGTCAGGCTGATCGCGGCGTCTACCACAGATACGATGACGACGACAACGATAATGAAGATGCAGGGAATGATGAGGGCATGTCCCACGCAAATACCCGAACCCAACAAGTAACCATTTTTGCGGTGGGCATCACTCTGTTCCAATCATGAAAGGGAAGAACTGCAAAATATTGTTCATTTTGTGAGCAAAACATCATTAATACATTAGATTAGATTAGATTAGAATAAGAATGTCCCAAGTCTTTTTTTTTTTTTTTTATAATGAAGAGTATCCAAACCCTTTGGGCATAGTAATTTTTATGGGCCTAAGAGTAGCCGGGTAAATTCCCTATATCCTAGTGAGGTAGCGCAATTTCAAACTCTTAGCCTTCCATGAATAAACCTAGGGTTTAAGTCATCTGATATACCCTCGGGTTTAAGTGGTTGACGTCATCACGACTCTTCTTCATCTTGACTTGATTCTTTCCTAGACTTGGCAAATGAGAAAGGACTGCCTCCACACGTCACCTTTTCATTAGGGGCAGAACCCGGAACCACCAATTGGTCTTTCCAGAAGACTTTGACTTAGTATCCAATTGGGTCTCTCCAGAGTAGGACTTGTTCTGGTACTCGAGTCAAGTGGGAGAAAAATCTCCCCATGGGTTGGGATAGTTTGTACCAACATTACTAATATGTATTGGTTATGCATACCAAATTATTGAATGTTTCCACAACTATATTGTAATGAAGTACTCAATAAACGCTTTTACGTCAAAATAGATCGTGATAATGAGCTATTATATTATATTAAAGTCAAGGATTTTAAAGTTAAATTTGACCGTAACTATTGATTTTGATCATGACACGCATAGTTTTTATTATCCCGGACCCGTTTGTTTGCATTAGCATAGATATAGGGTAATTAAAAATAAAGATTAAAGGAAAATTTCAAAAAATGTATGACAACAAATAACAATTTATTTAGGAAAATAGAAGTGAAAATAGAAGATTAAGGTCGACATAGCCAATTTTCTGTTCTTTTTTTTTTCTTTCCTACCAAGCAAAAATCGAAGTGAAAATATGTTAGTACTAATTCGCAATTTAATGTCTGGATTTTCTGTACTTGTGCCAGGCTTCTAAAAACCTATGACGTCTTAGAATGCGTGATAATCATGTTTAATAAGGAGCACTAGGGGAACTGGATATTCCAATCAATGTGGCTTTTGTAGTGTTGCCACTAAGTGGTTTAATCTCAATCATCTAAAGTATGCAACCATCTGAGAATTATGGATGCTCCAGGAGCGCGCACGAATACATAACTCCTTGGAGCTATTTACGAGATTACATCAATGACTTAGGGATATGCAACAGTGATTCTTCCATCTGATCACCAGTCAAGGAAGGTAAAAACAATCAGCTAATCCATTTATTTCACTCCGTAAGGAACCATATCTGTAATCACATGTCTGAGGGTAGAGCTACAGCCTATATATGTACATGTAATTTCAACAGTTCAAAAATACAACATATCAAAGTGCATTGGTTTTTCTTACAACTATAGCTAACTAAAGTTAAGCTTGCAAAAAGATATTTGTGCATTATTAACAAAACAAATATCATAGGGCACAACAGCTATATGCAACATGATTGGAGGAGGTATAACTATAAGAAACAAAACCAGGAACATCTCAAGGTGAATCAGCAGATTCAAGTTCAATTGCATTTTTTGATGCTAGCAGTTATCTTTCTGATGGCCTGAATACTAGGAGCTAACTAACAAATGAATTTATAGGAGGAACTGGTATGTCTACAATCCCTTCCAACATCAGAACCACTTTTTTGATGGAAGGACGAAGGGATGGCTCATCTTGTATGCACCACAGTCCAATCATCACCATCCTTTCCAGTATGCCCACATCCACCTCTTCTTCACTAATCAACTTAGTGATCTCTCCAGCTTTGAAGCAGGTGTAAGCCCAGTCGGAAAGAATAATTTCATCCTCCGGAGCCTCCCTCTCAACATTCTTTCGACAGCATATGATCTCAAGCAAAACAACTCCAAAACTGTAAACATCAGCCTGGACTGTGATGGGCTTGTTCCTGTGCCACTCAGGTGCTACATATCCCCTTGTACCCCTGATTCCAGTGAAGGTCTTTGTTTGGTCTGGCTTCATCAGCTTTGCCAATCCAAAATCAGATAACTTTGCTGAATGAGATGCATCCATGAGTATGTTTTGTGGTTTTATATCACAGTGAATGATTTGGGTCTCACACTCTTCATGCAGATAGAGAATGCTTCTAGCTATATCAAGTGCGATTCTTACTCGTTCATCCCAATTCGGGCAGCTTTCGGGTCTGAATATGAGATCTGCTAGTGAGCCATTGCTCATGTACTCATACACCAAAAGCTTATGAGAGCCATCATCACAAAAGCCCAGCAATCGAACAAGATTCTTGTGATGGGTTCTGGCTATTGCCCTCATCTCAGTCTGGAACTCTCTTTCCCTGTCTTCAACCATGTTATCTAGTCTCTTCACAGCGATGAATTTGTTTGACAGCACTCCTTTAAAAACTGTACCAAAAGATCCTTTGCCCAACTCTTCCTTGAAACATTCAGTTGCTTTCTCAAGCTCAACATAGGAAAATGACCGCAGAGAAACCCCTTCTGTCAAACCAATGTTGGGCTGGTTATTAATTGCTTCATACCTCAATCTATGGCGTCTATAAACAAGAAAATAAAATATGGCAGAGCCAATGAATGAACCTGCAGCAAGTGCTAGACATGCAATTAGAATCTGATCTATACGGACACCCCTTCTTCGGTTAGATAGAGTCCCTGTCCAAATGGAAGGTTCATCTGTGCTAGCTGGACTTCCATTACCGACCTTGATGAAGGCTGTGGTTGCAATCGTGCCTGAAGAAACGCTTCTTCTACCAAACGACAATGGAAGCTTTTGTTTGTTGCAATCTCCATTGCTATACAATGCAGCCTCGCAGTAACAATCTTGTAAACATGACTCTCTGCATTCATCTTTTGTCATCGACCAATGAAATGCATATGGTTCATTTAACCATGCTGTATTTTCCAGACTTAACATGGAGTATCTGATATTCTCTTTCTTATTTCTTGCACAACTTGGTCTCGTGAAGTTCCTGTCACACCCGCGAAATGGATAATCAGGATCAATGAGAATGAAACCAGGAGGACAAGAGCAAACCGCTTTGGTATCCACGAGAGTGCAGAAACCATTTAGTCCACATAAGCCATTGACTATGCATCCATCTCTGAAGGGCTCCCACAAAATTGTCGGAGTTGAACCACTGTTGCTACTGAAATCATGAGAATACAACCGAAATATTCCATCAACATCCAGTGTTACACGGTATGTTACCAATGGATTGCGAGGATACCCACCGTTTGTGAGATTCTTTATATTGAAACCAGTATTGTTGAGGAGGTAAATGCGCCCATCATCACCGAGATTCGTGGAAACATTGTACCCAGCTGTATTGGAATTCCAATAAATGTCATCTCCGGTATTCGTTCTTATAATTGGGACATTTGCAAGGAACCCAGCGTTGGTCATCACCAGTGTAAAACCTCCAGTTGAATGGTTGGTTATGGAAGCACTTGAAATGAGCAGAGTGTTCATTCTTAATGACTGGCCTACTAAAATGGTGTCTGTAGGATAGTCAAAACTCTGCCATAAAATACGAGAATTGGAGCTGTAGAGAATGAAGTTACCAGAATCGAGCATGGAGGCTGAGGATGCAGGTTCAGATGCATTAGAGATGGGCTTGACTTGGTCACCGGGGCCAATCAAAAGGAGCCAACCGTTGTTGTTTAAGACCAATCTAGTATCAATAGAAACTGGAGGGTCATTCCGATGTGCCGTCCACACAATTGTCTTGTTGGGAATGGTTGTGAGCCAAATTCCAACTGCAAAACCACTGCCTTCAGGGTAGAAACCAAAGGCAAACCTGCCTGAAGGTGAGACCCATGAAGTGGGGTTGGTGGTAGGAGAGAGAGCAGAGCCTAAGGTGATGTTGCTTTGTCTTTGTTGAGCTGTGACTAGAGAAAATGCAGAGAGACATAACAAAAACGCAAAGATGGTTGCCATTAGGCTTCTGAAGAGGGAGGATACTTGGTGAGTGTTTTCTGTATTGTTGTTTGAAAATAAATAGACAAGAAATCTTCTCAATCTTTTTTTGTAGTCAAAGTCATTAGTCAAATAGAAATGAGGAGACAAACAACACAATTTCCTCGAAAAATCATATGATGAGAAATGGGATTAGAGATTCAAGGAAACATCGTAGCCTTGCCCACTTGTATTGGAAGTCCAATAAATGTTATCTATGGTATTGGGCCATTGGCCCATACAAAACTGGTGTTGACCATTTACTAATAGGTAGCAGAATATGAAGTCGTGATTGTAGTTTTCAATGTTGATGTGGCATCAAAGACCTTACATGAAAAATCAATTAACAGATGAGGTTTTTCTTTTAAAAATCAATGGGATGTAAGATCCTACAGGTGGTATCAGAGTCTGGTAGGTCGGAATTTTACGAGTTCGCAGCAGGAGTAGCGGTCATAATTATGGTCCGATCTGTTTTTCTATATTGTAGCTTGCTTTTATTGAAAAAAAAAAAAAAAATTAGTTGAACCATGTACAAACATTTTAAACATCAAATTGCAATTTAATAAGAATGATCAAAAGGACAACTTCAAAGTTACACTAGTCCTCAAGCAGACACCGCGCTTTCTTGAGAGTGTCACCCACACTATTCTCATGTTTTCATAGAACACAAGTACTAGAGACGGGATCGATCAATTAGAGACAAATCATAAATCTAATCCAAAGAATACAAGTTCTGTGGGCAGCAGCATGGTTACACTTCCAGCACCTTGGTCTGTCTGTACAAAACCCAACAGACTCTATTGCAAGTACAGTTCCTCCACAAAAGTAATGAAAAGAAGAAGAAAAAAGATCGACTACCAGCCTCTTTTTAAAATTCAGATACACTTGGCCCTCAATTTCTTCCCATCAGAAGAACAAAACTGGGCTAATTGCCTGATCATCACTCCGAATTGTGTCAAAGATTCTTGCTTGGTTCTACAACACAAGACAAGTGAGCACCTAACTCTGCAATCGCACAAAGGTCCCATTAGAGGAAGAAAATCACACTCAACAGTAGAGTTCCAGCGATGAGAGGACTGGTAACAGCATCAGAGAAGTGGCAAGTTGCGCCAGAGGCTGTTACATTAGAGGAAGGAGCTAATGATGTGCCATTCACAAAGGTCCCATTCTTGCCCCCACTGCACACAAAATAAGGAAGACATACTGTTTGCTTTAATTTTTAGCTACTTCAGCATTTAAAACTTACACTTTAACAGCACTGAATTCTACTCAACTGAAATGCACTATAACATCCACTAGATTAAATTCCATAATCTGAACATGGTAAATTGAGATAATAGAAAAGTAGAAATTGGATGCATTGGTATCATGACTTATGCCTGAATTTCTGGTATAAATAAGACCTGATGTTGATCTATAGGTTTAGGCAGTTTGACTTGGCTGTGAAAGCTGTCTAATCGTGATGGATTCCTGTTTGGATTCTCCGAATGGATGCGCTGCAATTATTTTACCTTTAAATTCAATCCCTGTAGCTCTGTTTCCTAACTCAGGTTATCCAAACACATGAACTTTGAATTATGTGCAAACCTACACGCACCCAGTTCATGAAGATTCAAATGGTCCATGAGGCAGATTGCGATCAACTAAGTTTCCTATCAGAGGTTTTAAAATCAAAGGTAAAAAATAAGTTGCCCTGATATACCTTCCTGGAAATATACAGGAACCATGACCTGCATCAATGAAAGAATCCAAAATCAGTAACTTCGTTGTCATCCCATCAAGAGATGAATACGTTCTACACAGAATGAAGAAAACTTTCACCAAAGCAGCAAAGGAAAGTGGCATCCAGATTTCATTACATGGATTTCAACTTGGAACATAACCACTATAATTTCTGTTTTCCACCTATGAACTGAAAAGACTACCTGTGCCGCAAATACAAACACAGAATTATTCAGGTGAGAACTGTTTGCACATAAGAGCCATGCAGTCTGCCCTTTTTTTGGGCCACCTATATCAAGTTACTCAAATCCCCCGCGCCACAAGCCATTTGATACTCATCCAAAAAAAATTGATGCCTTTTAATTTTTGATATTTTGGACACCAGGTAGGCCCCACAGGCCTGACCATGGCATCTTTGGGACAGTTCTCACCTGAATAGACCCTCCATATACATACACACGTCTGTGTGTGTACAGGGTAATGTGAGCTGCCAAGCACCTTGGCATTACTCAGTGTACACCGCACTATAGGGCCCGCCTGGATGCATGAAAATCATTTAAAGATTCAGTTTCCCCAGGGCTATTCCAAAAACCATGGTGAAATCGCCCTATATATATTTGCTCAATTAACGGAACTCAATAGTTCCACAAAATTTATCTTTTAGTTGAGTTGATAAAAGCAATATGGCCCAGAAAATTAATATGAACTATCAAAATCATTTCATGGTTGGTCCGAAAGGTAATTTGGACCATTTACGATTTGATCATCACTTAAAGAAGATTCACAAAAGGATTCCAAATTTATGATAATAGAACCATCCAAGCCATTGGCACAGGACAAATTAACAGTATCAGGAGCTAGAAGATTTCTGCCACTGAAATTAAACTTGAGCAAATGTTGTCCCCACAAAGTGTTTGATTGCCCAGATGTAGAGCCAATGTGCCATCTCCACAAAAGTCAGTGATGATTGCAACTGCATGACCATGCATATGCCAATCCTGATTGTGGATGGTCTACTACATGTTCTATTAGAAAAGAGAATAAGTAAAGCAGTAAATATTTTATTTACAAAAGAA
Organism: Litsea cubeba; assembly: GCA_012931725.1. Taxonomy (NCBI): domain Eukaryota; kingdom Viridiplantae; phylum Streptophyta; class Magnoliopsida; order Laurales; family Lauraceae; genus Litsea; species Litsea cubeba. The sequence goes on along the minus strand of CM022944.1, from coordinate 157,739,470 downwards.
ATCATTGTATCTAGATGGGGAGGGATGTCCTTTTGTTTTGTGAGGAATGAGAAGAGACCCTGACCTTCACCAATGGCCAATATAGGACTATTCCCTCTACACAGAACATTTTAGTAATGAAAATCTTTCCAGGGAGGTGATTCTGATTCATTCTAGGAAGATCTCCCTAGAATATATCCCAAATTATGTGAATAATTTTAGGATGCTACTAAAACATAAGAAAACAATATGTCCCCACAGAGCATTTGATTGGCAACATCCAATTTCTGAAAATTTGAATCAATTACTACCTCTTAAATATAGATTATAGACCAAAAGTCACAGATCAAGAGAAGATGTGGAAGCAATGAAACAAAGAGTCAATTTTCAATAGGTGGTTATTAGTAACTGGGCCCATACATGATGTGGCCTATCTATGGGTAGAAATGCCCAATAACTGTAATATTTGGCAACTGTTGTTCAGAAGGTATCCTGTCAACGGAGTAGTCCAAAGCAACCAAATGCATGTCAAATTAGATTATTAATAGCCACTGGAAAAGTAACAGATAATGCAGAACTAAACATCACTATGAATAGTATAACAAAAAGTCTACATGGACTAACTCATGGAGTTAGTCCATGGTTCTGTCCATGTAGCAGGACTCGTAGTATAATGATCATAAGAGCTACACATGGCACGGCATCAGCAGGAATGAAGGTCCCCTATCTTAACGTTTACAAATCTTTTGGTAAATGAGAAAAACTGACAGTGGCTTGAATAAAAATATCTACTTTAGAGCTTGAGTAATCATATCCCGAACCTAACTTTGGCACTAAAAGAAAGAGTAGAAACTTTTCGTAGATCTTACAATTGAAAAGAATACAATACACATGAAGAGCAGCTGTCAGTGGTAAAGCTCTGTGCAGGGTTTAGGGCGTTCAAAGTTTGCGCACTCATGTTGTATAGCATCCGTGAATTCATGAATTTCACAGAAGAATCGCAATTTTGGTGGAAAGTGCACCCCCTTTCCATTTAAACCAGAAAAGGTACACCACACTTTCATATATGCATTTGGTTGGTTGCCCTTCAAAACCCAAAATCATGAATTCCAGCATTCATAAGAAATGCCACTGATAAGTCCCTAAAAATGCATAATTTCATCATCATTTTAGAATAATTAAGGACTTATTCTTTAAATCATGCACTGTTTTAGTAGGAAAATCATGATTTTATGTTTTGAGCATCAAAGTTCAAATTCAAGTCAAAATTTATTAAAACATTGCATTTTTACATACAATCATGAATTTCTATATTTTTGGCATTGGAAGTCATAAAATTCCTCATAACTTTTTGTTCACACATAAAATGATGAATTTTCTTTGCACCATTGATTTAATTAAAGAATATTTTTTTAATAAAATGGTGACATTTTAAGCATCCATTTAGTGTGAATTGGGTGGACCCGCATATTGCATCATTCCCTACCTTTATGATTAGAGTATTCTTTAATCCTTGTTTTTATTTTTATAGGGAATTTCATAAATTGGGACCCGCGAGAGAGAAATCAATTGAAGAATTAAAGATGACATCCTAGAGAAGATTGCACAAACAAGTGGGGCCCATCATCATGTTCCAATTGATAAGACAGATCTGAATCTCATATTTGGAATTATTTAAGCCAAGATGGAGGACGTCCAAGCTCAAACAATTTAAGGAGATGCATGCTCACAACCATGGCCCACCTCCTTTGCAACTTGGAATGAAATTAAAATTCAACTCCAAGGTGGGACCATGTCAAGGATAATTTTCCAGCCATGAAGAGTTCAAAAAAAAAAAAATGGAAGATCTTGCCAAGCAATCCAAGTTGGAAGATAAATTCAAAAGTCCAAGTTTCCTTAAATACTCTACAAGTTGGATATCAATCAAGATACCATTCCAAATTTTGAAAGTTTAAAACCCAAGACTTTTCCAAAGAAAGTGTTGCACGTCCAACACCTCTATCCAAAGAAGATATCACACGTCCAACACTTTGCCTTCCCAAGCCAAGCTTCTCCATTCCAAGTTGGACGTTCAATCCTTGATTGTAGATAAAACTTAAAGATTCAAATTTTGAATCTTGAATCAAGGAAGATAAGAAAGCCAAGAAAGAAAGAAAAAAAAGTCCAAAAGAGGCTTTACACGTTTAAAGCTGCCATGAAGGTTCAAGATGATACACTCCAAGTGGGGACCACATGCATCTCAAGATTTGTTTGAAATCTGAAATTTCAGATTTGAATTGATTCTTAGTCAAAGTGGGGCCCAAGAGAGGAAGTTGCATGAGACAAGAAGAATCCTAGGATTGTGGGCCAATCCCTTGAAACTCTCTCAAAACCCTCCTAATCCTAATCCTAATCTAAATTGGACCCCACACTACTAATCCTTACCCAAACCAAAAACCTTGCAAGCCAAGTCATTAAAAATACATAAAAGGAGCAAAAAAAAAAGGGGTTGTACGAGGATCCCATCCCCCCCTCCCTCTTGGACGACCAGCAACCCATCTTCCCCTTTTTCATTTTTTTTTCCTCCATCTCTCCCTACTTCCTCACTACTCCATCCAAGGTCTTCTCAAAGGCACACCACCAACTTGGATTTTTACGCCGTCACTCCGCCGCCGTTGCTAGCGTTTCTCCATCACCAAACCAGCCATAAATCATCTTCTCTTGCTTGGATTTCAGATCGCAAAACGAGAGACGGTTGGATCGCCGTTCTAGACCGCGAGTCCTTCTCCTCCGTTTAGTGTTTCAGGTGTCTAAGGGTAAGTTTGGATGAACATTATTTTAATTCAAACAATCTTGTAATGGCTATTTGCATGTAATGGGGCTTTCTTTAATGAATCAAGTTCATGGGGTCTTGGTTTTCACCAATGGGTCAACATAGAATGTTTGTGTGTAAGTGACAGTACACACTTGGTGCGGGTGGTCTTAGTTTTTATTGATGACATTCAGCAAAGTAGCTATTGCATTATTTTAGAATTAAAATCCATCTTTTTATTCTCTGATTTTATTTTCTTTTATTTTATTTTTTATTTTTAGGTATCTAAATAAATTAAATAATCACTACAAATTGGTTGTTCTAACAACTCTTATGGTGAATGCAGTAATTAGATTAGACTAAGTTTTAGTTTAAGATTTTTATTTCTAATTGTAATTAATATTTCAGACTTGTAATTAATTATTTATTACAAGTAGGATACTTGATTTGTATAGATTTTATTAGGCTAGTACTAGTTTTCAAATAGGTAGGGTTTTATTTAAGTGATTACTCCATGTGGATCGACCTCGGACTTCACCGAGTTATTTATTACTACAATCGCGGCCTTGCACTTGGGGTTGACGATCACACAAACCACAATATAGGATGGAAATTGCGGCTTCTTCAGGTTTGGCTTTAACAGAAAAACAGAAATTACAAATGAACATTCAAAATTAAAAATAATGAATCAACTTGTCTACGTCCAATAAATTAACAAAGGATGAGGACACTGGTTCCTTACTTGGGTCTGTAGTAGTGACTGCAGCCACCCCATTGAAATAGCATGTCCCAGAAGCCATGCCCATCTGGTGATAATATGTGTCAAAAGCATATGTTGCATGAACCTCAACTGTATCTGGATTGTAGCATGGTTGTCCCTGCAAAAGAGGAGAGCAATCCACCTTCCCTGGCCCACATGCCCAATCCAATGCAGCCTGCAGCAGCTTCCTATCTGCTCCATCCTTTGCTACACAGTATGTCTGATTTGTTGTGTCATTCGCCAGCACCGGCCCTGAACCTGTCAAGTGCAGGATATAAACTGGCACCCCACTTGGTTCAAACAGGCCCCAATTTTTCTCAGACACAGACCCAGGTCTTAAATCTTCATTATAGAGCTCATATATGTAAGTGCTTACTGGCACTCCTGGGTACTTTGGTGTGCCAGTGTTATTCAATACATGCCGGATCAGATTGCTAACATATGTATTGGCGTTGTCAACAGTGGCATCTGGCTCTGAAGAGTCACCCTTGGAGGGCCACCCTGATTCCATGACAACAATGGGAATGTTGGTAAAGTTCAAGTCAGCCATTGCGTAGTGAGCCGCATCGAGGAGAGCATCAAAGACATTCGTGTAATGCAGGAGAGTGTTGGCATCAACGGCTTCTTTGGTGGGCGGAAGTGGGCGGAAAAGGGCATAATCCAGCGGAATTACGCCATTGGATTGCATGTAATCATAGTACGGGTAGACATTGAGCATGAGATAGGAGTTCGTGGACTGTAAGAATTTGAACATGGGGACCAAAACTGAATTCCATGAATGGTTGAAGAAGGCTTGTGATGGAGGGAATGAGTCAAGGATGATTGCCGAGGAGTGTGGAGTGGAGACCTTGATCTGGGAATCAAGGTTGGCTGCTACAAGTGCTGAATGGATGAATTGGAGAGCAGATACCAGGACAGGTGCCGCATTTGGAAGGGAGGTAATGACCTCAGATCCAATGGCTATGGCAGTTATGTTGGTGGCAGGAACATGGGCCACAACGTTTCTGGCCACCCAATTGGCTGCAGTGGCATTTGACTGACCAATGCCAAGGAGCTCATTGTTGGGGACTGAAACAGTGACGCGAATGCCAGTGTTGGCGAGCGCCAAGAGCATGGCGCGGTCCGCATCATAGAGGCGTACATGCCGGATCTGCTGGGACTTTAGGAGAGCCACCACCTGGGTTGGGGAAGGCATGTTAGAAAGGTCTGTTCCAATATTCACACCAATAAATGCATCTGCAAGGCCAGACGGAAAAATGGAATTTAGCAATAGAAAGTTTAATAGGAATCTAGTAATATGAAGTATGAGCATTTTTTAATGTTAGGTAAAAGAATCAATAAACAAGAAATGTATTATCGCTATTGATTCCTCTGAAGATGTTTTATGGAAAGTTCTGCAGCAGGCATTGCCTTTTGCAACACATGAAACATAAAAATGTCCGCATTATTGAAGTGTAACCTCTTTTCTCCTATGACTAGAAAACAACACCAGATTCAAGATCATCACCACAGGGGAAAAACAACTTGGAGAATGCTCTAAAACAATAATGCATGTTGCATATGTACAACTATTGTATAGCAATACAGGAGTCCAAACAATGGTAACCAAGTTAGTAGTTTACTTATAAAGCATATCTTTATGTGTTAGGTGTTACTTGAGTAGGGACTTGACCACTCTCGTTAATAATTTATTTAACCACTTCTAGGTAGTTAGTCATCCCCGACAATTAGTTTGTCATGTATTTTATTTTCTATGCAGTTTTCTATGAATAAATGAATGAATATGAAAGAATTGCAATCCATTCCCCAATTTTGCGTGTGCGTAACTGAGTGAGAACTTGTATGAAATTCGGTGGTTTGTGTTGTTTGGGAATACCACTACAGTTGTATTTTCTAAAGGTATAGATTGTGATGCTGGTGAGCAGACAAAAGAACATGTATTAAAATGTTTTCTAAAATTCAACAAAGGTATAAATTGTAATGCAGCTGAGCAAAATCTGTATTTTCAGGACCATGCATCTTGTCAAGGAAGTAAAGATCACGACAGTCCCTCCACAACTTGGATTGATTTGAAAACCACTCATATCAGAGCCATACAGTGATGCTTTGGATCAAAGTAATCTTCTTCATATGGTGATTAGTGTATGAACTTGAGTAGAAAAGATCACTTCAATCTGATGGAAAATACCAATTTGATCCGAGTAACATTTTATTGGGCTTAGCAATGATATCAGAACCTTGTTGGAGCCAAAAAAAAAAGAAAAAGAAGTATATTGGGTTATGGATACTAGGATACAATCATACAAATAATAACTTCACATATAATCCTAATCTACCCTACTGAGCTACTGCAAACCTACTTTATCTCTAGGCATTACTAGATGATATCTCCCTCCCCTGACAGGAGCTCCAACCTAGCTACCCAGGCTCCTCCAGGAGGACTCTAGCATCCCTTTACCAGCTGAGCTAGCAGGCTGGGCAATTTCATGTATATATAGAGTGCCACAAAAACACATTTTAAATACCATTGTATTTTACATTCTAATTCTTGTTTTATAGTAACAACCGCAAAAATCTGTGGGTATTATTAAATAAGAGGAATGATCATATACAGATGGATGCACAACCAATTTTGAACTTGTAACGCATCTCATGAAAAATCCTCACAATCCACCTTTAATAAATGCTAGGCTAACCATTGGACCAAACCCTTCATAATGAATGATCATGTGCAAGAAAATATGATTTGCATGTCCCTTTCCCATTATTTATGTGAGGGAGTTTTCTCCTAAGAGATGTCTGCAGACATCCAAGTGAGTGCCTATAATTCAAGGGTCCCTGTTTTTTCGAGCCAAGTGAGTGACAGTAAATTGGAGACGTCCACTTACAGAAATTCCTGGAGGAGAATGAGAATATTCGGTGATTACTATGATGCTACATATCACGATTATCAAATTGACATGGGAGCAGTTTGCCTCAATTAGACCTGGGACAATTACAAGCCTTTAAATTGTCATTGGCCATAAATTAGACAATTGAACAATAATTTAATAATTTGGCCATGCCACTAGAGACCATGGGCAGAAATATGGATGCTCTTCTTTGGCACCAATACTTGCCCATGTGCAGTGGCAATGAAGTCTTTAGGAGGAAAAATACATCATGTTGGCTCCAACAATTGTGTCATTCCCTCATGTAAGTTTTAATATTGTACAAGAGGTGATTTTGAGGTAACAACCCACCTTATATATGGCCCATGCATAGAAATGGCGTCCATTTGAGGATCCTCATGGGCCTCAGATGTGGACCAGCTGAGTTAGTACAGTGGTACATTTGAGCTCCCAGGAAATTGCTACTTTGGAAGATATTTGCGGGCCCACTAGTTGGCACCCACTTTTGGATAATTGAACCTTGGGACTGTACCTATTCCCAAATCTTCTTTTGGCCATACAATCAATCCCATTGATAAATTATAATGCACCAGAGAAAGAAGAAAAGTGATGCCTCCATCACTCCATGAATATACAAAATGGCTTGGGGCCCATGACAGACCTACTGTCGCTCCCACTAACAAGAAACCGCTCCCACAAGTAGCTTTTGCCACAAAAGACCCCTTATTTATTGACCATAATAACCCCCACATCCTTTTAGAAACTGGCTCGAGTAAATGCAATGCAGATCAGGCCTTTGTTCATTTTAATGGGTCCACTCACGTAACTGCCCTTCCAACATAGTTGAATGAATTGTCTTTCTCGGGGACTCAAATAGGAGAAGATTGTGAAAATTGTTTTGAATAAAGTAACCGTGCATTGGGTGGCCCCTATATAGAAAGAAGGACCCCACTGAAATTTAGAGAAATCCCGAATTAAAAGGAGTGAAACTCCTCAGCAGGACTGGGCTAAAAAAACAAGAAACATGAGCAGTTGAAAGTAAACTCCCCGCATGTAGCCGAGATAACAAATATATATAAGATTGTGTTAATTAGCTTGAACTCCCCCGTGTGTAGATAAGATAAACAATATACATAGGATTGCGTTAATTAGTTTTTTATTAAAAAGTAAAAATAAAACTCGAGTTGCGTTTATTTTGAATGGTTCAGATTCCAATATGGCGTCATATTGCTGAGTTTCACTCATTAACCCAAGATTTCTCTTTTAAAGCCTCATTGACTCAGGTTTTCTCTTTTAAGCCTCAAGAGAATCTGGATTTATATCTGGATTCAATGTCATTATTGTTATAGAAGCATGTCTCCTGCTATTAATTAGTGAGGGCATTTTGGTCAATTAAAAAAAGAAGGTGTGCCCCACCTGTACACGCCACTGTATCAGGCTCGTACCTTTTGAATTTTGATGGTCTGAAAACGTCTGATTCTAGCCAGGGTCTCAGACTCTCAGCTGACAGATTAAAGAGATGAAACAAGGGCACTTTCGTCACAAAGTTACTCTCTCTTCCTTTCTCCCTCTCCCTCTCTATCCTTTCTATTGAAAGGAGTGAATGAGAAAAATGAGCAGGGAAAATGTCTGCTACGTTTGAAACCAGAACAAGTATGGGAAAGGAAAAGAAAAATCATCTATTTCCTCTTCTTAATCACTCAAACTTACACAAAAATCAGAACCATATGATAAAAGATTGCATTTTTCTCCTTAAACGTTCAAAAACAAACAACCCATCACCTTAAAGATTCAAACTTTCCCAGTTGAAAGAGTAGAAGAAATGGGATAAAAACCAAAACCGAAAACACCACAATCTCATAATAGAAGCTAGTAATCTAAGGTCGTTTTCAAGCATATTATCGTATCAAATAGAAGCTCAACACCCCCATCTCACACTTCTTAAAAGGGCCACAGATACAACATTAACAAAGGAAATGCTAAGAATAAGACATCAAAAATCCCAATAAAGCATCAGAAGCAAGAAATCCCAAATGGGTTTGCAAATATATAAGCAAAGATTCACAAAAAAAAAAAAAAAAAAAAAGAAAAGAAATGAATTAATGGTGCACCTTCAGCCAAGGCAGCAACAGAGAGTGGTAAAAGGATCAGAAGCAGCAGAGCCATGGATTCTTCAGGTAAAGCTCCGATCTTTCAAACGCATGCACTCAGATGAAAGAAACCCAGAAAGAAAATCCAACAACAGGTTACAACAGGGAGAGGGAGAGGGAGAGGGAGAGGGAGAGAGAGTGGTTGTAGTAAAGTGGAATAAGAATCGAAGGGGATGTGAAGAATAAAATAAAAGTAAAGAGAAGTGATCGGTCTAACCTGTGTTGGACGACACAAACAGTTCAACCCGCTTTGTGGGGGACCGCTGCACATAAACTATGTCAAGTCTGCGGAATCAGATACGACTGATGCATTATTGAAATCTTCTGAGATAAATTTCAAATCCATCCGATAATCTTAGCCATTGAATCGAGAGCATGGACATTGGACGGTGAGGTCTTTCTGGAGGCCCTTCATCTAGCTGCGTAAATTATTATCTATAAACATTTTGATCAAGGAACTTGTTATCCAACCATTGGTTATGGCTATTTCTAATTGATGTGGGTCCATCCCGAATTCGAGGCTTTATCTTTTTCTTTTCGTTGGGTTGGCCCCGTGGCCATGACACAGGAATATGGAATATAGGGCTCTCACCAGGTTTTAAAGCTAACTTTAACCTTCAGAAATCTAAAGCTAAAAGGAATGAAATTCAACAGTATAACCAACCTATTGATATCGGAACCACGGGCCGCTCGACCATTTAAGCAAGAAAAGCTCCTGCTTCAGGCCTCTAAAAAAATAAGGCCCCATAGTATTATATTTTATTAAAGTTATATATTCACATTTCAAAACACCATAAAAGCAAGTCTTTTTTTTCTCTCTCCAAAAAATAAGGCCCATAATAGTAATTAGTGTCACATCCCACTGAAGTCATCTTTTCAAATTCCAAAAAAGCATTAAATCAACCGTCATCCTTCCTTTTTTCTCAAATCCCAACAAATCTCAACCTCGGTGGTGTTTTTCAAATGAGCATTCCTTTTATAGATTAATGAGCCACATTTAATTCAATCATTTCTCACATAAGCATCTAACCACTTTCTTTTTTTCTTTAAGGATTTACTGATATGGTTTTCTTTTTTTAATAATATATGTTAATCATAACTCACTAACTCAAATATTATCTATTGCTTTTTTATATTGAATAAGTTACATCAAATTCAAAACTCATTCGCATCTAAAATCTTTATGGCCAACAATGATAAATCGCTAAATCAGGTTTTATTGTTCTATACTTTTAGTATTTTTTTTAATCCCAAGCTCGTACTGAATGTTTATAATAGTTAGTGTTCATTTTATTTGTAAGTTTTATTAATTATAATTTATAAATAATAAATATGTCTACTAGAAAACTCAAATCTGGATAAAAACTTTAAAGAGAATAATAGATAATTTGATGTCTCAATTAGGATTTTCACTTAGGCCTCAAATTGTCTCGAGCCGGCCCTGATAAAAACCATTTAAAAATAAAAGCCCTTGGTATATCTTAAATAATAAAATTAAATATTTTAATATTTTATTTAAGAGATTTTTAAAATCACACGGTTGCGACCGCGCCCGTAAGATCACACTTGAAGTCCACCAATGATCTCATCATACAATTGAGCACCATAATAAAAATATGATAACAACGAACGGACGTCAATACCTTGTCACGTTTTTATGTTTGTATTCAATTGAGTGGTGAGACCTACACCTTTTGAATCGGAATTTAAGGATTTACCAGGAGAGGGAATGAGATTCATCTTATAGCCCCTGTTTCTTTAGTGGAATTTCTGCTAGAAATTCACCATGTCCAGGAACTCCTGGACATGATGTGACAAGTTGTCCCCTGGAATTCTTGAACTCTATATTTCTTTTTCTAGCATTTCTGGATTCCAATCACCTTTTGACCTTTGGAAATCCGGGAATTCCACTCCCTATGTATTTTTGTGGAATTCTTGGATGCTCAAGCCCAAAGGGGCATCCAGAAATTCTACTTTGTTGAGAATTTAGAAATTCTCCATACATGAATTCCTGAAATTCCATCAGAGAAACGGGGCCTACAGGGTCATCAAGAGGTAGTTCTTGAAAAAATATTACACGTGTAGCAGGTGCGACTTACAAGGCAGGATTTCTCGATGCTGAAGCTTCATAGGATCTGGATTCGTGAAAATATGGTGTGGATTTCGTCGCTGCGAGATGCGTGGAGAAATCGACGGTGCAGATTCGCGCACAAGGGGCATTTGTGGTTGGCTTGTGAAAAAGGACGTGCTGACGTGGCGACAGCTGTAATCAACGGTCTTATTCTGGTAAGTGCTTTTTTAAATTGTGGCTCCTTGGTCCTTCCTGGGAAAATGTTTTCTGTTTCCTGATGGACACAAAGGAAGAGACAAAACTACTTTTCCCTTCTTTTAATCTTATCTTTAATCATCTCATGTGCGATTTGACATCCCATCACATCTCAACCGCTCATCACTTTCCAATAATGTGGCCTGACAAAAAGGTCTGTGAGAATTGGCAAGCATCTCAAAAAAATAGTTGCTTCCACCAGGCACCTTCTGCAATCCAACCTGTGATTCCTAGCCACTAACAAACAGTTAGTGGGGGCCCACGTGAAGGCTTGAGATGGCAGGGTGGCCCACTTTACTATTTTGGATTTGGAATTTTCTTTTCCAAACTAGGCTATATATGATCATAATCTCATAACAGACTCCGTAAAGTGCAAAAAACGTTAATGTATGCCTTCAATCACTCTAAATGGCAATCAAATCCAGTAATGTCCCTTTTAATGGAAAATAATTTACCAGTGCAATGGTTTGGCATTTATTTTCCATCTCTTCTTAATTTATTTTTTATTAAAATAAAAATTATTTAATAACTATTTATGGATATTCACTTTTATTTATACAGAAATTTTAACGTGAATGAAATAAGAAATTCATAAATGACAAAACTCAATGACATTTCAAAAAAAACATAGTGTCACATAAATTCATAGATATTTGTAAGAAAAAATCCTAAATTTGAAAATCAGTGTTTGAATCATAACATCATTAACAGAGGCGGACGTAGCCAGGTGGAAATTGAGATCCTAATGAGTTTAATTGTGGCCTTAGATCAAGAGTGAACCTACGTTGGAGCGATTTGGGCAGCCGCCCCAGGTCAAAATCAAAATCTCCATAGAGTTGAATGGGGCCTTGGAACAAGCCCCACATGTCTATACTTGTCATTCCACACATATCTAAAGATAGCCCCACATATGTAAAGCTTTGTTGATAAAAAAAAAAAAAACACACACACACATTGTTGCTAAACATCCCTCCCTCTTCTTTCGAAACCCCTTTGCACCATTATCGATCGAGCTCCCCCACTATGATTCAAAGATAGAATTCCACTCTCATTATCCAAAGGCTGGAGGCTTAAGAAAGTAAAAAGGGAAACGATGGGTGTCCTCAAAATATTATTATATTCAATTTTTTCTCACACACACTCACCTTGAATTTGCAGCGATCTCCATTGGGCATTGATTTTGGCTTATATATTAGTGAAACATGATAATGTGAGTTTGAATATCTAAAATTAAGATTAGAATCATTTTTTATTCATCTAATGCCTTTTGGTACTTTTGATTAACATCATAATTCCTAACCTCTTCGTTGCCCAAATTTCAATAAATGACATGTATCTAGTTGAGTTCAATGAGTTGTACATTTTCTAAAAAAAAATGTGTAGATGCTATTTGTAATGTAAAAAATTCTAGCAATTTTGTTTTTTTTTCAAATGTTAAGTCCACCAAAATTTTAGCCCCACCTAAACGAATATCCCGGTCCGCCACTGATCATTAGAATGACCTATATGATTTTAATAGATAAGGAAGACTAGTTTTCCCACTGTATCTTTTAATGAGTCTTACTTTCTTGGGGCATATTTTGTAACAAAGTGAGGAATCTGGGAGGTATCCACATACTTAAAAATTCTTCGCTATCCCTAAAACGACCTCCTTACTAAAGATTTGTATAACTAATTAAGTACTCACATCAATATCATATTAAGAAAAATTGATATCATGCATAAATTCCCATAAAACCTGGACTTCTAAATCCTTGAAGAGAGGGCCGGACCTTAAAATGAGAATTTCCGATTTATAATTGTCAAACTTGAATTTTTCATGATTTAATAAAAATTTTGTGATGCATCCCTAGGATTTGATGATGGTCAAATATGACCTAAAACTACTAATATGTACTTGTTGGAGGTCGGCAATCTGTCCATCTATGTAATCACCATTTTGCATGAAGACCGCCCATATTTAATGTTTTTGAAGCTCCATGGTGTTTTATGATTTGAACTTATGAGCCCCACTGTTTGCGCCCACAGGGTAGATTCTAGCCATATATTGATCATCACAATGGGTAGAATCCAGAGTCAATTCTGCCCATTGAACATAAAAACGTGAACTCCAAAATACACATGATTTTGGGACTTTCCTATTGTATGATCACGTGGGTACAATCGACTTTACAGCTCCATAGAATTTATAACCTTTTTGTACGAACGTGGTGGAACTCACTATAATTTATTGGTGATGGGTGTCATTGATTATCTTCCTTGTAATTTTCTCAATAACTCTGCTGTTGTATGAAATAGTTTTAACTTCCGTTTGGAACATTTTAGTCCCAAGAGAATTGAGGTCAATTAAAAGGAGAGAGAAAAGGAAAAGATTTTATTAATGAAAAATAGCATATTTTACTGTCAGTTTAGGATTCGAACTTAAGATATTACACATTCCTTGCCAATCTCCCCTCACCCGAGATCTCATTTCTTCACCCAAGGGCTGGGTCCCAGCCCCCCCTAAGCTGATCCTGTAATTAAAGAATAGAAGTGCCTTTCTAGATGATCCTGTAATTAAAGGTCTGTAACACAGAAGCTCTCTTGAGAAGAACTTTGGATGTTCAGTTTTTCTCGAGTTGAGGGAAAATGCTTTTTTACGGAAAAGGGTGAAGATTCCGTAACTTGGCACAGACAGGAACAATTTGTCATCTCCAAGGAACACTATTATTTTCCCTAGTAAAATGAATATAAAAAGTTGAAAAAACATTGACAATGCACGAACAAACCATCGTTCTCAGCCAAAGGTTGGTTTGCTAATTTCGGGAAAGAGACTTCAGATGGGATGGGATGGGATGGTGTAGGGTCAGTGGGCCCCAGTTATCATCCCTCATATTGACTGCTGGTCAACACTTGGCAATTACTTATTTGGCCATTGCCCCACCCATGCTCACTCACGATTACTTGGTGAATCTTTCTTGCTGCAGTAACTTGGAATGGAACCATGGGAGATAGAATGATCTCAGCATCAATTGTAATCAATTTGGTCAAGAACTCTATTATTTAGGAAGAACCCCAACATTGTCTCAACATCATGCACTGTTTTCATCAACAGTGTCTTCATCATGTTGTGTTTTCATCAAAGTAACCAACCAATGATCTCCATTGTTGATTCATTATCATTACAAACAGATGGCACATTTAGAGTTTCAACATAGCAGTTTAATTGAGTATTTCCTTTGATATTCAATACATCTTTTAAATTCAACTTTGCAACATAAACAATTTTATTTTGTCAATTCTTAGAAATTGCATTTTGCTAATTAAAAATGGTGAAAGACCAAGAAGCCTGATCTCCTATTCTCAGATAAATATTGACATTGAAGCAACAACTGAAGTAAGAATAACACCAGCCCTACTGAAAGGTGACAGACCATGCGCCACACTCTTTTCATCAGTGCTCGTCGTATTGCTTGGGCTAGAAGTTGAATTTGAATCCCCTGATCAGAGAATGAGTAAGTAGAAAAATTATTAGTAACTGTAATGAGATTTGTTATCATTAAAAATAACTGTAATGAAGTTTGTGGCACCAATAATAATAAAATAGTTAAGATTAGATTAGATGGCATCAACTTCAGAGCTATGATTGAGATTATATTCTCAGTATTTCTTTGGGATCATTGAGATTATTGCAAGTAGCATCCTCCATCCACTTTTCTCAAATTATGTTATATTTTTTCTCTTAGATTCTTATCCAAATATGAGATTCAAACATTTAAAGCAGAGGACACATCTAACATCTACTAAAGATGTTCCTTTTCTTTTCTTGCTTATTTGTAATTTGTCATTTTATGCGTTGATATTTAGCTATTATATTATACTTTCGCGCGCATTTTCCTTTTATTTTATCTTTATTATACTTCTTTAAATCTTTTATCTAATATTATACCCTTACCATTCAGGAAAAAAAAAATCTGACATACAGTAGCTGCCAGACTTTGACAAAAGGGTGTCAAAGGCCAGGATTGGGCTAGTACTTCAAGCAATTTCAACTGCAATCTGCTATTTTGCAGTAGATTTGGATTATTGGGATTTTTATCAACTATCTCTTTTAAAGCCATTAATTAAATGGTACTAACCATCACATGGAGGTTAAACTTCCCCAAATTACTGTCTTACCAGGCCAGCCTAGACTCAACCTTAGCCCATCTGCTGCATGGTTGGATCTGCAGGCATGGGCCGTCCCACCAGCCTGACATAATGAGAAGAAAGATGGATGTATGTAAATGGTGGTATATGGGCCGAACTTTCAGGTCCATGGGGGAGGATCTATGCCTGAATGTTAGGCCTGAAAACTAAATGGACTGTGCTTGGACCAGCTTCGGCCTGATCACCTAGGGGATGAAGATGAACACCTTAGATGTAAAAAAAAAATGAGAAAAGGTCAAGCATGCAAAGAATCATGACGACACTCAAGTGTGAGATTTTTACAATTACCTTCAGAAGGAGTAGGTGCCGTTGTGGTGCTGTTGCTAGTTGGAGACATAGCACTTGCTCCTATTACAAAAATAAATAAATATATGAATAGATGAAGAGCTACAATAAAGAAAATAAAGCAGTCAAAGATCTCTACACATTTTGATTATTAGTTCCATGTGGGCTACAATCAGGATGGGATGTATAGAATTTTTTTTTTTTTTTTTTTATCTTAGCTTAGGGGGGTGGCCCCCTAGCTTGGGTGAGGTGGGGGAATCCTTTGGTGAGAGAAATTGACCTCTGGTGAGTTAGTACAACCTGATATGAGGAAATGCGCCTGCCCGGCTTCGAACCCTAGGCATGCAACAATGGATATCAATCAACTGGGGTTGATGCATTATCCACCTTCTTCCCAAGGCAAAGAGACATCTCATCCCTCCGCCTTGGCCCCCTAGGTGGCCCACATTTCTTTGACCATTGATCTGGAGTACGTCCGAACAAAGGTTTAAATGCATAATTTTTTTTTGGTCCCAGCCAAGGGGACTGAAATCCGAGAGATCCTCAATACGCACGGAAAAGTAGCTTACTCAAGTTGGAAAGGAGCCCGCACAAGCGGAAAAGGAGCCCGTACAAGCGGAAAAGGAGGTGACATACGCGGGATTCAAACCCCGGATAACAATATAAGAAATATTTACAACACGTCTTTAAAGAGAAAAAAGAGGGCCAATTCTAAAAAAAAAAACTACCATTGTCTTGATGATTGCACGCGGTGATATCTACTTCAGCCCCACATGCCTTTGGTAGTTTGAGAGCATCTTCTTGGGTTACATTGAAGCTCTTCAAGAGATTTTGGTTATTGAAAATACCACAAAGGCATTCCTTGTCATTCTCAATCATATCCTTGAGAGGAAGGCAGCAAGTGGGAGGAGGTGGAGAGGAAGGCGCGTGCAAGGAAGATTGGCAAGGGATCAGCTTCTGCATACAAACCATTTTGGCACCTGACGCCACAAGCAGCTGTCGAGAAAAACCCACAAAAACCCATGAAGAGAAGAGGATTACAAGAAGAAAGAGCTTCGATTCCATGGCTGCAGAAAACACACAGGATTGGAGATGATGGAATTAATGGTTTCTCTTTTCTTGTGGGGTTTTGGAACCTTATATGGTTTTTCTTTTCATTGGACGCCTTTCCTTCTTTCTATCTTGTTTCTGTTATAAGGAGGGATAGTTTGATGGTGTGTGTCGTTTTAGGTGCTTCTGTTTCTAACCGTTTTTTCAAATAAACGAGTTGGTTGGGCTCGGATCGGATCCAACCAGATCCAGATTCTATCTTTGCTTGGATCTGGTGGGATTGGATCAGACATTAGTTGGGTCTGATCCAATTGCCATGCACTCTAATCTAAAAACAATATGTTTTTTTTTTGGTAAAGAACCTAAAAATAATATGTTAAACTAGTATAAACATCACTTTATCATTAAAGGATTGTCCCAACTATGTTGGGTCAACCATAGATAAGTTTTGTTTCATCATTATCACAGCCCGCCTCAGGCCAAATCCTTCATTCGTGTGCTCTTGAGTCTCCTCTTTTCCGTGGAGAGATATTTTTTCATTACGTTAAAATAATATAAACAAGCATATTCAATAATACTAATGTTACTTTAGTTTTTATAATTTAGGGGTCTTAATTAAGTCCATTATCATGCGATCAAGGCAAATAAGGTCGGGATTTTAATAAGGCTACATTTGTTTGCATTAGAATACATAAGAATTCAAGATCATATAAGCTCCACCGAAGGATTATTAAAGAGATAGAGCGTGAATAATATGAGGCGAGGAGTTAATGATATAAGGTATATGTATTAACTTTCTTAAAATTTGAATTACTAGGCTAATGTATAGGTATTAATTTTTCATCTTCGCTTGATTAAAACTTTCATTAAAGAAGAGGTTATTTAATGTTCATTTTTATATACACACCTTAATTCTTTATTGTTAACCACTTATAGCATGAATTCATATTTAATCATGTCCTATGTATCTCTGCAAACAAGCAGACCCTAAATATGGGCTGGAATTCTTGCAAATTTGCAGTGGTTTGATGGGATGAGTAGCTCTATGACAGCCATATGGATGAGTGGCAATTCACAGGACTGTAGGAGAAAAATAGCTCTGGGTGGATGAAGTTTTACCCACTATCTAATCATAGTAATTACTTCATCTCAGTCAGTAATTACTCCATCTCAGTCATAAAGATGGCCCATAAACCTATGTAAGTTGATTGGGTGAGTGTGAACCTTCATTGATCCCCCGTCCAAATAATTCCTTGTACATCCGACTGCCCTCGTGAATTGGCTCTTATCTGGCGTGCCCCACAAAGGTTCCTTGGACCTTAATTTCAGCACCATCGTGATTAATGTCACACTCAAGAGTTATGATGGGTAAGCACCATGCTTGTTTATCCTAGGTAAGTACTGCCCTAGGGTGGCCATCCACGTGGATGCATGATAATTAAGGATGTATATGGTCCCTGATTCTTAGAGAAGATTCCCCAATTCGTTAAAAAATGGCTTTGAATTCTTATTTAGGCCTCAATAAGTAAATAGGTCCATATTCGAGTCCTTTATTTTAACCCTCAACCTAAACGGGTCTGGGTCCAGTTCCACCTTGATTCTTATCTGTGGACTCGAGATCCAACATATTACCTCAATTTCCGAGCATTTCTTCTAAAAATTAGGTTTTTTCCCATATTATTCTCTATTTAGACTCGGACCCGGACTCATTCCATATACGGTTCCAGTTCCATCTTCTCATTAACAGTTCAGGTTTTGGAACCAAGAAACCAATTCCAGTTCTACCTTCTCGTTAAACGGTTCTGGTTTCAAGTCCACATGGACCCACTCATTTACATCTCAAATGACAATCATGAAAGTAGAGGAGAAGGATTGATCCCACTCTAGATTAAGAACGGGCAAAAGTTTTCCTGATAGCATTCGCCTAATTTCTTTGATTTCTCTTTCCTAAGCCTCACTTCCTTGATTTATGGCTCTACGGTTTAATGGTTTTAATGATATAAATCTTTAGTCTCATAATTTAAGAATTGACAAAGTGGTGTCAACCTTTATTTGGTAGAAGTGCCAATTCATCTAGGACTTCTTTGTGCAACAAGAGGTTGATTCCATACTCACGGTTTTATCTTTATGGGAGAGAGGAATCCTATATTCCCACACCTCTCTATCAGAAAAATCAATTCATTTTTTTTCTTTTTTTTCTTTTCTATAATAAAGAAATATTACATCAAATAATATAATAGCAGGCTACGTAAAAAATTAGAACAATCTTCTTCTCTATTGTGAAATCCTTTCATCAAAGAAACACACCCCTAAGGGTGCATTTGTGCAGCCCTAGGTCGCCGCTGAGAACAGAGGAGACAAAGCACAGAAAACCAGGCACACCTAGTATTCCTCTCTCTTTGGGTTTTAGGCGCCTTTGCTGTGTGTACTTTCTCTCCTCCAACAAACATTTGCCCTTCTCATCGGAGATAAGTGTCACGGAAGAGGAGGAAATCCAAGTTTTCCTCTTTCGCAGCACTGCACAGACAACAGACCCCGAGAGTGCTTAATTATGGATTCAAACCTATATCTGGCGTGCATATGGGTGCCTATTTGAAGAGACTCGATCGCATGAGATGAAAGGCTTTACTGTTGGGATTAAACTATTAAAGTGAGCAAAACCTAAAATGGGGCTCGCCTAGGGTCTCATTTAGTCATTTTCCTCTTAATGTCTACAACCTCCTCTGCAATGAATTATCACCAGACCCAGTTTCTTTAAAATTATTTTACCACACTCTCACCTTTGAGATTCAAATCTCATTCAAGTTTTCAACCACTTCTTATCAATATATACATACATATATATATATATAGATATATATAGACCTTTTGATCTCCCTCCGCCCATTCTCTCATGAACGATCTACCATGGACCCCACAGTGTGATTGCACATTGCCAGTGAAGGAAGATGGATAGATTTGGACATGGATTATGGGTAGGCCAAATATTATTATATATGATCAAACAATCCTAGTCTAGGATTTCAAGAGTCAAAGTTTATGGCACATATGTTCTTTTCTCTATATGATAAAAATCAAATGGTGGATAACGGTTGGGTCAATTTTAAATTGGAACCCATGAAAATGTATCGGAGTACGTGTAAATATAAGGATTGGATTAATCACCTGCCCACTCTACTTGAAAGAAAAATGGGGCATAAAATAAGGGCCAATCTTTAGATCATGTGTCTAAAGAGTGTGTAGGCAGAAAAAATTGAATTTCATGATCAAGAATTAGCATGCATGATGTATGCAATAATTAGCCTGCAAAAGAATACAAAGAAGGCTCCTAATCCAGACAGTTTTGGGGGCCAACCCTCTCACAAACCCATTCTTCTCTCCCTTTTATTTACAACTTTTTACAAGAACTTGTATTATTCCTGCAATATATTTTCTCACTGGAGATTTTCTCAAACAATAACCAAAGCTCCTCATAGACTTTTACCAAACATGAATTTATAAAACAAGAGAGAGAACTTACTTTGATCTGATATTAACTATTCATTTCACTCATTAGCCTTTAACTGAACCACACGAACAAAAATAGCTGGAACATGATCGAAATACGTACAAAGTTTCAACATAAAACAAATCAAATTAAGAAACATGAAATATAAGATGAGACACTCCTTCTCATAGTTGGGCCTAAAAATTGTTTGGGTGTGTGAAAATTTCCAATTACGACTAGCAGCTGCAGCTTTGTCAAAGGTCTATCCTTGGTGGGCCCATTGATTTTGATCACTGAACTGTGGGCCTTTTAAGCTTTGGATTTCAGTCTATATTTTGGTTATCAGATATGGATCTATCTTTATATTTTTCACTTCAACCCATTTAACTATATACTATACTGGGCCTGACCTATTTGTCGGGCCGTTAGGATGAGATACACCTGGATAGGGTCGTCAATAGGATGGAATTGTATTGGTTCGGACTTCAGACCCAGATTTTGAACTGGTTGTTCAGGGCCCATCCCAACCCATTACAGCACTACAGTGGCCTGGAGTGCCTTGCAAGCTTCATATTGCAACTGAACGATAGTTTATAAACTTGTTCCAGCTCGCCCATTTGAGTCAAGTTGGTGGGTTCCCCAGTTTTAAAACTATGGACTTACCTGGCCTAAAATGGACTTGGGCCTGAAACCAGTCTGGAGAAAGTCAGGATTTTTGTATCATTCAATTGACCTTGTATGAGAAAACTTCAACTCCTCGAGCCTATTGATATTTGGGACTATGCTCAAGAAATGAAATGATCTTTACTTTTAACATTGTTAATTACACTGCTGCATGTGTCCAAAAACTTAATGCATTCCATAAACCTTATGCTTAAGGCCTTTCTTGGGAGCTGAATTTCCATTTTCCAAAACTGCTCTCATAACTAGGTTCCACATCTAGTTTGCAATTCAGGGAATGGAACTGTCAAAGTGTTGGGCTGGCCTGTTGACTTGACTTGGATTGACATTTAGGCTTAATGGTTGCAGCCAGGCCAATAAATCAAGCCCTTTTGATAAGTATGGGGATAGACAGCTTTTGAAAATTGGGTAGTACTTAACCATATTTTATTGCCATATTATCTTGATACGCAAAAAATAAATAGTATTAATGGTTGATCTCGAGTTTATTATCTTTACAGGCCCGTCTGTTTAATGCCTGTTGAATTTCCAGTGAATGGGCTTCTACCGCAACCATTTGAAGGTGCAGAGGCCTAAGAATTTTTAGGCCTTGGTTCTATCAAAGGCTAAGGGTGCCTTGGTGTGGAAAGAGGACTTTGCGATAAAGAAGAAAATTATTCTTAATTTACATATTTCACTGTTTAGGTGTCATGTTTCTTACAGAAAAGAAAAAAATTAAAATTATTTTCTTCAATAGAGAAGAATTCTATTTTCAATGGGAGTGGTACGATTGCAAAGTTTTTCTCTCCATAGGAAAACAAAAATCTGCAAAGCTTAGAATCATCTTGTTGGACAAGCATGTCTCCTAAGAGTAAGAGTTTTTATCTTGCCTTTTAATTGACTTGACTGGAAATGATTGACCACCCTTTATCGTTTTCATCTTCTCTTGTTTTCTTCTTTTTGACTAGAACTTGGGAGGAATGGTCCTCAATCTAATCCAGAGTCCTAGAGATCATCTCTACCCTACAGTACTCGGGCTTAGTGCTCCATGCTCTCACATCTGTGCTTTGCCATATTATCTTTGCATCCGTGCTCCACCACCAGTAGAGATGATCTGATCTGACACTTTTGTTGAGAATGAGGCGTCCTTACCATAGGTATATCTCATGATTCTCCCCACCCTTTTATCTTTTTAGAAAACTAATGTTCTCCATATTCATTAAAACTATATAGATATAATCTCCTTTCACATCTTAAGAATTGAATACTAATCAACTAAAAGGATATTTACAGCCGCTACTTAGCTACTTAGGGACATAAATGCTACGAGAGAGTGATGAGTGTGACTCTCCAGTATAACAAAACATGAGGCAACAATGGAAATGAATACCAAGCAATCACCCTAAAAATTTCCAAGCAAATCTCGGACACTTCACATCTTTGATAAAAATCCCCTCTCCAATTGAATCTTAATCAATCCATCACGAGTTTGCAAAACATAACTGAGTAAAATTAGTGCGTAGATCACATGTTTATGTGAAAAATAATAAAAGGACAGTTCTATTTAAATGTTTCAACTTGACGCTTATTCAAACTTCTCAAGTATTTTGTGAATTTCTCAAAGGGGAGTTTTATTGGCACCACAAATCTTGCTCTCCCCACCACACTAGAAGACAAAAAAGATATATTTTTCCTAAACTACCCATCTTCCTCCTCCTCCCTCCCTTCCTCTCTCTTCCACCCTCTTCCCTCATCCCCCCGTCTCTGGCGGGGAGAGAGCCCCGGCCAGCAGCCTGCTGCAGAAGCCCCAGCCCGTCTCCCCCCCTCCCCCCTCCCTCTTTCTTCCTCCCTCCCCTTCTATTTTCTTTCCCTCTTCTCCCTCTCTACCTTCCTCTTTTTCCCTCTCCTTCCCTCCCCTGCTCCCCCTCCCCCTCCCAGTCGCCGGCGGGAGGGAGATCAGGCTGCAGCAGGCGGCTATGGGATGGTTGCTCATGCTCGATTAAAGCATGCGCATATTGAAACACAAGTGTATAGATGTGATGTTCTCTACCCCACTTCAGATCGTTGCTCTCTGTTTCAAGTATTGCATTCAAAATTGTAGACATCTGCAGCGTCAACTTCTTGGCTATGGGATCATTGAAAACCTTTCCTACATGCAGAGTTGGTGCTCTTTTTATCATTCCAAAGACATGCTATTGACCCGATCAGATGCAGTACCCTTTCCAACTTATTGGAGGGTTTGCATAGCCTCTGGTCCGCCGAAGACTTTGTGTGTGTGTGTGGGGGGGGGGGGGGGGGGGGGGTAGTTTAAGAAAACTCATTTTTTTATTTTTTTTTTTTACGATGAGAAGAGAAATTTTTGAGGTGCCAACAGAACTCTCATTTTTCTCAAAAAAACCAAAAGCTTGTGGAATACGCTTCAAAACAGATGTCATTGGTGGGTCACATCAAAAAAAGACAAGACATTTCTGGAAATATTATGATCTTTCAATGGTTGGTTTGGTTATCGGATTCCACCCATGAATGTGAAAGGAAGCATCAAATTAATTAGAAAGATACCCAGGTATGGATTTGGAATGTGGGATCAAATAAAATGCCATTCATTTTTCTAAGAGCCACGCAATGATATTTGTGGCTTTGGTTGCTTTGATAATGAGAAAGAGAGGAGGTTAAATCACAATTAGATGGAGACACATCCAGATAGTCGCAGGAGAGTCAATTTAAAGTGGGCTCCAGCCTCCAAAAGCTACGATTGACATGTGTCTCTTGTTTCTAAGTTGTCATGTGGAAACTGAGATTCTGGGTCGACTAGAGAGTGGACCCATGAATCATGCATGAGGTCTGACATAAGACATTAGTCATGCACATGTCACCTCTGAGACTATGGGTTCCATTTGGAATATCTTGAGACTTGATCTAGCATTTTTAATTTCTTAATTCCCTGTACTCACAAAAGATTAGGAAAACCAGTACTGCTTTCATTTTTTTGGATAAGTTGTACATCTTCATATCTATGTTTGTTATTTTCACCCATGTCCTCTTTAATCTAGGATTGACCGGCGATACTAGATCTGAGATCAAATACATGTGATAATACTAAGAAGATGTTGATGAGGAATAGTGATATTTTAGCACATTCAGCTACGTACAAATGGGACGCACAATTTGGTAATCTGGGTCAGTACTTTCATGGGCTTCTCTTAAAGTAGGGACCCACCAAACCCTTTTGTTGTGAACAAGCTGGTCCTCTTCATGCTAGCTGCGAGAAATCATGACCGGATAAAATTTCAAAGGCAGTTTTTTTTTTTTGTTTTCCCCTTTAAAACACCTACTATAGTGCCCACCTAGATGAAGTATGTAAAGATAACAGGGATAGAGCAATGGAAAGCTTTCGATGAAGATTAAGAGTACTCTAAAATCATGTAACCTATGGTGGGCATTGAGAATTTACATTGATTTTATCCCTGACTGTAATTCAGCTGGTTAGAAAGATAGTTCTGTGAAAGTGCAGTTCCAATCCTCCTGTGTAGCGAGAAAATGAAACTTGCACTGCTTTAAGTCTTCACTACACCAAAAATGAAAAATCGGAACGGATTATCGTTCCTAATCTGTTCATCCATTTCAATTTCCTATTTTTGAAACGGATTAACTGTTTAGGATTAGGAACACACGGATTAAGAACGGTAATCCGTTCCAATTTCTCATTTTTGGTATAGTGCTTACCTATGCCATTTATGCAAGAGCAACGCTGCTTGGCACCAAATGCATGACAATCAGAGACCTTACAGTAAAAAGACTTTGACGGTGGATTCAAACTATGCAAAATATGAGGCAAATCACATGATACCATCGCTTAGGTTCAAGTCTCAAATTTTATGGCTATAAATTAAGCAAACTTATTGTAATGATATCAGCAACTATTGTCCTAATAAATGTCAAATAAAATCACTCCCAACTCAATAAATTCAGTGTATGAAGGGATTTGATTGATCATTGATAGACTTATATGAAGAGTAATGCTACCTGGACATACTTTTTTATATGAATCTTGGACAAATTCCTATATTACCCCTTGAATATCAGTGATATTCAAGGAGTAACATAGAGGTTTGTCCCAAAATAATGCCAAAAAGTATGTCCAAATAGACTTTTTGATATATGAATACACAAAAAAAAAAAACAGACTGCGTGCAATTTGTGCCACAAATCCCGGGCTCGGTAGACTTTTTCAAAAAGAAAAACAAAGTGTTAACAGATTTTGCCATTATGTCATGGCTAGGTAGACCTAGCTATATGAAAAAAGAAAAACAAGGTCTTCGACAGATTCTGCTATTATGCAAACCCAAATAAGCATTAGAGCAATGTCTCATGAATTAGTTTACGATAAAAAAAAAAAAGGGAAAAAGATAAAGAAAGAAAGAAAATGTCTCAAAAGTATTCCTGGTCCAATATTATACTCATCTAATATCCCATCTTTTTTTTTTTAACTCATATCAAGGGTCAGAATTTCAGGGCATGTGAGATATTTTAGGTATTGACCATACCACCAAGATCACTAAATTGTGGCCCCACATGTACACACTTTAACAGTCCAGAGGTCTTCAATGTATAAGGTCATACGCTATCACTTTTGTGGAGACTAGACCCCTCAGCTGAAAGCGGAGGGAAGAAGTTGCTGAAAGCAGAGGGAAGGAGTTGCATGTGTACTGTGTAGTCAGTCTCGGGGAAGTTGTACATGGGGTAGTTATTTAATCCGGTTTGGTAACTTGATTAGTAAAGTCAAGTAAAGTTAAGTTATTTTAAGGGGCATTTGGGCGGAGGTCCTTCAACTGTGATTTTTATTGCAAACGGTCCACAACATTTTATCATACTGACGGCAGTCCTTTTGTAAAAGTAACTCATTGAAAAAGACAAAAACACATTTGTACACGTCAACAAAAGCAGAACTCAGACAATTTATCTGAGTTTTGGCAAAGCTCAGCAATAATTCAAATGAACTTCTCTCCTTCCATTGAGGTTTGGATGGCGTTAGAGTTTCAGAACGACAAAGTGGTCTTCATGAAGTTTTTAGAGGACGTCTTAAGCTTTTCAGAAAGGTCTGGTTCGCAAAAATTCAAGTTCGTTTGGGCCTCCAAGCGTTGCTTCAAAATAAGGCCGGAAAAACTGATCCAAAATTCCTGTTTTTACCAGTAAACTTCAATGGGCCATAACTTGAGCTTCCGAAGTCCAAATCGGGTGATTAAAAAATCTAGAATCATCTACACATCTAGGGCTACAACTTTCATGAAGAGACCAAGTCAAGATTCCATCGTTATATTATAGAAAAATACCTCACAATTTGGGCACAGACTCAGATAAATTTGTCCGAGTTTTGCCAGAAACTCAGATAAATTTGCCGAAACTCAGATAATTTATTTGAGTTTTTTTCGAAAACTCAGATAAATTATCTGAGTTTTGCAAATTTATCTTTATCAGAGTTTTAAATTTATCTTTGTCAGGGCCATGTAATGGATCGATGGCAACAGGAAGGTCATGTGTTGAAATGGAGAGATTATTTTGATTCAAGACAGTCAAGTGAATGATCCAAAATTGATAGTGCTACAAATGAATGGAAGTATTGCTACTATAAAACAAGAATTTTCACTCTTGCTTTCAACTGTTACAGTTGATGATGAATACATCATCATTGGGTCAGCAAACATCAATCAAAGGTCAATGGACGGTGCGAGGGACTCAGAGATAGCCATGGGAGGATACCAACCACATCACCTGGCAACCAGGCAGCCAACCCGCAGACAGGTCCATGGTTTCCGGATGGCATTGTGGTATGAGCACCTTGGCATGCTTGATAACTCCTTCATCCAGCCAAAGAGCATCGAGTGTAGCCAGAAGGTGAACAAGATAGCTGACAAGTACTGGGGCCTTTACGTGAGTGAGACCCTTGATTGCGACTTGCTTGGCCACCTGCTCAGTTACCCAGTTAGAGTCACTAGTGATGGAGATGTCACAGAGCTTCCAGGCACAGAGTTCTTCCCAGACACACAGGCCCACATTCAGAAAAGTTGTTCAAAACTCAGATAAATTTGTCTGAGTTTTGCCAGAAACTCAAATAAATTTGTTAAAACTCAGATAAATTTATCTGAGTTTTGGCAAATTTGTCTGAGTTTTTGTCCAGTTTATCAGAGTTTCTGGGAAATTTATCTGAGCTCGGCGACACCGAAAATCAGAATACGAAAAATCAGATTCTAATAAAAATTGAAATCCAAAACAAGAACACTTGATGACTATGATCCAATCGAGAAAAGAGAGGGAAAACAAGCAAAAAAGCAAACTACTATCTTTTAAATCAGTTGTACAGAGAGAGATTTCAAAACCGATTCTATCTTTGAAGAAATGAAATAGAGAGAATCGGAAGTCATGGCATGGTGGCGACGAAAGGTGCTCTGCAACGATACTCCAAACCATGGAAAGGAATGGAAAATGGAAAATGAGAGAGAAGAAGAAGGCAGGAGTTCGAATGAGGGTTGAAAGGGGCAAATTAGTCATGAAAATATATGACGTGGCATATTAGGGACCTTTCACTAAAGTATCTCCAGCTGTCTGGACTAGAGACATTACAGAAAAAGTTATTGTCCTTGATGCCTTAGAAGACCGTGCGCATGGACTTTTGGCTAATTTACCCTTATTTTAAATATCACATCAAAAGTACTTTTTTTTAAAACTCCTTTCAACTTTTCTAACAAAAAGTCAAAAAGTAACCACATTTATTAACTAAGAGACAAAAAAAACTCCATTTTTCATACCAAAAGTCAACAATATTCTATCCCAAATAACTAAAAATAAAATATCATCATAACCCACTATATATTTTATTCATACTTTTTATTTCACTTTACTCCACTTGACTTTAATAGTAAAATGCCAAACAGGAAGTAGGCAATTTCACCTTGTTCTACTTTTTTTTTTTAAAATAAATTTATATCAATTAGAGTAATGCATACCTTTAAATTGATCACATCTAAAACAAACAATTAAATGTCATTATAACGACGTCGAAAACATAATGTCAGAGTTTTTTATAATGATACTAGAGTGTGGACAGTGATATTGAACGGTTTGAGTTTTGAAGGTAAATAAATAGACCTTGTAAATGACTTTACAGGGATGGATTCATTAAAACCTCCAAGCCCACCTGAGACTAAACTCCAAAGGCTTTTTGTTCAAATGCTCACTTCCTTCTCTCTCCTTCACAACTTTCACATGGACACTGAGAAAGATAGTGACCTCCTCATATGCGAACAGATGATGCAACGCGTCTTTTGTTCCTTCTTTGGATCGACCTGTTTTAGTGGAGGAGAAATCCAGGAATGTGACACACCCATGATTGACCGTCCAAACAACCATGACCATGACCCTCACCCTCACCCTCACCCTCACTGCATCCTAGAAAATGATTCCTATTTATTAAATCTTTATGTTTCTTTTCCTTAAAAAGGAGTCTTTATGTTTCTTGATTTTTGTTAAGTAAATGAGGTGGTTTGTTTGCATGGTTTTTAAATTTAGTCGAGATTAAAATAGATTGTAGGTTATACATAGGAGTACGGTGGATTAAATTCGCTAAGGCTTTGAAGTTAAAGAAATGAAACTCCACAATGAGTATCTATCTCCAAACTTTACGCCAATAAGACGTAGTCCAACTACTAGATTGAATGTTTGAAAAAAAATGTAATTAATGAAGAATTCGTTAGAACTTGTTATCACATTTTTTGGTCAAACGGTCAATCATATAGTTGATTAACTCCCGTTTAAGGTTAGGAATACCACATAAATTCAGAGGGAATTTATTTTTAGTTGATCAAATTTTTTGTAGGTAAGTTGGAAAGTAGTGTTAGTGTTCTACTCCTTCAACTCTAGATTTCTTTAAGTCAGGACTCGGAACTCTATACATAGATTTTTGCAAAAACTCATGTCATGTTTAGTTCACAATTCATTGTCACTGCCTTTGAAATCTACTTCAGCATTTTAATTTATATTTAAAGTGCTCTAAAATGAACTAAAACTTGAAGATTCGTAAATTCTTTTTCCTTTTGAAAAAGGAACACACAAATTGATACATCATTTTCAAGCAAAAAGAAAAAAGAAAAGAAAAAAAATTGATACATCATTTTACCAAAGCACCTTACTTTTGATTCAAACAACCAAGAATCAAAACTTAATCCTTCCATTCATTTTTATCCCTTTGAGGCAATCTAGCAAATGAAAACATAAAAATAAAAGCCAACACACTCTCATGGTCAAGGGTGGATCCAAGTATCCTGTTTTGAGGGGCACTTGTCAAACATGGAGAAAAAGTTCATGCCTCTATCAAAAATATGCCCAAGAATTGATCATTGGGTCTTCCAATTAAAAGTATCACTCCTACGAGTAACCCAACTTAGCCAAAAAGATAAAATAAAGAAAATAAAAAATTAATATTCTTTTTATAACAGAATAATTATTGCTATGCAAAGGTTCATTTTCTCTTGCGGTCGTCCGCCGGAGAAAATCTCTCATATGGCAAGTATATGATATATTTACATATATAGGGGCTATTGACCAAATGTATGGTGGAGTCAAAATTGCAGAGTCAAGTCTATAGTTGATATTTTTACACATTGAAACTTTATTTTCTTTTCTTGTCTTTTCTAGTAGAAACTTTCCAAAGGATAGCTCAGTTGGCCTATGACCACGCCACACGGTTTGTACCCGGAGGTTGTAGATTCGAAACTGCACTATCACACTGGGGCCATATGGGTGTTTATCCGGCTTCCCTCTGGGCCAGAGGAATTAGTCTAACCCAAAGGGTTGGAACCCTAATAGCATTAAAAAAAAAAAAATTCAATCAATCTATTCTGGACTTTTCTTAATTAGGACATCAAAAAAGTAAGGTTAAAGAAAAATGGCCATTCATCACGGAACTGATTGTATTTAAGATTACGATATCTTAGGAATCTCCACAAGCATATGTTTCTTTCCAGTTTTATCGGATATCTCCGAAAAGATCTCCAGGTCTATACTAGGCCTCATCACATGTAACTGTACAAATGGGCCTTGCATGCACAATAAACAACTGGGGTACACAAAATGCAGAGACCCATACAGCCATACTTTCATATCTACTGTTAATTTCTCCTGATATGATCTTGACCTGATGAAGATATCTACAGTTGGACATTAATCTGTTTCTATTGGACCCATGGCTATCTATGATTCAGACCATAGGTCCAACTCTAGACGAGCCAAACTCTCCAAAAATATCCCTGATCTGAAGATCTAATAAGCCATCCATTCATCATAAAAATGAGCCTTTACAATGCTCTTCAAACAGTTTAGTTATCTGATGATCAAGGAGATCGATGTTGCTGTGGAGGGACCATATGCACTGTTGGGACAAACTAACTGCCTGATCAAGGAGTATCTTTGAAGGCTTTAATCATGTAACTATGGCGGTCGCAATGGTCCAAAAGGTAATTGATATTGACACTTTCTTTTCCCCCTTTTTTGATGGAGGTGCCTCCATAAAAAAAAGAAGAAGTGCTAATATCACTTCTCGAAAAATATTGTCATTAAAGCAGCCCTGTGGGGCCCTTAAACTGATCGATGGTTTCAGTACACCATGGCCCCAAATGTACAAAATGCATATTGTGACAAAAAGGATGGTGAAGGTGATATAAACAATCGTCTGATTGGTCTAAGTATCAGTAAAAATGGACATCTGATTGCTAACCATGTGGACCCCATCACCCCACAGAAATGGACAGTCAATAAACAAAAAAAAAAATTTAAGAAAAAATTGCTTCCACTTCTCGTGATTGGGATTGTTGGTGGGATGCGACTTTTGCACTCAAGGACATCATCAGAGTCAGCCAGATGGACGGCTGCAATGTGGTGGGTGGGCCACATTGGGCCATGGTTATGGTGGTCCCATGGAAATTACCTGAGAAAATGTCACCATGGGAAAGGAAGGCAAGTAAAGAAAGAGAGGAGTAGTAAAGCGCCAAACAGGGCTTAAAGAAAGCCAAGGAAAGGATTTTTACTGGAAAAGAGATTCTCTTTCTGTGTGTCTCTTGTCGGTTCTTCAAAATCTTCACGCTTCCAAAGCAAGCAAAGGCATTAGATGAGGTGGTGTTTTCCGAAATGGACGTGGCACGTGCGACTACGCTACGTGTCCTCTTCGACACGAGTGCATGATGACTTGTATTATAAAACAAGCGCTTATCCTCATGGGTTGATGGTTTATAAAGGAAGGTTTGCCATTTTTCTTCCTTTGCCTTGGTGCTCTTGGTCTTTGTTTCTGTTTCCTCTGTTTGGTGTCTGTCTTGTTTTGGGTTGTGGACAATGGGAAGACAGCCTTGCTGTGACAAAGTAGGCCTGAAGAAAGGACCTTGGACAGCTGAAGAAGACAAGAAGCTAATAAGTTTTATCCTCACCAATGGCCAATGCTGCTGGAGGGCTGTGCCTAAGCTTGCAGGTCTTGGGGTGCTTCAATTTATCCAGTGAAAATGAACTTTTTTGTGGGTCAATTTGAGAGAGGGATTTTTGTTGTTCTTTTGCTCTTTTATATGGGTTTTGTTTTAATTTGTTTGGGTTGTACTTGTAGCATTGCTTAGTTATGGGAATTTTGAAATCTTGGTTCTCTCAGAAAGAGCTTTATGAATCTTATCCTAAAATTCTGAACTTTGAAACAGAAAATCAAATGGGCTTCTGCTCAAATATTTGGGGATAAACAAAAAAAAGAAGCAAGACCTTACCAGGAAAAAAAAAAAGAAGCAAGAGATTTTTAGAGTTTGATTTAGCATTGCTTTTCCATATAGAAAAAAGTTGCTGACTTAGCTACGTTTGGATTTGTGAGTTGAAAAGCATGCATTTTAGTGATGAGAAAGAAAAGCTTGTTGCCTTCCTTTTTTTTTTTGCCATTGGTCTAATTTTCTGTGCTTCTTTTTCTTTCCGCTTGTCTCAGTTTTGTTCTTGTGGGTGTTACAGGATTATTGAGGTGTGGGAAAAGCTGCAGGCTAAGATGGACCAACTATTTAAGACCTGATTTGAAGAGGGGTTTGTTATCAGAATCTGAGGAGAAGATGGTGATTGACCTCCATGCCAATCTTGGCAACAGGTTATTCCATTTGAAACTACCTGCACTCCTCAATTATTATTTTTTTTCCTTCAGTTTCAATTCACAGGCTTCTCCTGGATTCAAATTGTCTAAATTTGCTAGGATTTTCTGATATACTAGTTCCTGTTCTATGTGCTTGATTTACTGAAATTAAATTCTTCCCTTTGTTTGTATGCATGCAGATGGTCTAAAATAGCCTCCCATTTGCCTGGTAGAACTGACAATGAGATAAAGAATCATTGGAACACCCACATCAAGAAAAAGCTAAGGAAGATGGGCATTGATCCTGTTACACATAAACCACTATGTCCTCCTCCAGCTGACCAGAAAAAACAGCAACAGCAAATTTCCTCTCCCATAGTTGAATTTGCTGACGCAGAGGAGGACAAGGGAAACAAGACCTCCACACAATCACATATTTCTGATGTGACTGAAGAAGAGAAGAGCATAACATGTGCATTCAATGCCATAGAAGCTGATGCTCTCTTAAGCAAATCCCCTGGTTTTTGCACTGATGAAGTGCCTTTAATCCAACCAGATGAAATTCTAGTCCCTTGTGCTTCTGCGTCTTCTTCATCTTCGTCCAATTCCTGTCTACTGCCAGAAGAAATCAACTTTTCTAGCATGGAGTGGACTGAATCCTTATCTCTGTGGGGGTTGGATGATTTTATCAGCTGGGATTCTATTTGTGATGATGGTGACAGAAAACTGGCCGTTGATCCTTTCAGTCAGTATCAGAGGGTGCCTTATGATCAAGATTCCTGGAAATTCGAGCTCTTGTGATTAAATCCTCATGTGGGTCTGTTTGTAATTTAAAGTTTTACAAAGACAATAATCAGGAAACTGAGAAATCCCATCTTCATTTTTTTCCAATCTTCTGTGCAGACTGATGGAGTTCTTTTTTGGGGTTCCGTGTATTCCCCCCTGGTGCTAGAGATGTGTATCTTTATGTAATTTATTGCTGCAGTTTCCAGATGGAAAATGTGGAAAAGATGAGGGGATTTGATGGGTATAAATAAACAGTGTCAACTGAAATTATATGTTGAATGTGAATCTTAGGTCAATTTTCAACCATCCATTTTTCATATTTAGGCCACAGCATTCATACGATAAGACCAACACGATGAATGGCTGTGATCACATCCACACGTAATAAGGATCCTCTTCTAGGTAGAGAGCCCCATATCAAGATGGAAAACCCGAGATAGCATTTCCATTTTTGAAGACATACTTGTAATCTCAAGGTAGCATTCTCATTTAATTATATAAGAATATTGTAGCATGCTGTAACTGATACATCCCATACAGAAAGGCCCACCTGAAGGACGGCTTTGATTTTTGCACAAGTAAAGATTCTCATCCTATTAAGTGTTCATATGGAATTCTCATCCTAGCAAGTGTTCATATGGATTTATCTCTTTCTTAACAGGACAAATAACTAAATGTGTCTTGGACTCTTGGTAATTGATTCAGATCTCATTGATAATGACAGTAGAACGTAGACAACCACTAGGGTACACTGAGGGTGTCTTCTGCAAAGTATAAGGTGGGATTTAGCCAAGACAATCTGTGAAAACGACAAGATATGAGTAAATGGCCGCAGTCTTGTGCTGTGTAGATCATACAAGACCCAAATTCAGTGCACCTATTAGAAATGCTTTTGGCATGTCCAGTACTATTCATTCTTTTATAACTCTATATAGTGGCTTCCATGTCTTCAGGAAAAACCTCATGCAAATGCCTCAGATAGATAAATGTGGGAAAGTGAAGGTTGATGAATGTAGCTGCATTGGTGTGTATTGAGTTAAAACTTGGGAGTCAACCAACCAACAACATATTAAAATAAGGTTTTGATAGCTATATATATTAATTGGGTTAAGGTTTCGGTGCCTACAGTAATTAAAAGCGACTTAAGAAACAACAAAGAAGCCAACATTATTGTATAATTAGCAAGCTGCAAGATGTTGTTGCAGATTTTGTGCAGAGTGAATGAACCGAGTTTGGATATATAGATAATGATATTTGGCTGCCGCTACACGATAGCAAATATAGAGAAAGTGATCAGTTTTATGAGATGAATGAAATCAGTGGTCAGAAATACATGTGGCAATGATTTAAACCAGGCCTGGACTGGTGGTACTACCAATCTGGGTCAACCCATGCTGGTCATTTGGTTAAGCCATAGTTTTAAACCTTGGCTTAGACTGTTACATGTCGTCTGATATGTATAGTTTTAGTGGGTTTGGTTGAAAACTAAAGTATATGAGAACCTCAGTGTCGCAACAGCTTTGCATTCCATTTTGTTTAGCAAGAAGCTCTCTGTTTCTCAGAAAAGGACATGTCACAGTTTGTTGAAATTTAGAATTTTGAGAAGAATTAAGTTATTGGATGTTGTAAATAGCTATCATCCAAGGTCATGGAGTGAATGGAAACAAGGTAAAAGGCAAACATTCGATTTAGGTTATCCATTTAGTGGCCTTATATTAGATGACAATGAACTCTGTTCGAAACTGAGGACTAGAATGTAGCTTTATGGAAACTAGAATTCTAGAAAAAATCTTATCATCCAAAGATGACATTCATATGATCATTTTTATGATTTCTCACCGTTCAAAGAGGAAATTCAAAATTTTTGGGGTAATAACGCAACTAACAGTGTTGTAGGGAATTCCTTTCATAAATGCTTCCAAACAAATGCGCCCTAAGCGGAGTTAGCGAATCTGCTGGGAGCAGTTTTATGAATTCCTTTCTTGGATTAGATCAAAACTCAAATAATTATGAAGCATGCATGGACCATGCAAGAGGTGGTGGGATCGGTTGAGTACCTCTCCCAGCTACAGCCCAATACTATTCTGATGGTGATGAGATTGATCCTAGCCAACTTACAGGTATTTTATTCATAGAAACAGAGAAGGTACAGGAATCGAAAATGTATCAGCATTATGCATAGTTGCATTGTCAGCAGGCAGTACTTGCAAGAGAACCCCAATGATTATATGCAATATATTATGTGCATATTTAGGTTATAAAATGACTATATTCCATTACAACATAACAGAATAAAAGGGATCCACTGACCCACATATTATACATTTGCCTGCTAAAAGGAAAAGGGCACTTATAGTGCCCTGCCCAACCACTCTAAATTGTAACCCACCTGATCTACATAGTGCACATGGTTACACAGAAAGGTTTTAGATGGTAGGCTCCATCTCCTCCATTGTGGATCTTCCCAAAAATGAAAAGAAACCATGATATACTAACAATCCCTATTATTTTGTCCTTTCTTTTAAAAATCAAATACCTACATGCTACTAGCCAAATAATTTAGATTTATAGATTGTAACCCTCCATAAAGAGTTCAAGATCTAACTGCACCAAGCCATTTGTTGATGCACATGATTGTCCTCCTTAGCATGGTTTTAAATTTGGTCCAAGACCAATAATGACCAGCGCTGAAGGCATTACACTAAACCCTAAATCATTATATAACTACTGTTGTTGTGTTTCTTTCTTTCCTCTTTTTTGTTCTTATGTATTTGTCAAAACCATGAGGGCAAATCCTGGTTAAGGAGTGCTAAACGTTTTACCTGTGTTGCATGCATGGAGATTGGTCGTTACCCAATGTTAAGTGGTCCAGAAGACTACCCTACTTTCTATAGAAAAAAAAAAAAAAAACTAATTGTTGTTGACTTTGGACAAGGAGGCATCTCATGATCCTTGCCAAAGATACGTGGGGCACACTACGTTTGCCATCCCAACACGTTCATCCGATGGCATCTGCTAGTATAAGAAAAAATTAATACTAATCTATCAGCAGCAGTGCCTTAAATAACAAGATTACGAGAAAACAAAAAAAAATATACATTAATCATTGAGTAGCTAGGATCTATTAGGTTGAAGTACAACAAGTTCAATTCACCCGATTTTACTTCGTTTATTATTAATCATGTTGAAAACGTTAATAAGATAATACAAAAAAAATCTCTTCATATAAGACAAGAGGGACATTGGATGGATCAATGGGTGAGACCATCAACCCGCGTGGGCTCACCAGTGTGGATATGTACATGTACACTTGGTCAATGTGAACACTAGAAAGATCCCATTTTGAAAGATTTGAGGCTGGCTGGATGGATGGATGATCTCTAAAGTGGGTTGTGGAGAGGAAGATTCTAGTAAGCGCGTGAAGTTGTATCAAGCCGTTGACAATAACCAACGAATCGCTGAAATGGACAACGACTTGACTTTCCTTCTGCACAACAAAAACAAAACCACAAAACGGCTTGACCTTGACCCATAAGCATAAATGAAGTGTAACCCATTTGTAGCTGTCTAGATCAACCTGCCATGAACTCTCTTATCTCACCCTGTCTGACCTTTGACCATTTCTTTTCTGTTACTGATTGTTTTGATCATCTCTTCAGGGCATTGAAAGGATCATCCTCATCCATTCATCAGGTGCCTCCTGTGAGATGGATGAGATAATTCATTCCGAAGAGTTCGGGGGTGGCAATCCCAAATCGATAAGTGATAGATGTTGGTTGCTTGCTACCTGCATTGTGGACTCCTTTTCTCATCAAGTAATTGTTCGATCAAGAACAAAACAACTTCATGAATTGTGGGTGGCCGGGACCAATCTTTCTTTTATTTTATTTTGGTAACAATGGAGGCAATGAAATGATACGCACGTAATTAATAAACATAATTGCGATAAGGCTTTGATCAAAATGACGATGATTTATTGTATATATATAATATTTCTAACATATAGAAGATAATAAGTGTAAAGTTCTAATAAACTATTTTCTATTAGGAAGTACGATCGTTTACTTACGCTGAATCAAACTCGGGCTTCGGCAAAACTCGAGCTTTATCATGAGATTCAGTCTTTTATTGAATTTGGTCCTTTTATCTAATGGATGTGGGGCTTTACTTTACCAACACTCTCCCTCACAAGCAGGCCTAACAAATTTTATGGACGGACCTGTCGCGTGGGCTATACAACAATGACGAGATCAAAACCCGCTTTGATACCATATCAAAAATCATGTACCAACCCAAAAGCATAAGCTTGTAAGTGGAAGGCTCAAACATGTATATGAAGCCCTTTGAAATGCATTACTTAGAATATGTGAGATGTGGAGCTTTACTTTACCAACGAGACTTAAATTTGGACCCTGTCATCTTAAGCTGGACCCAGAACTTGCCACATGTGGGTTTTAAAGGGACAACTTTTTTTATTTTTGATAGAATATAAATATCTTACCCATTCAGTTGTAAATATCACTTTGTTGTATGAATTATATCCTATTAAGGATTATTTATTTGCATAGAATATATTGAAATTAAATACATCCGAGTTCACGGTCAAATAAGCTTCACCGAAGGATTATAAGGATTATTAATGAGGGGAGGGCTGAAGGATATCAGGTGACTTGTAAATGGAACCTTGACTTTTTTAGGACTTAAATAACTAGGGTGATGGCTGAGCATTCATTTTCCATCTTCCCTTCATTCAATGTTGATTAAAGTGCAAGTTATTTGATTTTTTTTATTTTCACTTTTATCCTCTCACATAAATACAGTGTCTATACTTCCTAGTTTCAATTTCAAGAAACAAAATAGAATTTAAAGAACTTGATTCCAAACAACAATATATAATGAGAAATATTCATATGCATCGATCCCTCATAACAACTCTCTCACCATAGTGTCAGGGACGCATAGTGGGGCCGACTTTATGATATTCATCCGAACCATCCACACACATGCAACCTCTGAATTACACTAGGTCGATCTAGTCTTCACCGATCTAAATGGATTGAACCGTTGGGTCGAAGGCCAATTCTTTTTTAATATAAAGTCGTTAAACTCATGGATCACAAATGAAGGGGTTGGAGGCTTGTGATTGACTACAAACTTGATATATGTGCTCATTCAAAATGTCCCTTTCCATCTTCCTAGTTCCGTGATCAATGAGGCCCACCTATCAAGTTATCTCTCACCATAATACCGTGAGGAGTAGATGTGTATATATATATATATATAATTTGAATAAATATTAGAATGAACCGACTCGCATTTCGTGGTGTGAAAATGCATACTTGAGTTTCTCCGTTCAAAGACAAAGTTTGCATGAACTTTGACCAAGCATGTGATGGGAGTCATGGTCAGAGATTTTTTCATGCTTTCAACTTCATGGTGATAATTAAAAATACTAGCATGTGTTTCATTTCTTGACTCTGTTACACATTTCCACATCCGTAAGTACATATTTAATCGACTTTCAGACATTTAGCAATGGCACCTGTGAACCTCACACACCAGATTATAACATCCAGTGGGTCCCAGGATCGGATGTTTATGGTCTACATAACGCCCTTGTTTTTCAACCATTGACCTTTTAATTGTCATATCAATTCCATAGTTGTGCTTCAATTTTAATCTAGTGGTTTGGCGTGCGAGTGCATGCAGAAGCACGAAAACCCGTGATCGAAAAATAAGTCACCTAATCAAGAGATATGCAGATTTAGGTGGTTTGGCAATGCGCTTACATCCACTTCAAATGAGTTTCTTTTCACACATTCATTTTAAGTTTTAGGGTTATGAATTATATCATTTATGTAATTTTCTCTAAGCCATAAGAAAAGTCCTTATATAATTACAAAAATACCTCGAACCTTGAACATTGTCCCTCGCTAACCCAATGGACCAATTCGGTTAAATCAGAATACAAGACTAGGCTGTCAAAATACCACGCGACCCGTTAACACGACACAAATGGATTTAGGTGGGCTATTAATGCGTTCGGGTCATTAACAGGTCAAATTCGTTAACACGTTAAGTTAACGGGTCGTGTACGAATTAAACCAATAACCATTTAACAACCCACTTAACCCGTCAAAATCCTTTTAGTCTCTAAGTGTAGATAGAATTAATTTATATTCATAAAGAAGAAATTGAAATTTATTACTTTATAGTGGAGTTTTAGGCGGGATTCACTCGAGATCCTCACTTACAGTTTCATGTGACTTATATATTTTTATCCTTATATATTTTTGTATGGATTTTCTTTTCATTTTTTAAATGACTTAATTACTTAGCGGGTTGGATTGTGTAACTCGTTAAATTAGCATGTCGTGTTCAAGTTGGATTTTTTAACCCATTACATTAACGGATCGTGCATGGGTTTAGGTGATTTTAACACGAATTCGTTAACCCGTAACCCAAATTTGTTAACACGATACGATTGATAGCCCTATACAAGATAGAAACTCAACATGGTCGTTAAAAAGCTAAAACTAAATCTAGTTTGAAATATATATATATATATATATATGAGAGATGCTCGAGAGATGTTCTCATAGGAGCATCTCCATATATATAAATGCCCAGCCTATCTCTTGACATGAGAAGAGCAAAGGATAAATTATTGATAAGATTAAAGAAGAAGGGCCACATGAGTGAGAACCCTCATTCTATCATAACACCAATGAGTTAAGATTTTATGTCACGTAAGTTTTAATCTCCCTTACTTCTTCCATCCAAATACCTATGAAACAAAATTTAATGTCACATCAGTCACTTTTTTAACTTTACTCTTGGTCAATAAATAGGCCGAGAACTCTTTGGGCCAAGAACTATAAAGTTCAGCAATAGGATCCACTTATGAAATCCAAATAGCTCACAGGAGTGATCCTGGTCAAAAAATTGGTACTTAAATTGCGTCGGCAGCGTTTTAATTAACTTAAACATCAAGTTATCATGTTTTGATTTTGACGTGATATGAAGAAGCATATATGCAATATTTGTCTCTTTGCATTTTCAATCTTTCACTAAAAGAAAACTGCAAAAGTCAAATTTGTAAACCTTGTAGTCGAAATCAACTTTTGTTCAAGTAAATCAACATGACAGATCGAACGTGAAAGGCCCCAAAGTAGATTTCACTATAATTTGCTAACCATAACCATCATTTTGGAAAGCTCAAAGTGTAACATTTGTTAATGCAAATTAAGAATCTTTCCTAACAATGGTTATCATGGACGAAATCATTAGGTCACAGTTGGGTCCTTTTTGATGAAATGACCATTAGTCTCTCGAATGCATGGTCCATTGTGATCAAGGCCAAGGACCTCAAATCTCTAAGTTAAGGGCTGCTATAGTCGTCAGGCCCATTACTAAGTGCAATTTAATAAACAAGGCCACCATAAAAGACATTGGCCAGTCAACTAAGCCTGCTAATGAAGCCCAGAAGCCACTCCCCTAAAAGGGTCTTGGAGCCAGTCTAAGCACTCCACTAGGAAAAATGAAACTAATTAATAGCAATAGAACAATCAGATTTTCTTTCTTTCTATCATTCTATAGCTAAAACCCTTTACTAGGAGTATTGAATATTTCTACTGCATTTAATTTGTTGTGTGTTTGTTATCTTTTGATGGCTTTCAAAAAACAGGTTCTGTTTAAATCTATAGATGGTCCCTTCTACAGTTGTAAATCTGTCCCCACCTTTTATGAAAAAAATGTTGGCCTTTGACTCTGATGGGCCCTTCCACATAGTCCCAGGCCCAGACAAACCGTCCATTCACACGGTGAGTCAAATCAGCCTTTGACTTCCCTAGCAAACAAACAAACAAACAAACAACCGCGTGAGTTCCAGCAAATGTATGTAACTGTGGTGGTGTCCTTCCCTTGCAAAAGTCACAGGGTTTTTATTACTAAGAAAAGCCATGGGAGAGGTCACTTTCTCTTGAAGACATTCTATCTCAAGTTCCTTTCCTGATGATAAGGTTCGTTTTGTTTGAACATCCTATGTTCCAAGTTATGAAAAGTCACTTATAGTTTCTAGTTATTATTAATTGTGGCATCTTCTGTAATCGTCATCCTTCAACATGAGGGACTAGTGTTGTAGGGCAAAAGAGATGCCAATCATTCCTTTCTGACTTGCCACGTGGCCTCCACTTACCATCAAGAACTTGGCTCAAGCTGAGCTAGTGTGGCTCGTTTATATTTAGAGTGACTCGGTTGAAATACATTGGAAATTAATCAAATTATAACGACCCATGGAAGATTTGGTGACTTTCACTTGTGTTGGGCTTTCGATTTTAATAGTTGAATCAATTTGTCCCTGCTCAGCTGATCTACATTATTCAAAAGGAAACTTCGGGATCAAATCTTGGACAGTTAAGTGAGAACTACAATAATATTCAACTAAGTAAGTTAATTATCCCTATGTTCTGTGAGCAAGTTAGATCGAAACTCACTCATCGAACGGATTGGATCCAACTGCCTCTCCCATCAAAATATAAGCAGCTGACACATGTCACCAAGCTTAACGCGACAAGTGTTAGATCCCATCATCCAATCACTAAAATGCAGAACAAAACGATGGGGCTCACATGAAATTAAGCTATATACTGAGAATGCAAAGGTCTGAATGGAAGTGAGAAGAGGCCCACTAAAGACATTGAATACTTGTTGTTATAAACCTTTTCCTCACTCGGAAAAACACGCGTATGAACAGCCCAGAAAAAGGGGATAGCCTTTTGTAAGTGCCCAACAGCACCTTGCCACAAAGTCCCACCATCTATATGTTGTAGAAAAATCAAATCAAAACACTAGTGTTCTAAACAAAAACATGTAACAAAAGCCCTTAATTTAAATGCCCTCCTTGGGGATGAGATGGCAACAAAGTACTGAGTCATATATCCCACACACTTACAAAAATAGCTGCCGACAGACATATCCCCTTATTTGCAATGATTGTTTTCATAGAAGTTGTGTGAGAGAGAGAGAGAGAGAGAGAGTGAGAGTAGT
Source organism: Litsea cubeba (assembly GCA_012931725.1). Taxonomy (NCBI): domain Eukaryota; kingdom Viridiplantae; phylum Streptophyta; class Magnoliopsida; order Laurales; family Lauraceae; genus Litsea; species Litsea cubeba. The sequence continues at coordinate 157,697,935 of CM022944.1, read as the reverse complement.
GGGAGATTCAATACATTTGTAAGGAGATGATGGATGAAGTTTTGGATTAGTTTAAAATTTGCAGTGATGACATGAGCATGAGAATGAGAGACAGGCTTATGGCACTTTTTTTGGGATTACAATCTCTTCCTTTTGTTATACCAAACCAAACCAAACCAAGCCTTTTCCCACTAGGTGGGGTCGGCTATATGGATTTGACGACGCCAATCAAATCTGTTTAGGGCCATGTCCTCCGTTAGATCCATGTAGGCAAGATCATGTTTAATAGTTTCTTTCCAACTTCTCTTGGGTCTCCCTCTCCCTCTCCTACTCTTGGCAAACTCCATGCTTTCACACCTTTTGTTATACCAAAAAAGAAAAAAATTTCTCTTCCTTTTGATTAGGATAGGGCACTGTGGCTGTGGCAGTGTGGCAGAGGGGTTTGGGTCTTACTGTCTTAGGCATGCTTGGCATTGGTTACTGGGGCGGTTGGAGCCACGCCTGGTGATTCCATTGGACTGTTAGTGGATGATGGGTCCCACCAGTCCACTCCATATTAGCCAAAAAGAGGTAGACAGCTTTTTGATGGGGGATATGAAAAATGAGGATTCTATAATAAAGACCCAAGTCTAAGGAAATGGTTTAGCATGTTTTATTCATTATTTACATATAAAAAGTGAACTTTTCTTTCTTTTGTAGAATTAAATTCCCATAGAAGGAAAAGTACATAAAAATGAGGAATCATCATGTGCATTTTGGCTGCTTTACAAAAACTATAGACCCACATTGTGGAGCCTCATTGGGTCTACCGCATTGGGTATATCATCAAGCATTTGGTTGGGTGTCTCTAGAATGGGCGATTTGAACAATTTGCTCCAACCATCCATTTTCACAAGTCTTTGATTAAATAGTTATGATTGTGTAATACATGAATCTAAAACTTGGGCCAAGTAAAATTTGTTATGGACCCTTATCCATTTATTTAGCTTGCCAGCAAATGGGCTTAAGCGGGTTCAATGACCCTTATAATCTGACCCATTGTGTATGAAAAAGAGTGCTTTTTTCATCTTCATCTAGAATTTGGCTACCATGACCTTGAACACAATGTTTTCATTCCTGCCTCCATCGCTTATTGAACACTTCCCCCTTTCTACCTTCAACGCGATGATGTCTAATTTACCAAAAAAAAAAACGCGATGATGTGTATTTGTTAAAAATACATAAGAATTAATTACCTCTTTTTTTTTTCTTTGCACAAAAGTGGGGTTTTTATATATAATTATTCCTTCTTTTCTTTGAAGCCTTTTAGGGCGCGTCGGAAGGACAGGTGGCGCAATTCTGTAGGCTGAATTTGAATCTAAGAGTGGCAGAATAACTGGAGTAGATTGGAGCCGGGGAATCAAAGTTCAACAGGAGAAACATGAGAGACCCTGATAAGGACATCAAAGCCCCACCAAAGAGAAAAGGCAGGATCTGCCTTGGTATCTTTCAATTTTTTATTTCCAACACTTTCATGATAGCTCTTATATTGTTCCTTCATGGGTATGCCCCCTCTCTATTAAACGCCTAATCCTTTCTCTCCACGCTTGCTTCTACATCCTTCTTGCTCTTGCCAAGGTGTACCAGGTTGTGGCTTCAACATTCTAATTCAAATGGAATGATCCCTTTTAAAAAATGGTCCTTTAGCAAGTGCTTTTCTCTATCATCATTCACTCAAAGGAGCACCACCATCAACACGCATACCCCATTCGATCCCTTGTGTGGCTTACAGGTCAATGAGAAAATCAGTGAACCATCAGCAATGTAACCACAATAGATTAAGGACATTTTATTATTTTTCTCTTTTCTTTCCTTGTTTTATATAGCAGTGATTAGAAGGTATTATGATTTTTCAGTGCTTTTGACATATATATATTACATGGGAGTGGTGGCACAAAAACACCCAATCAGGGACTGGGCCAGATGACACATGGGCTGGTCCATTGGCCTCCTTCCATTAAGTTCTGGAGGATGTACTTGAGAAATGGAAAACTGACAGAAGTATGAGGGGAGGGAGGGTAATAGAAGTGGGTACTACTAGTCCTCACAAATTTTAGTACTGACCCTCTGGAGTATGGCCCTCCATTATAGCAAGTGCAACAGAAAGGCCCCCACCATGAAAAAGTTATGGGTCAGTTGATCCTATTTTCAACAGATAATTGATGGGACCTCACCCATCAAGGAATACAGTCTGTCTTTTGAGGACCAAAACTATCATTGGACATACCACATTAACGGTCTGGATTGGTAAAGAGACCTGGAATAGCTTTAAAGCTGACTACATGCTTACATAGATGAGGAGACTAGATTGGACCCATATCTGAAATGTGACTTTTACTTTTGTTAAATAAATTATTAGAATGACAGTTCTAAAATAAGATCCAAAATACCATCATGATGACATCAGGAATGAAACCTGTAGCATGCCCACTTTGGTTTTTTAAATTGGAGAACTCAAAAGTCAAAACAAGGGGAAGAAAGAATACGAAAAAAATGCACATTCCATCTCTCACTTTTCTTTTTGAAAAATATAAAATATATTTTTTCACTTTTCTTTTTGAAAATTTTTAAATATAAAATATATTTTTTCACTTTTTTTTTTGAAAATTTTTAAATATAAAATATACTTTTTAAGTATATAGGGTGAGATACAAAATACAACTTTCATATGCAAAAAGGGGAATGTCCATCACTCTATGCTGAGGGAAAGATGCATATGAACATTCCGCTATATATATACAAGACTCTCCTAACCTCAAGCTTAAGAAAAAATTCCGTAAGCACATTATTATAGAGCCCACCTTTGGTCCATCCAAGTAGACCAAAAACATATTCTCTCTCTCACTCAACCCCAAGGTTCCTTTGTCTTTCAGACGCCCAGACCAACTTAATTAAAACAGCATGTTAGTAATGAGCAGTGCACCATAGAATAAAGAGGACAAAATGCCACTAAACTAAACAATATAAATGGCATTGGTGTATATCAGTTGAAGGCTTGAAGCTGACTTCTAAACGTAAGCATGAAGAGAAATCATTGGGGGTAATACTAATTAGAAGCCATAATAATATCCTCCAATAGTGTGAGGGACAAGTCAAGAATTCATAGGGCCCCGAAGTCAAACCTAATCGTGACCAAATCATAGTTTAAAAACTCAAAAACTTGACTCGACTTGGTGATCTACTGACCGAGTAACTCAGGTGAGTCGGAACTGAGTTAAGTCAACTTGGGTGACTCAGGGCGAGACGGAACTATTTTTTTAAACTACGTTCTAAATCTAAATGCATTATGCATCCACCGGGCTTTGGTTTTGTTTCTTTTCAACTAAATCCTGCAGGACTTTCAGGATGGACCTATTTAAATTCTCCCATGTTCAAGTAAAGCCCATTAGCATTTAGCAGGCCTAATCACAAGGCCGTTAATGGAGACCAGGTCAAGCCTGGAATCCAGTTCATTTAAGCAGGCCTGGAAATGCATCTGGGTCCAATGGGACAGTCCCCGATACATATTTACTGTCTGACACCAGACTCCTCAATTGTAAATTTCCTATGCCTTTTGTGAGCCTAAAGTTTAAGCCCACTCCAGACCTCCTAGACCATGTTCCATTTCTCGCAAAAATTGACAAGGCGATCTTGAGCCCAGACCCAGAAAGATTTCCTAAGTTTAAATCCTCATTTCCGTACATCATAATTCTAATCTGTACTTCACTGGTTTTAGTTTAAATCCTATTAACTTATTCTGAATGTAATATGTTGGCCTGAGGCCCGAGTTCATGCTGGCCCAGCTCGAATTGCATCTTCATGTCGACCAGGAAACATGGACTTAAAATTGGCCGTCATAAGTTGCACCCATCTCAATCTCTATTTATAACTATGCTTAGGCATGTGATGCAAGCTCACCCTAATTAAGAGCTGGATGGACAGAACAAGTTAGCTCAACGTGGTTGGTTCATGGTTCATGGGCCTAAGGCAGCTACCTTTGAGCTGATTTTAGACTTAGCTTTAACCCAGTTTGCTTGTTCCAATTCGTCGACCCACAAAATGGGTCAGGCCTGGGCCTACCAGACATAAATGTAGAGACCCTCCTGGCATATTTATAAACACTGGACTAAAGTCTCTGCTGGCCTGAGTTTTAGGCTTATGATGTGGACCATTGCCTGACTGTTACAAGGTCTCATCTGCATAGACTGGATTGAATAGGCGTTTGTCAGCCCATTTAAAGCCCAAGTAGTTTTGGTCCTCCTATATTTTCTAATCTTCAAGTCTGGTGCACTCACACATGGGTTTTCACAAATTAGCCCAGCTAAAACAAAAGTGATGTCAATATTGTATTTTAATTATGTAAATGGCAAAATGTTATTCTAACATCTTTGATGAAACTCCTGCCAAAAAAAAGAAAAAAAACAGAATGGAGATGCCACGTGTTCACTTAGCATGCCACCTATACTTGCACAATGGAATCCGGATCCTATGAGGGTATAACCTAAAGAAATTTTGAGTTGAAAGAGTGGAACTCCACAATGGCCTCCTATTAAAATCCGAATGATTCAAAATAAACACCCTCGAAATATATAGGGTATCCTTAAATTCATGTCAATCTAAATTTTCTCTACCATTTGAATGAATGTTTGATGAAAATGTGATTGACAGAATCTCACACCTATTCATTATCACGTTCTTCATCATCAAAGTTGAGGATACCCCATATACCTGGAGGGCATTGATTTTGATTGAATGGTTTGGATTGCAATATTTGGGCCCACCGTGGAATTCCACTCCCTTAACTTGATTTCTCTAGGTTAAAGCCTCAGAGGATCCAGACTCAACTACATGAGCCCACACATGTCGATGCAGACAGTTGCCTGATTCTCCAATTATTCGGAGGTTTTAACCTATAGGAAATCATATTTGAAACTTGTTTTATATTTCGATTCATAAATGGGTTCAAGTGCATAACTCAATTTAGGCTATAATTGATAAATAGTTTCTAATCTTTACAGCTATTGAAGTGAGATTTGATAATATGTCAGTGGAGGGGGTGACATTCATCTTGAACGATCTGAATTATCATTATGTGGGCCCCACTGTAAAGTTAGAGAAGCATGTAAGTGACACGACAGGGGATCCGAAACCCTCAATGCAGCAAAAGATGGCTAAGATGTGGTCCCACTCCTTCCACTCACGGACTCACCTATAGGCTAATTGCTCGTGATTTTCTCCTTTCATAACCAAGATAAGAAAAAGAGGCTTTTACACGAGAATCCTGCCCCTGTGAGTGTGATCAAAGTAACCCCTCAGACACTGACTCTCTCTTCTAATCTGAACCGTCAAAATCTATTTGTAGCCTTTTGACTTTTGATAAACAAACAAGCGGGAGGAGAGGCGCTCATGCATTCACATACTCTACGAGATCATGATATCACCTCTTGCTGCTTCTTCGTCTTCTTTGTTTCATCCATCTCAATAATAGTTGGGTCTGGGGTTTATACATTCTCTGGTAACAGATCCATAAGTGGCACAGATGGGCCTCTGGGACATGTTTCTCAACTGGCTTCGAAGGTAGGTAGTTAATTTTCCTCCATCCAGTTCTTGCTATCTGGGTTGTAAATTGTAATTGGTTGCTGGGATTCTTGTTTTTCTTCAGAAATTTATGTTCCACTTGTCGTGTGTGCCTCATTGAGGTGGATCACTGTAGAAAAGTATTTCGCTGCCTCTACTATTATCTTGAGGTTTTGGTAGAATTGGTTCGAATGGAAAATTTAATATGGTAATAGAGTCAACCCGTTACAAGTTCAAATTTCAAGAAGAATGACTAGACTCGGCTTTGAAATTTGCGTGTCCCAAACTGCCGGGTTCCACCCATTGGGGAATGTTGAAAAGTACTTTTGCTGTCTCTACTAATATCTCAAGATTTTGGTAAGAATGGTCCACGGAGTTCCAAAATGAACGACTTGACTCAACTCTGAAATGTGCATGTCGTGAAATATACACGACCCGGTTCCACCCGTGGAGGATTGTTGAATAGTACTTTCTCTCCCTCTACTAATGCTTTGAGGTTTTAGTATGATTGGTTAGCGGAGAGAATTTAATATGGTATCAGAGAAAATCGGTTGTATGTGGCGAAATATTTGCCGAATAGATTCCACCTTTGGGGACTGTTAAAAAGTATTTTCACGGCCTCTATGCCTCAATATTTTGGTACGATTGGTTAGGGGAGGAAATTTAACCATTGCCCTATATTCTATTTGATCATTAATTTGAACAACTTCCTTTTAGAAACCATCAAATTTTAATTTTTTTGTTGTCATTATTCCCATTGAATTTACTATCCTGATTCTAACTGCATTTTACAATTCAGTTTGTTTCTCAGACAGGAAATGGAGCTTTCCCTCATAGGCTTACAAAATGCAGGAAAAACGTCTCTGGTTAATGCCATTGCTGTAAGTAAATCTTATTCTCACCTCTCTCTCTCTCTCCAATGATTTGGAGATTGTTTTCAATGACTGACCAATAACTTTTTCTTAACCAGACTGGGAGTTATAGTGAGGACATGATTCCAACTGTAGGTATCAGTCAACCCAAATCAAACAAAAATATACTCTGTTGTGCATAACTTCGAAGAAAATGCTTCTCATGACCTCTGTAAACCAGGTGGGTTTCAACATGAGGAAAGTTACAAAGGGAAATGTGACCATGAAGCTCTGGGACTTAGGAGGCCAGAGAAGGTTTCGCTCCATGTGGGAACGTTACTGTCGTGGCGTCTCTGCAATTGTGTAATTTCTCCCTTTCTCCTGCAATCTGCCATCTTCCAGTTGTTATAATTTGCACTCATGCACTTATATATTTGCCATTCAAATCATGGGTCTAACTTTGGATGAATTATAGCACATCTGATTTGGTTAGTGAATTTGAACTGCTGATCATTATGCTTTTGCTGATAACTAACCAGATTGTTTGGATGATCCAATCAGTGAAATTTTGATTGAGACTTGAGAGTCTGCACTGCCCCACTATTTGGACAATCTGTTAAGAAAGTCGAACAGAAAACAAACTCATTACCATTAGCAGGTTATCAAAATATGAGTGACAACACCATTAAAAAAATGATAAAAAAAGAAGTGAAAGGCCTGTGGCTCATTTTAAGTGTACGTTGTATAAGAAATGTGTCGTTACCTACCTGTTATGATTAATTTCATTGTATTTGTAGTTCCTCTATGAAAAGTATGGGGCCAGAGATTCAGGCTCGTTTGGTAATTTACTAGGTTAGTAAAAGTAATACAAAACCTTCATTTTTAAGGGGTCGCATCAAAAGTACACATCTTTGAAATTCCCTACTCCTTTTTGTCAAAAAAAAAAGATAAAAAATCAACCTCCTTGCTCTACTAAATGACAAAAAAAACACTCACTCTTTACACAAAAAAGTCTAAAAAATTCTGAACAATCCATTAAAGATAAAATACCATCAATCCATCATAAGTACCCTCTTATTTTTTGTTCTCTTGATTTGATGCTTTACATCACTTTTACTTTAATAGTAAATTGTCAAACCGGCGCGAATTGTAGCATAATGAATTATCATGGCATCTTGAGATATTTCAGTACTTAAAACTCTTGAATAAATAGTCAAACTTTTGTGTCACTCCCTTGATATCATTACAGAAAAATCCTATTCTACAACTGGATTTTTTTCATGCAAACTCTCTCTCTCTCTCTCTCACACACACATTATAGTTTGTATAATGATGACTACTTACCAATCAATTCAAGTCCACTTGCATTATTCACTGCCAATAGATCAAAGACATTTAGTTTTTGTTGCGATCAATGGCACTGGACTAAGTATTTGTCATTAGTCTATTAGCATTTCTCAGAATAGAATTTTCAAATTTCATCATTTCTCAGTGCTGGAACACAGCTACTCTGTTCTTGTTCATCTGGCTGGCTCTGTATAAACGAGTAAACCCAAGAATACATTAATTGATGATTTTCCTTCCCAAAACCTCTCGTTGAAGAGAATGGTTGTCAGATCGGTCATTCAGGGAAGTGACATATACATGGTAGGGCCCACTAGATTATCTATTTTCATAATATAACAGTGTAATCATTGGTTTATGAATTGATTTTATTCATGTTTCTTTCAATACTTACTAGTCTTCCATGGCAGCTACGTAGTTGACGCTGCTGATAAAAACAGTGTCATAATATCTAGAAGCGAGATGCATGACCTTCTGATGAAGCCATCCTTAAATGGGATCCCACTGCTTGTTTTAGGCAACAAGATTGATAAATCTGAAGCTCTTGACAAACAAGCATTAATTGATCAACTGTAAGTCTGAAACTCAATGACTCATATATGATCATGATCCTTAACATGAGGATATGCTTAATATCCTCAGGAACTGAACGTAAACAATGTGGGTCCCTGATTTGATGGGTCCACAAGGAAGAGGCCATCCTCTAGAAATATCTGGAGAATGCGGATTCAAAGCTTGGGGGTTTGAGGCACATCCTTCAGTCAATGATTGTGGGTTTTTTCCTTATGCTTTATCATGAATTTCCAAGATTATACTAAACTATCTTACGTCTCCAACTCGTCCTTTTAATGGATGTGGGACCCAGAAGCCTTGAATCTATTACAGACAGGGAGGTGAGCTGCTACATGATCTCATGCAAAGAGTCCACAAACATCGATGCTGTGATCAATTGGCTTATCAAACGCTCTAAGACAGTGAAAGCACATAGAACTGGACAATACAAAGCATGATCAATTGAAATACAGCTTTGGATGCGGTAGAAGATACGCAGTTTTGAGTCTTTGGGTAGTACACTGTGCAATCGAGAACAATAAATGTGACTCTGATGTACTAAAAACTTTGTATAGTCTGAAATAATAAATGTGATATTGTTCTATAAGCTTTAAGATCTTGAGCTTACATTCATTTCATTTGAAAGATATCAGCTTCTGTAATTGAAAAAAAAAAGATGCATCAAGCCCTGAGACATGAATTGTTATTCACATTTAGTAGATAAAAGTTTTTTTTAAGTTACCATCGACATCAGTAAGAAGCTGGCCTGGTCCTGGGCCATGATCTTTCAGCTTCAGCTTCTTATGCTGAAACAGATCCTAAGATCTTAGTTAAACAGCCAAGGCTCTTCTGGTGATGGTCAGGCACAACTCTTCACCTTGGACTTTGATAGAGCTTTTTCTATCTACACTTCCAGAGTGCTAACTTGGACCACAAAAAGAAATCAAATGCCAACATCTGCAGGCCTCGTGTTGGCCTTCCAGGCATGATGCGTTACCTCTAAGCTTCGACCAGTCCCACAGACTGCATGCTTTAACTTGCAGACCCATTTATATCAATTTGCTTCGGCCTGGGGTTAAGGTCTGGGCATTATTCAATCATAACCGGCTCCAATTAAGGTCTATAGATAGAAAGCTTTCGGCCGCTCTTGGTCAAGTAGCTTTGGAACACGACATATATTAACTGAGTCAAAAGGTCAAAACTCAGTCTGAATATGTGTGGGTGTGTTCTTGTCTAAATCAAAGAGTCAAAACTCAGCCTGAATATGTGTGGGTGTGTTCTTGTCTGAATCAAAGAGTCAAAACCCAGCCTGAATGTGTGGGGCTGGTCTCGATTGAGATTGAGGCTTGGTAGAGTCAGTCAGGTCATTACCGGGTTCAGGCCGTCAACAGAGCCTTAACTAGTTTTCGACTCAAGGACCAAGTTTCCTGCCATTCCTCCAAGAAACTCGGACTAGTTTCACAGTCCCAACTCCCACCATACTTTTCAGGTACTATCAAGCCCAAAAGATGCGAGGGCCTGATCTTACTCTTACCCATTGACAGCACCGACCATGCAACGCCTGCTGGTTACATCCATCCATTTGTGAAAGTAATAACTGCATTTGTTTTGGAAGGGACCCGTGCTTCTGCTTTTGGTGGTTGTCATGAGAAAGTATCCAAAAAGAATGCATTTTTTTGTCAAAACGAGGCCAATTTGATCGGATGACCCGATTATTCACTTCATCATCATCTACCAAAGCTCAGCTGGTGAATTATCTCAACTTTCCAGTCATCTCCCTTCAGTTTAGATACAGAGAATCTCTATGTTTAATTGAGCCATGAAAAGATGACGTGCTAAAAAAGGATTTCATTGAATGCCCTCTTTTTCAACTTTTTTTTTCCAAAGAATTCCCGTGCTGAAAAAGTTGTTCAATCAATGGATACCAGAATGTCATGCTGCCAAATGAGACATAAAACTCTACTTAAGAACAAAAGACTCCAAATTCATATATAACTGCTGTAATTCCCCACACCAATGCATACACCAAGTTCCCATATACAGCCTATAATACAAATTACAAACATGCAATCCAAGCCATCCATAACTTGGGATTAGACAAAACAACTATGTATACTAAACTTGTATTATCTTCTACAAAATCATGAGTCAAACATATTCGTCACAGAAGGTGCACTTACAGAAAGGCTCTGATCACATTGACAAAGCCAATCACAAGTAAACCCATATATAAGAACTGTGATTTGCTACGAAAAAGAATCAAAATTCAAATTCAAAAATACATTTTAACACAAAAAAAGAGAGAGAGAGAGAGAGAGAGAAGATCGCCTTATAGAATCAATGCTCTAAGCTCAGCTTGTAAATTAGCGGTCCTTCACGCTTCGTGTGTGACCCTAGATATCATCATGACCGGTCCTTGTTGCTCAAAGGCACAACTGAAGTCTGGGGTTTACCAGCAAATCCAACGATGTCAGCTCCAGTAGCATCTTCAATGGATTTCTTGGGGTAAGGAGCAGCATTTGTCACTCTAAAAGAGAAATTTTCCATTAAGGGAAAAAGATAAGTACCAAATGGTTTATAGCATCTTCCAGCTTAAAAATAGTTTCAGGCACAATCGATCAAATGATGGGGCAGATCAGATCAACAGGTAAGATGATCAAACCATTAGACCCACATGCCTGAGGGATGCTACTTATTATACAAAGTTTGAGGTCATAAATCCACATTCATGGATGGGTACGTTCTCTTCATCATTCTGTCCATGAATTGCAGAATGAGGTCACTAGTGGAACCAGGAAAAAAATGTAATCCGGGAGCATTACTTCTAATGTTCCACCAAACAAAACAGCCCAGAAATATTTTCCTCCACATACACTAGAGAGGTGGAGCTGAGGCAGCTATTGGACCCACATTTGGAGTTATATATGGATTAACGTGCCCCAACATTCACATGCAAAGACACCCCTTTGTAAGTAAATAAAGTCAAGTCACTACAACTTCTACAAGAAATTACCTCTCCTTGCGCTTTTCCAGAAACCTTGCTAATGATGCTTTGCGAGCTTGAGGAACTGCTGCAGACCCAAATCACAAATGTCATCATGAATATCATTGTTACAAGCATTATTGAATCATTTAATAGAATATAATGATAGCTGAACAGAACAGACTAGCTCTCACATATCAAAAGAGTTAAAGAAGAAGCAATACCTGATGGCATCAGAGTTGCAGCTGTAGATCCTAAAGAAGTGACTGTTTTCGGAGGCTCTGGCTGGCTTCTGGGTGCTACAACTCCAATAGTTTTAATGGAAGTCAAGTCATCTGTGTTACAAGATGCACCACCTGACTGTCCGCCCGAGTGTGAAGTCACAGACATTGGGCTTGAAAGACCCGAGCACAGTGGCATTGCACGAGACTGGTTCCCATGAATGCCATCAGCAACAACATATTTAGGCACTGATGAAGGCACTGGCACCCTTGGAGTCACAGCATTTGCAGTCACAGGGGACCCATTTCCCGCCAAGAGCATAATTGTCTGAGCCTGAGTGAAAATGAACCCCCCAAGAAAAGCAGGCAAACCATGAGTTTTTGCAGCACTAGAACACTACTAGGAGATAACTAATGAAAAGCAGGCAGTGTAGATAAACATTGAAAACCTAAATCAGATTTGTCGATTGTATTCATTTATTGAATCAGGACACTTGACTATTATCATTTAACAGTGAATTTGATCACCGGCAAACAGTTGCCGAGTGTGTTGCAAGTCATGCCCATCTACAATAAAGCAACAATCTGGACCGTCACGCATTGGCCATTTGCATGTCCATAAATATCATAATCGGTAGATCATCAAACAATGCCTCATGAAAAAATGAAAAAATAATGATAATTGGTAATACCTTCTCTGGTGAGATGTCATTGTAGACATGTACTGCCCCAGCATAAAATATGGTCAGTTGTCCTGGTGCGTCTACAGGCTTGGAAGTACTCCTACAAAATCATCCATATTCACAATTTAAGCCTTTAAAGAAACAAATTCAAGAGAAATCATCTTAGCATGAAAATTATGGTTATTTTGTTACCTTGGAGTCTCAGCCACAGACCCCGTGAAGGGAACTACTGGATTTGGGTTTGTCGCAGGAATTACTCCAAGGGGCTGTTGCATTGAAGAATTGGTTGTCACATTTAGGCCACCTACAGCACCGTGAATCTTGAAGATAGGATTGGTCATAGCAACTGTAAATGAATGATTGGAAACAGGGAAGGTTCTGATTTCATGGGCGCGATAAGAAGCATCGACTGAATTAAACGGATATGTCTGCATCATGGAATGGGCACCATGTCTGTCAAGATTGAAAGTTTTCTGGAAATACAAACATAAGGAAGAGTATCATTCAATGTATAATGTCTTATTTAAAGCATGGGATGTAATCAGATTGGGAAAACAATTAGTTATCAGGTACTATATATCAATAAGATCAGACAGAGTATCTCAGTCGCCAATGTCCAGGACTTTTTCCCATCCAATTATACTATATTAAAGACCGTCGGTTGGTATTTTGACCGTAAGCTATTCTGCTTTTAAATCTCCTCTCCCCACTTATACAACTACCTACTTTATCTCATTATCAAAAACACTCATAACCACCCCCACTTCTCTTTTACCGTAAAAACTCCATTTCAATCCAAACTCTACCACTCTTTCTACCACTCGCTGTTGGATTATATAAACAGGTACTCTCATAACCTTCTTAATTCTTTTTTTTTTCTCTAAAATCTATGAATTTTTTAATGCATGAATATTTAAATTGTAATGTTGGCCATATCAACACGGGTTATTATGCTAGTATCAGTCATTAGCTTGACTTTGTTCCACAACAGTATGTATTAAGTGTCCCAAGTCCACAATCCATGGCTGGGATCATTCATTCCTGGGGCTGATGCCAGAAGATATAACCCATCAATTGGATTATTGTAGTGACTGATTGGATGAATTCTTGAGCCATTGCATTTCATTTTTCAACTATCGGTCTGAAATTGTTTGCCAACCAGCCATCTCCAAGTAAAATAAGTCATGCAGGGGAAGGTTTACCCAACCAATATGATCCCTTAGGTTCAACCTATTTACAATTGAGCCCAGTAGATAAAAGTAGCATATGCTCAGTAATTACTTAATAAATAAAGACAAGCATTAAACATCAGATATTTTTCCATAAAGCATGCATATATAAATATATATATATATATATAGTTCATCAAAGTGAGAAGCAGATCTCATACAAACCTGGGACTGGGACACTCCAGAAGGTTTATGGTTAGAATTGAATACATTTGTAGGTGGAACAGGCTGAAAAGCAGACGAGGCCAAAGGATCAAATATGATCTTTCTAGGCCTCTCTTCCGGTGCTGCCTTGAAAGACATGAAATGAGGAAGAGCTGAGACCTTGTTTGAGAAAGCTCGCTGCATCTCACAACCTCCCATGAACACTGCAAACCAAAAGAACCATGATATTCAACAAAATATGATTAGAGAGAAAAAATATCGAATACCCAACAAATTCGAAATTCAATTTAATAATTGCAGTCATATAAGTTATCTTATGATGATAAAAATTGTTTCTAGTCCAATTGAACAATAAAAATAATTGAAAAATACCAAGCCCAACAAGAACTGATTTCAATAGCAGTAATCATGGATTGGTACAATACATCATAAATCATGAAACCAGATACTTCCTCAACCCTAAGGCATGGGAGGGCCATATTCATGATTCTATCCTGACAGCCAACAGTGTAAATTCTGAAATTGTTATAGTATGCCAAGAAAATTAAAAAAGATAGCATGATTCTGCTTATGATAAAATAATTTCATGTTCAACACTAAAATGGACCCACAACAGATCGAAGGAATAAAAATAAAAATAAAAACTAAAACTCTCTATTCATGGTTTTCTTGTTTCGAAAGCACAGCTAACAGACTAGAACACATTAATGACAACATAGATCACCAAAACATACAATGAGATTCCCCCTACTTAGACAACACAAATAGTTGCAAAACACAATAAACTCTTGCAGAGATCCATTCAAGCTCTGAAACACTAATGCATTTAGTGGGAAAACAACACATATGCAGCCATATGCATTCAGAATTTCAGATATAAAATGTATTAAATAAAACGTCTCTTGTAGAACATCAACTTAAGATGTACAAGAAGAAAGACATGGTTCTTTCTCATTGTCACATTCATACAATACTGCTTGCAAGTTTACAACCCTGTCAAATTAGATTCGTGCCAAGTTCGTGATGGTGGCCAATTACTTAGGGTATGTCTCTGTAAAAGTGTTTATCAGATTGTGTATAAGAGGGTACGTCACTAACCCAAGAAAATAAAGTACTCATGTAGTCACTTTCTGAGATTACAAGGGAATATTGGGCCTCCAAGGAAGGTTGGAGCGGAAGATTTGAAAAATCTCAATCTCAGGACAAAGAATTTTACTTAGAAAAAGTCGGTGCAGTGCATAAAACAAAATCAGAATCATGGTATTCATGCTGCCTTTTTTTTAACTAGATAAACCAAATTGTCTGCCATGACAATCACCCAATTTCTATCATGGAAATGGAAATCCGAAAACATTTGATGCATTCGCAGTCCAATGGTGCAAACAACCAGAGTCTTTCTCATAGTTGATGGAACGATTAGGATCAAATTGCTTCTCAATCACCATGGAAGAAAAGCACACAGCTATCATCTTCACAGTCTTGAACTTGCATGCCCATCAACTAGCTTCACATGACACTTGTTCTTAGATCTATCCTCCCCACTTGAAATCACTGTAGATTTTATTATCATCCCATAAAGCTTTTGATGCGTTCTTTTTCTTCTTTTTGCCCTTTGGAAAATACAACATGTCACTACCCTCGGAGATTATTATGCTCGAAATTTTCCTAGCCAAACCTTCCTAGTTGGAAAGCAAATTTCTCCAATTCGATGATAGTGGACTAATTTATCCACCCTTACAGAGAAGTGACGAATGGTGTTACTTGTTAGGGATTAGGATTAATCCAAGCTGTTTGTTACAGATAGGATTAATCCAAATCCTTAACAATACTTTTTTCTCAAACCCCAAATGAGATTCCACTGAAATCAATCCTTGCTTGTCTGCACTCAACTCCAAGATTTTTGCACAAGTACTTTTTTGCCTTGAAAAGTTATTGTGAGATTGCGATAGTTGCTTGAATCATGGAGACAATCTCATACACAAGCAATTGCAACATGACCATGGTCTTTCCAATGAACAACCTTTCAAGTATTTCCCACACTTGTTTTTGGATAAGTAAATGCTCTCAATCCTTACAGATTGATGTTCTCAAGACAAAACAATGCTTTCCCACACTCACACTCGATCATGTTCGATTTTTTCACCACACAGCTTTTGGCAACATAAGATCATTTGCTCCCACCTTCATATCGTCTACAATTTTTCTGTTTTTTTTTTTTTTTATTAATCACATGCATCACACACACTTACTTATGACTGGTCAATTGTGGTGACAATGATACGTGCCCCGGCCACATTGGTGGATCCCACCGAATGCCGTGTGACCAGCTTTGTGGGTCCCACATGATGGAGAGAGGTGTTTTTATCCTTTTTTAACCCATACCCAAGGTTGCTTGCCAGCTGTACGAAATCCGGAACTCAAAAAAAAGCTTAAATTCCTGCTATGAACACTTTTTTGAGTTCCGGCTATCCATCGGCCTTACTGGTTGGTCATGGAGCATACTCCTCACATGCGCACGTTAGCAAAAAAAAAAAAAAAAAACACTCCTCTAACAATAAGAAGGCAAGCAAGCAAGCAAACAAACAGATACAGCGAAGGAGCTCAAATTCTTTTGAGTTTTATTATCACTATCATCCAAAAAGAGATCAATACAGAAATTCTACCTCTAATCCCATAAACCCAAAGTAAATCCCACACCAAAAACAGTCTAAAGGCATTCCATCACCTACCTCATGCGCATGTTAGCGAACCTTCTCACCAAAAACTATAGAAAAATCACATTTTTATAGCCTACAAACAAAGAAAAAAACGTCCCACAACAAGGCCGGAGCCTAAAACAAAATTCATCTAAACATCCAAACATATCAGAATATTTCAGCTTCCATGCATCGAAAGAGGACCATATCAAATCCAAAATCAAGTTCAAAGAAAAAACCCAAATCAAACTAGATCAGATCATTATCATACCTTGATCTTTGCCTCCATCGACAGTCTCCTCTTTCACCATCGCCATCGGATCCTTCGAATTCAACCCCATAAAATCCCTCTCCATACTCACCTAAACAACCCTCGTCTCTGATCTAAATTACAGAAAAGCCCCTCCCTCTCTTGAGAACCAGAAGAAATCGAATCGAATCGAAGCTCAGAAGAAGAAGAAGAAGAAGAAGAAAAGCAGCAAATGCAGAGGGAAGCGTCTTCGCGGCTTTATATATTTATTATATATACACTTACACGCCTTTTTGCCGCTGCACCAAACGATGGATCTGGACCGTCCGTTTTTCAAGATTCCCCACGTTGTGGACTCTTACCGGAACGACCGGTAAAGCAACTGGCTGTCCGGGTCACCAACCACGTGCGCTCGTGTCAAAATATAAGAATTGCCTCGTTGCCGATATTTTTCTTTCTTTCTCGGTCTGTTTTACTACTGGAGCTAAGTTTCAGTGTCGTGATTGCGAAGACTGACACGTGGCGGTCATTGGAACTTGTATGGCGCTCGTGACTCGTGAGTAAGTAGGATAATACCGGCGCGTGCAGTTTTTTTTTTTTTAAGAGTATATTTTTTTTGAAGAGTTTTTTTTTTTGAAGAGGTATCCAGTGAAATCTTGGCATCATAGAAAAATTTTAACATTTGAGTGTAAATTAAATACCGGTAATATATATATAGGTCCCTAATTTGATCAAATCAAAAGGGTATAATTTGATCAAGTAAATGTCAAATTAATCTTCGACATTATTAAATGATCAGATCAGAACCATTAAAGTCATTTATCGCCATTATAATTAATTGGAGATCCAAAATGAATCCGGTGTCCAATACAAGTCTGTATGGATTATTACTTACAATACTCCACCCTATTCACTGTTGATTAAGTTGTGAGTCTTCAACAGCTTTACCAGCTTGTAATGGCAGCAGCACTGCTGGAATACATGGAGTATATTTTTGAATTTGAGGGTGTTTGCTTGGGATATTATTGGAAGATGTAATAGATGATAATTAAAATTCAGTAGTTAAGGGGGCGACGAACATAAGGTGGATACGTAAATAGGACATTCACTTTCTTATGAATTGAATTACTTGAGTGATGGTTTCTATTCATTTTTCATCTTTTTTTTTATATTTTCATACGAGGTAATTCGATGCTTATTTTTGTAAATTCACCTTTGATCAATTATTTTTTATTATCACTAATTATACGAGTCATATGCATTTTAATGCAAATAAACACGCCCTTAATGTCTTTAATCACCTGTTTTGATAATTAATATAGTTTTTTTTTGCTTTATTTTTTATAATACTGAGAATTTTTTTTTTAAATCACCAACATTTGTGGCACCAATAGATGAAGGGTGAGAGCTAAAACGACCTAAAGTGAGCCAGAATTGCGTATAGAGCTCACTTGTAGGTGCATGGCAATTACAAAGGTACAAGGATGGATTAAAGGTGGATATAACAATAACAAGAAATCATCCTAACCCAACATCTTCATCTTGAGTGCTGTTGTTACAGCCATGTGCTTTTTTAACTCGCACACCTACCTCACCTCATTTGTCGATTACGATCTTTGTAATGGCCTGAGATGGCCATGGGAAAGGATTTGATTATAGGGGAGCTCTATTGGCACCACACTTTCTGCTCTTCCCACCGCGGAAAAAAAAAAAAAGAAAAAACATTTTCCTAAACTAACCCTCCCCCTTTTTTCCCTCCTCCTCCCTCAACCCTCCCTTCCTCTCCCAGCCTCCACCCTCGCTCATCCCCCCCCCCCCCCCCCCCCCCCCCCCCCCCAGTCGCCGGCGGGGAGGGAGCCCCGGCCGGCAGCCGGCTGGCCTCCCTCCCCCTCTCCCTCTTCTTTCCCTCTTCTCCCTCTCTCCCTCCCTCTCCTTCCCTCCCCTACTCTTCTTCTCCCTCCCCCTCCCCTCCCCCCAGTCGCCGGCGGGGAGGGAGCCCCGGCCGGCTGGCCTCCCTCCTCCTCTCTCCCTCTCCCTCTTTCTTCCTCTCTCCCTCTTCTTTCCCTCTTCTCCCTCTTCTTTCCCTCTTCTCCCTCTCTCCCTCCCTCTCCTTCCCTCCCCTACTTTCTTCTCCCTCCCCCTCGCCCTCCCCCTCCCAGTCGCCAGCCGGGGGGGAGATCGGGCTGCAGCAGGCGCTGCAGCAGGCGACCTGCTGCAGCCCGATCTCCCCCCCCCCCCCGGCCGGCAAACTGGGAGGGGGAGGGGGAGGGGGAGGGGGAGGGAGAAGAAAGTAGGGGAGGGAAGGAGAGGGAGGGAGAGAGGGATAAGAGGGAAAGAAGAGGGAGAGAGGAAGAAAGAGGGAGAGGGGGAGGGAGGCCAGCCGGCTGGGGGCTTCCGCCGCCGGCTGCCGGCCGATCTCCCTCCCCGCCGGCGACTGGGAGGGGGAGGGGGAGGGGAGGGGGATGAGGGTGGAGGCTGGGAGAGGGAGGAAGGCGTGAGGAGGAGGAAGGGAAGAGAGGGAGGAGGGAGGAAGGGTAGTTTAGGAAAAAAAAAATTTTGTCTTGTAGTGCGGTGAGGAGAGAAAAATTCGTAGTGCCAATAGCACCACTCTTGATTATATTGAAAAATGCGGCTGCAACTGCAAAGGTCAGTTTCAAAGAAGAATTTTTCTTAAATAAGTTTAGACCCATATACTTGAGTGATCTCTACAGTTGCTAATTTAGTATCTGCCAAGATGGGAATTAAAATTTAATGCCTGTTTGGTCGGTTACTAAGATTAAATAAGGATATGTATATTAACCTCCACTTTGTGAGAATTCCTGCTTTTATTGGAAATGTTGCACCAGTGGTCCCATTCTCACCATCCAGGATTTTCACTTGCAGCCAAATTGTACGTGTACTTATGCAGCCTTGAATTGTTTCCCATCATCTCAGGTAGGTTGGATGGAGTGATGGACAAGTCTCTTTGCTAAATAAATCATGTGAAAAGCTTGACCCATCAAATTATTATAAAGCTTAATTTAGTGGCCTTGGATTCTGAATAAGATGGTGAAAATAGTTGCACTGCTCAAAGGTGGGCCCAAATGCACCCATAGTAGGAGAACATTCTCTTCCAAGTATTTATCCATTTACGTAATGAACTCCTAGAGATTTATAAAATGAGCCCTGCTATATGGCCTGATGTTCAGGCCACTTTTCAGGCCTGACATCAGGCCATTTAGATTTTTTGTTATAAAATTATACGTTTCGTCGAAACAGTAATAAAAGGTGTGGGGGTGAATTGAAGATCCAAATTATACGGAGTTTTCTACGAGACCATCATTTTATCTATGACTTGATTCATAGGATCATGAGATGATGTCATTTTCTATGAGAGGGTAGATTGTATTCAATGATGCAAATATATCATAATTTATTGGAACAATATCAGCAGGAGAAATATGCACGTATTTATAGTATCGGAATACATCATTTAAATAAAAAGTAGCTTTCAAAGTAACAAATAAAATTTAGTAAGATATTGTACAAATTATTCGAATATTGAGGGGAAAAGAAGGAAAAATAATGACTATAAGAAAATACACACATAAGGAAAAATTAAAAACTAACAGGCAATAAATAGGTTGTTTCTACTGTCACTTGTTTGAACACGTACATGACATAGAGTACTTCTGGTTCGCCGTTGAGTGAAGTCAACTCAATGACTTGAGGAGTCACATGAATTTTTCATTCACATTAAACACTTGAGATAGTAAAATAGTTTTAAGTAAATCTTATAAGGTAATAAATCGATTCTAAAATTATAGTATGATGACGATATTGGTGATTCGTCCTCTACTTAATGTTAAATTAGGTTATTAATTTTCTTTTTTTCTTTCTTGCCTTATGATAGACTTAAAATTCATGCACCAACAAGAAGAATCTACATGACCGTGCAAGTTTATTGATGATTTAATGGCCGGGCATCTCTCTTTCCAACGAGACAATTATAGATCATGAATTCTTGTCTCTACGGATTTTTTAAACAGCATGCCCGCTGTGTGGGTGTGCATGTATTAACTTGTGATGTGATGGGGAGATTGAAAAAAGGAGAAATAGAGAAAAATAGTGTAGTAAACGATGGTGACTTAGAAAGGACAAAATTAAAGAAAGGGGTCCAAAATTGAATGTGTGGGAGGGATAATTCACATTGAACCAGTGAAAGAGTAATGACTTGTTCAGCAAAAAAACTAAAGTAGAAAGAGTAATGACTACTAATTAATACTGTATTAATGAATGCACATCGTCCCAAGGGTTTTTCACGAGTTGTACGACTTGTACGTGTAGAGGCCCCAAAATTGATGCATCTCACGTAGATGCTAAAGATGATCATTCAAACTCTTGCGTGTTTCAAGAGTTCACGCGGCTTTGCATATATACTGTTTTTTTATTCAGGTTCCAAACGTCATTGGGTTTAAAATTGACATTTTCAAACATGGTGAAAAACAATGTAATTATTGATAGAATTGAAAATGTTAAGCTAAACTCAAATGAAGATTTAAAAAAAAAATGAACTTAAATTATTGAGTTGGCTTCATATTAATTAGGTCAATCGGATAAGGATTGCCTCCTTGAATAATATGCCATGAAACATTACATAACACCTACCATTAAAAAGTATGATTTTTATTTAAGCCTTTCGCGGTAAAGAGACATTAATCTTATTTAAAGAATTAATGTAGTTTGACCAATTGACAATAATAAATTATATAGGACTAAGAATACGATTTTTATTCCATGGATGACTCTCACAGGTTCCGTGGAAGAAAAAAACAACACCCTAAAAATAACCATCAATACTGCAAGGACTTTCAAATAATACAGTAAAGGAATAAAATAAATATCTATTTTATAAAAAGAGGTCAATATTACTTTCAGTCTTTGTAGTCACAAGAATTAGGAGATGTGTTCGCTCGACTATTTAGACAATCCGAAATGTTTTCCTTAAAAAAGTAGAATAATAAAACAGTAATGCAAAAGAGAATTCTAAACTCCGGAATTCAAATAATGCAATTAGCCAAAAAGTGATTTTTCTTTTATTTGGTTAGCTCAGCAAATTCTAACCACCCAAATCTAATCTAAGAAGGATTTTTTTAAATCCCATTAATGACTTCTATATTTTCCATGAGGAATTCCAGAAAAGAAGAACTCCTGCCACAGATGCTCTCAGTCAAGTAGGTATGTTTAGACGCTTGGAAGCATAGTTTTTCTTCATATGCCCTTAACCTGTCATTGAATAAGATTTTTTTTAGTTTTTAAGGTTTTTTCTTATAACTTATCTTGAGATGACTTTTCCCTCCACCTTCTTAAAGTTTGAATATTTCCCCGTAGCTACAATTACACTATTTTATGACTAAAATACCATAATGTAGGCTATAACATAAGAAAAATGCATTCTTGTAAATAGGTTGGGATTTGGTCAATGAAAACACTCAAACTTGTATTATTGCATTTGTGGGTTGAAAATGCAATGGTGTAAATGGATTTTTGGATGAAAATATATAGCATTATTATATAATTGTGTTGAAAATGCAATGGTGTAAATGGATTTTGGATGAAAATATATAGCATTATTATATAATTGAAAAGTGGTGATCTAATATGCATTTTCTTATATTCTTTTAGATCTTAGGGAATGTTTGGATGGATATGTACAGAATAAAATATTTATATATTTAAATACTAGAAAAATAAAACATTACATAATAAAGTATTCTAATATTAAAATATTTCAATGTTATTGTTGTTTGGCAATTTCCAATACATTCAATAAATTTTGAACTAGGCAATTTGACAATCATCCCATATTATAATATATGCTAAATTCAAGATTGGTCTTAATTTTCAAATGAAAGAAATGGTCAATAACTTTTTTTTTCAATATTTATTTAAATGACAAGATGACGACACCATTTTCTAGGAATTCAATTTAATGAAAATAAAAAATCTCCAATTATTTTTCAAGATAAAGAGTTTATGGTAAAATGGGTTTGTTTGATTTTATTGGTATTCATGAAAACAAACATGTTATAAAATCTCAAGAGAATGAATTTTATAGTAAAACAAGTTCCTTTGAGTTTATAGGAATTAATTTTCATGTGAACTAATAGGTCCTATATTTCATGGCATAATGGGTTCTTTTGAATTCTTAGAAATCCAAATCCATACTAATAGATCATATTTTAACAATAATGAATTCATTTCTTTAAATCCTTGATAATTCTATTCCATGCAAATAAGTAAGCCATGTTATATGTTCGGGCTAAGATATTAGTGGTAAAATGGTTCCTTAGTTATTATTCATTCAATAAAGTCGGCCCAAAGCAAGATAGTAATGGAAAAACGACCAATGTATAAAAAGAATAAATTGAGATATAATTAATTTATCATATTTGAGCCCCACCTTTCATTGTTTAAGGTTTTGATCACATGACCAACCACTCTCAATATGTGGTTCATTTTATTGTATTTCACTTTAATAGGTAAATGTGGATTGTACACATAGAGGTGAGCCACACAGGGCACAATGACCAAATGTTTGATAAAGAAAAAGAAAAATAGAAATCATACCAAGAGGGAAAAAAAAAGTAAAAAATCAAAGAATAAGGATGCCTCAAAAAAATATTTGGGTAGTTTTGACATTTCCTCTGACTAGGGAAAATTAAAGTTTTTAAACAGGAGGAGAAAAAACCCATTCTTAAAAGTAAAGCTATAGGTAAAAACTTCTTCTTTTTTTTTTTAATACGAAACTAACTAGTTTCAATTGGATCTTAAAAGGAATCTATAATTAAAAGATAAATTCTTAGGCCATTATATATATATATATATAGGGTTGTTATAGGCGAATGACAGCTGTTTTTTTTTATTTTTTATTTTTCTCCTTCATCTCTCCTCTACAGTCTACATACATCATGCACCTGCTATGCACGGTAGTCAGAGGTGAAAACTCTCCTTGAAAGAATCTCGCCCATTGATTCCACCACGTTTTCCATTTTTTTTTAACTTTCTCGGCTGCTTTGGCTGCTTTTCATGGAAACCAGTTTCTCAATTCTCAAAACAACATGACACATGTGCATCCTATAGCACGTGTTTGATTAAAAGAATCGTAAAAGAAAAATAAAGAAAACATTTATAGGTAGTTCGCAGGAACAGCAACCATAATAACTCGTCCCCCACGCGGTCTTGTCCGGCACATGCGCAACACACGTGGCGTACATGCACGTAAAGTAGGCCGCCCACAACTGCTTGTCGTCTTCTGCTTCAACCACTCTCTTTAATATATATATATGGGAGCTCCTCTCCTCAGCTAAAGCTGAGGAGAGCGTCCGCTCACCACGTGCGCGTAGCCAGCGAAAGAAGTGAAATAAGTGTAACATGTGTGGAGCCCGCCCATTCCTTTTTCACTCCCCGCTCTCCAATGTGAGGCCAAAATCAAATCCATCAACGAAATCAGCCCTTTCCCGTTCTCCAATATGAAGCCAAAATCAAATCCATCAACGAAAACAGCCCTTTCCCCATTTCCATCGATGGCTCTCTCTCTCTCTCTCTCTCTCTCTCTCCATTCCTTCGGCCAGGCACGATCCTCCCCCTCACGCGATCAATTCTCTCCGGCGACACGCTCCTCTCTCCGGCGATGCTCCTCTTGACAGGCCTCAGCTTCTCTCTCCAGCGACTCTGCCCTTTCCCATGTTCATCTCTCTCTCCAATCTCCATTCCTTCCGCCGGCCACGGACGCGATCGCTGGCGTTGTCCTCTGTCCAGCGACGCTGTCTCTCTGCGGCGGAGCTCCTCTCCTGAGGCTGAGCTTTTATCTCCATCGCTGGCTCTCCTCCTCTCTCCCTCTCTCCAATTCTTCTGCCAGGCACAACCATTTTGGTTTCCCTCCATCACTCGCGCTTTCAGCCATTTTGGTTTGAGAGATTGAGATAAAGAAAGGAGGGATGAGGAAGGAGGATGATTTGGCCCGGCCATACAAGTGCTCTCTCTCACAGGACTTTTTTTTTTTTTTTTTGGTTTAAAGACTTTGGGGATTTGAGGGTTTTGGTTGAAATGGAGGGTTTGGGACAGGGATTTTGAAGATTTGGGTTGAAATAGGGGGTAAGTGGGTTGGGGTTATTTGCTGGTTTCATCCTCTCTCCCTATCTTTCTCAATCTCTATCTCGATCTCTGTCCCAACCTTTTTTTTTCTTCTGAATCTATATGGCCGGGCCAAATATAATGGTGGAGGCATGAAATATAATGAGCCTTGGAGCACGAGCACATTGAGGAGGATTTGGATGCAAATGAGTGCTTGATTCAGATGGAGTATTGTGTTCTAATGGTGAGATTGTATTTGATTCGATGGAGTTTAAGAGATGGAAGAGGGTGTAAATAGGAATTAAATGATTAAAGAGATGGATTTTTTTCTGTGTATCTTTTCTTACCTGGGTTATTGCAATGACTAATTTCCTGTTGTAAACAACATTTTCTGCATTGTGCACAACATTCATGTTTTTGGTTGGACCGATGGTATCGTCGTCACTTTATCTCATTTTGTTTTTGGGTGGATTGATGGCATATTCATCACATGCCGGCATAGCACTCAAATGCTATTGTCATCCATGATCCAATCCAACCAACCGAAAGTAGCTTTCATCCAAGATACAAAAACCCAAAGTGTCTTTCATCAAACAATTGAATTGTAAGGTCCTTATATATCAGTTGCAAGGCCACCACCAATATTGATCATAAAATCACTTTTTGTCATGATATCGACAGGATTCAACTCTTAACCATTTTTTCCTTTTAAAGATCAAAAACTTCAAATGAGAAATTGTGCCACATGTAATGCCACTTTTGATTAGACCACAAACATATTCATATGTATTTGATCATCATATTCATATAAGGGATTATGAGAACAATTGCTTCTGGAACTGCTTGTTACAAGCACCCATGAAACGTGTCCCAGTCCTAAAATTTGACATGAAACCTTGGTGCACTGACAAGATATTGTGACATTTGTGATCTTGCCAGGTTAAACAAAATCTGAGAAAATCTAAATCAATTCTCACATCTACAATCCACCTACTTGCAAACAAAAACCATGTTAAACCGAAGCAACTTACATTTCTAGATGAACTTCAATTTGAACTGATAATGTTTGGATGCACAACATCAAAGCCAAAAGCTCATATAAAGGTCCCAGGTTCATCTCAAGTGAATGATACAGCTAGATTCAATCCATTGTCGCTACAGACACATTCATGATCTCCCATACACCCAATAAGTGGTCTAAAACATCATCTATGATTTGTATGTTATGATTTGAATTTTTCAAGAGGACCAGTTTTACGTGCTGGCTACATATACCAACTAAACCATCAAGAGTGCAAGTTCTCTCTTAGATGTGTACTATGATTTAATTTGAACACCTTTTGAAGTTCTGAAAATCCTATGTTTTTCCTCTTAAGAACTAATAGATAAGGAATGACTCTAAAATACTTTGAAATTCATCTTTGCTAATTCCTCTTAAGAACTAATAGATAAGGAATACCTCTAAAAAATTTTGAATTCCATTTTTGCTAAATCAAATACAGAACAATAGATTTCACTATTAGTAAATCAGATACCAAGGATGCCCCTTTATGACAGACATCTGATCATTCATCTCATATATACCCAGGTCATGAAATATACTTCTTTCTTCAAACAGAAGTTTAACAAATTTTATATCATAAAGTTTCTTATAAACATTTGATAAAATAATTACAATCATACAAATTGAAAGTATCAAATCGAGAAACACTCTCTTGGAGAAAGGATTCCATCTCTTCGTAGTTTGTACAGTAGATAGTTGGGTCTCCAGCAGCTCAAGAGCATCACTTTCATCAATGATTCTTCTTATTTCTAGGAAGAGGATGAAATGAGAGATGTTGAAACTCTATTCAGTTGTGGAGAAGAACACATGTTCTTCTTTGCTTGCTGATGTAGAGATCTGACATTATAATTTCATTAGAAGAACAAAAACAAAATCCTGTTTTGAAAAAAAAAATAGAGCTAACTGTGTTCTCCCACCTGCAAAAAATTCCCCAACCCTTTATCACCCTCTATCTATCACATGGTTATTATGATAAAAAAAAAACCCACTGGAAATAAGAAGAGAGAAAAATGACATTTTTTGCCAACAACCGAGAGAAATATAGATTCAGAAGAAAAAAAAATTTGGGAGAGAGATTAAGATGGAGATTGAGAAAGATAGGGAGAGAGGATGAAACCCTCAAATAACCCCAACCCACCTACCCTCTATTTCAACCCAAATCTTCAAAATCCCTGTCCCAAATCCTCCATTTCAACCAAAACCCTCAAATCCCCAAAGTCTTTAAACCAAAAAGAAAAGAAGTCTTGTGAGAGAGAGCACTTGTATGGCAGGGCCAAATCATCCTCCTTCCTCATCCCTCCTTTCTTTCTCTCGATCTCTCTCTTTTCTAAAACCAAAATGGTTGAAAGGGCTGGCGATGGAGGGAAACCAAAATGGTTGTGCCTGGTAGAAGAAATGGAGAGAGAGAGAGGAGAGGAGGAGGAGAGCAGTGATGGAGATAAAAGCTCAGCCTGATGAGAGGAGCTCCGCCGCAGAGAGATAGTGTCGCCGGACAGAGGACAGCGCCAGCGATCGCGTCCGTGGCTGGTGGAAGGAATGTAGAGAGAGATGAAAATGGGGAAAGGGCAGAGTCGCTGGAGAGAGAAGCTGAGGCCTGACGAGAGGAGTGTGTAGCCTGAGAGTATCGATCGCGTGAGGGGGAGGATGGTGCCTGGCCGAAGGAATGGAGAGATATAGGAGAGCCATTGATGGAAATGGGGTAAGGGCTGGTTTCGTTGATGGATTTGATTTTGGCCTCACATTGGAGAGCGGGGAAGTGAAAAAGGAATGGGCGGGCTCCACAAATGTTGCACTTGTTTCACTTCTTTCGCTGGCTACGCACGTGGTGAGCGGACACTCTCCTCAGCTTTAGCTGAGGAGAGGAGCTCCCTATATATATATATATGAAATTCTAATGCTTATCTTTTTATCCTTCTTCTTTGGAGAATGCTATATAGCTATTTTCTTTTTGTGACTAATAATAAAGGCTAAGAATTAGAAAAAATAAATTATTTTATTTTTCTTTTCATAAAAAAAATATAATTATTCAAATGATAGATAAAATGCCATGAAGGTGAAACCATTAAAGAGTTTGTATCCTTCATCACAACTGTAATTACATGGAACTATATTGCAGGGCCTATTTAGATATGAACGAAATAACTCAAGACGGATGTCATCTCCTATTTTATTATATTCTAAAGTTTTAATTTCTAAGATACATTCCACCGTTTGATTGAAGACTATGATGAAAATGTGAGTACACTACTTCAATAGCATTGCTATGTCAGTGCCCGGTCAAGTTTCTATCACGATGCCCAATTAGACGGTGAAATCCAATTAAATTTGAGAATATTTCAGTGGAGGTGAAAAGATTCATCCATCATGATGTTCAACCGTTAACAATTTTCTATACCTAAATACCTATACATGTATACTTTTTATCTTAATAAGCGTGCATGTCCTGGGTCACTCATGAGTCTCACCCCCTTGGATGGGCTAAAAAAAAAATAAATGCGTGCATGCTCTGAGGCTTAGACAATG
Organism: Litsea cubeba; assembly: GCA_012931725.1. Classification (NCBI taxonomy): domain Eukaryota; kingdom Viridiplantae; phylum Streptophyta; class Magnoliopsida; order Laurales; family Lauraceae; genus Litsea; species Litsea cubeba. The sequence goes on along the minus strand of CM022944.1, from coordinate 157,669,686 downwards.
CCATAAAAACTCCATGGGTCCCATAAGAGTCTGACTCCCGGTGAGAAATTTGGAGAAGCCATAAAATAAAATTCTCTTCCTCTTTTTCATCTTTTATCTTCGTGAGTCTTTTGAGACTCATGCAGTGGAACCACGTTTATCAGATACCACCAACTGCTTCGACGTTTTCAATGTATATGGACAGCTGTCTGTAGGTACGACAGACGAATCCAATGATAAAACCATGGCAAGGGCCAAAGAAAGTCACGAACCAGATTCCATAACTGACACGCGTCATCATGACCGCCATCCAAATTCCAAACCAACCTGTTTTTGCCTCCGCTCCAAGTTTGCTCGATAGTCAATACTAATAAAATAAGGAAACTAAACTAAAAACTGAGTGAGCGAGTACGGACGCAGCTTCAAAAGACACGTGACCTCCAAGACAGCGATGTCTTCAAGTCACGTGTATCCTTTCCCTCCTCTTAACGCTTTATCCCAAGGCAGCGAATCAGAGTCTGACACATGGCTTGAGTAGAAGGCGACAGCTCGGATCATGCATGTGCCCTGCCGCTTGGAAAACGAATCTAGGGCACCCATCTTCGCCACGTGATGGTAACGAAACGGTTTTGTTTTTTCTTTTTTCTTTCCCGAAATCCTAAGTAGCAGAACACGAGGAGGATCGTTGGGCTTGCTCTGAGCCGTTCGTTCAGGTGGGCCCCCAATTAATGCATGATGCTAGCCATAAGATCAATTGATATTTTTGATGGTTTTAAGGCAAAAGGAAGGTAGACATGTGATGTGAGGTACCTAATCAGCTCCACTCGACCAGCCACATGTTTTGAGATACCAAGGCATTTGTTTTCTCTAGTGGGACCCATTGAAGCTGCCGAATCCATTTCACAAGTCTGATGTCACCCACTGGAAAAGAAAAATGGGGGTTTGTAGCTAATGGATCGGTTCTTGGTTCATTATGAATTCGGGCGCGGAATCATTAAAGAAAATGTTCATTCGAATCAAGACTTGGCATCATTTCAGAATCGGTTTCTTGGTTTCGGAATCGAAACTAAAATCATATATGGAACGAGTCTAGATTTAAGTAAAGAATGATATTAAAAATAATATAATTTTAAGAGAGATTTTTGAGAATTCAGATAATATATTGGTAACTAGTCCACGGGTCCGAACTAAAGTGAAACCAGACCCAAACTCATTTACTTATCAGAACCTAAATAAAAAGCCAAATCCGATTTTTAATGAATCAGAATCTCCGAATAATCAAATAATCGGGGACCCATTTACATCCCTAGTTGTGGCTGAGTTTTGGGAGTGGACAAAAAACTTCATATGGGTTTTGGGGACAAATCCTAGTCATTCTACTATTTCTATATATATGGGCTTTTTCTTTGTCATTTATGTCGGCTTTCCTTCTCGTACCATGGGCTTTCTCTTTCCACTTCCTCCCAAACTATTCATTATTTGGCATTATTTTACAAGACCATACAAAAGACATATTAGAAGGCGTGACCCACATGCATTGCTACCACATATGCACAAAGACGTGGGGCTCCATCTTTTCTAAATTAATGAGGGTCTGATATTAGTTTATTCATGAGAACCATGTGCCATGCTTTGCACTCTGAAAATAGACAATCCCGTCCATGTGCTGGGGCCCACTCCATCCAACCAATCACGAGATTCATCCCTCGTTGGAAAATTTGTCTCATACATCGACCCTCACCCAACCAAAACAGAAAACTGGATTCGGATCTATGTTTAGGCCAGCCAGATGGGTCGACTGAGTAATGTGATCCTTGGCTGGAGGATGGCACGGGCTGGAACTTGGATAGACTTAGATTCATACCCGATCAATTATAATGAGGTCGAGTTCCTATAGGCGAAAATGAAATTATATATTAATTCAAATATCTATTTTTATAAATAAGTTAATTCAATGGTGTATATCACTCTTTTTATTTTAAAAAAAATGACATATGATACGAATGGTACGAATTAAGAAAATTAGGGCTCACTTAGGTTAAAATAACTCCTTTGCACTATTGGGACCACCTCACATGACCATTTCTCTTATTTCATTGTTCATTGGAGGTATTTAAGGAATGGAAATAGATGGTTGATATTAAAAGAAATGAAGGTTAATAAAATATGTACCGGGGTTCCTTTGACCATCCCCCTGTTGCTTAGAAGTTGAAACTATTTTGGAATATGGTCCTAATAGAGAGAAACGACCTAGATCTAATACATGTACGGAAGTTTTGGAAAATGTCAAAATGTTAAATTAGGGGGACTAAAAATTTGAAGAAACCCTAGATATTCCATTCTATGTATACCATTGACATTGACAATAAGTAGTAATGTAAATACAATGGTAAATCTAATATTGATAGAATACTAAATTTTCTTTTTCTTCCCACTACACTCTTCTTAATGTACCCTACTTTATTATTATTATTATTATGACACTACTTGTATAAATCTCTCAATTCTAATTTGAGTGTGCATTTGTACAACGAGAGGATTCTGCTCTCTGTGGATTTTCAATTTCAAGTGAGAGAAAGAGGAATTACGCATTTTTATCTCTCACATAAAAATCAAAATGCGATTTTCAAGAAAAATCAGTTCATTTTATTATTTTCCACCAAAAAAAAAAACAATTTACTCTGAATGGGTAAAAAGGGGGCCGCATGAAGAATTAGATCACTTTTTCTTTCTAATACAAATTCCTCTCATCACACAAATGAATCCTGAGGGAGCCGACTTGCTTTTCAATGGAGGACTTAGAGGCACCTTTACCTGAGCTACCATCACCTAACAATAGAGTAATCAAATTTTGTAGTTCAGACTTCAAATACCAAATTAAATAAATTTAAAATCTTTCCCATCTTGTGCACAGGACATGTGATTGGAAAACATTTACATCGGGTGAAACTTTTCTATATAAATAAATAAGAGCTTGGAGAGATGGATATAATAATTAATACCAATGATTCTATTTCATAGTCAATGGGCAATTTTCTAATCAATCGCTAAGCTCGTGGTTGGCAGCTTGTGGAAGCACATGGGATGGTCATGGAAAATTTCTTAAAGGGTGTTTTCGATATCATCATAATAATGGTGGGCCCCACTTGAGGAATTGGATTGTCACATCTGACCTTGGGTGATTTTGGCAATGAAAGCTTTTGTAATAACGTGTTAATGACTCTTCATTGATTTGATTAGGCAAGTTGATGAAACTGTGTGAATGTGTGGATCACATTATAACAACAACTTTTTGGTTAACGTGGGATTGTCATTCCTTCTTGTATTATCATGATTCTGCAAGAGAATTAAGGCTGAGTTTTTTTTTTTTTTTTTTTCCTTTTTCGTTTTCTTTTTTTGTTAAAAGAGAATTAAGGTTGCGGTTGGACAGTTGGTTGGTAATGTCTTTATTTACCGACCTGCCTAAATGCTTTATTTCTCAATACGCTAGCCTCTCCATGCAGATGTAGGCTTCTTTTCGGTGTGCATGAGGGTTCTAATCCCGTTGGCTGGGTTACAAAAAAAAATAAAAAATCCTACACTCTTGATAGATGAAAAAGAAGTTCATAGTTCTATATCATAAATATCTTGGCGGGAAGGGCTGGATGAGGTCAGATTTAGAATGGATGCACCTAACTACTCAATTTTTTTAGAAATCTGATGCTCCTAGTAGGGGTGTGTAACGGTTCGATTAATCATTTGTTTTGATAAAATCGTTAACCGAAATGTATTTTATGGTTTTTAGTTTTTAAAATCCGTAACCATATCCTTAAAACCGTTAAAAATCGAACTGCAATTAACCGTATTAGACAGTTCGGTTACTGTTAGTTGTCGCTTAAAAAAACTCTATCTTTGCCCTTTAACTTTGCATGCAAAACAACACTATTGTTTTTCACATACCAAATAAAACAATACTATCATTTTTCATGAAAATAAACACAACTAAAAATCTAAAATGATATTACAAAACTTCTATCATGCAATACATTTAGGCCATTTTATTTTTTCATTAGTATAACGATTCGGTTAATCGTGTGTTTTGTAAAAATAGTTAACTGAACCATATTAATTAACGATTCGATTAATAACCGTGAGTAAATACCGAAAATCATAATTGAACCGTGAAACACGATTTTTTTTATTTTAATAACTGTAACCAAACCGTAAAATATGGTTATTAACCGTCGGTTCGATTCGGTTCGATTGGTTAGACGATTTTTCAATTTTTTTTTAACACCCCTAGCTCCTAGCCCACTATGACCTTTAAGTTGGATTCTAATGAAAAACGATCTCGACATACCCAAAGGATCCAACTCAGAAAAACCCCAACATTGGTCTAAGCTTGGACCCATTTTAATTTGGGTCAGGATGCTTAAAATAAATCTGGGTTTGGATCTACCCCAATGATCTGTATACCTGAGATTTGCATTTATTCTTTTTGAGAGTTACAAATATCCAAATACCCAAACTTTGTAATATTTATATATTTATGTTAAGGGAGCACTTATTTGCAAGAATTTTGTTACAGGCATTCTATAAATAAAAAATTTCTAACAACAATGTTGTGTATAAAATTCCTAGATCAGCTCCTTGTTTCATTAGTGAAAATTAAAAAACTCAGCCACATGAAAACTCACCTTTGGCCTTTTAAAATTCTTCAAACTCTTAACATCCTGAATGTTAGCTGCATGAGGGGTTTGAGAAAGGGACAATTTATGGAGAATTTATAATTCTCTTCAATAAGAATTTTCTGAATTCCAAAAGAAACAATGTACCTTGTTTTTCTTTTTTCTAGTTTTCAACCTATAAAGTAGTGTTGGGGTTTTTCTTTTACTCTCTTTAAGTTAGAATCTTATAATCGCAAATGTCAACATAAATATGATAATATGAGAAGACCTATATTTTCATCCCCAAAATTCTAAGATTACAATTACAAAAGGAGGTGAAAGAGATGGGACCCACATGCTCAACCAGTCAAAAGGTCACACAAAGTACAGGAAAAGATTACATTATTATATCATGGTCCTCATGTTGCACTTGGTGCTATGAGTGAAAAGAGGAAATTTCAATCTTAACCTTCCATATGGCCCCACAAGATATGGCCTGAAACATTCAGATGGGGCTGAGATTTTTTGGATGCCCAATCATGAAAGATTCCTTGTCTGGTGACAAACAGAGCTAGAGAGAAATGAGTATGACCCATTTGTTCATTTGCTGGATGCTAGAGAGAAATTCCAGCTGTAGAGACAGCAGAGAATCTTGATTCAGATCTTCTAACTTTGAAAAGCAGTTTAAAGGAGGATTTACTCTTTTCTTTTTTCTTTTTTTCCCTTCTTTCCTTTTCTTTTGTTACCTCTTTATGTTTCCTAGGAATCTTTGCTTTTGTCTAATCAAACATCATTTTTCCCTTTGAGATTCTTGTTAATCAAACATAATTTTCTCCTTGGAGATTCTTCTTAAACTTCTCATCTTTTCCTTTTATATCATTTTGCAGTTTGGATTGTACTAACCATACATTGTAATCTATCATGTTTTTTAAGGGTGAGTTTTCAGTGTTCAATTGACTTAATTTACACTGACGAAATTGCAAATGAAAGATTTCTATTGCAACTGTTCTTGTTGTTGTAGTAACAGCAATTCTAATTTATAATTGTTTATTTAATCCAAAGTCTCAACCAACATTATTTTCCCATGTGACTTTTTTAACATTCATTTGAATTTTCTTAAAATAATAAGTTGTTGTTGAGAGTTTAAATTTCATGCCCAAATTCAGTCCCAAGCCTAATATGCTGTAAATAGCAATGTCTATATGGAATAATTTTTATGCGCAAGGCTCCCCTAAACTCGAGCTTAGGAAGAAAATTTTATAAGTTCGTGCTTGTGTGGCCCACCTTTGGTCCATCCAAATTAACCAAACATATGACCCCCTTAAATTGCACATGTCCACTAACTTTCGGCAAGATCCGAATTTACTGGACTGTTTGATTGACTATATATCAATCCGAATAGATTGTAGACCATTAAACTCTTGGACCCATATGAAGATGATATAAATTACGGTTGTGGCTGATTTTTTTCAGGAAGGAAGATCCTAGGGAGTCATTGAAATCCACTCACCCTCATCCCCATGTGGGTCCCCAAGTGCGCTCCACAACACTCTTGAGCTTAGCTTAGGGGAGCATTGCTCAAGTTTTATTTAGGGTCATTTGCCTACTAATTAAAATCTTATGAATTTATTGAGAAGAATTTTTTTTCTCATAAAATTATAAAAAAGATGAGGAGTAAAAGGCCAAAGGTGAATGTACACATTAGTTAGGACCATTTGATGCCCCTTGTCAAACTTCCCCTTCAATACTGCTTCTAAGCCTTTTTGGTATAATTGCAGTACTGCTTTTTGCTGCTTCAATACTGATATGTATATATATAATCATAAGATTTAATTGCCATCAAACAAATGGGCCCCCAGATGGCATCACTTTGAGCTGTATCTCAATTATGAGAATCGAAGTCGAGTATGCATACAAAGGCAGCCATTTGTGGCACATCAATCATGGATTATATATCAACCAAATTAAGATATGTTCATGTACTTCACTTGATTGGAATTTGGACTTTGTTCCTCGAACCTCATGGGTCGGTGTGACCATGACTCAATGGACCCCAGTTGCAATAGATTTTAAGTAAGAAGAGTTCATGGTGCTTGCTGAGATGAGTACCTCTGAATGTCACTTTCGCCTGTTTATGTCTGGATCTGCCTCCCAGTTTTCAAGACGCTTCAACAATTGGTTGTTACAAGCATAAGGAGAACTAGCAAAAAAAAACCCTTGTTAATCACGGGGATATATATATATATATATATAAAGAGTTAAGATTCTATGTATATTATAAACGGAAAAGATTCATAGATTGGGGAAGTATATTAGTGGAAAGTGGAGGGAGAGTATGCTGGCAGTTGTAAAAACTGAAAGAGTCTTCTAGTCCAAATAAAAATTACACTCAAAATTGGATCCAAAACCTTCTATCTTAGTATATTATAATTAGAAGGTTGCTGAATTCTAAAAAACCAAATAGCTTAGCAGAGTTTTAGGCCTTAATTGTTTCCTTAATTGTTTCATGCAATTGAATATCTAGAGTTGTATTTTTTTTATAAGTGGCTAAAAATGAAAAATCAAAGATGAATATTTAAAAATGGATATCTAATAACTTCTTCTTTAATGGAAACTGAATAACAGAATGTGGGAAATGAACACCCTGCCATCACCCTATTAATTTATTATCTAGAAAAATCAATGTCTCATCAAGCATGTCCACTGTATATCCTTCACATGTCACCTCTTTTTTAATTCTTTGGTGGAGCTCATTTCACCGTGAATTCCTTGCAAACAAACATACCTCTACCTAACTTGGATGAAACTATCTAGGAGAAGAGAATTGAAAGGTTGAAGATGGAGAGAGGCCATTAGGTTTTTTGAATTATTTCCATGAAGTATTTGAATCATTCCCTATTTTAGAAATGCAAATTGTATTAAGGTTGTTTTATATTTGTGAAGAAAACAGTTTGGCATTTTGATGAAATCCACTTGTCATACTACATTGAAAAATTGGATCTTTGGCAAGGGAGCATGAAAAATAAGTTGTATTTTTAACATTTGCAACCATCAAATCTAAAGTTATAAAAATGATAGTCACAATGAAGTTACTTTGAACACTTTTATAATCAAATGGCTAAAAATGTCTAACGACGTGCTAATTAACTTTTAGGTAAAAATCCACAAGGACGAAAAAAAAAAGAATTTATTTTCGATTCTTAAAGAATAAGAAAGGAAGAAAAAGAAAATGCATTATCATTTTCCTATTAAAGAAAACATATTTCAATACCATGTCTTCTCCTCTTGATGTTCCTCAACAGATGCTTCTATCCTTCCAAAAATTGCTCATTTGCGAATTCCCATCGGTCTGGATCGACCTTTTTAAATCCTTGCAACCATTGTTTCCGTGTGGGTATGGTTGAGATCCATAGTAGAGATAAGCAAATGCACATGAACATAACTGGGTCAAGACATAAGGTGGGATTCAAACTCATGCAGCCTGATATATTGGAACATCAAATTTATAGAAATAGACACTGCAAATTCATGAAGAAAACTGAATTGTAGATCCATAACAACACAGTTCAGACGAACAACTGAAATATATCAAAATGTCAGACTCAGAACTTTGTATATATTTTCTCAGGAAAAAACAAAAGATGATGTTTCAATTTTCTGTTAGGAATGCTGATATTTATTTTTCCTCTTGTTTTCTCTCATTGCATAACCACGTTCAATGAATTGCAAAAACTATATTAAATATGGATGTCAAAGAAATGTCACTATACCCCCATTATCTTCAACAGAATAAGGGAAAAGAAACATAAGAAATGTCAAAATAAAAAGATGGCCCACCACATGATTTAGCACCTTCTTGTGTTTTTGAAGGCATGTGATATGACCCTAGTTAATTATCTCCTCCATAGCAACAAGATATGTCACGAGCTACCACCTTCAATTGGAAAAAATAAAAAATAAAGAAGGTTTGATAGCAATCAATTGTATGTGACCACATGGGACATGTTTTCCATTTCTCACTTTTCTAACCCAATTACAAAGGCTTGCCTGCCTTGAACAGGTTGATGTGGACAATTAAACGGCTAGGATTGTTCCATCTGGGCTAATTTGTCATGATCTATCCAAATTGAGGCCTTGATATCGAATAGAGTTATTAGGTGTAAAAAGCCACAAGCCCAGAACCAATGGGATGGAAAACTGACTACATAAAAAAAAACAAAAAAAAAAAATTTCAACCACATTGCTCTTATTCAACTTTGGCATGCCTATAACTATAGCTTGGGCCGGGCCCATGACGCAATGTACCTTTGCAACTTGCTAGCCATTATTAGAAAGGAAGAATGATGTGGTCCATGCCAATTGGCCCCAATGACATGAGAATTGCACTGTACAGTGTGGCCCATTCCAATTCTAGAAAGAGATGGGTGCTATTGGCATCAAGTGGGTGGGGCCCATTTTGGACAATTTATTAGGCATTTGATGTCTTATTAGGCGATGGGTTTTGTTTGTATTGAAAAACCCCACCAATAACATATGAGCCCAAATATTGTTCTCTCTTTTTTTGTTTTCCTAACTTTATTCTTTTGGGGTGGTTTTACAATACCTGGAAAGCTCCATTGAAAACTCTAGTTTTGTTTTCATCCGGATGCATGTATTAAAAATATCCATATTTGATGATTCTGATTGACAGACAGCTGCCTAAAATTACAAAGAGGGCCACTAAACATGTCTTTATTATCTCTTCTAATTAGTTTTGAAGGAGTAAACAACAAAATAATTGTTGAATCAATCAAACTTGCTGAAAGGAGTCCCACATCCATAGGTGATATAGAAGTGGACGTCTGGTCCCCACAAGAATAACTTGGTGGTAGGGACATCCACACCAATGGGGACTGGAGAGTATCACTAATCCAGCCCTGCTCAATAGGGATTAATTCAAACGGGTCGGGTCCAAGACGGAACCATGGTGGATCTAGATCCAGTTCCTACGAGTTGTATTTGGATTTGACATCAGCCTTCCAAAAAAAATAAAAAATTATAAGTAGGCACAGGCAGAGACCCAGCTAAAAAAAAAAAAAATCTCAGGTAAAGCCCACGGGCTAAAAACAAACCTCAAATCCATTACAAAGGAAGCATGCTCAGTTTAGGCTTGGGCTGACCCAGCCAAAGTGAATCCCTACTCAATGGTCCAACTTTAGAGAATAGGTTCATTAGATTTGCTAAATAAAAGTAGCCTTATTTTAGGAATATCAATGGTCCATTATCTTAATATTAGAAATGTCCAAAAGAAAAGGTGCATAGCACCTATTTTTCTATCTAGGATAAATTTGGATCCAGGCTTAGATCCATGCATACAGGATCCAGCAAGGAGCTTTCAGACCCAGATTCACATCTGGACCTAAAACAGACTACGGCCATGTTTTGAAAAGGATAAATCTCAAAATTGATTTGGTTTTTCAGTTGATGCTGGATTCTCATCCCCAACACAGGTGTGGGATTCCAAACCCAGAGACAGATCCATCCAATGAAAAAGATCCAAATCCAGCTACACCATCATTCCACCTCAAAGTGGGTCCTTTCACATCTGAGAAATGAAAGCATAATATGAAAAATGCAAAACACTGATCCTTCCAAGGTCATATCTTTACTGACCTCAGCTAGCAATATCCAAATAAAGCTAATTTTTCTTTTAGAGGGTCAAATTCAATTCGCCATACCCTCCTTTTATACAGTGAGATCAACAGGCCATTTTCACATTGCGTGCACCCTGAAGAATAGCATCAATCTTGCTTGTTTTTGGAAGGTAATCCTAGCTATTTTGTTTTGAAGACTAGAGATGGTTATGGGGGCAAAAAAAAAAAAAGACAGAAAGCTCAGTTGACGAACTGAACCATCCCTTTTTCCCCAGATAAATGGTTAAAATTAACCCAATCAACTTGACTTTCCAACTGCAGCCCATGCTAATGTCCACAAGATGAACGTAGTAGATCCTCATTGGCATGTGTTGTTTGTACCTGATACAGTAGCTAACTCTTATGATCCAATCATTTATAGTAGTTCCGTATGTGCCACAAGCCTAACATCAGATGAACTAAGAAAAAAAAAAAAATCAGATGACCATTCCAAACCATTAAATATGTCTACGTTTTGTATGTGTATTGAGCTTTGGGACCAGGTGCAATGTGCCAATATGGCCATCGGCAGCAGAGGCCACATGAATGGGGAGAGGAAATCTAGGTCATTCATACTCACCATGCCACCACACCCTTCGTCCCTTCTTATTCCAACTTTGTCGATTTTCTCCTGCTGATGTGAGATCATGAGGAAGGGTGACTCAATGTTGAGGACTCTCCCAAGAACTCTGACCTGAGTTGCATCAGCAACCTCCCCAAATAATTTAGGCCTTCTCCTTCCCTGCCACCCCCCCAAAATAGATCATGGGGCGAAGCTTCGACAATAACAGACCCCGCAGTCGAGAGTAACATTAAGTTTAAATGGGGGTAGATGGAAAATTTGCACTTCAGCACCCTGTACATAACATCAATTTTGCGACTATCCCACTCGGGTTGTACCTGAATGGGGGGACACAGTGAACAAATTTCGTATAACTTGTGAGCTAAAGTTAAGATCTTCAGGTGTGATAAATAAATGAATAATAAAAGACAACACTGTTAAAAAGAATTTAAAGAAAGATGAGCATAAGAAAAAAGCTACTGAATACTGAAGTCAAGGAACCATTGTGAGAAATACATGTAAGAAAACGTAGATGGGCATGCAAGAAAGAGAGCACCTTGTGCACCACTACCATAAAATGTCAAGTGAGAACTGCCCTCAAATTTCAAATTTGAGAACCACTTTGTAAGGACAACCCAGATGGACCCAATTACAGGACTTAGTGTGGACTACAAGTAGTCTGAACTAGCTGGTGAAAAAAAAAAAAAACAATCCACAACTCATAAAATGATTTATCAATGCATGAGCCATACCAGATCAGGGCGTTTCTTTTCCATTGTCCTTCCCATGCGTGCTGCTTCTTCTGGGCTGTTTGCAGACTTTATTTTCTCAACACATTCTCTGGCCAAAGGATCATTGACCCCAAAAAACTTGTGTGCCTGCAAAAAATCATCAGAAATCAAGGTATAAAGTCACTTGTAGCATCCAAACTATCTGAAGAGTTAAATGTTTAATAGATGATGACTTTATGTGAAAAGAAGAGAAGTTCAATGCCTAGACAATCAGAAGCATCAAGTCTACAAAGTAGGCAAAACTGGAGAATCAACCTGATAATAATGCTCCGCAGTAGGCCAGATAACATAATTTCCATTTCCATCAGGCATGCGCAAAGGGTGAGGAGAGAAGTTTGAAAGTGCTCCATATGGGTCCCATGTCTTGTAAAAGAATAAGATTCTCACATCATACGACTTAGCAGATGGATCAATTGCTGATGTTTCATCCAAAGATGGGATTACAGGTGACAAATCAGGAATAGGATGCAGATATCCACTAATAAGCATATCTGGTCCAATCTGTAAAATAGTGTGCCAGAGTTAGTGGCACATGCTGCAGAAGAAATAAGAGGAAAATGATAAGAAGTGAAATATGCATATTCTTTATTATGGAACAAGTTGTTCCCCTCAGTGGTACATTTTTGCCTTCTAAATATATAATGATGTAAGTATTACCTAGAAGGCAACGAAATTATATAATATTTCAATAAAAATAGTAGAAAGAGATCACCCAGAGACAATGAGTAATAAGTAATAACAAGTAGACCATTGTACTCTTATGGTTTCTTATTTAGCTGTTCTTACATAAAAGGTGTTCGGACCCTTATAGATGATGCTGAAATATCTATCACTGGTGAACGCAGAAACAAAGCTGGGGGTCCACGAGAGCTCAGTAAGTTTAGTTGTCCTACTCGGTCAACCATATGCAATTTCTCCCATCTCTCTCTTCTTCCTCGTCCCTCCATTATCCATTCTCCCTCCCACCATTTCTCTTGATCACAGTTTATCAATCTTTACATGGTATCAACTATCCGAGACAAGCAACTCAAAGAATCCAGTGATAATGATATTGGTGAGCTGGACTGCTGGACCATATGAGTGACTAATGTCTGCAGATGAACAGGCAATCATGACTGATTGAGTTAAAAACTACATGGTTTGGTAGATCTATGATGATCTCTTCCGACTTTCTAACAATCCGTTCAGTATAAACTAGAGTCCTTTCACAATTACATGAACAAAGGCACAGAGGCATTGGTATTTTCCAGACTGGTTAACAGGCTCTAGTAGAACGGAGCTATTTGCAATTAGAGAAGGCCTACAAATTACAATTACATATCTAGGACCTAAACTGTACAAGTCAGTACATAGAATGCATTGGCATGGGCGAAGGGTGGATCAAGAGAGCAGTCGAGATTTACCTTGTTTTAAGCCAACTGATATTGTAAACTTCATTTTCTGTGAATAGTTGAGATAATCTTCAAATGTAACCACTCATCATGAATCAAACAGGCCAATAAAAAAGCCGTGCCAAAGATGGGGTAACAAACATGGCACATGGTGTTCAATTGAAGCTCAACTCGACTAGAAGGAGACCTGGCATATTGTGTTCAATTGATGCTCAACTCAACTAGAAGGAGACTAAGTTTGTTGCATCCGTTGCCTTGCTGGATAGTAGTCTTCTTGCCAATTGCAACCTCATATTGTAACCTGCTGGTTCCATTTCTAATATTTTCAACATATATGATGTATAAGGCATCTTATACTCCAAAAAGTACAAACAAACTTTGCCCACCCATCATTTTAAATAATTTGGAGTTTCCATCGTCTTGGCACATTTTGAAAGAGCCCGATAAAGAGAACCTTATTCATCAGCAAGATCAGATAGCCAAAAATTTTCTTTTATCTTCTTAAAACCAGGGGAATATGCAACAATCTTTTTCAGCATTATAAACCAATGGTGACAGCAGGAATCATGATTCATGATGGGGCAAAAATCAAGATAAGAGAACCTATAAATATATGAATGCACCAAGGAAAGCCTACCTTATCCAGTTCTGAATGCAATAACAAATATCCAAAGAATTCTATGAATTTCTAGAAGTATTACAACAATGAATAGAATATAAAATGATTATTTGAACTCTAACCTGTTCAAATGAGACGTCGCTCAATTTTAGTGCTTGAGACATCTGAACCATCCCCAACTCACCGACTGGAGATGGTGCCTTTGCACCTCCAATAATTTTAGGGGCAACAAATGCATGGACCTGCATCATCAAACCACTTAATTAACAGGTTACCAACCTCCACATTAGAAGCCTTAAAAATTTGAGAGAATACATGGAGTATTCACACAAAATAAAAGGCTTTGCTTGCAAAGACTATAAAAAAATTGTCATAAATTAGAAGGCATTTTTGGATTGAATCCTTTGATTTGGAGAATAAAGAATCTCTATCACTTGGGTAATTCATATGCTTGACAAAGAGTCGTACAAACGACAGAATATATGATTTGCAACTTCAGTAGGGATGTACAGAGCTGAAACACTTGAAATAATTGAAGTTCAAGACATGTCACAAAGAGATCCATGCCAATACCTTGGTTCAATAATTAGTAAAGATGGAGAGATCAAGGAAGACGTCAAGCATAGGATAAGAGCGGGATGGTTGAATTGTAGAACTGCTTCCGGAGTGCTTTGTGATTAGCGCACACCAGTAAGATTGAAGGAAAATTTTTACAGGATAGCAATTAGACCAGCCATGACCCATGGATCCAGGGGCGGATGAAGGGGGGGGGGGGGCGCCGGGTGGGCTGATTTCAGAAAAAAAAAAAAAAACTAGTTTTAAGCACGTGTCCTGCACGGGACGCTTTTAAGTGGGTTATAAAAGAAAAAAAAAAAACGGGGAGAGAGGAAGAAAACGTGGGAGAAAAAGAAAGGAAAAAAACGAAGAGAGGGAAGGAAATAAGAAGAAGAGAGGGAAGGAAAACTGGAAAAGTACCGCTGCCTGGCTGCCATCGCCGTTCGGCCTGTTCCGATGCCATCGTCAAACCGTCGCCATCGCCGTGCCGCTGCAGCCACTTACATCAAACCCAAACCGTCGAAACAGAGAGCGCTGCTGCCTGCTGTGCCGTTTCATCTCCAGTCTCCACTTTCAGGTTCTTCTCTTCTTTTTTTCCTTTTGTTTCTTTTTTTCTTTTCATCAGTATTGGTTGTTTTTTGTTGGAACTTGGAAGGAAGGCTATTCTGTAGGGTTTTTTTTTCTTCCCCCTTAAATCATTTGGATTTTAGGGTTTTTTTTTTTTTTTTTTTTTTTTTTTTTTTTTTGCTGCTGTTATTTTTCTGTAATATGCTCTGCTGCTCATAATTTGCTATGCTTGAAGGTTGTTCATTTTTAAAAAGGATGAACATTTACATAATGTTGAAACTCGTCAGGTCAAATTAACGGACACTGATTATGGAGATGGTTTTGGGCCTTTTGGCAATGCTTGAAAAAATTTCCCTTAGCAGGTTTAATTTCCATGAAGTGAGATATGGCAAAAGGGTAAATGGTATGTTTCACTAAGAGAAAAAAAATTAATTGAGTAAACTTATGATTAAAGGTGCATAAAACCATGGTCCACTTTATTACTCTAAAGAATACGACATGAGAATATGTAAAGTTTTGTCTCTGGCTGTGAACAGATAGTGGCAAATGCATTGCAATAAAACCTAAGAAACAGGGGCGGATCAGGGGGCCGGGGGGGCAGGGGGGGGGGCTGTAGGCCTGTAGCAGCAACTTTCACCCAACTGACCCAAGCCCATGTACACTGTTGCTGTTGCTGTACTCTGGAAGTGCAAAATTTTCTTGGGATTTATCATTTATCCGCCCCTGTATGCTGCTGTGCTGCTTCTTATTTTCCATTTTTTCTATGCTGCTGCTGCAATTTTTTCTGATAGAATGCTGCTATTTTTCTCATATAATTTTATTATGATTTGCTTTTTAGTTTAGTTAAGATACCAATTTACTTAAATTATTTATATGAATTTCGTTTATTTGTCTAGGGATTTAGTTAAGACACCAATAAAAACTATTTATTTGAATTAAATTTTTTATTCATTAGAAATTTGGGATTTTGTGGATAATGTGATAGCATCTAATGAATTTAAATATCCAATAATAATTATTTTCTCTATGTATTGTATATTGATGATTATTTACTATCTTAGGTTATAATGTCGCATCATCAAGCGCCCAAAAAACCAAGAACTCTTCTATCGTTCTATAAGAGAAAAGATGATAAATCTGAAAGTGGCGAAATTTCCACATCTATTCCTGATATTTCAAAACTTGATGAGGATGAGCGACGTCCTACCAAAGTTCAAGTTATTGAAATTGAAGGAGTTCAACCTTCTTCTCGAGTCCAAAGAGTCGTAGTTGAACATTCTTCCAAAGCTCAAGAAGTTGCACCTATGGAAGTTGATGTCACTTCTTCATTTGAATGTGATTCGGGTAAACGCAATGCTATATATGAATACCCACTTAACAAACATGATGAAGTTCGAGTAGCTTATCTTAGAATGGGACCTTGTCGACCTACTCATGAGAAAGAAAAAGATTATCCGGTGACCATATTTGGAAAGCAAGGCCGACGGTTCAATGCTAATTGGTACAAACTATTCCCTTGGCTAGAATATTCACTCCACAAGGATAGAGCATATTGTTTTTATTGCTTTCTCTTTGAAACAAATCCTCCGAAGCATCCGGTATTTACCATTGATGGGTTTCAGAATGGAAGAAGGTTAACAATGGGAACAAGTGTTCTTTTTGAAACATGAAGGTGGTCTTTGTTCTCCACATAGGTCGGCGACAATGTATTGTGAGAATCTAATGAATCCTTCTCGACATATAGATAGTGTTTTCAATACACTTTCTAAAGAAGCAATTGCAAATAATCGGTTGCTTCTCCGAAATGTTATTCAATGTATTCGGATGCTTGCACTACAAGGGTTTCCTTTTAGAGGACATGATGAATCGAAGAAATCAAAGAATTGTGGAAACTTCATTGCAATGTTCGAGTTTTCGAAAATGTTGAACAAGAAAGTTGCCGAAATAGTTGGTGATTGTTCAGGAAATGCCAAGTATACCTCACATGGTATTCAGAAAACACTTTTGCATATATTTGCAGAAAATGTGAGAAAGAAAATACGCAAAGATGTTGGTGATGCAAAGTTTTGTATCCTTGTGGATGAAGCACAAGATAATTCACATAGAGAACAAATGGCCATTATTCTACGATTTGCTGATCGTGGTGGTTTTGTTAGAGAAAGGTTTTTTGCTATTGTTGGTGTTGAAGACACTTTTGCGTTAACATTGAAAGAAGAGATTTCCAATGTTCTTGCTCACAAGAATTTGCTTATTGGAAATATGAGAGGCCAGAGTTATGATGGTGTTAGTAATATGCGTGGTCAATGGAATGGATTACAAGCACTATTTCTTAAGGATTGTCCTTATGCATATTATGTGTATTGTTTTGCGCATCGGCTACAACTTGCATTAGTTGCGGCTTCTAAAGATGTGCCAGACGTTTGGTTATTCTTTTCGAAGTTGGCATCCATTGTTAATCTCCATGTTATGCCTAAGCAGAAGAAAGAGTTGGAGAAAGCTCGAAAAATAGAAATCGATAATTTGTTGGCAAGTGGTGTGCTTGATAGTGGACGGGGTGCTAATCAAGTTCGCACATTACAGCGAGCTGGAGATACTCAATGGAGCTCTCACTATGAATCTGTTTGTAGCTTGATAGAGATGTATGATGTGATTTGCACGGTTCTTGAAAGCATCATGAAGAATGGGTCTAGTAACACTATGCGTGGAGAAGCTAAGGGTTCTTATGTTGCTATGAGAAAGTTTGAATTTGTCTTTATGTTTCATTTATTGCATAAGACTATGGGAATCACAAATATACTATGTAAAGCTTTGCAAGTAAAGTCACAAGACATTCTAAATGCCATGAGTTTAGTCTCAAGTACGAATGAACTTCTTCAAGAGTTGAGAGAAAAAGGTTGGGGTAGCTTCCTTAAGGATGTGATTTCTTTTTGCAGAAAACATGACATTGATATTCCTGATATGAGTTCTCGTCATATGATTGGTACACGCCGTTCTTGCCAACAGAATGATTGTATTACAGTTGAGAATCATTATCGCGTTGATATTTTCAATGCTGTAATAGATTTCCAGTTGCTGGAGTTGAAGAGTAGATTCTCTGAGGAGGCAATTGAGCTTCTTTCTCTTAGTTCGGCTTTGGACCCGAAAGATGCTTTTAAGTACTTTCATATTGATGATATTTGCAAGCTCGCTGAGAAGTTTTATTGTGAAGACTTCACTGAGCAAGAGATACATATTTTGAGAAGTCAATTGCAACATTATAAGCTTGATGTGCATCGTCATCCCCGTTTTCAGAAATTGTCTACCATTTCTGAGTTATGTCGAGCATTAATTGAAACAGAAAAGTCAATTGCTTATCATTTGATTGATAGATTGATTCTTCTTGTCTTGACTCTTCCTGTTTCCACGGTGACTGCCGAACGAGCCTTCTCAGCCACGAAACTTATCAAAACACGACTCCGTAACAAGATGGATGACGAGTTTCTCGCGGATTGCATGGTTATTTACATCGAAAGAGAGTTTGCTAATGAAGTTGACATAGAGTTGGTAATAGATGAATTTGATAAGAAGCCACGCAAGTCAAGATTTCACTAGTGTCATGTTTTAACTTTTTTTTGTCTTTTGTCATACTTGTCAGGATCTATTGTGAAGACATTTTTTTGTTGATTTTGAGTAGTATAATAAAAATGATCACTCTTTTGGTATGATGCTTGTCGAAAATGAATTATGAAGATAGTACACAGATAGTTTTTGGTGGAACATTGTTGCTATTTTTTATAGTTTTTGGTGAGACATTGTTGCTATTTTTTTAGTGTAACCACCCCCCCCCCCCCCCCCCCCCCCCCCCCCCCATTAGAAGTCCTGGATCCGCCCCTGCATGGATCAGAATGTTGACTAGTCAAGAAGCAACATATGCACAAAAGGAGTGTAGCAGAGATGAGAATGTTGAGATAGATGTGTGGTGAAAACTATAAAAGATAGAATTAAAAATGAGCACATTCAGGAGCATGTAAGGGTAGCATCAATAGTTGATAAATTAATAGAGACTCGTTTGAGATGGTTTGAATATGGTCCAACACAAGCTAGCAACTACATTGGTGAGGATAAGCCTTTTATGTAAGTTGATGGCCCACCAAGGAAAAGGGATAGGCCAAAAAGGACGTGGATGTTAGTAGTAAGGTTAGATTTGAAGAAGTGCAACATCTCAGGATTTGGTCTAGGAAAACCGGGATGGAGAAATAGAATTCATGTAGCCGAAGAAAAAACAGAATGAGCTGCTGAGATTAATTTCTGTTATTCCAAGATTTGAGCCCCTCTTTTGGCTTCTATCCTCTTCTCAAGGATGCAGGTAACTTTTCTCAACCAAAATGCCTATGGGAGGTCATTTAGAGAGGGGGAGAAATGAAAAGGCTATGGAAAACTTGCAGCAAAATTCCACTAAATGTTGATAAATGGGCTAATATTTCACAGCTTTGCACTTCCTTTACGAATGCCTTAATGGCAAAGGACTATAAGAGCATCTGATTCATCAGAAAAAGGGTATATAACTACAACCGTTTGTGGAAGGGAATAAAAAATCACTGGGTTGGAGAGATGACATAAGAACACCATAGACATTCGCATAATGGACTAAAAAGATCATGGATTTATCACCATTGAACTCACTAAAAGGTTGGCAGAGTTTTTCAGCTGAGTCCCTTGGCTGACAAAACTCTCCCCTACCCTTGCTTGGGACACAGAGTACCAATACACAGCAGAGTTCAAAGATAATTTGAATCTTTGAAGCAATTATGAAAACCTATATGCTCAAAGATCATTTGATTATTTGGAGCAGTTATGAAAAAAAAAAAAAAGTCATATAAATATTGACTGCACATAGTACTTGAACAAGCAAAATGATGTAGGAAAAACATAACTATCTTCTCTCCCATTGTTTTTTTTTTTCAAGAAACTGTAAAACTACTATTGACTAAGTTAAATTGTACAAGTAACTAGTTTTCATTTCAGAAGGAAATCAATGTCTAGAAAGGGATTAAAATCATTTTCGTTCTTTCAAGCAATGGAAGATGCATGTCCGGCATTTTTTTTCTCTTATTGGAAGGTACATGCATGTTTGATGTTTCTCTATATGATTCCAACTTTTGCAACCTGCAGAATTGAGCTGAAGTTATATTGTTAATGATGTGCAAAAGAAGTGAGAATCCAACAAGGCACATTTATTACATACACAGAGGGGTAATTGAAACATTCTTGGGGCGAGAAGTCGAGCCATAATGGTCGGTTACATCATAGAAGTGGATGGGGAGTAGACCGCCCTTCTTCCCTTTGATCAAAGCCACTTTCATCAGAATCCACAAGGATATCGCCCTTAAGCCCCTAACCGATCACAGTTAGCGGTACTAAAAGAATGAAGGGTTGGTGAATGCACAAAGATAGGCACCAGGTATCCAATTTTAGCTAACTTTATACCTTCCCCCCAAAAGTAAATTATCTATTATCCAAACACGACATTTCACATGCATCCAGATGTACTTTCAACAATAATTGGCAGTCCCTGTGGGCAGGATACAAAAGCAATTAAAGTATGAAAACAATACAAGGGCAAGCAGAGTATGACTGTATATACTATGGGAGCAGCCAAGGCAGTGTTGTAGCAAGTGTGGCTCGTATGGAACCTTGGCAGCCCTCTGGTGCTGCTATTAGGACCTAAAGACTGGTACTATGTTGCTTTTGGCAGCTGCAGAATTGTGCTGCAGAGATGTCAGCACAATGTCCAGCCATCAAACCACTAGCAAGGATCACAAAGGCTCTCCTTAGAAGAAAGATGATGCAGGACAGACCCATGTCCCCATGGGTCGACCAGCCTGTCGGGCCCAGTCCAGTCCAATCCATTTATGTTTTATTTGTTTATTTTAATAATTGAGTTGTGTAGGACTGATAAGTAACTAATTATTAAGCAATTAGAGACTTAATTGCCTTTCCATCACCTTCATTCGTGTTTAATTCCGTTAATTTCATATAAGTTTACACGAATATTGGTTTTTGGCCGATTGCAGAAATTTGATAAAGAATGAAGCTTCTGGAGGATGAAGGGATCAAGTAGAGAGTAAAGAAACTGGTCCCCATCAGTCAACCGCAAGTTCTACCGGTAGAAATGACATATCCTGAGATTTTTATCAGTCTACCGCAAGTTCTACCGGTAGAAGCGGCTAACATTCCAGCCGAGAGTTCAGACAGAAGATTTCCACTGGTCAACTGCAAGTTCTACCGGTAGAAGTGAAGTTCTACCGGTAGAAGTGAAGTCCTACCGGTAGAAGTGGCTAAAATTCCAGCCGAGAGTTCAGACAGAAGACTTTTACCTGTTAAACCGCAAGTTCTACCGGTAGAAGTGAAGTCAACCGCAATTTCTACCGGTAGAAGGGGCTTATATTTCAGCAGAAGTTCTGGCATGAAGAATTTACCTGTTAAACCGGTAGTTCTACCGGTAGAACACTCGGATTTGGATCGAATTCTAGTTTTTGGGGCAGTTTTGTAATTAAAGTTGTGGGAACCTATATAAAGGAATATAACTCGAAAATTAGGGCCATCTAGGAATTGGGTTATTTTCCCAGCAGCCTCCTTTCCTTTTTCTCTCTTCCTTCCTTAGATTAATGTAGATGTAGTTTCCATTGAAGATTGGTATTCAATTTTGTTCAATTCTTGTTTTAAGACAGAATCCTTCATATTAATTCAAGTTTTAGTAGAGGTAATCTTTCAATTATGTTTTTACTGTTTTCTTACTTTCATTTAATCTGTTTGAAGAATTCTCCATTAATGGAGGGGTAGAATTACAGATGGTTTAACCTAAGGGGGATTCAACCTGGGTTTTGTATGGTTCTTCTTCCTGATTATGTTTTCATGATAAAAGATAACTTCCATTGATGATCCGCTTCAAGAAATCATAATTGAGATGTTAAGCCTTTGACTAATTGTGTTCATCTGAGATGATACGACTAGTGCTTGGGTCGATGACTCTCAGATTATCGAATTGAATGTCTAGGAATCTCTTTGGGAATTATTCACTCAGATTGATATTTGATTTTCACGAAGAAATCTTCCAGGTGAGAATTGGATTGATTCAATTCTTATCTGCGGAATGAAGAGGAAGATGAAACCATAAAAATCTGGGTGGTCTGAACCCTAGGTTGAATCATCTCTTTAGCATAACATTTTCATTCAGTTTTCTGCAGTTTTAATCAGTCCTTAGCTTAGAATTAATTACACCCATTGAACAAAAGTTGGTCACTCTCGACCAAAAGAAGTCCTCTAGAGCTGAAACCCTAGTCCGTTCTCTGTGGATTCGACCTCTTCAAGAGTGAAGTGCTACACAGCGACAAATCATGTCCTCCGCTTAGGACAAATCCAACATCACAGAAAACAGCTAAGCAAGGACCCATTAGTTTTATATGATTGTTATAATCTCAGCCCTTAGGTGTTTTAGCAGTTGAGACTTGAGATCAAATCAGGGTTATGTTTTTGCTTATTTCAAGCATCATAAGCCTCTTTGGCAAGAAATGATTGATGATAATGAAAACCGAAGCTTTTGGGATCTTCCCCAGATTTTCTTGGAGTTCTCTTTTTGCCTCCTGGATTGGAGTTTGGAGTGAGGTCAATTTTCAGGTAATCCTTGATTCCCCTATCACCTTCCATCTCATCTTCCATTGCCCACCCCGCATCTCCCCTCCCCTCCACATCAAAAGATGATGTGTAAAAGTTGTCTCTAAGTTGATAATTGAGATTCCATATTGACAGGTTCTATCAGATGCATTCATTGTAGAAGGTTTTTTTTTTTTTCAAATCAGTAATGGGTAAATTGTATTAATTAAGAATAGAGAAAAATACAAGATTTATATATTTTTATAACGGAATACAAGATTTATATATGAAGCCAAAAAGAAAAAGAAAAGGCGTAGGTGTAAGAGCACTATAGCCAATGTTACAAAACCAAAAAGGAAATTACATAATAGGAGCAAACAAAGGAAATCCTTATCCACCCCTTGCTTTGCCAAGAAATCCAACATGCCATTGATTGACCGGCCCAAATGTCAAAACACCGTTTCAATCAATGAGTAAAAAGTTTTTATGTCATTCAAATGAAAAGAAATTTTCAGGGGCCCTTATCTGATGAAAACACCCATGATATAGCATTTGCAGAATCACCTTTCTTTTTTTTTGAATGGTATTTGCATAATCACTTTCAACTATCAAACTGTCTCGGAATGAGTGTGAGGACATCCTTGATGCTTTAAACACTCACTATAGAAAATAAAAACAAGAGGAGAAACCTTGTGAATGATGCCAGATGCAATAGCAGGTGCAGATAAGGCCCCTCCACACTCCCACAAAATAGAAAGATACCCACGATCATAGCAGTACTCCATGAGCTCTCTAGGGTTTAAGATATCGAATTCCACTACTTCAACACCTTTGGATGCAAGCATTTTCTGAAAATTTTTCCTTGCACCCCTTTGTGTTGCAACAATGGTGCGCGCTTCAGAGATATCCCAGAGGTTTGCAACTTCGGGAAGATTAAGAGACTGGGACATCACAATCCGAACAGGCACATGCCCACCTCCATGTCGTGCGGTTAGCCGTGGATCTAAAATCAAAACAGGAGGGAATGAAACAGCGCATCAACAAACTACTTATCCAAGAAGTATGCTTGGTTTTCTGAAGAGATACATACCATCTCGACGTACAGTGTTCCCTCCTACAATAATGGCATCACTTCTGCCCCGCAATTCAAATACCCTATGTCTTGAGAGCCTGCTGCTTACCCATGATGCATCTCCACTGCTAGCAGCAATTTTTCCTGATAGAATTGAAGTAAGATAAACGAATAAAGAGTCATTTTGGAATTCTGTACACATTTCCAATTCTGAGGCTCGCAATATTCTAGAAGCTTTAGAGTTCAGAGGCAGTATGTTTAATGGAATGCACTAACAATGCATCCTAGTTGCCAAAAGAAATGGGATTCATTAAATTCATAGAGCTCACCATCTAGGGTCATAGCGTACTTCAGAACCGAGAAGGGGACTTGAAAAGCAGCTCTATAAAGTAAAGGAGCATTGACTGAGAGGCAGTATTTCAAAGCTTCCTACAATATTTAACTTCAAAATGTTAGAAAGGTAACAATGAAGAGTAACAGATATATTAATGCCACAAAAGATTTTTTTTCTTATCGCCCACTCTGTAAGTGAGATAGTATAGAATGTTCCTACACAAAGGTGACTTGAGTTTTAGCTCAAGTAAGAGTGGCCTGCATGAATATACCAAAGGTATCTAAAACCCAACTATAGACGCCTCACATTAATCCCACATCAACCAAAGTGAGCTCTGATTTTTTACACGGTTCTTCTTTACAAGAATTCAGTTTTTTTTTTTTTAATGGAAGCACCTAAAAAGAAGTTGTGTAGGCCCCAGGGGCTGGATCGCATTTAGCTTAGAAAGGTCGAAATTTGCGATAATAAATGTGTTCTGTATGATTGACAATGGTCACTTAAGGATGGTCCTCTTGTGAGATACACTAGGGTGGCCTGTCCAATGCCCCCTTTGGATGACCTACTCTATTGTTCATCATCACTTTTATTCCACTACCATGTGACATGCCCTGGCATGTGTCAGCCCCTAAGCCAAGAATAAAAAACAGAAAGGATTGGCATCAGATAATTGTCATCACAAAAAAAATTGTAACCATTATATTTTTCATAATGGAAATCACCCTAGTACTTCCATCTCCCATCTTCTATTTCCCTTAAAAGGAAAGGTAATTTGATGCTCATTTTCAAAATTCACATTTGATCTTCATTTTTAACCACTTAAGGTATGAATTATACTACTCAATTCCTATGTATTATAATGCAAAAAAAAACATGCACATAGTTTCAATTGTTCTGCATTTTCAAAACAAAACACAATTCCAATCACAAATATACACTAAAGTAATAAAAAAAAAGGCACCTCTATTGTTTTACTCTGCAATTCCTCTCCAAGAACATCAACTTGCACCCCTTCACCTCTCAGCGTGCAAATTGCTTTCCCTCGAAGATGTTCCAAAGGGTGTCTGAGCCCCACAACAACTCTTGAGATTCCTGCCTAACATCCAAACATCAGTGATCTCCCTCCATCCCCCACATTAACAAAATTAAAACCAACCAACATCATATCATATCATATCATATCATATCATATCATAATATTACCTTGACCAGGGCAGAAACAGCAGTTTCATCACCATAGCAATCACCAGGCTCCAAGTTGAGAAAAGCTGTGGCACCCCTGCAGTGGTCTCGGGCGGACTCGATGGCCTGCAACTCAGCTGGCTTCGTCCCTTGCGCGTAGAGAAAACCCTCTCCCACCACCTCATTCACATTTGGGCCCCGACAGATGACGCAACCGGAATTGGGGTGCGGAGATGTCATCCCTGCGGATTTGTCTGCGAGCTCTGCAGCTCGTTGGATATGTCTCGCCTCCACTTCATGCCTGCTTGAGCACAACACTAGCTTTGGCTTTGGGGATGTAACTGTAACTGTAAGCCCCAAACAAAAGTAACCCATTTTCCGTATCCTAATGGCTAATGTTAATGTATGTATGTGTGTGTGGAATGGATTGAAACTATAAATAAAACATATAGATTGAGGAGGAAGGAATGATGGAAAGAAGAAAAACGTTGAAGGTGGGGGAGAAGACAAGACTCGGGTAGCCAACATTCAACAAGAGGAGGTGGATAAATATCGATAAACCCTTTTCCATGGGGAAAGTTGGTCATTTCATTTGCAGCACGTTTGTTGTTTGGGTGGGTCTGGCCCGTCTGGGGTCAGAAGCATCGCTTACTAGGACCTTCTTGTGGCTCAAATGCTGTCCAGCCCAATGAGGAGGCCCGACTTATACCACTCCGGCTGAAAGCTGGGAAGTGTTTGTCTAAAGCCATGTTTGGTATCTCTACTCTTTTTCTAACAGACCTAGTAAAAGTAGAACCATAAAAAAAAGAGCCATACAAAGAAGAGGCCAAAGCTCTATTTTTCAGCTGCCCACTTTTTGAGCATTTGGATTTTAGAGGATTTGCCTCTAAATGTCTAAAATAGACAGAGGCCAGAATATTGTGCCAAACGCTCTTATTTTCATAACCTCTGTCCGCTTTAGACATTTAGACAAATAGAGGCTGGAAATAGATGTGCCAAACATGGGCTAAGTCTTAAAGACGTTTTGCAAATTCAGTTGGGATGTCTAGAACCATGATTGCTTGAATGGATTACCTACCTCTCTTGGAATTCATATATCCAAAGTCCATGTCATAATCATGCAAAATGAGCTTGTATAGGGCCTCTAATCATTCCATTGTTACTATTGTTAATTTTATTATTATTAAATTGATAATTGTGAGGTAACATCCTACACATCCATCCTTAATGTCTTGCTTGCGCTCAATTTGTTTTCATTTTTGTCCTTTGATGGTTGTTGTTATGTTAATACCAAATTAGACCATAACAAGTGGTATAGAAAATTAGGGTTTCGGGTTTTTCCAAATCTCCGAGGTAATTTCATTGAGAACAGGCAATGACTCTTTTAAAAATACAAGAAAAAAGTTGACCTAAACTAGGAAACCTAATTCTATTCCTACTGCGAAGCCTATACACACAAATTACATAACATGCACTCTTATCAATTTGATGATTCCTTATAATTCCACTTATGCATAGATTTCCTTATTTTAAGATCATGTGATTGTTGTTAATTTTTCTAATTGGTATTAAGGTTTAATTAGTGGAAATGAATGTCTAAAGATACCTCTAGATGTGTGCCAAAGAACCCAAAAAGAATGGGTTCAAAAGGGGAAGGAACGCCCCAAAACCGAGCCCCAAAAGGGGTCTCACGACACCCCCCTGCTGTGTGCAGGGGGCCACGACCGCCCACTCATGGCGGAATAAGGGAAAACCCCCGTTGGGCACTTGTTTGTGCATTGTTGGAGCTCATATGGATCCAATTAGATACAGCCCATAAACATTTGGGTGCATAAACATTTAGGTGGGACCCATGTAACACAAGATTCTATCCACTACCCATGTCACCATCCTGCCAGTGCCAATCAAGTTCTGATTGGAGTAATCCACAGCAGCCCTTGAGACATCTGCATTCCTATGGTTCTATTTGATTGGCTGAGATAGGCCAGCAGGTCCCAATTTTATCTTAGTTGGGTAAAATGGTCAGGTCCCAAAAAGGACTCCTACCAGTTATATCACATCTGAATGAATATCTGATAAATAAAAAATAATAATTAATAGTTCATAACTGTAACTCAGCTAATTAGGGACATCAATGCCCAGCTAAAAAGGGCAAGAGTGCATGCAATTCAATCTCTATTAAAAAGAATCCAACTCCAAATGAATTTTGATATTATCTTATAATACTTTCACCACGATGACCAAGAAGGTTGAGTTGGCCTCCACCATGCATCATGCATAAGCATGTACCAGTCTCAATCTCCTAATATAAGACATCAACTCTGCAAAAGTTGGAACTCAACTTGCACAGAAAGAAATTTTCATGTCAGTGTTTTTTTCCAGCATTTTAGTGAGTCTGTTAATGACATATTGACATGGCAGATACTTTAGCTAAGCATGAGATTGATCGTATTTGTAATTTAAGTGCTGCCATTGGATAGGTGTCAAGGGTGGTGCGTGATACATATCTCTTATACCAGCATTACATTGTCTCTGTCTTTCAGTGCGCTTCTTTGTACTATCTTCTCTTTTCAATATATTTCATTGTTACTTCTTAGGAAAAAAAAGAAAGAAAAGAAACAATGCTTATTATAAATTCACAAAGAACACAGCGATATTCAGTAATCCAAATTAAGACTCCAGCACATGCCCCTAGAGTCGACTATAGCAAGACCGCATTGCCATTGCCAACACATCACAAGTGACAAATCAAAATAGATAAGCAGCACAACAATCATCATCAACTTATTCCAGTTGATCCTTGGGTTTTAAAACTGAACAGATCTTCACATTTTCAGCTCCAATTATACATGTCTTTGAGACGCAGCCAAGTAAACAGACAAACCATTTATTTTCAAAATTATGACAAGAACGAAAACTACCCAAAGTGAAAATGAACTATCCTGAATTTGCCCATAGTTGAGCATAACAAATGGACACAAGTTCACCTCAAATCTTGTGGAAATAACAGGGGTCAGTGCAGCAACAAATGTGAAGTCACACTTAATCTAGTACATGGACTTCAATTTGGCAAGACACATTAACCCTATAAACTCCTCACCAAGGGTTCAAATAATGAAGAGATTATGGAAGAACCACCCCAGTTGCAGCAGTAAGGGGTTCACTGGCTAAAAGTAGTTCATTGCACAGGCCGGTGAAAACAATGGAATCCGTCTCAATGGGTTTGAATTTGACAAGAGCAGATGGGACTAATTCTTCTTCATCGAGCGTTGGTGTTTTCACCCCTGCACGAGGAAATCGCGGGATTACTCGCCTCCGGGGCATTGCGGGCTGCAAAAGCTCAAACTCCAGACTTTGTTCTTTCAATGCAGAGCTCACAAACTGACAATGCCAGAGTAGAAGTCAGTAGATGATATTTGGAACTAGTAGAATACAGTGATGAAGTTTAAATGCAATATTAGGAAATAAGTAATTCGATACAGCAGTAATATAGTATGTTGGTGGATGCCAAAACAAAAAGGTAGAAACGTTGTAAGATTTGATGCTTACTTCAGCCAAATATTGCAACATTAAGGCATTCATCTTGGAATTAAAGCAATAAAATTAACATATTTAGTGGAGTGAGATTATGATTATGATGATGATGATGATGAATTGGTGGAGAAAAACATCAAGAAAGATTGCACATTTTCTCCCCATATGGAAGCAGTTACTATTCTAGAAAAGACTAAACATTTGTATACCCTGCCACTTTGATGCAGGCCCGAAAGATCCAAGCCCAATGTAAACATGCTCATGGCCCAAATAGTACATGCAAAATGAGCTCCATCTCAAATCTTTAGACTACTAGATAACTTCTATTTCCTTCAATTTCTCCCTTTTCATCATTCAAGTACTTAAATTATCTTTACAAAAAAAAAAAGTACTTTAATTCTCATAGCATTTCTATTTAATGCTATTTTATAGGCTTTGAGGACGATATATGCCTTTTAATTTAGGAAAGGACTCTGTAAAAGGCTATAAAGCCTTAAATGTCTTTTAAAAAAAAAAGTACTTTAATTCTCATAGCATTTCTATTTAATGCTATTTTATAGGCTTTGAGGACGATATATGCCTTTTAATTTAGGAAAGGACTCTGTAAAAGGCTATAAAGCCTTAAATGTGGGTCTATAAGGATAAAAGATGATTTGAATGAGAAAAAAAGGGTTTATATGGAAGAGTGCTACAGAACTAATTCTTAAATGTCATTTTTTTAAGAAACTCCTCTTTGTGCGAGTTCGTGCACATGTATTCTAAGAGCATCTATGAAACACTAAGGGCATGTTGGTGAGGCGCCGTGTAAAATCGGTTATGCGGACTATTTTTTTCACTTTCCGTGAGAAAGCCATTCCAACCTCCCCCTATAGGAAAAGTTTTGCCCTTGCATTGTGAAAATTTTAGTTCATCTTTCTGCTTTTCCTCGCAGAAAATTAGTTGCACCAAATGTATAATTTTTTTAACTACGGAAAAACATTTTCACTTTCCACTCTTTTTGTATGGAAAAGTGGTTACACAAGTGTGCCCTAAAGTAGGAGCGATCTCCTGCAAGCATGTAGAACATAAATTCTATCAGATCTACCAACAAGCACCAAACTTCCTTGTTGCTACACGAGCCTCCAACAAGTTTATGCGTAAATCCACGGCCGTGTGAATAACAACAGGTTAGTTTACCTACTGTGATTTTTCCAAATATGATAACAAAATCAACCCAAGTCATATTAAATTTGGTTCAAGCTAAGATTGGGTCCAATTCGTTTGCATCATAATGGTATCAGAGCAGGTTTTGATCCCAAATGAGCAAGAAAGAAAGAACAAAATAAAATGACCCTTAAGCCAGATAGCGGGCAACTATGCCATGATGATGGAAGCAATGGAACGTGCAAGAGATCTTGGCAAGGATGGAGAAAAGAATTTGTATGCTAGAAGATACAACAGAAAATCTCAATATGGAGAATCAATCATAAGATGATCCAACCATTGAACCTAAAGAGAGATATATCAAATGATGATCTAGTTGGGGATCTTTGCGATGGTAAGACCTAGTGTATAGCCAGGAGGATATTGGAACGAGTTGCAAGCTCGTGGGCACGCTTCTTTTCAAGAGGCGGATATGAGACAGGCCCAAAGGATCCAGCCCCAGACCCCAATGCAACCACGATCGTGGCCCAACAAGGATGCAGAAAAGGAGTTAATTCCATCTCACATGGTTTTAGCACTAGTAGATAAGTTCTATTTCTTTCAATTTCTCCCTTCTTCTTCTTCTTCTTCTTCTTCTTCTTCTTCTTCTTCTTCTTCTTCTTTTTTTCAAGTAGTTTAATTGTGAAAGGATTTCTATTCAATAGTATTTTATGGGCTTTGGGAACGGATATACATTTTAAATTTAGGAAAGGAATCTGTAAAAGGCTACAAAACCTTAAACATAGGGTCATAAGGATTAAAGATAATTTGAATAAAAAAAGGTTTATTTGAAGAGTTCTACGGAACTAATTCTTGTTTCGTTTTTTCCAAAACTCCTCTTTGTGCAAGTTCGTGCACATGTATTCTAAGAGATCCGTCCACCTCCATGACGATCAACACCCTTAGATGATGCCCCTAACATCTATGAAACACTACAGCAACAGCCAATCTCCTACCAACAAGCTCCAAATTTCCTTGTTGCTACACGAGCATCCAACGAGTTATCTGCAAATCCATGGCTGTGTGAATAGTAAGAGTTTATTTTACTTACTGTGATTTTTCCAAATATGATAACAAAAATCATGCCAAGCCACATTAAATTTGGTTCAAGCTTCAATTTAGTGCAAGATCATGCACCTATATTCTAAGAGATCCATCCACCTCTAGGACGATCAACACCCTTAGATGATGCCCCGCTCATCTATAAAACACTAAAGTAACGGCTGAACACCTACTACAGGCATGTAGGACATAGATCCAATCAGATCTACCAACAAGCTTGACCTTTCCTTGTTAACACAAGTCACCAACAAATTGATGTGCAAATCCATGGCTGTGAATGACAAAAAGTTTCTTCTTGTTTTATTGGAATTTAGCAATATATCAAGAACATCCAGTTGCTGTAATTTTCCCAAACCTGATAACAAAATGAACCCAAGCCACATTAAATTTGGGTCAAGCTTGGATTGGTTCCAATTCATCCCGCATTACATTTCCACAAATCAATATATACATAATGATTCGGGTCTGATCTGAAATGTTTCAGATATAAAAAATGAAGAGAAAAGTATATAGCCTGCGATGAAAGAATCAACATCCAAACATGAATTCAATAAAATGAAAATTTTCATAATCAATTCCATAGGCCTCAACAAGATGAGGTGCATGAAATCGATCAGCATATATTAAGCAATCAGAAGACTTACTTTTACCTGCAAAGAAGAAAAAGAATTATATCACCAAAGAAACAAAACATACACCTCAGGCCAATCCCCTGATGGTTCAGTGCTAAGGCATCTCCCTTTCCACATGGATAGCAAGGGATCAATCCCCGGTTGTAATGCCCTATTGGTTAGCGACTTGTGAAGTGTGAGTGTTTGTGTGAGTATTCTACCGGAGCCAAAAAAAAAGCTCAGGGTTATTGAAACATTTAGGGCAAGCTTCATGTAAGACCAAATCTGTGGAAAAATAGGGGAAAAGGACTCACTTTCTGTGGTCACTACTTTTAATGATTTGGTCCAAAACTTTTTCTGCATGGAAAAATGAAACAGGAGAAAAATACAACTAATTTTCCTCGAGTCTTTTCTGGGGAATAGCCAGTAGAAAACCATTTCTTGGGGTGGTCGGAATTGTTTCTGTGCAGACTCGTGGAACGAGGAGTCTGCCGCATTACACCAACACAATGTTGTAAAAATCGTTAGGCGGACGCTAGGTGGTGGGCATGGACTAGGGATTAATTCCCGATTAATCCCCGCCTAGCCCGATTAATCCCCTCCTAGTCCGATTAATCACCGACTAGCGCCTAGGCGGCCGCCTAGGCCGGATTTTGCAACAGTGCACCAACATGCCAATAGGTTATTGTTATTCCGGAAATGGCCAAAAAGGAGGTTTTTATACCAAAAAAGAAAAAATAAACAACAAATGAATGTCATGAGACTTAATAGAAAACGAAACATCGATACATGAAACATAAGAATAACATCCTTGTATCATGGAGATATGACATGGAAACTCATGCTGCATTTTATCATAATTGTTTTTTATTGTTTGGATCTTCGTAAAAAGATAGCAGGTAACTTGGTTTAGGCGTAATGAACTTGAATAACAAGAGTTACAAGTAAGAAACAGTTGTTTTGTTATTTGCCATAACCAATTACTAGTAAGCAAATTTGCAGGTAATTAGATTAACACCAAAACTAATAGCAGGAGAACAGCTTTTTAAAAATAAGCAGACCAAAAGAATTAATTCTTATTCTTGGGTGCAAGTGCAACCATATTTGTCAACAGGCAAGTTTTGACACGGATGCATACCGGTATGTAAATCTTTTTTTTTAAAGAGAACAAATAAAAAATGATTGCACCCTCCCAGCAGAAAAAGAGGTTGTGTCCATGCTAAACACAAGACCCAGTTAAAAACTTAAGATATAGACTCATGGAGAGTGAATATGGGTGTTCATGAGCCAGGTCGGGCCGGGCCAAGCTTGTCCAAGACTGTTCCATTAAGTTGTTTGGACTAATATTTCAGCCCAGGTCCAGTGTATTTACAAAATACATACCTCCCTCTGTGTTACATATGGCTGGGCCTTTAAGCATATATAGGACATAGGCCAATTAATGAGCTGGCTAGAAAGCTAGGCCCAAATAAAGCCCACAGACCTAAAAAAGAGCCCAATACGGGCCAGGTTAACCGGCCAATGAGCACCTCTACTGATGGCTGCTCAGATTAGAGAAAACAGTACTGCCTATCACCCTCACCCAGCAAAATAAAAGTTAAAAACACATTAATAACAAACGTAAGATGAAAGGGTTTGCTTTAATCTTCTTTTTTTCAATCATAATGGAATCTCTTTGTTGCCAAAAACAGAGGTTCTATTTTACGTGGTTGTAGCAATGGCCCTATACTTTTGACCACATAGGCTCATGAGTGCTTTGAATCATGTGGGGTCCACCCTTCTGAAATCCAGCCTGATCATGTCAGCACCACCCAACCCTTTTGAACCTGGGCGGTGACTACTTTTGTGTGAATTTGGTGAGTGTGAATTGGGTGGCAGAAGGGAAGGACACGCACTCCTAAACATGTGTATTTAATCATCCAAGAACATAAAGAAAACAGAATCATAACCACCAAGAGAAAATGTATAATACATGAAAAATATGCTAATTGGAATGTGGGAGGAAAGGGCAATGAACCATAGTTGGAACCACATGTTTGGTATGTAGTCATGTTTGATGCTGAAACATGTCATGTTCAAGCTATATACTGTCCGTCTAATCTCCCCAACAAATTGGAAGTGAATAAGGCTCGCTCAAACCGTTTACACAATGTTTTCCTGGTCAGTAAACTGAAAACTGTTCACACAATGTTTTTCCTGAATGGAAAACTGAGACTGTTTACTCTATGTTTTCCTGATCTGCAACTATTTGCGTTACGCTAAGAAATCCAAGTGCAATTGGGAACAAAATACACTGACCAAAGAAGTACAGCTATAGTAGATTAGAACTCATTAGAAAGGTAAAACTGAACCTCATAGAGAGCAGTGGTTGGCTCCCAAGGAAGAAAGACGCCTTGAAGCACTACACCATCAGGGAACTGGATACGAATAACAGTAGCCTTGTACCTCCTCCTAGCTGCCTGTGCTTGCTTCTCCTTGTATGACTTAGGGATTAAAAGTTGAGACTCCTCAAGTTTTTTTCTCCTCAGGTCTGCCTCTCGTTTAAGCTCTTGAGCAGAAAGATTATAGAAAGAATCTGGCAGGTCAATTTTTGCTGCTACACTTTCGGGAACAGAAAAAAACACCCGAACCTAAGATTTTGAAAAGAGAATGCCCGTTAGAAACACTCAATAATTAGTGAAATATTGCACAAAATATGTTTTTTTTTAGATGAAAAGATAACTTCTCCAGGATATAAGATATCAAAAATCTTAAAAGCTAGAAAAAGAATCTAAAGGAAAATTTATAAAATCCCAGTTAAACATATTGAAAAGAGCAGATGGTGATAAGTTCTTAAATATGCATATTTTCATCATCATTTTAGAGGATGTAAGGACTTAATCAGAAAATCATGCTTGATTTGATTTGAAATTCATGATTTTATGTTTTTGTGCATCAAATTTGAATTCAAGTCAAAATTCATTTGCAAAATCGCATTTTTACACAAAATCATGATGCTTTCTAATTTTGGCATTGAAAATCAGGAATTTCACAACTTTTGATTCACACATGAAATGATGATATTTCTTTTCACCATTGGTTTAATTAAGGAAAAGTAGATAAAAAGGTGACATCTCATGCATATATTTTGTGATAATTTGGCCTCGTGCATTGCATTATTGATTTCTACAAAAAAAAAAAAATTGCTGAAATTATTTTCATTATTTTTTTTGGGAGAATTCATATTTTATGGGCCCACATGATGAAGAAAAAGAGGAGAAATTCAAGAATTGAAGAAAGAAAGGAAAGGAAAAAAGAAAATTAAAAAAAAAGATTGCAAGATGGGTTGCACGTCCAAGCATGACTGAATTCTAGGGAAGCATGCCCCATGGTGGGCCCATCATGGTTCCAAATTTAAAAGAGAAATTTGAATTTCAGATTTGGAGTCTAAGTATGGGAAGTTGCAAGCTAAGAAGCCAAGAAATCAATTAAAGAAAGAAGAAAAAAGAAGGAAAGACTGAAGAAAAAAAAAATCCAGCCATGATGGACGTCCAAGCAAGGGTCATTCCAAGATTTACATGTCCAAGTAGGGTCCACCATTCATCCAAAATTGAAGCACAAATCTGAAAAATCCAGATTTGGAAAATTTTCAATTCCAAAGTGGGCCCAAGTGAAGGAATTGGAAAGAAGCAAGGAGAAACACAAAACTGGAAAGTTTGGGGAGCAAGCAAACCAAGTGGGAAACCAATTCCAAAAGACCAAGATATTTCACTCAAAACTTTCTAAAACCTATCATAAATTGGAACCTAAGCTAGAAAGCTTTCCAAAACCCAACAACTGACCACCCAAGCCAAGCAAACAAGTATTATAAATAAGCCACAAGGGCTGGAACGTACCATACCATCTCCTCTCCACTCCACACACGTCCTCCACTCCCTCACTCTTTCCTCTCTCTCATTCTCTCTCCCCCATTCTCCTCTTTTCCTTTGCTTTTTCAAGCAAATAATTTTGTAATTTTTGTGAAGAAGAAGAAGAAGAAGATGGAGGGGTAAAAATTCCTTTGTAATCGAAGGAGAAGGAAGAAGTTGGCTTAGATCACTTTCTGTATTTGTTAGTATTTTAATTAGGGCAGATTTAGGGTTCAATTGGACAAGTCGAAGTGGCTTTCTACTAGC
Source organism: Litsea cubeba (assembly GCA_012931725.1). Taxonomy (NCBI): domain Eukaryota; kingdom Viridiplantae; phylum Streptophyta; class Magnoliopsida; order Laurales; family Lauraceae; genus Litsea; species Litsea cubeba. Next base: position 157,634,144 of record CM022944.1, on the reverse strand, counting down.
TCCTTGTGGATTCGTCCCTGTGCTCACTGGGATATACTGCTGCGTACCCTTACACTTGGGGGTGTTCAACAGATGGCAGAAGCATCCAAAATGGACACCAACAAAAAATATACTTGAAAAATCCAATTCAATGGAAAAGTGAAGAAGTCCTACCAGAAATGAGAATAATAATAATAGTGGTAACAACGACGGTAATAATAATATAAGAGTAATAGCTACAAACAAAAACAAACCAAGAAATGATCTATACACTGAAAAGGTCCAAAGATCACAAAATAACAACAACAAGAATAGTAAAATAAAATGCTTCAGCACACTAAGAATAAGGACACCAAATAATCATAGAGAAAAGCAAGTTCACTTGAGTAATCAAACTACCATTCAGAGAGCAAAGAAAGTTCACTTGAGAAATCAAACTGCCAACCTAAACACATAAATGGTATGTATCACTAAACCATAGATCCCAAATGCCTTTTTTTATTGGTGACACGACTCAAATTCATGGTTGTGACATTCATTCAACACCTTCCAACTGGGTTAAGGGCTCTTTTTGGATCAGAAAAATGCATTATGAAAATCTAACTTAAATAAACATGGGTTTCGATGCTTGATAAATAAAATACCAAAGAAATCAGTAAATCATAAGAAAAACCATCAAAAACCATTTGAAGCAAATGCATTAAAAAACATTACCTGTCTGTCGATCTTCTTCGGCTCAACTGGACCCTTGTTTGTACTTGAAGCCACAGTAGATGACTCTTCCACTTTCGGAGGCTCCAATAATGTGACAGCTTCTTTGATCAACAAGATTTGCTCATTTGAAGGAGCTTCCATCTGAGCCCACATCTCCCCACCATCCTCTAGCAGTCTAAATCCAACACACTCCAGTAACTCCACACCTCCTGGTGTTCCACCTATGGCCTCTTTTATTTTCGGATTGCTCATCCGAATCCTCCGAAATTTCTCATTGTTGGGTTCTTTAGCAATATTCTTTAAAAGCTTTACCACAATCTCCACCGACCCATCCGATGGCTCGCTTGACTTAAAAACAGTAACATGGCCAGCCAATTCATTTCTACCGTCCCTATCAGCCTGCTTATCCATTGATCTTGTTTCAACCCCGGCATTTTCAACCCCATTACTCAAACAAATCTCAATGTGTTCAGACACCTCCTCTTCCGTCCTATACGAACTTCCACATACAGGACACTCGAAAACAGAAACAGAAACACCATTAGGGGCGCGATTTCCAGATGAAATATAACTACCGAAAGGATCGAACCCGTCCGACCTATGCTCAGAGGATGCAGAGATAGGATTAGTAGCAGGTGGTGGAGATCTTGGTGGTAATTCTTGCTTTGAAGTGTTGGTTTGTTTTGGAGGATTGGTTTGAGCCGCCCGGGCAGTGTTGGGATTGAATTCTCGTTTAGGAACGTTGGTTTGAGATGGACGGGAGGGGCTGGGACTAGCTGGGCCGGAAGAAGAAGAACCCAAAACTCTTCCTTGTCCCTTAAATTTCCCTGATGAAGAAGAAGAAGACGTCGACACCTTCTTGATGAAACCTTTGAACTTGTCCTTTACATCCTCCATGACAGCAATTATTCACCAATAATGGGATCAACTTGGGTTTCTCTATAAGAAATGCCAATCAAATCAAAACCCCAAAAATGGTGTTAAAAATTTGGACTTTCAGAATTTTGTTTCATCTTCAAGGATTTGAAAAACCCTATCTGATAACAATCTGATGATTAGAAAGTCGAATTGGATAGGAAACCTAATAATCTCAAAATTGAATCTTGAGCAGCTGAAAAGAGAAATCCAAGAATCTAATAACTATAATTGAAATGGATTGGGTTTTTGAGTGATGATTTAGAGTACCTGACGAAGAAATCCAAAGAACGCTGTTGTGCGATTATTCCAACAAAAACCTGGGAACTTGAGAAGAGAAGAAGAATCGAAAGAGAATCAACAGCTTTTTCGATTTGTTTTTGCTGAAAACTGAAGAGTGTTGAAAAAACGCGATTTCGTCGTTAAACACGCATTCTCGAAGGTTGTCCTGTATATTGTGATTTGTGAGAAGTCCTGCCCTGTAACGGGCGCTAGGCAGTAGGCCCCACCTCACCTTTGATAAGTGCAGACCTTTAGCACTGTGATAACCGTCTGATCTAGCATCGTCCCAATTTCACTCTCACCGAATCTTTATCCACCGGTTATAGATTAAAACGCAAAGAAATCTATTGCTAGTTAAATGATAATGAAAATTTATGGCTACTGAATGAATCAAGAGCTAGGAGGATCTCATCACACTGATTTTTTTGTATCGGCCATTTTCTATAAATAAATCTTTCCATGTTTCTCACCTCCACAGAATAAGTAGGCATTAGAGGAGTGCGCCCCATGAGCTGGATCGCACAAAACGTTGCATCTGATTTAGAGTTATATTTTATATTTGAAGGTCCGTTGTTAGATTTTTAGACATGTGTGTGATATTAGGATGCTAACACCACTCAACCATGAATATATTAGTTGATTGTCTAAGGGCATGTTTGGCAAAGGGCATGGCAGTGGAATCCTCTCCATTTTCTGCTATTTTGAGGATTTTCCATGTTTGGTTGGGAGAGGATTTTGAGAGGAATGACATGAGTTTTCCTCTCATGTGATTATTTCTACAATCAGACCCCCCCCCTCAGACCGAGTGATTCCATGAAAGAGTGGAAAGGCGGAGCTACAGTACCTGCACAGTGACTGAGACGTTAATATAGTTTTAGACGGTTTTTACATTTTTAATGCATCTTTTGGGTCCCACAAGAAAGATCCAAACCGTTAATAATGTTTAAAAAATCCAAAACGGCTATGTCACCAAATTTCAGCCATTGATTCATCTTAGATCTTGAGATCTATGCAAAATTGTCCAAACCGTTAGATGACCAAATCTGGGCCAAAACCGGGATGGAGACCAGTCTGTTCTTTTCAATTTTCTGGTTTCTGTGGGCCCCACGATCATGATCTGAACCGGTAGTTATTTTTGGAAGGTCAAACACGGCTACTGGACCAAATTTCAACCGTTGATCATTACCATAGCTTGAGATATTTGCAAAAACGTCCAATGCTAAAATATTAATTTCTTATTCTTGTGGGCCCTCTTTGCAAGATCTGAACCGTTCATATTTTCTAGATGACCACAAACAACTTTGAGGTGAAAGTTGAGGCCTTAATTTTTCATGGATTTTGAAAATTTTTATAAATATGTTTATTACCATTGGATTATACATTCTACAATTTGTAGAAATCCTCCCTCCATCCAAACATAGAACTTTCATTGGGAATCTTTCTTGAGGATTGTGGCCTTCTTTGAAGATGGAGAGAATCCTCTAAATAGAGGATTCTTCATCGTTTACCAAACGTGCCCTAAAGGTTTAACCAAAGGAACTTGAGTTAATTTAAGATATTATTACTCATTATATGGACATCAGTATTTCTTTCATCTTTTTAGTTAACTTTAAATTTGATTTTTTCAACTTCTTGACCCAAATTCATATGACTATGGTCAACATTCTTTTAAAAATCCTTTTGAACCATATCCTATGATATTATGGGGTTGATTGGTTCTATTTCTGAATCATTTAGCTCTTGCAACAAATAAGCAAATATATTTTAGATTTTACGAGGAGCAAATACGCGAGACCGCCATTATTTAAGTTTTATCATTTGGGAAAATTTTCTCTATGATGCTATATAAAATCATGACATTGTGGGATTATCCCATGATATCAAGAGATTTATTAATTTTGTACTATATCCCTTAGGTGGGGCCCACAAGGACTCGTGCCCCCCCTCCCAATTTGGGAAAATTTTCTCTATGATGCTATATAAAATAATGACATTATGGGATTATCCTATGATATCAAGAGATTTATCAATTTTGTACCATATCCCTTAGGTGGGGCCCACAAGGACTCGTGCCCCACCCCCCCCCCCCCCCCCCCCCCACAACAAAAAAAAAAAAAAAAAAAAAAAACCAAACATTAACATTGTCCATGTATTATATAATTTAAATATAAATTTATTAAAAAAAATAAAAAATAAGATATTTTGCATATAATCAATCCAGGTAGTTTACTTTCAACTCATATCATATGATAGCCAGAGGGACATAAAAACATGAGAGGGCATCGATTTTGAAAGTTTCGCGCAAAATTCCAAATGGCCATCCACGTAAGCTTCTGATAGGATAATAAACGGCAGTGATCATCTAGAAAGACGCACACAACCGACCCCGGAGTACCCAAAACAGGTGGTCCCACGGACTACCAAAACCAAAAAACCAGCTCTTCCCCCGGCTATCTTGGCAACCACATTTCTTCCGCGCTCTCTCTCTCTCTCTCTCTCTCTCTCTCTATATTCGTCTGGTGGTCGTTGTGCGAGAGAGATTGAGATTTGTGAGCTTTGGGAGAGTGGAAATGGAGAGTGCTGTCTGCGGAAGACTCGCTCTTTCGCCCAGTCACGTCTTCAACCCTAAACCAGGTTCTTCTTCTTCTTCTTCTATCTCTCTGTCTCCCTCCATCCCGATTTTCATACCATTCGCTTTCTTTACATTTCGGAATAGATTCATCGTTTTGTTGGTAGTAGTATTTCTGTTTGTTTGGTTGAATCAGGACTGAAATTGTTCGGATTTGGTGTCACTGAATTCTGAATCGCTAGGAACAGTTTGTAATTGTGTGTGTGTGTGAGAGAGAGAGAGAGTAAATTAAAATGAGAAGAAAGGTTTTGATACATGTTTGGCAAATTCAATCTAAAATCAAAACCAACCAGGGACTGTTTTGTTCCATGCTTCACTGATTCTTTTTTTCATGAATAATTCTTCAAAAGATAGTTACTTTCTCATGGCAGGGAACATTTCTTGTGCAGTTGATGAAATATAAAATGGGTGTTTTTTTTTTTAAATCTACTCACAAGTTGATGTGGGTAGATGAATTATTTTCTCACATTTTTGTTTAGATCTAGAAAGGTTTTGTTCTAAGATGTTGCTTGCCCTGTCACAATGCTTAAAAATATTGCTGCTATATACAACCTACAATTCTGTCTGTCTGTGTGTTTTCCAAATTAGTATCAACAACAGCTTAATTGAAAATTAGTAAGTTGCCAACAATCAAGCATACAAGATAAGATCTACCTCTTGGCACGTGAGTAGATTTCACAGAAATGCCTTCATTTAGGATATTGCATAAAGTACTTTGTAAAATAGTAGGTCATGAATGATTAAGTGTCCACAGCTGTGATGCTCAAATATAGATGTGGATACAAAAACATGGCTACTGGGATCAGGGACACGAATCTAGCCGTACGTGTGCGTGCGTCCTTTATTTAGGATATTGCATATGCTTTGTATTATAGTGAATCATGAATGAATAAGTGCTCTCAGCTATAACATCCAGTTATAGATGCAGATACAAACTTGGATATGGGGGGGGATCAAGGACACGGATCTGCACTTATAGAAATTTTGGGCACATATTGATACTCTGATGAAACTGTCCTATCCATAACCTGAAATTTCATATTTTTGAATTAGTGCTCCCAGCTATAATGTCCAGATATAGATACGGATACAAACATGGATATGGAGATCAAGGACACGACTCTACACTTTTAGAAATTTTGGGCACATGTTGATAGTCTGATATGACTATCCTATCTATAACATGATATTTCATATTTATGTCCAAATATTTATATTTTATTAATTCTTTTAGAACGTTTCTAAGTCCAACTCAGTGTGTGTATAATATATACAAGTATCCGGGTCTTATTGGTTCGTAGAGACTAGCGATACATAAACCTGGGTAATCGAGTGTAGATTTTTATCAGTATGTAAATAATCACCTTTCTATTTTTTCTTAGCATAATTCTACATCCAGTTTGCATTAATGTAGACTATGCCAATTATTGAAGTACCAGCCCAAGCCTTGTGCCTAATATTTCTAGTCTTTTTTTATCGGGATAATATATCTTAGTCTTAGGTGCTCTATGTTGCATGCTTCTAGCATTATTGCCTTAAGTTTTTTGTTTCTAAAGTATGGAGGGTTTCAGTAAAATTTTCCAATTTCTCTTGTAATTTATGAAACAAAATATCTCTGTGATGATTTCTTTTCAATCAGTATGGAATGGTTTTAAGCCAGCACCACCAAAACTACAACAACAAAGGGAACACGGAAGAAAACTCCATAGAGTATTGGTACACTTATTCTTAGCTACCAAGTTTTTTCTCTTCTCTTACCTTGAGACTATGAAGACAAGTTTGCAGTTGGGACTCATGAATCAAATCCTGAACACTTTCCACATGGTTTGCCAATCTTAATTGGCACACTGTTCAACTTTTGTCATGAAATAGCATTTGAGAAGTCAGCTAGATTGCCAGGGATACTTTAGTGACAACTGATCCCACAGAATAGCTGAAACAGAATCGCCTTCATTTATACCATTCGGCGTCGATATTTTACAGAGCACATGACAGCCCACCAGCATAGCTTTAACATCAACCGCATTTGAGTCTGAGGGCCCATTTGGTTGGAAGAATTTGGAGAATTCATGTCTGCTGGAACTTGGAGAATTTGGAATGCTGGAATTCAGAATGCTGCCAATTCCTCCTGAATTCCGATTCTTTGTTTGATTCATTCTGGAATCTCATGTCTGAGAATGTAATTTAATCTGAATTCTAGAAATTCCCTGTTTGATAACTCATGGGAAACCAATATGTATACAAATCCAACAAAACAAACGTCCAAAATAAATTCATTACATCCTAAAAAGACAATGAATATACAGTTATAGTCTATATATAAGCCAAACCAATAATGAATTTGGGATGAGAACATCAGATAGAATGATACCAAATGCCCATTCCCCATTCCATAGCCAAAAAAGGAAAAAAAAGAAAAGAAAGGAAAAAAAGAAAAGAAAAGAAAAACGAAGAAAGGAGTAGCATTTAATATGAATATCAAACCAAATCATTGCTACTCTACCACAAATCCATCATAATCTTCTCAAACCCATCCAAAATTATGGAAGCCATGACCCTGCTCAATAAATTCTCAAATTCATCATCATCCAAAATAAATGCTCAAATCCATCATCATCAAGATCTAACCCCATTCTTCTTCATCATCGTCCGTGCTCCGAGCTCACATCAACGTCCCTAAAAACAAATTATGGAGTCTCTGATTTTTAGGAGTAATTATTGGATGTGTAAATAGAACCCAATTGATTTCTAATCAGATAACAGGAAGCAGAGGAATTGGTGTTGAAGAACTCAAAGCATGATCAGTTCTTATTAGAGATGAAAACAACAGAGGTTAATAAGTCGGGTATGAAGACGACAAATATCAGCAATCCAGAACAGGAGCTTTGGTAGAATCTCCAATTTGGGTATTAGTCCTGAAGCCCTGTAATAATTACTTTAGTTAGCAACCTTCCTTTGGGGGAGAAGACAAGTTTCCAAGACCATGACCATCACAGTAGGCTAACCGAATTCATCTTCTTCAATGGAATCCGATCCAGAAGAAATTCATCAATTCCATCGTCTTCTTCAACATCCCTAAAATAGAAAACCCAGCCACGTTATCTGCTTCAAAAATCCCCAATCGATCATCTCCTTATACACTAACCTGCAACAAATCCCTTATCACCTTACTACCAAGCCCATCATCTTTCCTCAAATTGCCACCAGCCCCACCATCACCGAACATCAAATCTCTGCCCACCATCACGACCGAAACTCCCTCATGGCTACTTCAACTTAGTCCCTACCGCCAATCATCCGCACAACTCTTCTCTACCACAACCCCTCATTCTACCATCAATTCCATAACCCATATAAAAAGAATGCTTAGATCAGTACTGGAACCCATATCAAAATGATAAAAAAGAAGATGAATGGGTGGAGAAGTAAAATAGAAAAGAGGGAAAAATCCTCTTGGACCTTGCCGTGGCTGATCCTTTGAAATCATAGGTGACCGTTGGAGTTCCTAGAACTTCCCAGAAAGACAAGTGGGTCCCTGCAGATCGGAAATCCTTGGATGCTCTACCCTCTTCGAGCATTTGGAATTCCCCCTTTTGCTGCTTCCGGAATTCCACGGATTCAAGAAATCTCACGATTTCTGCTATCAATGAAGAATTCATGACAAGAATTCCAGAATTCCCAGACAGCAGGAATTCCTGTTAGAAATTCCTGCAAACTAACAGGCCATGATAGTTACTGGGTCTGAAAAGGAACAAAGGATCATGCCATTATACAGAAGTATTCCAAAACTTCCTTCCTTTATATTTTCTCTCATCAAAACACCCTTAGAATTTCATACTTCTCCATCGACATGGAATCCTTGTTAGATGCCAAAGAGCATATCATTGGAAACCAGATATTGTGATATTCTGTGCCACACCATAGAACAGTTTAGAATCTATATTGACAACCGAGGTGCACTCTGTACTGCACCCAAGAGTTGAACTCTTCCTTTACCCTCGATGGGGATTTTGAAATGCCTGATGCTTGGTAATCACAGCCATTATCATAAAGATTGTACCTAATGCATGACCATGCTTCACTACTTTATCATGACCATTTATCTAAATGCGCATCACATTTACATGATCATTTCTTAGTTTTGTGGAAGCTGAACAAAATTTATGGATTGGTTTTTAATTACTTGAACTTAGTTATGTTCACACTGGTTTTGGAGTTTGGTCCGGAAAGGATATTATTTAAACAAGAGGTAACTATTGAACATGTCTTTACATGAGACATTTAATGGTGTTCATCCATTGAATTAGATTGGCTTGCTAGTGTGATTCCTATTGACATTTGAATATTTACCAGAGTTGGAAACTTCCTCTTTTATGGTTCAAAGAAATGATTATGGATTAATTCTGAATAGGCTTACTACATGTACTTGATGATAGGTTCTTTCTCCTATGGTGAAACAATGGGGTGTGGCTCCATTTAGAGCTGTGCGATCTTTTGCTACTTTTTATCCAGTTTCACGACTGGAAGTGGTTCTGTTCGATTATCAACTAACAAATATGTGACGTTAACTTTATTACTTCGTGTGATCTTCTTTGGCTGTGCTTTTCTTATATAAGTTGGAATATTTGTTTATGTAATTCTCATTGACTGATTAAATGTATTGCAGGGGATAAGCTCCCTCTTTATAAGGGGCCATGTGTAAATCCAGGAGTTCTCACGGTGATATCAGCCACTGGACCTGGGAAAGGTGGTGGGCTGTTGGAAAGGCCAACGATAGAGAAAACTACCCCTGGGCGTGAGTCAGAGTTTGACTTGAGGTACATACCTAGAAACTATAGGTTGGCTGTTGTGAATGAATTCGAGATGAAATTTTCCTCATGCATAAAAAGCAATGCAATTATGTGGTCGAGTGCCAAATTATGTGAACCTAAGATAAAGATTTCTTTGGATAATACCCAAAAATTCAAGTGGTTTGAATATTTTGGCAGAATTGATTGATATCCTTTCTACCATTTTTGGATGACCACACCAGATGTGATACTGTCTTTGTGGCTAGTTAATCAAATTAACCAGTGACCTAATGGAAGAAAGAAATTTTTTTTCTTCTTCCGGTACTCCATTTCCTATAGCCCTCTACTGGGGTGATTTTCTTGCAGCTTGTCCTCATGCCTATGAAGCACGGACACGGATACGGGACACGGATACGATACGATACGATACGGATACGCAGATACGACATTTCTCAAAAAAGTAGGATACGACACGTCGGGGATACGTTGATTTATTATTTTTTTTAATATTTTTTATATGACTATGTAATAAAAATCTAACATTACTTCAATAAAAAAAAGGCATGAAATATGCACTTTCATTGATTTAATCATCATTAAACATTACATTTGATACTTTCAACTTCAAAATCCCATGGGTGTAAAAAAAATCTGATGTGTGTAAAAAATATAATGTGTAAAAACAATATGATGTTTTCCACTCACTCTTTATTCTCAATAGTCAGTAGGCCTTTGTGGGAACAGGCCCACGTGCCCAAACACGTGGATGAAGACTCTGGTGAATGAAATAAAAGGGGCCACACACACCACCGATTGCATGTTATTTTTCTTTTTTGCGATGAAGGCCAAACAAACCACGCCCCTTTTTTCTTCAATCTGCAAAAACAGATGAACCCAGCCCCATTTCGACTTGCAGCGATGATACGGTAGCTGTGGCGGCAATACGGCAGTGGATGAACGACACAGATGTCGCCTTCCGATGCCCAGATTTTCCGACGAAGCCTGGAGGGCACTGACCCTCTTCTGCCCTCTATTTCTCTTCAAATAGAAACCCCAAAAAACAGATCCAGGGCCCTTCTCTGCTCTCTTCTTCGTTGGTCTCTGCAACTGAAGAAGGCAGCAACGCAGGGGCTGCTGCAAACTGCAGCGATTGGCTTTCTCCGGCAGCGGTTGGAGTCAATCTTTTCCTGCAGCGAACGGTTTTGGGAAACTGGGTGGAGCCCTCTGCCTTCTCTGCTGCAAACTGGGTTGCTTTTTCCTTCTCCATCGAGACGGTGGGAGCGTGCGCAAACTGATGCAAGGTACAACTCTCCTTTCTTCTCTTTCTTTTTTTTCTCTCCCTCTCTGTTTTTTTTTTTTTTTCTCTACTTCTCCTCCGAGCTTTTTTTTTTTCTCTATCTCGCGAGACTGATGCAAGGGGTTTCTTGGTGTTGGAGAAGAAAACCTTGCGCGAGTTGAAAACCTTGAGATCGATCGATTTGGGAGAAGAAACCCTCACACAAAATGAGATGCAATCGTGCGCCGAGAGAGGAGTTGCTGGACGTGCGTACAGTAACTGAGAATGAGGAGGAAAGATCTGATAAAAACTAAGAAATGGGGTTTCCCTTAAACGTACGCACAGTAACACGCCCTTAAAACGTGTCCCGCAAGTGTCCGACGCGTGTCCGAAATACCAAAAAAAGAAAAAATTGCGGATACGTTTTTTTGCGTATCCCGGACGTATCGGGAGCGTATCCGGGCGTATCCGTGTCCGATACGCCCGGGATACGGATTCGTCGCCCATATTTACGTATCCGTGCTTCACAGCCTCATGCTATGATAATTTCCTTGTAATTATCCATCCAAATGGTATTAAACATGTTGACTAGACCTTTGTGATACTGTAATTCTTGTTTTCGGAATGGAGAAAATGAGTGGGGTTTTATTTTCTTTTTTCTTTTTACACAGAACTATTATTTAAAATGTCCAACAACAAAGCCAGATTTTGCTTACTGATTTGATGGAATTTTCCAAAAAACCTGCAATCTTTGCTCGGGGCCTTTTCCTTAAACAAGGAAAAGTTTGTGTATTTTCTTGAAAAAAATTAGTTTTCATTATTTTTCATTCCCTTTTTTTTTCTTGAACAGTGACGAGGATCTGAATATCATTAAAAAGCAGAAAACGACCAGAATAGCCGTGTGTGTGTAGGAGAGAGAGAGAGATTTCCATATGGCATGCAATTATGAGTGGAATTACTGTAAGAAACTTGTGAAACGTCAACTGTAGGCCCACACAGTTTTTGACAGCAGTAATGCTTACAGGAAAAAACCATGCTTCGCCCATGGCAGATCCTGCTAAATTATACCCAAGAAGCTGCAAACCACCCCATAACACACTAAACACTGGATGGAACAAAATCAAAGCTAGGCAAATGCCATGCCCTAAAGAGGTAATGGCATGACGTTTCCAACCCTCAAGTGAGGTCCGTGAAAGTCTTTGCTTGATTTGTTGCTCATATGTGCTCTTATCATTCCAAAAAGCTTCCCACTCTGTAATTTCAGTATGGAAGTAACTTGGTGCTGCACATTTCAGGTCACCATGCAGAACTGACCACGTCTACTTAATTGTGAGTTAATAATAACTTTATTGTGCCACAGATACAACTATGTCAATATGTCTCGATCTGACACATTGGATACTCCAGATTTTCAGACAGAATTTCATGATTCTCTAATACATAGTTATATAATCTAAATGAGAAGTGAAGTGAACATGGTTTTTGGAGGGACCTGGCCGGTAGTTATATGATCTAAATGAGAAGTGAAGTGAACATGGTTTTTGGAGGGACCTGGCCGGTAGTTATATGATCTAAATGAAAAGTGAAGTGATGATGGTTTTTGGAGGGACCTGGCTGGAACAAGTTTTAGGATCGGACTTCAATTCCCCCGAGTCAGTCCCATGTGTAACTGCTTGTTTACCCAATCAAATGCTTGACCAAACAAGCATATATTCCTCAGAAGTAAACAGAATTATTTTGTGCAGATCTGGTAATGATTTGTTCTTACTTTTCCAGGAAATCAAGGAAAATGTCTCCCCCCTACCGTGTGTTATTGCACAATGATAACTACAACAAACGGGAGTATGTTGTTCAAGTGCTGATGAAGGTTATCCCTGGGATGACTCTTGACAATGCAGTCAATATCATGCAAGAGGCACACCATAATGGCCTGTCGGTGGTTATTATTTGCGCACAAGCAGATGCTGAAGAACATTGTATGCAGCTGAGAAGTAATGGCCTTTTAAGTTCGATTGAGCCTGCAAGTGGTGGGTGCTGACTGCTGAATACAGATGCTGTGAAAGATGTGTACTCATCGACTTTTTAAGTATTAGGAGTCTTATTTGTACATAACTCAAAAATGTCTATATCTGTATGAGGCTATTATGTTCATCCAAGTAAATCAAAGAAGATGGACAATACGGCACATGGGTGCCATTTAATGAAAGTTACTTCTATTGTGGTGATTGGTTTGATGATGATCATCCGGCTTCACGATTTCAGTGAGAATGGCAATTGCTTATTTTCTAAGGTATCGTCTGAATCATGTCCCCCTTCGATTCATAGGTTTCTTTATCCAGGGAAACGTTGTTTTTTACTGGTGGGATCTGCTTCTTATTGGTGTTGTTCATGGTACATACATCTGATGGGTGCTACAAGGGATTGACGACATTAAATGCACTATTGCCTAACCATCCTGTCAATGGGTATTTGTCTGCTGCATATGGTTGGTTGCTTAGTTGGTTTTATTAGTCTATGGTCTTTATTCATGTAGTCTGTGTGTGGGTGCCTGCTGCATATGGTTGGTTACCTCGTTGGTTTGAAGGCTTTTGATTCATGTAGCTTGTGTGTGTGGGTTGTCTGTTTTTATCTAATTACCCTCTTAGTCTATGTTATGAATCTAACCTATTTTTGTAAGATGCTAGTAGCCTAGTACTATCATCTTGTAGGTTCCTTTCAGGGCTCGAACTATCTGCCATGCCTCTCTAGAGACTTTGTTGTTTCCGACCAGCTTAAGGTCTGAGACATGTGGACTCTGCTTTTATTGGGAGTTTCCGACGGTTCATTTGTGGTTTAGGGTAGGCTCTTTTAACTAGTATGTCTGAACTAATGATGCTATTTTGCAAAGAATACGGATCATATTGCTTGCTGAATGCTGATGGTTTGATAGTCTGAATAAACTGATTTTTTTTTTATTTTGCGAAGGGAGCGTTCCCAACCCTTTCGGCAAGACTAATTCCTCTGGGTCAAGAGAAAAATCGGGTAAAACCCCGGTGACCCTCTTGTGGTAGCACTAGTGGACTCAACCTTCGATTCTTGGGAAGAACCGAGGATCGATATGGGAAGATAGAGGAACTGTGGTCTTGACCACTCGGCAACCCCTTAGAGGGTTTGAATGAATTGATTTGAACAAAGAGGGTGACTCTCCATGTATGCCATGTGGGCTGCAACTTGAGGTGGACGGGTGAGTCAGATACCAAAGAGGGCCCACATGTGTTCATACATGTATGTCTCTGATTCATTGCAATAGTTACCGTTTGATGTCTTTTTTTTTTTTCAAAATAAAATTTGTTTAGATTGCATAATAATCACAATTTTATAATGAAATTAATCTTTATATATGGGGGGGGGGGGGGTTTTTTTTTTTCCACTTAACATGGATCCAAACCGTTCAAATTCAACTATCCCTCCTCGTATTGAATTATATTGGGTTATAATGCTACATATGTCATCATAATTAATTATATTGGATTAACTATATGAATTCTGTTCTGCTATTCTAGAGTTTATCATGGGCAAAATTCTTTGATAATTTGCCTTTTTTTTTATATCATATCTATTTTTACTACTTTAGAATTTGTGACACTTTTTCCCACCTGGACATGTCATATAATTTTGAGGGCCATGAATGATCTTTGACATGAAGCCTAGTCCTAACCCTTACATTAATTAAAATTAGCTTACCTTAAAGTCTCACTGTAGGTCCATGGGCCTTAAAATCCATTGAAGCCCAACTTCAAGAAGGTCGGGCTTAAAATAAGTACATCTTTATTATTCTTGTGGCTGGCTGAGTTCAGCTTCAGCAACCAAACAAGATTTGTCCTCAGTCGGGATAGTAATATAAAAACCCATAAAATATCTGCACCCACCTATATGTGACAATAATAAGAATCACCCTTTTTTTTTTTTTTTTTTTTTAAGATGGAGGTTTTAATATCCACAGTTGTTGGTTCATCCTTTTTCAAGAATAGAAGATTGAGACTACTAGTGTTATTATTTTGAAACCACGTGAATATTTATCCGACTTTCTTTTGGACCGGAGGATTAGTCCGGTCCAAAAGTTGCATACCCTCCAATAAAAATAAATAAATATGACAATAGACCACAATATTTAGAATAATGCCAGGCTTTTGTCATGCAATCAAAACCGTTGCTGTTTTTCAGGGCCACTAAAAGATTATGATATCTCAGCTGAGAAAAGGGCAAAAAAATCTAATCTAACAATGTTTCTTTAGTATATACTTGTCCTTTTGGTGTCCCATCATCAACGGTTGATATCATCCGATCAATTCAGTATCTGCCTGGCCAGTGGCCACATCCCATTCCTCGTCTCCCTTCTCCTGCTGCAGACGAGTTAGAGAGAGAAGAAAATCAAGAAAATCTCTCTCTCTCTCTCCCTCTCTAAGCTTCATGGTTTCATCTCCTTCGACATGGGCATGGTCATGGTCATGGAACACGACCATAGAACCATCTTCGAGACTCTCCCTTTTCTGCAACCCCTCGTCTTCTCACACCTTACAACACAGAAACAAAAGAACCCAACTCACCATTTTCTCTTTAGATGATTCTTCTTCTTCTTCTTCAGAAAATTATAGAAATGGAATCAGTTCCAGTCCTGTAACGAAACCCACTTCATGTTCTCCCACTGGAAACCGATTGGATAAATGTTCGACCCAAATGGGTCGATTGGGTGACAGGAGCTTGGTTCCTGTGCGCAATGAAGAGACGGAATCGGATGCTGTTCGCTCGATGCTGCAATGGAAGCGGTGGAGAAGGGTGGGTTTGAAGATGTTTGGGAAGCGCCCTTTGTGGAAGAGGATTTTCTTTGCATCCAAGAAGGTCAGGAGTATCATCTTACTCAATGTCATCACCGTCATTTATGGTAATTTTGACTTTGCCCTCCTCCCCCTCTTCTTTCTTTCTTTCTTTCTTTATTTCTTTCCTTTTGTTTTCTGGTTAGTTGGTTTCTATATTGGCTCTTTGGATGTGTAACTGGGGTAAAAAAAAGTTATGATCTTCCATTGTGAGATTACTTTGGGACCGGGATTCATCAAATTGGGCCATTGTTAAATTCGATTGATCCAGAGGCACTGGTAATCATCCAGAGGCACTTGTAATCATCCTCTTATCGTCATTATCAAATTGGTTGTTGGGTTTTCCTCAAATTGAGGCCAGCTCACCATGTATAGGATGCTCATATGAATAGCGTAATAATACCCAACTGTGTTGAATTGTTGATACTTGATACTTTTAAGTAATGGTTGAAAAACCCTATAAGATGGGGTGATGAAGAAGCATTCAGAAATAACCAATGAGGAACTGATCATATGAAAAGAAGATTCAAATGACCCATTTAAGCTTCTATTTGCATGAACTTGCCAGGACTCGAGATATGGTTACGTGCTTGTAGTTGTAGGACACTTGGTTTTTTGGATCACAAAGTGCCTGATCTTTATTTGGCATTTTGAATAGAATTCTAGCTCCGATATGTTTATTCTTTTAGAGTAGCAACAATAGGGGATAAAATTAGAAAAACCCGTTTGAGATGACTTGGACATGTCCAACGTAGGCCGGTGCCAGTAAAGAAAAGTTTGCCTACGAAGGTTGACGGCCCACCAAGGGGAAGCAGTAAGCTAAAGAGGATGTAGATGGAGGTAGTAAAAATAGATGTGTAGAACTGTAACTTATCTAAGGAATTGGTTCAAGATAGATCGGAATGGAAAAACATAATTTGTGTAGCTGACCCCAACATAGTTGGGACAAGGCTTTGATGATGATGATGGTGTTTATTCTTTTAGGGTGGAGAAATGATATGTCTTTTATTGGTGTTCTTGTTGGAGTTTGATTCAGCATAACCATTTAAAAAAGAAGCTCCAACTACCTTACTCTTTCGTTCTCGTTTCCTTAAATGAAAATTGATGCAAATTTAATACAAATGTGTTTCGTTAGCTAAAGAACTATCTAAACTTGTGCGCTTTTTTTTTTCCATCATGTAGTCCTTGCATTAGCAGTTATTTAGATCGTTCTAATTTGCTGATGAAATGACATTTCAGCGAGTGACATTCCAATCATTAAAGAAGTTGAAGATATTATGGATCCAGCACTCTTTACTTGTGTGCGATTTGCTGTTTCTGCAATTCCATTTTTACCATTCATATTACGGGCACGTGAAGATGGTCGGACACGTGCTGCAGGAATAGAGTTAGGCTTCTGGGTCAGTTTGGGCTACCTTGCTCAGGCCCTTGGACTGCTTACATCTGATGCTGGGCGTGCCTCATTCATTTCTGCCTTCACAGTAAGTTCTTCAGTCAAGTCCTGGCATTTGCTTGCATGAATGGATCTACAATACCCAAACAGAATTTTCTTTCATCTACGTGTGGGCGATCTTTTGGTTATACAAAATGTTCATCTGAGAACTCTATTGTGGATAGGACAAACCTCGAATAGCTAGCCTTTCTTCCTCCATACTAGTTAAATGTGCCATTGTCTGAAATCGTCTATTTTCAAGTTCGCGATTGAATATCTATGATCATCTAATATGGGGATATTAAGGCATGGCCCATTTGGGGATTCAACCAGATCAGCTAGATGCCAACAGTCGGAGCATTATACAATATCTCAATATCATTTAAGGAGAGAAACAAGGAAACTGTTAGCAGTAGTTTAGTAAAGAGTTTTTAACTTGAGCAGGTAATTACGGTACCCTTGATTGGTGGCATGTTAGGAGCAAAAGTGCCTGTCCTTACCTGGTGTGGAGCTATCCTGACTCTTGTAGGGGTTGCTTTGTTGGAATCCAGTGGATCTCCTCCAAGTGTAAGCATTTGTTGACTCACTGCTGAATTTTATGCACATGCGATTTTCACAGCCTCAAAGGTTCCTTCCAGGAAAACACTTTATGCAATAACAGCTTTGCATTAATCTGTTTCAGGTTGGAGATATTTTGAACATCTTGAGCGCGGTGTTTTTTTGGTATCCATATGCTTAGAACAGAGCATATTTCTAGAGTTACAGAGAAGGAAAAATATTTAGCTCTCCTCGGGTATCAGGTTGGCTCTCCCAATACAAACATTGTCCTTTTCTTAATCCTCACATGTATATAAATTGTCTCATTGTGTACTCTAGTGCCAGTTCGATACATGTGGGATGTGTGACGTTGTCACTGAGTGTGCTCTGTATTTATGCCCTGGCCTAAAAGTAGGCTGCGTTTATCATTGGTGACTTGTAAGGCAACATTTACTAAACAATTGATTGGGGTAGAAAACATATAGCCAGTCGCAGTTCTATCTTGGTTCAGTTAAAGCTTGGTACATCCTGTCTTCCTAATAGCTTCCTCAAGCTGTTTGAGGCTTGGAAGTATAAATGTATATTTGTATATTGGAGTGACATAGGGCTCTGGTTCTTTTTGTTTGTCGTTGTGCTTTGGCTTCTCTGTAAAGAGAGTGCTGTGTCATTTCGGCAGTAAATCTTGGGACAAAAAAAGGCATGTGTGCAGGCTTAGGCACTGTGTGGCTTCCAGCACTGTTCGCCTAAAGTGCTCTGAGGGTGTTGTTTCCTCTTCCATCAAGTGTTGTTGGTTGGAGGTCAGTGGCAGTTCTATAGGAGGGTATCAAGCATTGTCCATCTATGGACCTTACCTCCAACGTGTTCTACTAATCTGAGCATTGATGGTAACCCAGGGCCTGTGGGTGGGAGGATTATTTAAGAGACAAGCATCTACTGTTATCAAGGGCTATTCGAGGCCAGTTGGATGGTCCTTAATGTGGATCTTGTGGAGGCTGTTTGTCTAGGTATTACTCCCTCATCATTAAAGGTGATTTCCAGAGTCATCTTCTGGGCTAGTGGGAATAGCTTGGCTCCGTGGAGTGGGGACTGGCTGATGTCGCAGAGGTGATACATGATTTTATTAAGAAATTGCAAGTTACATTCTGTCATATTCTCAGGATGTCTAATATGAAGCCATACATTCAGACAAAAGTTCATATGGCATCTGTTTTTGAGTTATGGAGATGTAGTGCCACTACCTCTCTAACTCGTGTCTCAGCCTTGTTTTGTGTCGATGGCTGTCTGCAAGTTTTTCTATATTGAGTTTTGACAAAGCAGTAGATATTACATTTCTTAGGATCTTTCTGCTCTTTACCGATAAAAAAAAATACTATATTAATACGAAATTGATACCATTCAAAGAAAAAGGCTACTCCCTTTCAACAGACAATCCTGTTTCATACACCATAGCTCATCTGATGAGTACAGCATGATTTTGGGTCTGGGCATCCACAAAGGCCTCACTTGATTAATGGCTTGCATGTCCATCTAATGTGCCATGTGAGTGGGTCATGGAAGTGCAGACCCGATAACTGTTACTCTTTGTTCCTTGTTTTTCATATCTTTACATGATGTTTCACTTGTAGACAAACTATTTCTTACCACGGTAGTACCATGGTTTAACTTGGAATATATCTTGTGATTTCAGGTCTGCATTGTGGCTTTATTTTCAACTATCTGGTATTTCTGTATGGGTGGGTTTGATGATGTGCATGGATTGATCTCAGCACCATGGCGATGGAGTGTGATGTGGGATTGGGTGGCTTCATTTCCATGGATACCTGCCCTCTACACTGGTGTATTTTCAACTGGATTATGTTTGTGGCTAGAGGTTGGTTTTGTAGAGTTTTTAAGTTTCATTATTGTTATAATTGTAGTTTTAGTCACATTTTAATGTCTTTATATGTGTACATGGAAGAGAATCAGATGATCCTCGATATGAGTCTGCAAGAATGCATGGTGTCCCCAGGGATTTTATATGTACAAGTGTCCACATTATAGTGACTGGAAAGTTTATATGATTGGGTAACACTGCATATTATTATGCCTCCAAAATTTCCCCATTTGAGATACTTTGATCCACTGCATTCACATAAAATGGATAGGAACAATTTACTGCCATTGTCTACATCCATGGAAAAAACACCAGATATTCCATGCTTAGTGTCTTTTCCCATCTGGGGTGCTTTGTCCATGGTCTATCCAGGGCCCCCATCATATTAAATGTATGGATTACCTAATGAGTCCATATGACAGAAGCAAGGGCCAAGGATATTATACTTTCTTTATGTTGGAAAACAATGTTTTTTAAGTGTTGATGAACTTGATTTTGACAAATGATATATGCAATTGTTGACCACAGCGATTTGTGGTTGTGCAGATGGGTGCAATGTGTGATGTATCAGCAATGGAAACTGCAATAATCTATGGGTTGGAGCCTGTCTGGGGTGCTGCTTTTGCATGGTTCCTCCTTGGTGAAAGGTGGGGCACCACTGGGTGGGTCGGGGCAGCCCTTGTACTAGGTAAGATGACTTCTAAGATTCCTTTTCATTTGCGACGCTTAGAAAATTAAATGGCTTCTTTGCATTCCTAATTTTTATAAAATAATATTAGTTGGTATGTAGGATGTAGGCTGTTTGTATTTATGAAACTTTCTAGTCTTTCAAATGGTTAGGGATAACTGACCTTGTTTAGATTGTTTCTTAGACATGTTGAGGCCCTTTCTCTTATATATCATTTCTATGGTTCTGACTTTTGATCCAATCTACTAGTCTTCTATTTGTGTGAAAATTGGGTTGGTTTTATGTGGATGCATGTGCCAGGTGGCATACCTTTAAGAAACATGCCATTTCCAGATACTCTTTACCATCTGCCATACTCAGACATGCTTTGCCATCTTGATGAAAAACAGGCAATTTCTACTCTTAAGGTGGGTCATTGTTGATGAGATGACAAACTTGAAAAAACTTCAGCATTGACCGTACAAGTGGGCTGTCTAATAAGGGATTGCTCTTATCTATTGGCAACATGTTTTGAACCCACAACCTGGTGATTAGGACAATGAACACCTGACCTGGCACTCTGAAAGTGCAGCATGCAATATTAGCAATCCTTTCATTTAACATGAAAAATTAAAAATTAAAGCTGTGTGTGCGCCCCGGGGATTAGTCCAGTTGGGTCAAATACCTCCATGGGGATACCCACATCAGCGAAAAAAAAATAAAAAAAGAGAAAACGATGAATTATGATTTATGGAGTTCATTTATCCATGATGACTGTCCGTTACTGTTAGTGGACCACTTAGATGAGTCATAGCTGATTGGCAGTCTATAACTAGTGAAAGGCTTTACATGTTTTGGACAATTAAGAAAGATCATAAGAACAAGTCCATAAAAAAAGATGTGAATAGATCATTTGCTTAGAGACAAATCAAATCTATGGACTCTTTTTCCCTTGTCCTTATCTCGAAGGTTCCTGTTAGTCTGGACAAATTGACTCATTGGCCAATACTAGATGTCTTCAGTACTATTTTGTAAATGGCACATGATTCATTGTATCTTGCCGCCTCTTTTATTCATTTTGAAGTCCTGCAGTCTTTCTTGGGGCCAGCATCAAGATTTACTATTTCCATAGAAGTTTAGGACTTGTTTGATGTTTGAAAGGAGAGTTTCTTCAGATAAGTCATGTCGGTTAAAGTGGTCAATAGTTTGCTCTACTCATAACATTGTTTAATTGATTTTTTTTTATTATATGATAACCCCCTGGTATTTTATACCCGACAGGACTATTCCCCTGGGCACACGTTTGACCCCGCAACACATGCACCGGGTAAGTCTTGGGTGGGACTCAAACATAAGATGTGGGGAGTGAACCCACACCTTATGCCAGTGAACCATCACCCAGGCGGGCATTGGGCAAATTGTTGCTTACTTGCTTTTACTGTTTTCTGCTACACATATTAAGAAGCATTCATACCCGTGTAAACTTCCTCTTGAGAAACGGAGAAACAGAAAATGCTATGATGGAGGGCTGCTACTAGTCTACACCTTTTGGGTTTTAGGTGCTAGTATCCATTTTCAGTGTTGAGCTGACAACTGGACATCCAAACATGTCCAGTATCTTTCCCCTGCAAAAGTGTCATATACAATTAATCCTTCTCTTATTATTCAGGTGGAAGTTTGACTGTTCAGATATGGGGTTCATCCCCAGAAAAATCTGAAACAGACGAGGGAAGCTGTAGGGAGATACAGGTTTCAGATGAACAGAAAGAATTCTCTGTATTAACAGTGGTTGCTAGCTCCAAAAAGAATGTTCCACAACTGTTAAAGAAGAACCGCTCAGTTACAGGGTCCGTTCCCATTAAAACCCTAAAGAGATAAAGAGAGCTATCGATGATTCGATGGATCCCAGTTTCAGATGAAAATGGCAACTTCTTTGCATCATCAATGGCCATTGGTCCCAGAAAGAAATTTTCAGAAGCTGTTTAGGCTACTTTGGCTTTTGAAGTTACTGTAATCCATGTGAAATCCATTTTGTTTCTGTTATATATATCTCTTTTCTCCATGTTCAAATATAAATCTGCATTGCCATGGGAGGCTATTAAGGTTTTGCTCCCTGGGTATATTCATGTATTATATGTGTACACATATGAAAAGAAATAAAGAGAAGCCTTTTGAGTTACTATATAATGGCAACTTCTTTTTTATTTTGTTTTTTCTAAATATTCGGCACAGTACCAGGAAAAGAATATTTATCACAGTAAAGGACATGGCAGAGATTGATGTGGGGGGCAATCAGGCGGGAACTGTCAGGCCTAAGGCTAAGACTACAGTTTTGATGATGATGATCATCTGATCTGATCTGGTTGGACAAATGAGTAACCGAGTCTGGTCTGAACCAAGGGGAATTCTATTTGCACCCGCATTTTTTTTCTGAGCACACCCACTTACAGGAAAAAAGTTGTACACATGTGGGTGAGCTCAGCACAAAAGGTGGGTGCAAATAGAATTTCTCTTAACCAAACCCCTCAATTGGTCACATCATTAATGTCCAAAACGGGCATAAACCTAATTCTCTGTTTGTGTTATCATTTTTTTTCTTTTGGGGGGCGCTATTGTTTTTCTGACCCATCGTGATGGGGGTTTTGGTCATCAGATCTGCATGCAGAAGAAACAACTCTTTGTTGGGACTCATTAATGGCTGTATTTCTTTTTCTGTTGTGATTGCCTCATTGCCCTATGAAAATAATTTACATTGTACCAAAAATCAGTCAGGAAATCTCGTTACTAGGACTCGACTCGTCGAATGCAAGAAATTTGACTCGGGTGGAGTGAACGCGGTAATTTGACTCGGGTGGAGTGAACGCGGTGACTCGAGAGTCATGTCATTTTTAAAAAATATTTTAAAATAGATCAAATACTTATAAAATATAAATATACATTTATTTCAATGCATTCATGATAAACAATTCAAAATAATAAATTTATATATGGAAGAAAAATACTGTAATAAGGAAAATAAAAGAAAAACATATTGCATATTATATAAATTGTTAGTCCAAATATCGAATGCAAGATCAAATATAAGTGTCAATTTAAATTCCAATCATTATTTTTAAATTGTTAAATCCAAACCTTGTGCATACTTACTTAAAAATAAACATTAATTTTTTAAAATCAGATTGACCTATCAAATGATTTGGATGCAATCAACTTACTAAAACAAGGGGACTCGGCCAAGTCTCCCTTATATTTGACTTGGTCCTTCATCAAAAGCTGAAGACACTATCATTAGCCCTCCTAAGAGAATGGAACCTATGGCCAGATTGAAGTGTTAAGTGATGTCATGGATGAAGAGACTACTCCAGGAGTTTTAGGCAAAGCTCGAAAGCTTATGACGGTTGATACACGTCATGGAAAGCGTAGAACCACATCAAATGGATCGGGAAGGAGCGGACATGCCAAAGGAGATGGAAAAGAATAGTTCTCATGCTATTCTGGTTATTCCTATCATAGTTTCAGTGGAGATTGGTCCCATGATGGTGGATTTGTTCTTATGAGAGACAATGTGTACTTGAGCATTGGGATAGGAACGGTATAGATCTGAATGTTTGATGGGATTGTTTGAATCCTAAATGGATGTGATGTATGTTCCTAGTTTACAAAGAATTGGATTTCTTTAGGTACCTTAAACTCCAAAGGCTGTAAGTGCACTATAGAAGGTGGAGTTGAGAAAGGTGATAAAGGGAGCATTGGTCATCGTGAATGGTGAGATAGTCAGAATTCTCTACAGGTTGATAGAGGATGCAATTCCAGGTGGAGCAGTGAAAGAGACATAAGATAACACAAGGAGGAAAGATATTGTTCAAGTGGAGCTAGGTGTGTCATCTAGCGGTAAGCCAGGAAGA
This sequence comes from Litsea cubeba, assembly GCA_012931725.1. NCBI lineage: Eukaryota > Viridiplantae > Streptophyta > Magnoliopsida > Laurales > Lauraceae > Litsea > Litsea cubeba. The sequence goes on along the minus strand of CM022944.1, from coordinate 157,610,292 downwards.
CCTGAACGAACGGTAATTTCCTCGGAAATGGTCAGGGCAGGTTCAGGTTCAAAACCGGGTTGGCTCGACCTGTTATCAATAAAAGCCCATTCAGCGAAGAAGTAACGTGCAGGCGATGAAATCATGCCTCCTTCAGCAAAGGAACGGTCAAACATAAGAGATTTGACCGGGATGATAGATCGGATGGCGGAGACTTATTTCTTCGTAGTGGTACAGATAATTGGGGCGGTTTGAAGGCTGGTTGTGAGTGATTCAAAATCACTCAAATTCATCAAAGAATTCGAGCATCATGCTCGAGCTGGAGTTTGACGAGAACAAGAACTTTGGGACGAGTCAAAGTTAGGATGCTGGTTCAACATGTCAGAATGTTGAAGAAAGAAGATTGTGTCATTGGTGCAGGGACGTACCATTCAGCGAGGTGCCGAGGTACGTGAAGACATCGCCACTTTTTTTTATCTCCTAGTGGATGTAAGAAATGCATGCAGTGTGGAGATTGTTGGGGTTATGTCTTGTATTCCGGGTTAACCGAATGAGTTTATTAGTTAGACAAGGACCGGGTTAAGGTCAGGGTATTTTGGTAGTTGTACCGGCGCTTTCTTTGGAGCTAAGAAAGCGAAAATGATAAACATCATGTAATTTGTAAACCCTAGACCTTGAGAAAGAGAGAGTGTAATCTCTCTTGCCCGTGGTGTTACCTACATCACATGGTGGAGATGATGAGAGAGTGAACATTTGCTTGTTATAACGAATATGATACCATCTCCGAGAGTTAGACATCCCAGTGAGGAAGAAGAGTGCATCCGTCTCCTCCCGGGATACAGGGGACAGTCAGACTGTACAGCGGATGCAACACATAGAGAAGTAGATGCCGCAGACAGGTAGACCGCATTGAGAAAGGAAATCGCCAGTCATATATGGTTTCGAGGATATGATGGCGTACGCATTGACATTAGACAATGGCCATGATGATATGGTTGCATACGCATTGACGATGGAGTCTCTTAAATTAATGGAATGACTGGAAAGTAGTCAACAGGCAGCAACTATGACTGAAGAGATGGAGTCTCTTGATGAGGAAAATCAGACCATCGGATGCAAGCGGTTCTACGAGGAAGAGGAAGGAGCTTCCAGTGCAGGTGGATTGAAGTTCCAGGTTCCTGATAATGGATGCAGGTTGAAGAAATATCATTGTACTGGTTGAAGCAACCTTCTAGACAGTGGTACAAGTGATTTGGTGCATTCATGGACACACATTTCAGCAACCAAGTTCAAGTCTACTTGGACTTGATCGGTGTGCTCAGTACCTGAGTGCCCTAAGGGGCAGATGGAGACAGTGAGACGTATGTTATGCTATGCGGATCGCTCCTATGTTTGCCAAGGTGGAGATTTGTTAGATAATGGCTCAATAGGAGCCGATATTGTTGACTTTCTCATGGGACATCTTCACATGGGCTAGCACATGGGCCAGCTGACATGGTGCATGGTGCGAAGCATGTGCAGCGGTATGTCTTCCCATACCGATGGAGGCTATAAATAGAGGCCTCTATTGCCGTGAATGAGTGTGGAAGAAACAGAGAGGAAGAGACATACAATGTAATCTCTCTGCAAGGTGGTGTTCCCTACCACACAGAGAGATGAGAGTGTTGAGGTGCTGGATGTACTGTGGGATTAGGTGTGAGATAATTCCATATGTAGTATACCTCCACTGTTATAGTGATATACTTCCTATCTTCCCCCGTGGAAGTAGCCCTAATTGGGTGAACCACGTAAATCCTGTGTCTTTCTTGTATGTGTGGATTGATTGCATGTGTTCATGCATGTTGCATTTAAACCGTCGATCGCAGTTATCTTCCGCTGCGCCACTTTCGCACAACAAACTGATATTAAAGCAGTTCTGGCACAACAGCCGGATGGTTCATTAGTCATTCTGGTGATTAACTCCATTGTTTCCATTATAAGCTTGTCAACAACACTTTCACTCTAGTCATTATCTATCATTAGCCAAAATAATGGTCACGGCTAAATGTGTGTGAGAGAGAGATTGTGACCATTAAAAAGAAGTGCATAAATTTCTGTGATTCAATCGATGATGGATAAATGGTTGGATGGATCAATGCCAAACTGGGATGAACCATAATTCACATGGGTAGCTGTGTGTGAAGGTTTAAATTGATATTGGTAGGTCCATTATATGAACTTCTTAACAAAGGTAGCTGTAATTTGGATTTCTATCATTTATTTTCTGATTCATTTAACAGGAAAATTTTACCCTCTATTTTACTGATCAGATGGTGATGGTTGATCTCAAATGAGGGAGATTTACCCTCTATTTTACTGATCAGATGGTGATGGTTGATCTCAAATGAGGGAGATTTGCGTGGCATGATCGGATGAGCTGGAGGTCTCCGGTCCGAACCACTTAGGGCCTTATTTGATATACAATGCTAGTGGGTGGTGCTCTATATCTTTAGATTTTATGAATGATCAACCTTAAAACGAGGGTCGACGGATTCCTAACTAGCTACCTTCAACGACTTGTTCTCTCTCTCACAGTTTGAGAAAACTCTTGGAGAAACAGGATTCCTGATTGGGTTTTCCTACCAAATTCCAAGAAACTGCCTTTTCTCTCCATTTGATTTCCATCTTCTATTCAAGTTACAGTTTCTAAGAGAAGGACAAGAAAAAAGAAAAAAGAAGAAGAAGAAAAAGAAAGTGGCACCTTTGGACATAAATCGAAGAATATGAAGGGAAAGGATCCTTGAGAGAGATGTCGTCCTTGGGTACCATTCCAAACAAGGCATTAGATCCAAGTTCGTCTGTTTCTCGAGCTTCAGAGATTGGATTTCAAAGCCGTGGAAGCAGCTGCGCAATCTCATCACTATATGTTGGGAATTTGGATGCACCCAGATCATGGATTAGGAGAATTTTGAGGAATTTTTGTTGGGGGAATTCCAGATTCTCCTTCCAAGTTCTCTGTCCCGTCTCCCTCATAATTTCCCCACAATGCTTATGTACAAAGTGGATGATGGAACTCCAAAATTTGGACACCTCATGAGGTTTAGAAATGCCATTTCACACCACTAGCATCAGGGAAATCATGTCTGAATAGTTCAGTTTATGTATGTGGGGATACTGGAAACAACTACATTGGGTCATTTTCTTTTCTATTCAAATGGTGATTGTGTGGGGACGGTTCCAAGCACATCGAGATTACAGTAGCCCCAGTAAGATTACCGGCTAATCATGTCTCAAGATCGGCCACGCGCACCTCGTCGATAATTCTAGGGCGCCAACTGACATCGAGTTCATTGCCAACCTCGGTAGCCTACCTCGGCCTCGGTTGCGCATCTCGGTCACAACGACAACATGCTAGCCGAGACGAGTGCTAACGGCCAAACTCCATTTGAGATTGAGAAGATATCTTAGTCGCCCAGAATCCCCCTGACAGATCTGCATCCAGCGGCTATGTCCCTATTAGGGAGAGGCTCCAAGCGAGACCCGATGGGACTACCGCCGAAAGGCCCAAACAGGGTAAGGCCCGATTAGACCCTCATTTAATGAATTGTGGGCCGATTGGACCACCATTTAATGGAAGGTGGGCCCAATCGGACTGTCATTTATTGAATGGCGGGCAGACTAGACTTTCATTTAAAGGAATGTGGGCTGATAAAACTGTACTTCTCAAAGTTCAGGTCAAGTCAGTGGGCCCCATTGTCCTCTATCATGGAGACTTCTTCTATAAATAGAGAAGCTCTCTCCGAACCAAGATAACGAATACATTACTCTTGAGCATTTACTCTGTCTCTCTTCTTCCTCCATCCTCCATCCTACTGTTGAGTCCCTGAACTGACTTAGGCATCGGAGGGCCTTGCGCTGCCCGCAGCCAGGGTCTCTGACAACTGTCTCCTTCCTGTTCTCCCCCTTTTCAGGTTTCAGGCAGGCATCCAATCTGCATCGAGGAGTCTTCAGGAGATCCTAACCTTTCTAATCAAGTCCGTGGTTTTTAGGCACTTACAGTGATTTTGATGGTAATGATTTGGGCCAACGAAAGTAGAGGAACAGCATCCTACCTATGATCTAAACACACAAGATTAATATAATCATAATCATCTATAAGACAACCAAATGGAATGCATCCAAACACAGTGGAAGTATTCAAGAATTTGGTTCTTTCTGAGTAAACCTCTCCCCCCTCCCCCACTATCTGTAGGAGAGACGCTTAATAGAGGACTTAATCAAGCTTTGGGGACGATGATTGGAGGTGGGCTTGCTCTTGGCATTGCAGAATTATCAATACTGACAGGACACTATGAGGAGCTTTTTATTCTTCTCAGCATCTTCATTGCAGGTGCAGGTAATGTCTTCTTTTTTATTTCATGGAGTGTTTCGTTCACAAAAATGGTCCTTTTACCATTTCAAAAAAATTCATGGAGTGTTTTGACAGAAGTCAGTTTGCCCTGAAAATCATGAAATTTGGCACCTTACTAAAGCATCTGAATCCAAAAAAAGCAGCAGCAGCAGCAGCAGCAGCAGCAGAGAATGTAAAGGTAGTTTTTTTGGTGGAAAAGGAACTCTTTTTACCCATTAAATGCAGTCTAAGATTCACATTTTTTGTAAGGATTTCTGAAGGGAAAGGCCTTTTCTTTCTTCATATTGTGTTTTCAGATTTTTGTGCAACGTTCATGAAATTTTACCCGACACTGAAGTCATATGAATATGGATTCCAGATTTTCATGCTGACTACTCCATCATAATGGTCTCTTGTTATGAGACAAGGGAATTTATCCATATGGCAGTGGCTCGATCCTTGCTCATAGCACTTGGTGCTAGTGTTTCTTTGGTTGTAAATATATGCATTTATCCCATCTGGTCAGGTGAGGAACTGCATAATCTGGTGGTGAAAAATTTCATGGTTGTCGCCAACTCACTGGAAGGTAGTGAATGAATGACCTTGTCTTGTTATGTTTATCCCATATTTGTTTCTTGGACATCCTTAGCTGATACTTGTAGATTTTCATAGGTTGTGTTAATGGGTTATCTTCAATGTGTAGAATATGAGAGGGTTCCTTTGAAGATTCTTACATACCAAGCTTCGGATGATCCTCTTTACAAAGACTACAGGACAGCAGTGGAATCAGCTAGCCGAGAAGAGAATTTGGTATGGTTATTGTCTCACAAACAAGTGTCCACTTATGGCAATTTGTTAATGTACCATTCATTTGAAAATCTAATGTTCAGGGGGTTTTTTTGCCACCTGAGAGCCACACCATGGCCCTTATAAGATGATGAGATATCCTTGGAAGCACTACATTAAAGTAAGTGGAGCACTCAGGCATAGTGCATTCATGGTGATGGCACTGCATGGATGCTTACTATCAGAGATACAGGTATTACTCTTTCATTTAGCTATCTAGTGGTGTTGCTGACAATAAAATACTCTGCTTTCATTCGGTATACTTTGAAAATCTGCTCCAGCATTTGCCTTCCTTATAACGTTACTATTGACTTGATTTTAATAAGATGATCATAGTGAAATATCCCCCTTATTCATCATCAGCTTGAGCAATTCAATCCTAGCAGGGCTCTGAAAGCAAGTTTTAGTTTATGCAATGATCAGATTTCCATTTCTTTATTATATGGTCCAGCTTGGCTTAGATGGTCAATGAGCTCTCATGTTTAATTGGCTTCCACTGGCCATCAACATGAGGACTTGGCTTTACAAGGGAGACGAGCACTACTGAAAGTCCATTGATGCATGTTAATCATTCCATCTCCAAATCAGAAAAATAAATTCTGGCCTTACTAAGAGATCTCAAGTTGCTAAGCAATACACCCAAAAGGCCTAGGCGTTAAGGTGCAGCGAACGAACTACTTAACACCATCCTTCAGGCGGGTGTCGAGTGGGAGACCGCGCGGATTCGAAGCACACGCCTACACAAGACGCGGCATAGGGCCTTTTTGCGCTGCTTACATGCGGCCACACTAGACAGATGTGTTGGCTCTGATACCCTCTCAAGTTACTAACCAATACACTCAAAATGCCAAGGCGTTAAAGGTGCGGCAAACGAACTACTTAACAACAGAAACAACCATGTGCCTTGGCTTAATATTAAAACCCATTGAGGGATGAAAAACTTGTTAACTAAATTGAAGATTGATCCCAAAAAAACCAATTCTGGTATCCATTTGTCCCTTTTGGAAGTGGGATTTCACACCCATTTCCCCCCAGTCATTCAATTAAATTTCTGATCGCGTCCTTTTATTTTAGTTATACTTTTAACTACCAAAAGGGAAAATGACTGAAATATACAAGGGATGATGATCTAATAGATCGACAATGAAGTGAGAGATAGGATCAGGTGCAGTCAAGTGGCTTCGAGCAGCACACTTGGAAGCTGCGGAGATATAGCAGGGCCTCCAAGAAGAAGATAAAGCTCACAGATCAGGCACAAAACTAAGAGAAGCCCCCTTCCCAGCACAAGAAACACTAAGATAAGATGAGCTGAGCAGAGCGTCTAGACAATGAAAAAGCCAAGGAAAGAAAAAAACAACCTAAAGCGTAAATGAGAATCAATCTACCTTGCAACCTTAAAGCATAAATGAGAATCAATCTACCTTGCAGTTGAATTGCTGCAGATCTTTGGACTCAATCTAGCTTGGCAATTACTTCATTTAGTAATTTGAGAGGTAGAATAATCTTTCAGATAGAGTAGCTAGGAGGAGTTCTGCCATCAATCCTTCCAAAAACGGATCCATTCGCTATCCCCGACAAGGAATCTTTCTTCAAGGTCTACTTGGTTTGAAGAGTCCTAAACTCAGGATTTCTTTACCACAAATGTAAGATCCCTTACCTCACTCTACACCATCATATATTTGCCACCCCGCTTCTTTTTTCTTTTCTGAAAAATACTTATTAGACTAAATCCATGTCTTTGTTTTATTTAATAACTCTATATAAATTACAAGATTTGCAACCTCATGCATGATCCAACACCATCAGTGGGGCTGCCACCTGATTAAGAAAACCACATCCATTGCCATGTGGACCCATAAAACTGCATTTTCTTTTTTCAAGCATATATTGTGCGCGCGCAAGAATACCCAACTTTAGATTCTGCTAAAGGCACCTAGCAGTGCATAATCCCAGAATCAGATATGTCGCTGGCAAAATTTCAAAACAAATAAATCATAATTGAAAAAGAATTTTGATTCTACATCTGTAATCCGCACATACATCTTTAATAAAATCAGTCTGGTCTTCCCACTAAGCCACGTGAATCTCAATTGAAGCTCCTCATGCACATGGAAGACAACATCATATGGGTTCAGACTTCAGAGTCCTCTTTTCCCAGCATATAGGGTTAACATCATTTGCAAGGGATATATACACTGAAGATAGGAAATGTTCTATATCACATCACCGCCCATTCCCAATTGTGTCTAATTTATTTTGGAACTTCTTTAATCAAGCTTCATACCCTCCAAGTTTCACGACCATGTTTCGATGATGTATCTACCATCCCTTTCTAGCATTCTAAGCCACCTAGCAGTTGATTCCCTTGGCACACAACCCTCTGTTGAGACAATTTCCTCAAGGCACGAATGAACATTAGCTGGCATTTTAGTGGCTGATCCCTCGAGAATGCAACAAAGAAGCCCCCACCCTTTTCTTCAGACAGTACCCCTTTGCCATCTATATGAGACAACCAAAAATCCCTGTGATCCTAATCCTTAAACTTCTTTCTTGAATGCCAATGGTTGAGTAGGGGGTATCTTCCAATCTGAGATTTTCAAGCAATGCTCTATCCATGGTGTAAGGCCCATCAAATCAACCGTCTAAATCATGGTATGCGGATTGCGTAGTCCTCGCAAACTGGTGGCATAGGCTCAGGAGCTGCTACTTCTTCGATGTATGCAATATTGTCTTTGGTAGTCTCCTTATTTTTGTGAGGATCAAGCCCAGCCAACCATGTTGAGCAGAGACCAAATCGCTTTCTCTTGAAAGGAGTCATCCATGAAACCACACTCACTGTCAAGTGCACCTGATTTGGATGAGCTGAAGGTGAAGAGGAGATTGAGAATGCCCTTGTCTTTAACGGGGGAACCAGCTGGACCAACCATTCAAATGGCAATTGCAAAGATGGATCCCCTGCTGTGGATTATTCAATCTAAATTTTTTTAGATCTCAAGCTACAATCACCTTATAACCATCATCTTCATTGAAGTCCGCGCACATCCCTGCTCCACCCAGATTCTAACCCTCATTATGATGACTAAATCAGATATCCTTTTCACTATAGAAACCAGATCAGATCCCTTCATTCCAAGCCAGTGGATCTACGTTCCAGATCAAGGAATTTGGGACCAACGCTTTTTCTAAGAGCCACTAAGAAATCAAAGTCAATAACACTTAAGATTCAATCTAGAAAACCTCCAAAATCCAACCCAATAACCGCTTTCAGAGTCAACTCCCACCAAATGTATTGCCTTGTTGGAAAGATCTTGTCATCCGAAAATTTGATGCTAGGCTTGAATAGAAAATCAACATAGGAGGTCAGCTCAAACATAAAATTTTCATCCAAGCTCGGACGTCGTCTGCCTTTTGTCAGTTGCATTTGATCACCATCATTGGAAGTTTAGAACAGAATTGTGGTAAGACCTTTTTGTCAGTGAGATATCCAATGCTAAGCGATATTCACTGTCAAAACTAAAGAGGCCTTCGCCACAGGGGGAACTTAGGGCTTTCCCATTCTTCTTCTTCCCCTCTCCTCTTCATCAAGTTGGACCTTAGCTCTTCTTTTTTTCCATTTTGAAGTAGAAAAGGTGGACAAAAAATACAAAATACAAAGCCCCTCTTCGAACACCAAGTTTCACCAATATATTCAATGAATTTACTTGTCCCAAACCCCATCATTCACTAGCCCCCATGAACCCACCCACACACACCTACATGAGATCATCTTCTAAAATGTCTACTCAATGATAAGGAAAAATAGAAGATACATGAATTTCAGCTAAAATAAAGCACACATAAAAGAGAGAATGAGCTTTGCTGATTTTCACAAAGTTCATGTAAAAAGAGAAAAATAATGAACTGTAACATGTAAAAATATGACAACAGTTACATTATATTTTTGGTAACTAGAATCACCCAGACCAAACACAGCATAAAAACTCCTTCCAACCACTGGCGACTTAGATTTCTTTGCAACAGGAACCTCCAAAATACCTACAGAAGTACAGAATGAAAATGAGAAGCCATGCACAACAGGATGCATGAAAGAAAAGGTTACATTGCACAAATTAGAAGAAACCAGTTGAGAATTTTTTTTTGAAGAAATCAACCTTCATGGAATCTGGTGTATCCCCCTGCCCTGTAGTAGAAGCGATAAAAATTACAGTGCCCTCATGTGGTAAGAAGCTCTGCAAGAAAATGTGAGTTCTATTATTAGATAGACAACAATAAAACGCTTCAACTTGTTTTTGGGTTTATATGCCATAGGAAACTTTGAAGAAATTATTTCTACATAGAGCAGATTTCAACAAACACGCTTTATTTAGATGCATAAGATTAAAAAAAAAAGTGCTTAAACTAAGAAGTGCCACATGAAGAGATGACAGGATGGTTTGTTGGGTCAATTTTGTTTAAGAATAGACGAAAGTGGTCTTTTTCTGGAGTTGTAGATGTCATTTATGGAAAGAAGCATACAGACTTGAGAGAGAGAGAGAGAACTGTGGAGATGAATGTCGTACCTCCCTTGGTCGACTGAGATCTCTATTAAAAGGGTTTAATCCCTGAATACATTCTACTAATCATTATCCCTTAATTTACACTTGGGTTTAGATCCATGCTAATAGCTAACAACTAACTAGTATGTAAGTGGGCCTGATATATTGGGCCTAGAGGCCCAGGATTGACACCCCCCCTCAAATTGATGCGGGAGTGTCATAAAGCAGCAATTTGGAAACAAGAAATTGATGTCGAGGCCGAGCAAGTCCCTTAGTGAATATATCTGCCAACTGAAACTCTGTAGGGACATGAGGTAGACTGATAACACCACGCTTGTATTCGTCGCGAATAAAGTGGCAATCAACTTCTATATGTTTTGTGCGTTCATGAAGAACAGGATTTTCAGTGATTCTGATCGCCCCAGTATTATCGGCATGCAAGGAAGTGGTAGAGGTCTGTGCAAATCCAAGTTCCGAAAGAAGTCCCCGAAGCCAAAGGATTTCAGAACAAGCAGAAGACATAGCCCGATATTCAGCCTCTGTGGAAGATTTGGAGACCCGTTCTTGTTTCTTGCATTTCCAAGAGATGAGAGACTGACCTAGGTACATACACCAACCAGTGGTGGACCGTCTGGTATCCGGACATCCTGCCCAGTCAGCATTTGCATAAGCGGTCAGAAGTAGACGATTATCCTTTGGATAATATAAACCACGAGCTCTAGTACCCAGTAAATACCGGATAATGCGCTTCACTGCTGTCAGATGAAGGTGACGAGGAGACGTCATGAATTGGCTGACAAGATTGACGGCATAAGATATGTCAGGTCTGGTGACAGTGAGATAGACAAGGCTGCCAACAAGTCTCCGGTATGTATGTGGATCAGGAAGAAGATCTCCATCATCTTTACTCAACTTAAGATTGACTTCAAGCGGTGTATCAACTGAGGCAGAGTCATCGAGATCAGCAAGCCCAATAAGATCTGTCGCATATTTGTGTTGATTGATAAACAGGCCTTTTGAAGACTGATGTATTTCTAAGCCCAAAAAATAATGTAGAGGACCCAGATCCTTCATATGGAATGAATCCCGAAGAGAGGCCTGAATAGATTTTATCATCGCGTCATCAGTTCGGTGATAATGATATCATCAACATATACGAGGAGAACAGTAAAGCCAGTAGATGCGTGGTTCATAAAAAGAGATGGATCATATGGACTTTGAGTAAAGCCAATCGTGCCTAACCGATCTTTGAATTTATCAAACCACGCTCGGGGAGCTTGCTTGAGACCGTAAAGAGATCTGTGTAAGCGACATACAGATTTCTTAGACGGAGAGGTGATTCCCTGTGGGATCCGCATATAGACTTCTTCTTTCAAGTCCCCATGTAGAAAAGCATTCGTGACATCCATTTGGTACAATGGCCAAGATTGAGAAGCAGCAATGGCGAGAAGGAGCCGAACAGTTGTCATTTTTGCAACTGGTGCAAATGTCTCTTCATAGTCAATGCCATACGCTTGGCGGTTGCCAAGTGCCACAAGTCGAGCTTTGTGTCTATCCAAGGAGCCATCTGATTTGAGCTTGATCGAGTAGATCCATTTGCAACCGATAGGTTTAACTGAAGAAGGACATTCCACAATATCCCAGGTGTGATTCTGGGTCAATGCATCTAATTCAACTTTCATGGCCTGGTTCCAACAATCATGTTGCACAGCCTGCAAATAAGAACTAGGGATGGAAACAGAGGATAGTGTTGTCATCAAGGAAGCATGGGTAAATCCATACCGCTCAGGAGGTCGAGAAATTCTGGAGGAGCGACGCAATATACTAGTAGATGTGAGACCAGTTGTCGGAGGATCAGGAGGGTGGGCATCTGCAGTGGTAGGTGTTTCCCTTCGATGATACACAAAATCAGGATTAAACCGTGTAACAGTTGGTTTTTCAGAAAATCCAGGTAACACCGTTGTGGAAAATGGAGAAGGACAATCCAAGTATTTTTGAAAAAAATATTGATTTTCGAAGAAAATAACATTACGAGAGATCCTGGTGCGACGAGCCATTGGATCATAGCAAACAAAACCCTTTTGGTTAGTTGCATATCCTAAAAAAACACACCTGCTAGATTGGGCCGTTAATTTTGTGCGCTCCGTGGGAGGCAGATGAACGAAGCAAACACACCCGAAGGTATGTAGATGAGTAAATGTAGGATGGTGACCATAAAGTTTAAAATGTGGTGTTAATTGGGCAATAGTAGGTGATGGAAGACGGTTTATGAGATGGACTGCAGTGGTAAGAGCTTCAGCCCAAAAACGTGGAGGAACAGAGGATTCAATGAGAAGAGTCCTCGTGACATCAAGAAGATGTCTGTTTTTCCGTTCTGCAACGCCATTTTGTTGAGGAGTATATGGACAAGTACGTTGAGATATAATCCCTCGACTCTTTAGGAAAGATTGAAAATCATTGGAGACATACTCCCCCCCTGAATCGGATCGCAAAGTTTTAATGCATTTGGAAAATTGGGTTTTAACATAGCTAAGGAAAATTTTAAATGCATTAAGAACATCAGATTTAGAATGTAACAAATAAACCCATGTAAATCTGCTGCAATCATCAATAAATGTAACAAAGTATTTGAAATGACCATGAGAAATGGTAGGAGCAATGCCCCAAACATCACTGTGGATTAAATCAAAACATTCATTGCTACGAGTTGTAGAGTTAGAAAAAGGTAAAGTTTTACTTTTTCCTAATTTACAAGCATCACACTCAAATGAAACAGAATCAGTAGGTTTATTTAACAATCCAGTTTGAAACAAATTGGACAATGTAGCAGCATTCGGATGACCAAGTCTATTATGCCACAACCGAGAATTATTAGGAAGTAAAAAACAAAACAACTGATGCCAAGGTTTATTTTGAATAAATGGAGATACTGGTAACGTAAAAAGCCTGCCACGTTTAGGCCCCCTCGCGATCACCGCCCCCGACTCCTGGTCCTGCACAACACAACCAGAAGAAGAAAAGGAGACATTGCAATTATTTTCAACTAATTGACCCACAGAAACTAAATTGGTAGCAAGATGAGGGGAGACAAAACATTTGTTAATGGAAAAGGGCCAGGAGCCTCTCCCACAGAGAGGATTGGAAGGTGGTCTCCATTGGCAGTTTGAACAGAAAGAGTGCCAGTGTAGGGGACAACATGATGTAGATTGGTGGGTGAGGAGGTCATGTGATTACTAGCTCCAGAATCTAAATACCATGTATTAGAAAGGGACGGACTAGTACCTGAAATGTTCATAGATGACAGGGCATTGATAATCATCTGATTTACCATAGCCGGAGTAATGGGAGCTGGTGACTGTGGTTGTGAAGAGGAACCAGGCTGTGATGATGAATCAAATGGCAATGAACCAGTGAAATCAGAGGATGCATATTGTGGGGTGAGAGCCGTGTAAGCACTTGGAGATGACTGTCCATAGGGGCGAGAAGCAGAATTGCGAGCCTTCTTCCGACACTCTTCAATACCATGTCCAACAGCCTTACAATATTTACAGACCTTCAGCTTGCATTGATTTGCATAATGGCCATATTTTTTACAGTTGTAACACTGTACTTTACTGATGTCCCGAGGAGGAGGTCTGGTTTTAGCAGCAAAGGCAAGCGGAGCTTCAGTGGATTCCTGATGTTCAATTGCAATTTTGGTAACAAGTCGCTGTTCCTCCCGTAGAAGTTCTTGAAGACAATCATCTACGTTGGGAAGAGAAACTCGGCTCATCAAGTTGGATCGGACTGTCTCATATTCAGGGCGCAGTTTCATGAGAAATTGGTCCCGATGGCTATCCTGTTGTAAGGAAAGAAGCTCAGGTAGAAGTGCTTCAGAGACCGTAGCAAATTTAATTTCATCATATTCTGACCATAGGATTAGAAAGCCGGAGTAATAATCCTGGATGGAAAGTGTCCCTTGGGAGTAATTTGCAATGTCTAATTCCAATTGAAACTGACGCGCAGCATGATGTTGATAATATACCTTTTTCAGATATTCCCACATTTCCTTCGAGGTCTTGCAAGGTCTGAGAGACAAAATAAAATTTGGTTCTACAGAAGAAAGAATCCAAGACTTTATTTTTGCATCTTTAGTTTTCCAAGATAGAATTTTCTTGGCATCATCAGCAGGGAGTGTGTCAGATCCATCTATATGGGCCCACAGTTCTTTTCCTTCAAGATATACTTGGAATTGAAATGCCCAAGACACATAGTTTTTTGCCATTAAATTTCACAATAGATGGTCCTGATTTTTCAGATGTATCCATGACAAGAGAACAGAAGGCAGTCAATAAACAGTAGTAGCAGGAGCAACCAGCAGCAGTAATCAGTCAGCAGGAGAGAAAATCTTAACAGAACAGTAGTAGCAGGAGAGAATAATAAGCAATCAGCAGCAGAACAGTAGTCGCAGCAATCGGCAACAGGGGCAGGAGAGAAGAACAGAACAGCAGCAGTAGCAATCGGCAACAGGGAACCAAAAAAATTTCCAATCGGTCCCAGTCGGCAGTAGGGGAAACCTGACGAGGGCCCCACGTGTTGATCTTGACCCAGATCAGATGGTGGGGATGAAAATAGAGTAGTTTTATGCAACTACTGGAAGTGGTTACAGGCAGATCCGATCCAGATCGAGGAAATTGGACGGCCGAGATGAAAACATAGTGGAAAAAATGAATTGTCACAAAAATTGGTAGAAACCTACCTCTGATGATAAAAAAATCAGGAAAAAATCTTCAAAAATCCAGGGAGCAGTAGTCGACCATGATGGAGGTAGTCAACCGATCATCTCTGATCGTTCCTGATCATCTCGGATCATACATGGCCCACCCAGGATCATCACAAGCACATCAACGGAATACCTCCATCATGGTCGACTACTGCTCCCTGGATTTTTGAAGATTTTTTCCTGATTTTTTGATCATCAGAGGTAGGTTTTCTACCAATTTTTGTGACAATTCATTTTTTCCACTATGTTTTCATCTCGGCCGTCCAATTTCCTCGATCTGGATCGGATCTGCCTGTAACCACTTCCAGTAGTTGCATAAAACTACTCTATTTTCATCCCCACCATCTGATCTGGGTCAAGATCAACACGTGGGGCCCTCGTTAGGTTTCCCCTACTGCCGACTGGGACCGATTGGAAATTTTTTTGGTTCCCTGTTGCCGATTGCTACTGCTGCTGTTCTGTTCTTCTCTCCTGCCCCTGTTGCCGATTGCTGCGACTACTGTTCTGCTGCTGATTGCTTATTATTCTCTCCTGCTACTACTGTTCTGTTAAGATTTTCTCTCCTGCTGACTGATTACTGCTGCTGGTTGCTCCTGCTACTACTGTTTATTGACTGCCTTCTGTTCTCTTGTCATGGATACATCTGAAAAATCAGGACCATCTATTGTGAAATTTAATGGCAAAAACTATGTGTCTTGGGCATTTCAATTCCAAGTATATCTTGAAGGAAAAGAACTGTGGGCCCATATAGATGGATCTGACACACTCCCTGCTGATGATGCCAAGAAAATTCTATCTTGGAAAACTAAAGATGCAAAAATAAAGTCTTGGATTCTTTCTTCTGTAGAACCAAATTTTATTTTGTCTCTCAGACCTTGCAAGACCTCGAAGGAAATGTGGGAATATCTGAAAAAGGTATATTATCAACATCATGCTGCGCGTCAGTTTCAATTGGAATTAGACATTGCAAATTACTCCCAAGGGACACTTTCCATCCAGGATTATTACTCCGGCTTTCTAATCCTATGGTCAGAATATGATGAAATTAAATTTGCTACGGTCTCTGAAGCACTTCTACCTGAGCTTCTTTCCTTACAACAGGATAGCCATCGGGACCAATTTCTCATGAAACTGCGCCCTGAATATGGGACAGTCATCTCCAAGTGCTTACACGGCTCTCACCCCACAATATGCATCCTCTGATTTCACTGGTTCATTGCCATTTGATTCATCATCACAGCCTGGTTCCTCTTCACAACCACAGTCACCAGCTCCCATTACTCCGGCTATGGTAAATCAGATGATTATCAATGCCCTGTCATCTATGAACATTTCAGGTACTAGTCCGTCCCTTTCTAATACATGGTATTTAGATTCTGGAGCTAGTAATCACATGACCTCCTCACCCACCAATCTACATCATGTTGTCCCCTACACTGGCACTCTTTCTGTTCAAACTGCCAATGGAGACCACCTTCCAATCCTCTCTGTGGGAGAGGCTCCTGGCCCTTTTCCATTAACAAATGTTTTTGTCTCCCCTCATCTTGCTACCAATTTAGTTTCTGTGGGTCAATTAGTTGAAAATAATTGCAATGTCTCCTTTTCTTCTTCTGGTTGTGTTGTGCAGGACCAGGAGTCGGGTTTTTTTTTTTTTTTTTTTTTTTTTTGGGCCTCTAGGCCCAATATATCAGGCCCACTTACATACTAGTTAGTTGTTAGCTATTAGCATGGATCTAAACCCAAGTGTAAATTAAGGGATAATGATTAGTAGAATGTATTCAGGGATTAAACCCTTTTAATAGAGATCTCAGTCGACCAAGGGAGGTACGACATTCATCTCCACAGTTCTCTCTCTCTCTCTCAAGTCTGTATGCTTCTTTCCATAAATGACATGGTATCAGAGCAAGGTCAATCATCTATGATCTTCTCCTAAGTCATCTTCCAGGCATAGGAAGCCCCCCAGTGATGTTTCTAGTCAAACCGATCATCTCTGATCGTTCCTGATCATCTCGGATCATACATGGCCCACCCAGGATTGACAGTAGAGAGTAGAGAATTCCAGATACACAGACAGGTTTCAGACTTTCACGTTATATTGTTATTCTTCAAGCCTACTATGAATAAATGGCATAAAGCTAAGATGGGTTCTGTAAGTTCCTTGTCATAGAATCATTAAATGAATGTAGAATACCAAATCTCTTCTTCTGTTGCAAATATAGGTTTATTGTTTTCATGGAATTTCACCACGTAAGCATCGCTATTCCCAAAAGAATTTTGTTTCATACAACATTTGATTCAAAACAGAATTTTATGCAGGTTTACTACATTAAGTTACAGATTGAACATCTGGGACAGCATGTTTAACTTCATTATGTTTTTTTTTCCTCCCCCCTTTCACTTTTTTTTTTTCTTTTTACCGCGGGGTCATTCATTATGATACACACCCAATGAAAATTCAACATTCAGCAATCACACAACCAATATTTGCCTATGAATTATGGAAATACAAGAGCTTTGCTGAAACGATACCTAACCCATAATAGTATCTGTGCCCTTTTTGAATCTCTTGAATAATCAATCCAAGAAGAGATGGTGTGGGGTTCTTAGTTCTTACTGTATTATAATCATCCATGGAAAGGACAACGGTGCGACAGCCCCTGCGTTCCGCTTCACGGCCAACGCGCTCTGCAGCATCCATCGCATTTCTGGTCTGTGACGCATACAATACCAACACCAATGTTCAATAATCAGATACTTCAAGTTACAAAATACTATGAAGCAAGTGGAAGATTATGAATAAGCAAGATAAAATTTAAATTTGAAGAAGATTAACATATAAACAATGAGAAATCAAAATCTTAACCGTTGTTCTTGCCAGTCATTTTATGATTGAAGAATGAAGAAATCAGTAGTCAGACCTTGACAGATTCAATGGTACAAAATATGATGAAGAAGAAAGGAAGAGGTGGAGCAGAATAAATAAATTCAGTGACAGACCCTTATAAATTGTGGGATCACGTTGCGTCGTCGGACATCTTCAATCTTTAACACCTCTACAAGCTCTTACATTCATGTTAGGACTTCCTATTTAGATATATATTTATAAAATTCTTACAGTAATAATACCGCATAGCACTAATGACAAATTGTTGCGAGGTCTTAGTAATGACAAATTGCTAAGAATATTTGTAACCCTCATTTATAGGCTATACATCTATTCTGTTATGATATAATTAGAAAATAAGGTAATTTCTTGAGGAATTGGTTGTTGTAGTAAAAAAAAATTCATAGGAATTGAGTTCTTTATATTTAATTTGTCAAAAAAAGGAAAAAAAATTTAGTGTTTAAGCCATGCAATTAGTAGAGATTATTCATCATTAGAGTTGATGATTGGTAGTTGGAAATGATTTTGATTTTGTCAAGTGAACATCCTTTGCCCCATTCAAATGAAAATTCTAGGTCCGCCATTGAACCATATGGCTGTGACGACAGATAACGACCAACTCTAAGAATTAGAATTAGAAAGGTCTGGAGTTGGCCTGTTCTTCCATGTTATGTTTTCTGTGTACAACAGTACTTGAGCTCTTTTGGGCCCGTTATTAAACCTAGGCCGTTCTGGGGAACAGACATGGTGCAACTACAACATATGGCTGAAAATGATCCCACATGGCGCCATTCTCTTTCTTCTTTCAGGTCAGTGAGTGAAGATTCTGATAGATACCATGAGTCGGTTTGGTGAGGCTTCTGGAGCATGTGATTTAGGCAGTGGAGATTGGAGAAGCATGTGTTGCTTTTTTAACATGGTGGAAACAAGGGGGAAGGGAATGTGCTTTGACAGTGTTGTCCAACAGCTGGTACACGAGGCCCAAGTTCCTTGTAATAAAGCAAAAATCCAAGTTCCTTGTAAAGCAAAAATTAAGTGCCAATTCATGGAGGATGCATCGAACATTTTTGCTGTTGATAGTTGAGTCTCGTTGTAACAAAAAAAAAAAAAATTTGTATTTTGAGTCTTTTGCTCCCTTCAATTACTCAGGTTGAACGACCTAGATGCATATCTACTCAGTGATAGATTTTACATTTCCGTCTTACGTAGGTGAGTTAGAAGCCAGATTATTACTCGTAACTTCTTGAGATGGAAATACAAATTGAAACTACAATATTACAGTGAGTAGGCTGTAACTGAGATCTGGCCAAGTATCAACTTAATCATATCATCCTAACTCCTGGTCTTTGGTCTTCAAAGTTCCACTGCATGTTCACGTTTAAAAGGTGGACCCTGCTAATAAATCATAAAGTGGGCCTTAGTTTCCATGTGAGATGGTTGTTTGCTATTACGTCTCCACTAGACCCCAAAGGTCGACGTCCAAAAGCATGTTATCCCATTCACCTAATCCTCCTTCCATCAGCAACTTAAGATCTCCTTCCTTCTTCATCCTCTCCATTTCCTCCACACCAAAGCTGTGAGGCAGCTCCTCCTCTACTCCAACCTCTCCACTTTTCGACCGCCATGTGTCCTCCTCCATGTCAGCCAATAGGGTTTTCCACCATAACGTACTCTCCTCTTATGGGGACGCTGGCATTGCATTATTGAACATCTTTTGCAATTGGGCTTCAACAATGGATGATCCACCCCCATTCAACCACTTTGAATCAGGGGAGAAGGTCCGAGGTTGAGGCCTTGTAATCTTAGTAGTAATAGCTGTAGTTGGTTTCATTGACTTTATCTGAAATTGCCTCCCTTTTTGCATGGATAGTCTTCCACTCAGGTGAGAGTTCCAGTAGTTCTTTACATCATTTGCAGTTCTTCCTGGAAGCCGACCTGCTATAAGAGACCACCTGCATCCATGACAAACATTGTTAGAGCTACTTCAAACATTGTAATCCTGTGTTATGTTAGTACAATTTTTGTACTGTCCTGTAGGAATGACAATTGGTTGGGTTAAAAGGAAGACCTGCTCCTATTTTGGGGCAGGTCTTGTAAAATAATTATAGCTTAGCTGATAATATTATTGACAAAGGTAAACGTTGAGGTCAAGGGTTCAGTTCTTATTTTGACTCAATTTGGAGTACAATTTCATGCAAACAAATCAGCCCTTTGTAAAATTCAAACCATTCAAAATAAATACCACTATACCACTACTAGAATTTAAGCCATTGGCGCAGGAAAAAGCGGGCGACCGCTTCTGTATTATTAGCGACCACCAGTAGCGGTCGCTAACCCAAAACCCACTTTTTCTTCGTTTTTCCTTCCCACGTTTTTTTCCCCTCCCGCGCTGGCGCGCTCTGCCCTCCCCTTTTCCCTCTTATCCCTCACTCATTTCTTTCTTTCCCTCTCATCTCCATCTTCTCTCAGTCTCTCCAGACGAACAAACCCAAACCCAAACCCTAACCCAAACCCAAACCCAAACGCATCTTCTCCCTCCTCCCATCCTCCCCAGCACCTCCCTAACTCCCTCGTCTGCAAGCGCTGGCTCGCCCTCCATGGCCGCCTCCGCCGCTCCCTCAAGCTCCTCGACTGGCACTTCCTCGACTCCAACAGCCTCACCTCCCGCTTCCCCGACCTCATCGAGATCAACCTCGTCGCCGCCTTCGTCCACTCCCAGTCCCCTCGCAGCAGCTCCGGCATCTCCCTCACCCTCCCCTTCCTCTCCATCCCCATCCACTCCGACGACTCCGCCGCCCGCTTCGTCCCCGACGAGCTTTTCCTCCCGCCGGATTACATCGACATCGGACTCAGAACCCATCATCGTCCTCCAGAACCCATCTCCTCTCATCCCTTTCTATCTCTCCCTCCCTCTCCAGAACCCATCTCCTCTCATCCCTTTCTATCTCAAATAAGTTTTTTTTTTTTGGCCTTTTTCTCCATGTGAACCAGAATCATCTTCCTCTGCTTTTGCTTCTGCGAAGAAACATGGAAAACCTCACACGACTTCTTCCCTTTTTGAAGCGCTTGATCGTCCTCCCCACTCTGCTTCTCTTCTCTGTTCTCACCTCTTTTCCTTCTATTTTCTCCAATGGAGACGATGGTTGGAAAACGCCCTTCCATCCACGGGACGTTCTTCCTCTGCTGCCGAGGCAGCTTTCGTGGCCCCTTCTCAATTCACTCCGCAGCCCTGCTGATTTGCTCCCCTCTTTTGTGGGGTCCGCCACCGATTCCAACGACGCTTCTCTGGAGTGGAAGGGTGCTTGTTTCTATAAGAACAGGGCTTGGATTGAATTTCACAACAAAAGCAGAAGTCAATTTGGCGGTGGGACCCTCCATCTCAAGGTTTGGGATTTATGCCTTTTTGTGGGTATTGGAAGAATTTAGTAGAGGGGTAACTTTTTTTTTTTTTTGCTACAGTTAGGAATTGTATGATTGTTCGATATTGATTTTTGAAGTTTTGGGATGTGTTTGAATGCCTGTCTTTGGTTTTTTTTTTTTTTTTTTTTTATTGGGTATATTTATTCATTTATTTATTTTTGTGGGTTATCTGGGAATTTGATTGTTGGGTGATGGTGGAAGTCACCTTCATATCAAGTTTTGAAATTTCAGCCTTTTTTGTGGGCCTTGGAAGAATTTGAGACATGGGTTCTTTTTGCTACTTGTATGTATTGTTGGGTAGTTTGGCTGGGTTAGCTGATTTTGATGGATTTGAGGAAGATGATTCTGTGATTGGTTCTGTTGCAGACATAGTCCTGAAGCTCAAGAAAGCAAAACTATTTGAGATCAAGCTCTAGGTAGTGTTTATGATCACTAATTTGCAAAAGTTTGATTGTTCCAATGGTGATGGTCACTTGTGTTGTTCTGTACTAGTGTAGTATTATTGTATGTTTGGGACTCTGTTTCATTACTTTTCCTGCTTCAATAGTTGAATACGAATGTATTTTATGTGGGGCCTATTTCATTGCTTTTGCTTCTTGATTATGAATCCTTGGACTTGTGATCAAGGGACTTTTCTGGAAACAAAAAACCTGAGGTTTGTGAGTATTTGGAAAAATCCACCATAGTGTCAGTCAAGGTGGATGTTTAGAAATGTTTTTGTTGTCATGGGTTTCAAAACTATCAAAAGGTCTGGGGGTTTTAGAAAAATCCCTTTCATGGATTATTAATAGTCTATTTTTAGCCTTATTTACAAGAATAAATATGCAGAAGATAGGATGGGGCTCTTGCTGGAAATGCATATTGATCTTGATCAGACAATCTTAATTGTCCAAAACAGGTCCACGAAGATCCAGGTGATTGTTTGCTTGTGACCAATGATGCTCATACTCTTGTACCACGTGGATCAAGACCAGTTGTAAATTGCTAGAATTGGGATCGTGTAATTGTTTCTGGACATGTGTTCCTTTCCTGTATACATGGTATGATTCTATTTATGGGTGAGATTTTTGTGTCTTCTTTCCTGTATACATGGTATCATTATCTTGATTGGCATTTGAATGTTGGTACATAGTAGAATGTTAGCATGGATTTTTACTTTGCAATGGTAATGGTAAAGTGATTTTAATGTTGTAAGGATATTTGAATATTTAAATTTTCATTGGCATTTGAATTTTGGTATATAGTAGAATGTTAGTAGAGAAGTTCCCACATTTTTTGGAGAGACATAATTCATATGTTTCAAAGTCTATCCTTGGATCAATCTATGATATGGTGAATTCATTTAAATTGAAAGATCCGTCATCAGAGGGTGAGGATTTATTCATTTCATTATTACACCATATGTGCCTTCTCCAGTAGTCTTCTTACTGTACATGAATAATTAATATCATGCAATTTTCTTACTATACATTTCTCCTGTAGGTTGAAAATGAATTGCCCGAGAAGATTGAGAGACTTGTTAGATGTGAGGCCTTTGCTTATCAGAAGTTGTTGATGAAGAGGGTGGAGGATAATCTTGGTTCCCTTGGATTTTCAAAGGTATATTCCATATTTTATTGTTGTTTTTGTTTTCCCTTTTTTGTTCTCTTAAGGGTTAATTCTATAGAGGGAGAGTGAAATTGCCATCTCACAAGGGGCGAAAGTAGTATATAAATTAAGTATTTTGAGTTTGGTAATATATGATAAGGCATGTTGAAAATTTGGTTTAATCTTAATTTTATGTGGATCTTCCATGAATACTAATTAATAAGGTTCTATTTGTAATCACTTCTGATGCTTGTTAGTTCATCTGGTTTGCCTGCCTCTTCGTTGATTACTTCATCACTGTTTAAATATAAAACCTACTATAGCATTCTTGTCAAAAGATTTTAGTGAACAAATTCCCACACTTTTGGTTCTTAGGCATTAAAAAAAAATGAAGTGATGCCTTTATAATTTGATTTTTCTCTTTATAAGGTACAATTGCTAGTCATTCCCCCTCATTATAAGGTACTACCCCAGCAATGTTCTGATATGTTTGGTCTAGAATGTTGGAAAGCAAGTCATTCCCCCTCATTATAAAAACTGATATTATTTATTTATTTTTGCCAGAGCACCTTTAGAAATCATGAAAATCTGATGTTTCTACTTTGGATGGGAAAAAATGCGTTAAGTGTCGCACAAAGTGATATCACACGGCTGTATATTGGTACCTACAAGCTCTGTGGTTGTTGACTTTGAGAGATTTTGTATGTACTTGGCAAAGCACAGTTCAATGGAACTTGCACACTGCACGAATATGATATTCTTTGGCATAATTTTGTACTTCTACATTGAAGCACAACATTGTGGAAGTTGGTCATTGCATGCATGTTGTACTTTTGTAGCCAAGCATGGCTTAATAGAATTTATTCAGTGCAAGAATATGTTAGTAATTTGCATAAATGAAAAAAACAAAACTGCATGTTACATGGATTAAGAAGGATAATCGGTATGCAATTCCAGGCATCAAATATTCAAGCACCGATTTGATTAAATATTCATATTCATTAAATATTCAAGAACTTCTATTTCACAATGATGCACAATCTATGTAATATGATTTATCTTTTCTTTTGCACAATCTATGTAATATGATTTATCTTTTCTTTCTCTTTTATATTTGATAAGTAATATATGTGGAAGGGAATGAAGAAGAGGGAAACAGGAAGAAAAAAATTGTGAGAGGAAGAGTAAAAGAAATGCCTTGAAAACTCAGGTATCAGGTATGGGATTTTTGGTATCATGTTGAAAGAAAGGCAAAACAGTTGTATCCAATCTATAATATCATGGCAGGATTGACATAATGTGCATAAGAGACTTAATTAGTTGTTCCAAGTCTTCCTCAAGTTGTTGATAGATTATGCATGTTCTTGCACCTTTTGGTATGGAGTCTTCATGATTTTTAGGAAGCATGTGTAATCACAAAACTAGTAAAGACAAAACCTAAACTCAGATCTTTTTGTTGGTGGCATATCTCGAACCCATGACCTACTGGACTAAACTACTAAGATCTTTTTATTTTTCTGCTGTGAACTCTCCATATTTTGATGTAAGGCCAAATTTCAATTCCATTGAAATCAGGCTCACCATAAAATTAACCATGTATAAAACACAGGATTACATGCCAAAACAAAAGAAAGTGAACCACAACCACAAAAGATTTAGTAACCAATGCACACAGCTTACATACCATGTGCCAAGTTTGAACGATTGTGTTTTGAGGGCTTGAATGGTCCCCTTGTGGTCCCATTAAACATTTTTTTGTGACTTTATGTTGACAATTGCTAGTCGATAGAAGTAGTGACCACACAGGTAAATGAATAGTGATGTATATGCATTGAGCATGTCAACAATGCCTCATGATACCCTGCTTCAGCTGAATCTTGGTTCCATTGAATGAAATTTCTGGAAGAAAATTGACGTTTCCCTTTGTGAGTTAACCCTTTTTTTTTTTTTTTTTTTTTTTCATTTTTTGGCATATTGGGTGGACCTAGGATCTGAGGCGGGGGTTGTAGATGACTCGGCGACCAAGGATCTGAGGTGGCTGCTCTGTCTTGATTAAGGTCGGATCGGGTAGGATCTTGTGTTTTTCCTTTTTACCCCTTGTTTCCCGTGCTTTTTTTATAAAACGGGAAGAGGATCTGTGATTTGGGAAGTTGAAGACTTAAAAGGTCTAGATATGGATTTTGGAAGAAGAAGGGAAGATGGTGTTATGTATAATATCTTGTTGATGATGTGTTTGTTTGTAGTGATCTGAGATGTTGGATCTTATGATACCTGATGGTGTTTCAGGGTTTGAAGTTTTTTTTTATTTTTATTTTGTCTCTTTTTAGTTGTATTGTATTTTTAAGAAAGAAGTGGGGAAAGTTGGATTGGGCATGTTTGGGATGGATAATGATGCCCTTTGTGTTAAAACTTTCCTTGTAATTTGGTCTGTCTAATTCTCATTATAGAAGATATGTAAAGAAGTAAGTTGAAATGAAATGCCTCTTCTTCTATGTTATTATTGTTGTTTTTGTTTCTAATGAGTATTGGATCTGTGAATTCATATTCATCCTGTTTCCTTGTAATTTGGTCTGTGTAATTCTCGAGATATAGTAGATATGTAAAGAAGTCAGTTGAAATACAATGCCTTTTCTTGTTATTGTTGTTGTTTTGTTTCTTATGAGTGTTTGGATCCGGGTATTCATTTTCTTCATGTTCTTGGGAAAGAGGAGAGTAGAAGGGGTGACTTGAGGGTGTGTGTGGACAAAAAGGCTCCGACTTGATTTGCTGGGTCTGTTTGTATTTGATGTATGGATGGTTTGGATGTAGTTGGTGTAATCCAACGGGTTGGATTGGATTGGAGTGGGCAGGCATGTATGACTGTGACTCGGTTGGGAGATTCTACGTTATCGGATGATGGCGACGTGTGTGGTCAGCGTGAAGACTCAGAGCGATTTATTTGACGCGGTCCCCCTAGCGATGTGGTTCATGATACCCTGCTTCAGGTGGTTTGGATAAGGAGAAACAAGGAAAAAAATGGAGGTGCAGCTGTGTTTTTTTTTTTTTTTTTTTTTAAAAAAAAAATTAAAACTATTAGCGACCGCTATTGATGGTCGCAAAAGGTATAAAAAAATAATAAATTTTTTTTATTTATTAAGAATTAGCGACCGCCAATACTTTTTTAGTATTAACGACGAGCTAAGTGGCAGCCGTTGAACGGTCGCTAAAGAGTATTAGCGACCGCCACGTCACTTTTAGCGACAGCTTTTGGCGGCCGCTAATACCCCGTTTTCTAATAGTATACCACCCATTGTTATATTGGATCTTTGCCAGTTTTCTCTATAGTTAGAGTTGAGCCACCGTGGAATTGTTCATGTGTAAAATCATGAATATCATAATATTAAAAAGTCTCATGAATATAATAATTAAATTAAATATATATTTTATTTTATATGTGATCTATCTTAAGGTGAGGACGATTCCTATGAAACCAAGTTAATAATTATTTCCAAAACAAGTGGATCCAAGCTCATCAGTCATCACCGTCACCTCATCCCAATCTCAACAACCAAACCACAAAGTTGGGACCAGTGCAGCTTTCTCTGACCTCATACTTCCAACCCTCATGCGTTCCATAAACATTGTAGAAAAGTTCATTAGATGGGTTCCCACCAAATGAGGATCCAGTGGGCCCAACTCCTTTGAAAGATCCACACATTCCAAGATTCAACAGCGGCCTTGCAACCCCCAACCTACCAGCCTACCACACCACCCATGCCCTGACCAAGGTGGGTTTAGCATCACATGTCATACATTCCAAGATCAATAGCGGCCTTCCAATTCCCATCCCACCAGCCTACCACACCACCCATGCTCTGACCATGGTGGGTTTAGCATCACATGTCATGAATAGAGAAAGTTTGAGCTGAGTGGATCCATGTTGTAAGCAAAAGCTTAAATAAATAAGTGAAGGCCCAAACAACTATATATTCAATGTCTTACTAAAGACATTACTTAAGCGATGTGGGATGTGTGGCTTTATTTTACTAACACGTTGCGTTTACCATGACATATACCAAACAGGGAAAGTTGCCTAGCTCCGGACCAAACCCACCGTGCGCCATCCTCACGGCATGCGGAATTGAAGATGAATGTGTCGTAAAACATTGTTATTGGAAACCTTTTCTCTTGAAATGGAAAAATGCCTCAAAAAAATAAACTAATCTTTATATAAATAAGATATTGTTAGAAGCTTAATTACATATTTGTTTTGATATTAACACAATTTCTTTCTATATTTACTTTAAAAATATCATGATATTAATGAGAAGTTTACTTATAATATTAGTAAATGCTGCAATATTATATTAATATTTTCATAATCTGGTCACAAATATAAGCTATACCATCATAATATCAGGAAAATAATATGAGAATTTTACTTGGGACAAAATTTTCCTCAATACAGTAATGTATAAAAATAACTGCCCCATTGGTCGATCTGTGAGCAGGAAGGTCACCACAAAGGAGCTGTAAGTACGGCCTGTATAACTCACACATCTATAACAATAACAATAATAATAATAATAATGAAGAGATTTGGAAGCAGAACCATTTAATGGCCCATCTGTTTGTATGTAACTGAGCTTTTTATCAATTCTTAATTTTTTCTTTAAAAAGTAATAAAAATTGAAGAAACAAATATAAAGATTCATAAATAACAATCGAATAGGCTCCCCTCTCGTAGAAAGGAAGATTGCTAATGAATGTAAAGTAAGGATCCTCGTCCATCTACATCTACATCTACATCTACATCTACATCTACATCTACATCTTCATCTATTTCCTTCCCCTCAAACTTATTTAATATTTCTGTTGTAACAACCAGTTTCATCATTGATTCCTCCGAATATAATTCCATGGAAAGATCTGTTCCCATTAGGATTGTAAATGGGTCCCCGATTCTCACATTACTCGAAAGTTCCGACCCGTTAGGTTTCGGGTCTGGATCCTTATTTTGGTCCCGATAAGTAAATGGTTTTGGTTCTGGATCCACAATGACCCGGGACCCAACCCAGTATACTCTAACTTAAATACTTTAGTATCTGTATGTTATATGGGAACCCCTCATTCTAAGTTTCTAACCTAATCTTCCGTCCCCAAACCACAGGTTATTGATAGACAAAAAAGTTACTTTTGTTTTGTAGGTGATCCAATTGAATTATGAAAAAGCATGATTGTTTTTTTTTTTAAATTAAAAATACAGGTATTAGGGTCTCGCCTCACATACAGTTCCGGTTCTGGTTCCGGTTCCCATTAATATTATCGTGTCCGGTTTCGAGACCAGTTTTCTAGTTCCGAATTGGGTCGGGGTCCGGTTCCGATTCCCCCCGTTAGAAGACGGTTCCGATTCCGATTCCACTCTGGACCCGGACCGGAACCGACCCGTTTACAATCCTAGTTCCCATGCATTAAATCATCTGTAACACTTTACATAAGATTTTCTGACTTTCTCGAGACTGCATTGAAGTGCCAGTGGTCCATGGATTGATGTGGACACATGAAACTTAGCCCAAGCATCCATGCACGAGGAAGGGCCTTATCTGCATCTACCTTCTACAAGTGGCTTTCGCATGAAAGCCTTTGATATGCCTATGGACGGCAATGGTTCATAAACAGAGGACCACCATGACAGCTCCTGCTACGTACGGTGGAACATAAAAAGGCGACCACCATGACAGCTCCTGCTATGGTGAAACACTTAATTTCCATATATATTGTAATCTACCTCGGATTTGGACTTTGGAGCACATTCAGGTTTTTACTATCTAATTAACCTCATGTAGGAAAGCCCCGACCCAAGACTCACAACAACACAACTATTATACTTTGCACAATACAGACTCCTGAATTTGCATTAATACATCTTACAAACATGGCTTTGCTAGAATTCAAAGAATTCTTATCGAGGGAGTTTCTGATTTTCCAGACATAGTGGAATTCATGGATGCTCTCTTAAACTTGAGCATCTAGAAATTCCACCACAAAGCAAAGTGGGTGGAATATCAAAATTCTCAAAGGTCATTTGAGACCTTTTATGTGGGTGAGATTTTGAAATGCTTATGAAGAAATATGAGATTTTCAAACACCAGGTGATATGATGTTGTATCATGTAAAAAACGCCATGTAAAAAAAACCCCAACATGTGAAATTCTTATTTGAAATTCTAAGAGAAAAACAGGCCCTACAAGTCACTCCACAGCACTCACGTTACACCAGGCCACTCACTACACTTGTTAGATACTCTCTACACAACACACACCTTTTTTTTTTTCTTTTTTTTTTTATAACGGAGGGTGTCTCAGTACTTTGTGCTAGACTAATCCCTATGGGGCCCATAGGGAGCCGGGTAAATCCCCTATGGCCCTAGTGTGGTAGCATAGTTTCGAACTCTCAGCCTCCGAGAGCGAACTGTGGTCCTAAGCCAACTGAGCTACCTCTCAGGGTCGCAAGCTGTATGTGTTGCACTCACCACACCACACCTCTAACTTGCACTTCACTCACTGGACTCAATACTGGCACACACTACTCGTTTGGCACTACACTTATGCACATACACCCTTTACTTTTCAACTTGTTCGTGCTCTCTGACTGAGCACTCATTGTCATTTGATTTTGATTTTGACCGTTGGTTGGAATTTTGATTGTAAGGTAATTAGTTTTTAAAACTTCCTCCCAACTTATGACACTCCTTACTTTATTTTATTATAATCAAAGCCACTTGTAACCACTCCATACTTTTATTTTACCGGAAAAGTTTCATTTCAATTCAATTTCTACCATTCTTTTTCTACTCAAATTCTCATATATCTGCCACTACCTCTTGGATTTCATAAACAGTGAATGGTAATCTAATAACCTTCTTAATCTTTTTTTTCCTTTCTAAAATCTATGAGTTTTTAATACATAAATATTTAAATTATAATGGTGGCCATATGGGTGTCGACGGCTTATTATGCTAGTACCATATTTATAGTCATTCGGAAATGATCCAGGTGTAGATGCCATCAGTCGGTTTGGTGAGGCTCCTAACTGTGCATTGACAGTGTTGTCCACCAGGTACATTAGCCCAAGTTTCTTCTAATGCAAAAATTAAGTGCCAATTCATGGAGGATGCATTGAACATTTTGCACTGTTTCATATTGAGTCTCAGTGTGAGAAGAAAAAAAAAACGTATTTTGAGGCTTTTGCACCCTTTAATTACTCAGGATGAACGACCTAGATGCCTATATACTCCGTGATAGATTTCACATTTCCGTCTTACACAGATGAGTCTTTTTTTTTTGGTAAGAGTCCTACACAGATAAGTTGGAAGCCAAATTATCACTTGTAATTTCTTAAGATGGAAATACAACTGCAAACTACAATATTACAGTGAGTAGGTTGTACCTGAAATCTGGCCAGTTATCACTTCAATCATATCATCCAAACTCCTAGTCTTTGGGCTTAAAAGTTTTACTGTTCACATTTAAAAGGTGGGCCCTGCTAATAAATTATAGAGTGTGTCTCAGTTTCAATAGGTAATTGATATTGGCACATCCTTTTTTCCTTTTTTTTTACGGAGATATTCTAAATTTTGTAAAGGAAAAGGAGTGCCAATATCACTTCTCTTTCAATATAGGATGGTTGTTTGTAATTACGTCTCCAATAGACCCCAGAGGTCGACGTCCAAAAGCATGTTATCCCATTCACCTAATTCTCTTTCCATCATCGGCTCATCTCCTTGCTTCCTGATCCTCTCCATTTCCTCCACCCCAAAGCTGTGAGGCAGCTCCTCCTCTACTCCAACTTCCCCACTTTTCGACCACCATGTATCCTCCTCCATGTCAGCCAATAGACTCTTCCACCATAACGTACTCTCCTCTCCGGGGGACGCCAGCATTGCATTATTGGACATCTTTTGTACTTGGGCTTCAACAATGGATGATCCAACCCCATTCAACCACAATGAATTAGGGGAGAAGGTCCGAGGTTTAGGCCTTATAATCTTAGTAGTTGTAGTTGTAGTAGGTTCTTCCATTGACTTAATCTGAGATTGCTCCCCTTTTGCATGGATAGTCTTTTACTCAGGTGAATCTTCCAGTAGTTCTTTACATCATTAGCAGTTCTTCCTGGAAGCCTACCTGCTATGAGAGACCACCTGTATCAAGGCAAACATTATTAGAGCTACTTCAAACATTGTTATCTTGTGTTATTTTAGTACAGCTCTTTATTGTCATGCGCTCCAATTTCAATTATACAAAGATAATTAACTTTTGTGACATTTATAGATAACAATTAAGAAAATTCTAAAATTAGAAAGTATTTTGACACTATATTTATGAAAATGATAATGAGACAGACGATGCATGGAATACAAGTCTTATAGTGATTAAGTGGTAGAGGTGACTCAACCTCACATTAACATGACCATACTTGTAGAATTTTTTTTTTGTTACACTAATTTCATAACATCCAAAAATACCAACAATGCTTTTTTGTAATGGGTTTCTCCTACGTATTTCTTTTAACCTCTTTTACACTGTTAATTGATGTTGGCTTGAACAAATGAAAAGATTAGAAGGTGAACACGTCACGAGATCCACTCCAACAGATAAGGGGGTCTCATCTCACACGGCTACTGATGGGTTGATCTCTGAGTAAGAAGGGTACCACAAGGAACTATATCACGCACCCATCTAGTAATTAATAATGATGATAATGATGATGATGAGATTTGAAAATAGAATAATCTAATGGCCTGTCTATTTCTGTGGAACTAAAATTTTTACCAATTCTTTGAAACCTTTTCCTAAAATTACTTAAAATTGAAAAAAACAAAGATAAAGATTCATAAATAACATTCAAATAACCTCCCTTCTTGCAGAAACGAAGAATATTGTAAATTAATGTAAAGTAGGAGTCCGTGTCTGCCTACATCTTTATTATTTACCTTATTTCCTTCCCCTCAAACATATTTGATATTTTCCGTTATAACCAACTTCACCATTAATTTCTAAAAATTTTATACCACGTAAGAAAGGGGCCCTCAAATCTTATATGCAAATGAGATTTCTAATTCCCACTAAATCACGTGCGACACTTTTCGTTTAGGCTTTTGTGACGACTGTGATTGAAGATCCAGTGGTCCAAGGATTGATGCAGACACGTGAAACTTAGCCCTATCTCCTCGCAATAGTCATGCACGAGGAAGGGCCTTACCTGATCTAGGCCTATCAATTTAGCCTATTGAAATGGGTATCCGATCCAGCCCAGCCGAAGCGAGCTAGACTTGAACAATTATTTTAAAGCCCATCTAAAATAGGACTGAATATTAGGCAGAGCAAGCCCAGCCCGGCCCGGCTTGCATGCAAAAAACATTAGTTTGTGTCCAATATCGGTTTAGTCACGACCAAACTAGTGATGATGATCTAGACAATGATGGAAATGCGCTAACTGAATTTTTAGACATTAAAAGAAAAATAATTTCTGTTAATTTCTTTTAAGCATTACTTGACCCACATAGGATACTCATTTCTATTGATTTTTTGATTTTTCACTAGCATCGATAAAAAAAATAACTCCGTCATGTTGCTTCTTGTATTGCATTGCCAGTTCCCAAACCTGTAAAAAAAGAAGAGGGTTTAAAGTCCGGTTCATACCGAGTGTCCGATGACGATAAATGAATAATTAGATAATGTTTAGCTTATGTTAAATATCGAATTAATCCTAAGCCCGGCTCTGGCCCAAGACAGGTCGGTACGAAATGAGATTTGACGCAGACCTATTCAATTTAGGATGAAATTGGACAACCCCATGCTAGCCCACGTCCAATATATTATATATGGGACCGGATTGAACACCCCCAAAGCCAGGCCGACATGTGTCCCGTTCACGGGCCTGCGGCCTACCTGCATGCACCTTGTAAAAGTGGCTTTCCCATGAAACATTTTGAATTTATGTCGGACAGATGTGATATATGCCTATGGATGTCAATCGTTCTGGTTAAAAAGGGACCACCATGACAGCTAATACTAATCTACGTCGGATTTTGAGCCAATTCGGGCTTTTACTATCTAACCAAGTACATTTATAACTACTTCAAAAAAAATTACGAAAATTTCAAATAAGGCGTTAAATCTTTGCCTTATTTCAAAAAATAATTTCAAAACTTTTTAAATTAGTTCCTTGGTCTTTTAATAAATCTTCAATTAAGTACATCCAATCATTTAAAGTAATTTTTGGAGACTTTTTCTCTCATTTTTTAAATACCCAAATTACTCACCATTTAAAGCAATGATATGGTTTTGATAGTCACTATATGCAGCTGATTGCTATGAGGATGTCAGTTGTCTTCGATGAACGTAATGACGCAGATGAAGAAAATTAGCAGAATATAGAGAAATTG
The DNA here is from genome assembly GCA_012931725.1 of Litsea cubeba. Classification (NCBI taxonomy): domain Eukaryota; kingdom Viridiplantae; phylum Streptophyta; class Magnoliopsida; order Laurales; family Lauraceae; genus Litsea; species Litsea cubeba. Next base: position 157,577,484 of record CM022944.1, on the reverse strand, counting down.
AATAAGGATTTTATTTCAATAAAGGATAATATGAGTAGTTTTAAAAAATCGAGAAAAAATTCGTCGGAAAAATATTTTTAAATGGACAGATGTCCTTAATTGAAAACTTCTTGGAAAATTTAGAGACTAATTTGAAAATTTTAAAAACTCGTGTCTTTTTTTGAAATAAGGCAAAAACTTATGGCCTCGGTTGAATTTTTTTTTAATATTTTCTAATCTAGGGTTCGATGGTTAAAAGAATATAGGGGAGGTAAGAAAGAGTTCAAGGATTGGTACATCACCTTTTTTTCAATGAAATTTAAAAACCACTAATAATTGGAGATCATTCGAGTTTAGCCCAACTCGAACCAAACCAAATGTGCTTTGTCTAACTCTATTGAAAGAGGCTACAATAGGGGAAAGGAAGTTCATGGAAAAAAGATGATTTTGGTGACTTAGATCTCGATCTTTGTTTTTTCTTTAGGTCGACTTAGAAAAACTCACCTTTGCAATCAGCAAAATGTTGCTAAAACTACAATTGATTTTCAATGCATGGACACGTTATCTATCTACTTTGTTCTAATCTAGAGGAAACATTATGTTTTTATGAACTGATTCTTATTTTTATAAAACATCAAATTCTATATTTTCATAAACTGGTTGTGTTAATTTAATTGAGGATGGTGAGGCTATTTGCAGAGAACAATGAAGGTCATTAAGTTAAACAAAAAATCTAATAAAATCTTAAAACAAGCCAAATAACTTAATTACATCATAAGAAAAATCTAATCTAAAGATATTACTAAGTTATTATTATCCAATCTTTCTAATCTAAAATATTTTCTATTTGTAAGAGGTACCTTTAGCAAAACATGATATACGCGCATGCATGTACACACGTATCATATTTATATATACTACAGATAGCTTACTTGTTTCTTCGCCTATTTTATAGGCATCAAAAATCTAAATGACTCACATGTGTGCATGCAAGCAAGCATGCATATATGTGACTAACTCATTACAATGCGCGCAACAGGTCACATCACTTGCCTATTGCCCAAGAGCTTGTGAAGTCTGATGATGAGATCCACTTCGTCTTCCTCGAACTCTCCTTTTTTGATATTTGGGTTGAGATAGTTCAACCATCTCAGTCTGCAACTCTTTCCACACCGTCTAAGGCCTGAAAAGTAATAAAGTCACAAGCTTAATTAATTACCATTTATTCTCATTTAATTATGATTAATTTTAAAACTCAGCCAAATTCTTCATATTGTTTGGTGTGTTTAATGGCTTTAGTTCAAAATAAAAAAAAAATGTACGTACTGGAACTTTATCTAATTAAGCCCCCTTATATTGTATATTTTAATTTTATTCACATGTGAAAGACCCTAGATCGAGTATTTTAATGGAATATTAGAAACCCATTTCATTTTTGGAGTTTTCTATGAGCTTTTAGAAAAAAAACCGACTAAAATAAATTGAAACACTCCAAAACTATTTAAGTCTCAAAATTGGTAAAGACGTGTCATAAACGTGAGGATCATGAAAATATTTAATCACTATATTTTTCATTACAGCTAAATAACCCATGCTTAATTTTCAGCAACTTTCTATGGCACTGAGATTATTGAAGTGAGCAAAGTAGTAATATATATATATTCTACCTGCTCTCATGGGAGCTTGCCGCCACTTTCCTTCTCCATACTTCTCAATGCATTTTCTCAGCAGAGTATCTTCTTCTTTTGTCCATGCACCTTTTCTCACCTCAAGATGCTCCATACCTGACAAACGACCCATGTCACACCAGCTGCTCTCTCTCTCTCTCTCACGGTTGTGAAATCTTACTAGTTTAAGCTTAAGCATCAAAGGGTACGTACCCCATTTATATTTGGTCCTATATTGTTTTCAGGCCACACATTGAGACACTGACGTGCAAATATCGATCACAACCAAAATTTCCGTGTATTGTACATACACATATATAGAGTTTGCAACGTGTACATCAAATTATTGGCCAACTATCAGTCCATCTAAAGTACGTAGAACAGATGAAGTTCTCTCACATCCCACATCACAAGTAATAATAGAAATGTTTGACTTGTGCCCTGCGTTTCCCCCTTATGAGCTCTTCCACCTTGTTCCATTTTCTTTGATGGTTTTCCCTAATCAAGAAAGGTTTTATTTTGTTAGTTTTGCATCTTTGTCGAGAGATATGGATGGGGTTTAAGGTATTGATGGCGTTAAGAAAAATGTGCACATATGGGCTCCACTTAATTTGCACCTTTATGAAATTTTGGATTCACTTGTTTACAAAAAACTCAGATCAAATCTTTCTAATCTAACAAATTGAGTTTTCCAAGTCCCCGTAAACTTGTAATTCGGACAGGACATTTATTTCGATGTGAAGAAAAAGGCAGTACTATGAAAGTCTAGCATGCCTCGTTAGTTACTACGTACTGACCACTAATCACAATGGCTAGTCCTAGTGTCTATGCTTGCTGGCTATGGTTACCGTAAAGTCTCAGAACTCTAGTGCTAATTAGTGTAGTTAATTATTTTGTTAGTCAGTTAAGCTCATTTAGAAGTCAAACATGACTGATTTATTATTACGATTGTGTGTGCGAAGTTTCGTTAAGGTCCGAGTTCTTTTAAGTATAGTAGGGAGTAGTTTTAATTTCAAAAAGTCTGGAGTCTTTTTCGTAATTTAAAATTTTTGAGATTTAGTCAATGTTTGGTAGATGGAGATGATAGAAACCACGATTAGAGCTGATTTTTTGTAGGAAGGAGGGTCCTAGGGAGGCCTTGAAATCCCCCTACCCCTATCCCCATGTGGGTCCCCAGGTGAGCCCCACCATATAATTAAGCTTACTTCAGCTTACCTTATCATAGCTTCAGCTTAGGAGAGCTGGCCCCTACTTAATGGGCAAGGCTCTCCTAAGCTTAAGTTTACGATAAGATTCCATAAGCTAATGCTTCTGGGGCCTATCATTGGTCCATCCAAATGGACCAAACACACGACCCCCTTAAATTGCAAATGCCCACCAACTTTTGTTCAAATCCAAATTTACTAGACCGTTGGATCGATTGTGTACCGATCCGAATGGACCGTTGACCATTAAACTTTTGGTGCTCAGATGGAGATGATAGAAACCACGATTGGAGCTGATTTTTTGTAGGAAGGAGGGTCCTAGGGAGGCCTTGAAATCCCCCTACCCCTATCCCCATGTGGGTCCCCAGGTGAACCCCACCACATAATTAAGCTTACTTCAGCTTACCTTATCATAAGCTTCAGCTTAGGAGAGCTGACCCCTACTTAATGGGCAAGGCTCTCCTAAGCTTAAGCTTAGGATAAGATTCCATAAGCTAATGCTTCTGGGGCCTATCATTGGTCATCCAAATGGACCAAACACACGACCCCCCTAAATTGTAGATGCCTACCAACTTTTGTTCAAATCCAAATTTACTAGACCGTTGGATCGATTGTGTACCGATCCGAATGGACCGTTGACCATTAGACTTTTGGTGCTCAGATGGAGATGATAGAAACCACGATTGGAGCTGATTTTTTGTAGGAAGGAGGGTCCTAGGGAGGCCTTGAAATCCCCCTACCCCTATCCTCATGTGGGTCCCCAGGTGAGCCCCACCACATAATTAAGCTTACTTCAGCTTACCTTATCATAAGCTTCAGTTTAGGAGAGCTGGCCCCTACTTAATGGGCAAGGCTCTCCTAAGCTTAAGTTTAGGATAAGATTCCATAAGCTAATGCTTCTGGGGCCTATCATTGGTCCATCCAAATGGACCAAACACACGACCCCCCCCTAAATTGCAGATGCCCACCAACTTTTGTTCAAATCCAAATTTACTAGACCGTTGGATCGATTGTGTACCGATCTGAATGGACCGTTGACCATTAAACTTTGGTGCTCAGATGGAGATGATAGAAACCACGATTGGAGCTGATTTTTTGTAGGAAGGAGGGTCCTAGGGAGGCCTTGAAATCCCCCTACCCCTATCCCCATGTGGGTCTCCAGGTGAGCCCCACCACATAATTAAGCTTACTTCAGCTTACCTTATCATAAGCTTCAGCTTAGGAGAGCTGACCCCTTATTTAATTTCATAAACTTTGTTATTTAGCATCATTAATTCAATCCGGACCCTTGAATGACCTCAAAATGAGACCCGAATATCAATTAGTTCAAGTGGGTCAAAATGCAAATCACCCAAAAAAATCGCTGATTACAACCGCGACTCATATCCCTCCCTTCTTTCTTTCTTCATTCTCTGTATTCTGTAAACCGTCCCCCCTCTTTCTCTAATTTGTTTCTTATTTATTTCTTCATTTTCTTTAACACAACCATGTGACCATTGAACCATCATTATCATAATCCAACATCATCATCATGACCACTAGGGCATAATGATTCTCCACTTACCAATTTTGTTGGGAATTTCTCATCTCTTCTCTCTTAATTAAGTAAGCTTCTCTTTTGTTTTTTATTTATTAGAATTAGTATTAGATAGGTGTTTTAGCATGTTAGCTCTTGAATTGTATAGTTTATTATGTAGGTTTGGTCATTTCCTAGGTTTTAAGATTTTAGAGCTAGGGTTTGGTGATTTTGGGGTTCCATCAAACCAAGGCAAGTGTATATATATTATTTATGAAATTGATATGCATGTGATTTAATTATGATTTTCATCTTTGAACTATGAATTTGTCTATCTTTGATTTGCATTGATGATTGGCTATATATTATGTTAATTGGATTTTAAATTGAATGGATAGATTGGATGAATGAATGGGCGGAGGACGTTTATGATTATTAAAAAGGGCTTGGCCCGTATAGGATGTGGGATATTCAGGTCTCCAGGAATAGGGGCTGGAATTTCCCAAATTAGAGCTCAAACAGAGATCTGATCACAGAATCCCGGACCCATGCTGTTAACCGCCAAGATTGGCAATTACAAAGCCAGCGCTTGTTATTTTTATCAAGTTTACCTTACGGTTAATTAGCAGTGAGCCAACCGCCATGTAAACTTACGGTTAACCACAAGACTAATCGAGGATGGCCTATTTTTAATTTGAGACTAAGGACATTTTCATGGTTTGTGTGTTTAAATGGGACCCATTAGACTCTAGATTCGAGGACCTTCGTACTTTTAAATGGAACTATCATCTCCGATTGATTTTGAACTAACCCATTGATTTCATTGATTTGAGTGTTTGAAATTTGGTGGTTTTGATCTATTCCTTTAAGAAGACTAGGCAAGTGCAGCCAGACGCCCGGATCAGATCCACAATCAAATTGCCGAGCGGGGTCCCACCATAGCCTGATGTCCGAATAAACCCTACCCCCCGCAAATGACAACCCAATTTGTGTAAAATCCTTAGATAAGGACCCCAATCCACATGGGTCCACCACCATTCGGGTCCCTCGGGTCTACTATTGGATCTACGGTCCTGATCAATCATCAGTGTGGTGCACCTAGGTCTACTACCGAATCTACAGTCTTGATCAATCATCAGTGGGACCACCTGGGTCTACTACACAGGATATATAGTCCTGATCAATCATCAGTGGGATCACCTAGGTCCCACAGACAAGCACACGGATCGTCCCCAGTTGCCTGCGTCTTGGAATTGTTCAAGATCTGTTTTTCCCACTGATTTCCAATGGGTTGCATTGAGTCCAATTCCCAGCCCAACATGTCTACCTTACTATCCAATTAACACAATCTTAGTTGTGAAGAAAAGAGGTTTAAAACATAAAAACAGTGTGCTGTGGGCAATCGGCAGGCACAAGTAACAGTAATGTCCGATCTCATGGGATAATGCCCCTAATCTCCGATCTCATCACAAAAAAAATATAAACATTAAAAGGAGGGCATCAAAGGGTTTCTATATGCCTCCACACGCCAATCAATGAAGAACACAAATATTAATCTATAAATTATGGTTAGGTACTTGCTTGAGGTCCGCGGTTGAGGGAGACAGTCTAGAATTCTTATTGGTCAAAGCCCAATGTGCTATCCCATAGAAACGTTGGAAGAGAGAGAGAGTTATGTGGGAAAATAAAAGAGTGTGGTGGTGGTGTATAAATATGGAATGGGAATAGGAGTTGTTGTGTGGGAAAATAAAAGAGTGTGGTGTTGTTGTAATAAATTCTGTAATGTCTTCTTAACCACCTGACTTACGGGAACCAATAAGTTCTAATGGCATGGGGTTCTTTCTATATATCATCATATCAACCACAGATGGGCCCACCACTAGGAATGAGAATAGAAGTTGTAATCTGACTTTTGGTTAGAGAAGAATTATACCCACTAAACTGGGTCCGGATTAACTATGGGTCAAGACACCTATTCACCAAGTCCAACTCACCAAACCTAAGCCTAACGTGGTCCCCACTTAGACTAATCACGTATTTAATTAAAATATAATCAATTACATAAGGAATTTGATCCAGTGAGAACTGTTCTCACGGAGTCACCGTGAGAACTTTTTTGTAGGGCCTATTGGGGGTCTCATTTTGGGATGGAATTGGTGGGGATTGAAATATCTATATGTGACCACCATGAATATCAAGTTTGGCACCAATCCCATACTCCTAACCCCTTCATCCATGACCGACAAGCCCGGTTCATTCATATGGGTATATAGTCGATCCAACGGTCCAATTCATTTACATTGGTGCCAAACCTTGACTATCAAGGGGGTCCCTGTCTATTGCAAGGTTTGGATTAGATGATAGGTGGACCCTACCCATAGTTCTCACGGTTTGAACCATGAGAACAGTTCTCACCTGATCATTTCCCATTACATAATATTAGTAAAATAAATAATTTATATATATATTAAAGGGAAGTATTCAAGTGGCATCCATCCCTCACCATTTTTTGTGAGGGACACCCCTTTTGGAAAGTGTCAAGTGCAAAAAGGGAGTTCTTATTTACTTAACACTACCCTTTTTGTAATTACACTTTCCAAAGAGGGTGTCCCTCACTAAAAATGATGAAAGATGGATGCACTTGAATATTTTTCAATATTAAATAATCAAATCGTCACACCTAGTGTTTTCAGGCACACATTAAGACGACGACGTGTCAGTTTCTTCACCATAATTTCCATGGCATTCTATATAGAGTTTGCTACGTATTCACACGTCTCTTCACCATAATTCCCATGGTATTCTATATAGAGTTTGCGACGTATTCACACGTCTCTTCACCATAATTCCCATGGCATTCTATATAGAGCTTTTATAGTGCATCATAAATGAATGAATGAATGAATAAGTGCTCTCAGCTGTAACATCCAGTTATAGATGCAGACACAAACATGGATATGGGGGGATCAAGGACACGGATCTGCACTTATAGAAATTTTGGGCACATGTTGATACTCCGATACGACTGTCCTATCCATAACCTGAAATTTTATATTTTTGAATTAATGCTCCCAGCTATAATATCCAGATATAGAAACGGATACAAACATGGATATATCTGGGAATCAAGGACACGACTTTCACTTTTTAGAAAATTTGGACACCTGTTGATAGTCTGATATGACTATACTATCTATAACATGATATTAATATTTTATATTTTATTAATTCTTTTAGAACGTTTCTAAATTATAAAATCATTACTTTTACATTCCTTTTTTAACATTTTATGTCTGAAAGTAAGAAAACTAATAAAACTATACGAAATAATGGACTCAGACGCTCAGTGCAGTAGGATTTTCTAAACTGATACCCTACAAGTATTATGCATCGAGTACTAGTATGAGTATCATATCAGTCCAACACAGTGAGTATAATATATACAAGTATCCGGGTATTATTGGTTCGTAGAGACTGGCGATGCATAAACCTGGGTAATCGAGTGTAGATTTTTATCAGTATGTAAATAATCACCTTTCTATTTTGCTTAGCATAATTCTACATCCAGTTTTGCATTGATGTGGACTATGCCAATTATTGAAGTACCATCCCAAGCCTTCTGCCTAATTAATATTTCTAGTCTTTTTTTTTTTATCGGGATAATATATATATCATAGTCTTAGGTGCTCTATGTTGCATGCTTCTAGCATTTTTGCCTTAAAGTTTTTTGTTTCTAAAGCATGGAGGGTTTCAGTAAAATTTTCCAATTTCTCTTGTAATTTATGAAACAAAATATATCTCTGATGATTTCTTTTCAATCAGTATGGAATGGTTTATGACAGCACCACCAAAACTACAACAACAAAGGGAACATGGAAGAAAACTCCAAGAGTATTGGTACACTTATTCTTAGCTACAAGTTAAACTCCATAGAGTATTGGTACACTTATTCCTAGCTACCAAGTTTTTTCTCTGTTTCTTGCCTTGAGACTATGAAGACAAGTTTTCAGTTGGGACTCATGAATCAAATCCTGAACTTGTTCCACATGGTTTGCCAATCTTAATTGGCACACTGTTCAACTTTTGTCATGAAATAGCATTTGAGAAGTCAGCTAGATTGCCAGGGATACTTTAGTGACAACTGATCCCACAGAATAGCTGAAACAGAATCACCTTGATTCCGCGTCGACATTTTTCAGAGCACATGACAGCCCACCAGCATAGCTTTAACATCAACCGCATTTGAGTCAGATAGTTACTGGGACTGAAAATGAACGAAGGTTCACGCCATTATACAGAAGTATTCCAAAAATTCCTTCCTATATATTTTCTCTCAACAAAACACCCTTAGAATTTCATACTTCTCCATCGACATGGAATCCTTGTTGGATGCCAAAGAGCATATCATTGGAAACCAGATATTGTGATATTCTAGGCCACACCATAGAAGATAGAACAGTTTAGAATCTATATTGACAACCGAGGTGCACTTTGTACTGCACCCAAGAGTTGAACTCTTCCTTTTCCCTCAATATGGATTTTGAAATGCCTGAAGCTTGGTAATCACAGCCATTATGATAAAGATTGTACCTAATGCACGACCATGCCTCACTACTTTATCATGACCATTTATCTAAATGCGCATCACATTTACATGATCATTTCTTAGTTTTGTGGACGCTGAACAAAATTTATGGATTGGTTTTTAATTACTTGAACTTAGTTATGTTCACTCTGGTTTTGGAGTTTGGTCCAGAAAGGATATTATTTAAACAAGAGGTAACTATTGAACATGTCTTTACATGAGACATTTAATGTTGTTCATCCATTGAATTAGATTGGCTTGCTAGTGTTATTCCTATTGACATTTGAATATTTACTAGAGTTGGAAACTTCCTCTTTTATGGTTCAAATAAATGATTATGGATTAATTCTGAATAAGCTTGCTTTACTACATGTACTTGATGATAAGTTCTTTCTCCTATGGTTAAACAATGGGGTATGGCTCCATCTAGAGCTGTGCGATCTTTTGCTACTTTTTATCCAGTTTCATGACTGGAAGTGGTTCTGTTCGATTATCATCTAACAAATATGTGACGTTAACTTTATTACTTCGTGTGTACTTCTTTGGCTGTGCTTCTCTTATATAAGTTGGAATATTTGTTTATGTAATTCTCATTGACTGATTAAATGTATTGCAGGGGATAAGCTCCCTCTTTATAAGGAGCCATGTGTAAATCCAGGAGTTCTCACGGTGATATCAGCCACTGGACCTGGGAAAGGTGGTGGGCTGTTGGAAAAGCCAACGATAGAGAAAACTACCCTGGGCGTGAGTCAGAGTTTGACTTGAGGTACATATACCTAGACACTATAGGTTGGCTGTTGTGAATGACTTAGCGATGGGAAGTGTGTGTGACTGAGCACCTAAAAGTTATCTAGGCTTTGGGTGTATTTAGTTGGGGTCATAGTCTCTACTCTAGGTTGCTAAAATACCCAAGTCCCACATCAATGGGAAGTGTATGTGTTGGTGTTTTAAGAGGCTCCACTGAGCACCTAAAAGTTACCTAGGCTTTTGGGTGTATTTTGTAGTCTGTACTCTAGGTTGCTAAAATTAGCGATGAAATTTTCCTCATGCGTGAAAAGCAATACAAGAAATTCAAGTGGTTTGAATATTTTGGCAGAATGGATTGATATCTTTTCTACCATTTTTGGATGACCACACCAGATGTGAAAATATTTTTGTGGCCTGTTAATCAAATTAACCAGGACCTAAAGGAAGAAAGAATTTTTTTTTCCGGTACTCCATTTCCTATAGCCCTCTACTGGGGTGGTTTTCTTGCAGCTTGTCCTCATGCTATGATAATTTCCTTGTAATCATCCATCCAAATGACATTAAACATGTTGACTAGACCACTGTAATTCTTGTTTTCAGAATGGAGAAAATGAGTGGGGTTTTATTTTCTTTTTACACAGAACTATTATTTAAAATGTCCAACAACAGAGCCAGATTTTGCTTACTGATTTGATGGAATTTTCCAAAATACCTGCAATCTTTGCCCGTGGCCTTTTCCTTAAACAAGGAAAAGTTCGTGTAAATTCTTGAAAAAAATTAGTTTTCTTTATTTTTCATTCCCTTTTTTTTCTTGAACAGTGACAAGGATCTGAATATCATTAAAAAGCAGAAAACGACCAGAATAGCCGCGCGTGTATAGGGGAGAGAGAGAGAGAGAGATTTCTATATGGCATGCAATTATGAGTGGAAATATTGTAAGAAACTTGTGAAACGTCTACTCATGTAGTCCCACACAGTTTTTGACAGCAGTAATGCTTACAGGAAAAAAACCGTGCATCGCCCACGGCAGATCCTGCTAAATTATACCCAAGAAGCTGCAAACCACCCCATAACACACGAAACACGGGATGGAACAAAATCAAAGCTAGGCAAATGCCAGGCCCTATAAGAGGTAATGGCATGCCGTTTCCAACCCTCAAGTGAGGTCCGTGAAAGTCTTTGCTTGATTTGTTGTTCATATGTGCTCTTTATCATTCCAAAAAACTTCCCACTCCGTAATTTCAGTATGGAAGTGACTTGGTACTGCACATTTCATGTCACCATGCAGAACTGACCACGTCTACTTATTTGTGAGTTAATAATAACTTTATTGTGCCAAAGATACAACTATGTCAACACGTCTCGATCTGACACGTATTGGATACTCCAGATTTTCAGACAGAATTTCACGATTCTCTAATACGTAGTTATATAATCTAAATGAGAAGTGAAGTGAACATGGTTTTTGGAGGGACCTGGCCGGTAGTTATATGATCTAAATGAAAAGTGTAGTGAACATGGTTTTTGGAGGGACCTGGCCGGTAGTTATATGATCTAAATGAGAAGTGAAGTGAACATGGTTTTTGGAGGGACCTGGCTGGAATAAGTTTTAGGATCGGACTTCAATTCCCCCGAGTCAGTCCCATGTGTAACTGCTTGTTTACCTAATCAAATGCTTGACCAAACAAGCATATATTCCTCAGAAAGTCCTAAACTCAGGACTAAACTCAGGATTTCTTTACCACAAATGTAAGATCCCTTACCTCACTCGACACCATCATATATTTGCCACCCCGCTTCATTTTTCTTTTCTGAAAAATACTTATTCCCTTCTGTCGAAAGCAGTTGTAAGGAGCTCACTGGTGCAACCACGAGGTTGCAAGTTTTGAGTCATGTTACTAATCCAAAACAAAAGGCAGGGAGAGTGGACACTGGATCCAATTTCCAAGACTTTCATTCTTCTATGATGAAATTTCTCTTGGCTATCATCTAATGATGCCAAAGCCTTGGAGAACCTTTATCTTTCCTTGCTCCTATAATGTAATTTGTCTCCGTCCCTGATGTTGTGCTCTATTGAATGACAGTGAATGACTTTCCTTATTGTAAGGGCACAAAAATTACTCACAAGAATAGGGGGTGACTAGACGGACTTATCCAAAGAAGATTGGGTGGAACACCGATGCCTGAAACCTGAGGAGAAGAAGAAGAACAGCAAGTCAGATGACCTTGGTTGCAATCAGCGCAAGACCCTCCGATGGCTAAGTCAGTTCAACAACTTGACTAAGGATGGAGGAGAAGATGAAGTTTTGGGGGAGAAGATGATACCAGCGTGTGGTCCCCCCATTTCTTCTGTGCCTGCTGCTCCTTATATGGAGAGGAAGAGGATTTGACTTTGGAGAGAGAGAGAGAGAGAGAGAGAGAGAGAGAGAGGAGACAAGAAGGTGGCTCTGTCAGGGTGCTGTCCCATCGTAGCTCATCTTGTCCCATCGGAGCCTTTTCTTGGCGCCTTGGGAGCTATGGAAGCCGTTCTATAAGGGACTTGGGGGGCGCCCCTGTCTTCTACGTCGCACGATCTGTGACGCGGTTAAATGTGCACAGAGATACAACTGACAGTGTTCGTCTTGGCTAGCTTTCTGACACTATTGCCCAGATGTGTTACCGAGGCCGAGACACGGTACCGAAGTTAGAGTGACCGAGGTCGGGAGAGTCCTTGATCTCGGTTGGCACTTTGATGCTATTGCGGAGGTGCGCATGGCCGACATCCATCGAGAGAGGGGAGATGGAGAAGCTTGGTGACACTGTAGCCGAGGTAGCTCTGAAATATCCATCCCCACACACTTATGTTAAGGTTGCTTCATAAAGAATTATACATAAGATTCACACCAAGGAAACATGATGCAAACCGATGTGGTAATTAATGGTATTTCAGTTGTCTTTGGACTTAGTTTTTCCTATTCGAGGCTAAGTTGCCCCAGTAGTTATCTTGAGGCGCATTTGGTCCAACTAACTACTGTCTGCCTCAAATATTTTGTGAATGCACTATTTTCCTCTTGCTCTATGTTTATTACTATAGAAACAGAATAAATAGAAGTCTTCACTGGAGGTTTAATGCATGAGAGGAAGAAGGGGGGGGGGGATTCTTCTTTGTCGGCTGCAGTAGGCTCTTTTTTCCGTGTCAAGAAGCTACTCCATAGGTCAAATGCTAAAAGGATAGTGAATGATTAATTGCAGCAAGTGACCTTTTTCCATGGAAGTCTCTTCAAGAGCGATGCAGGCAAGCCATTTTGATGTAGATAAACTATCTGCAAATTTTCAACAAAACTGATGTAGATAACTTTTTCCATGGAAGTCTGTGTTAGTATGTCTAACATGCTAATTTTTAATAAATCTATTAACACTTCTTTTACATTTTCCTTAATGACTAAGAATATAAGCAACAAGTTCTAGAAGTTTGTATTTCATAATCATAGTTTTGCATGATCTGCCTGGATCATTTTTTTTTTTACAAGCATCCTGCAAGTGCAATGTTGGTATTGCATAATGTTGATATCTGCATGCAGAGAGCATGTACAGTTAATTAACCAGGCACCATAGTCGAATTGTCTTATATATATTGGGAATTGTTTTTGTAGCCACCGGAAAGAAGACAGGTTTTTAGTGCTGAGCCGCTAAGAGTTAGCATTGAAGGTGCCAAAGTGTTGCGTGAGCTTGGCAACAAAGTTAAGGCAATGGTGATTGAATCCTAGAGACATCCTCCTTGTAGTGCATGAGGCCACAGAAGAGCTGCAAAAGAAGATAGACCGACAATCATACATTCTTGTCAATTCAAATTGCTGGGAGATTGCGAACCAAACTGTGATAATTAAAGATGCTAAAGCTGATCTTAATGCTATGATCGAAAGGACAACGGCGCGACAGCCCCTTCATTCCGCTCTGCGGCATCCATCGCATTTCTTGTCTGCGACGCGTACAATACCAAGAAATGCGCGGCTTATCCTCCATACCCTGCGATGCTTTTTCCCAAAATCTTCCGACACCAATGTTAGATACTCAGATACTTCAAGTTCCAAAATACTATGAAACAAAAGGAAGATTATGAATAAGCAAAAAGATAAAAATGAAATTTGAAGAAGATTAACATATAAACAATGAGAAATCAAAATCTTAACTGTTGTTCTTGCCAGTCATTTTATGATTGAATAATTAAGAAATCAGTAATCAGACCTTGACAGATTCAATGGTACAAAATATGAAGAAAAATTAAGAAAGGAAGAGGTGAAGCAGAATAAATAAATTCAGTGGCGGACCTGCCTTATAAGTTGTGGGATCACGTTACGTCGTCATCAGACATCATTAATCTTTAACACCTCTACAATCTCTTATATTCATGTTAGGACTCCCTATTTAGATATACATTTATAAAATTCTTACACTAATAATCCCGCATAGCACAGTACTTATACCTCTAGACTGTAATGACAAATTGCTGCGAGGTCTTAGTAATGACGAATTGCTAAGAATATTTGCGCGCGGCTTGGTGATTTGCGGTTAGTGAGAGCGTATAATGATTGTTTTAGTGTAGATCGATTGCCAATTAATCAGAGTCCAGAATATATCACGTGGCTTGAAGATACAATTTTCGTCTATGGACGGTGGGCCAAGACCAAAAGTAACTAAATCTAACTAATTGAGCCTCATTGACTTGGAGGACACTTGATGGACTTGTTTCTTAATGTGCTTTTATGCTTAAATGGGATCTAACAAAACATGCCCATACTTAGTACGAGCAATATAAATATATAAGATATGATAAAAAATAATTAATTAATATAAATTTGTGGCAAAAGCTAGCTGTCCTTGATGCCGGTGAAGAAAAGGAAGAGATGAAGTAATGAATGAGGATTTTATTTTAATGAAGGGTAATTTAGAAATATTGAGGGAATATGACGCAAAAAATGACTTTAAATGGACGAATGTCCTAAACTGAAATCTTTCTAGAAAACTTAGTGTGACTAATTTGAAACTCTTTAAAACTTCTATCCTTTTTTGAAATAAGGCAAAAACATAAGCCCTTATTTAAAATTCTCCCTTAAATTAAAGATGCTCCGACATCCAACTATTTTTATTCATTGTTTATTGTTAGATTTAGCTACTTATTAAATATTCCCCCCTAAAATTAGATTCCTTAATAAAATGACTTCCTTTAAATTAATGATGCTCTTACATCCGACTATTTTTATTCATTGGTTATTGTTAGATTTTGTTACTTAATAAATTTTTAGACATAGTCCACCGAAAATCAGATTCCCTGATAAACTGAATTCCTTTAAATTAAAGATGCTCTTACATCCAACTATTTTTATTTAAAAGTCTTTAGATATAGTCTTTGGCCCAAGAAAGAATTCTTGGTTCTGCCCCTGCCCGGGATGGGCTTGTTTTTTTTAAGAGCACCCATGTAGGAAAGTCCCGACCCAAGACTCACAACAACACAACTATTATACTGTGCACAATACAGACTCTTGAATTTGCATTAATACATCTTACAAACATGGCTTTGCTAGAATTCAAAAGGAATTCTTGTCGAGGGAGTTTCTGAATTCCCAGACATAGTGAAATTCCTGGATGCTCTTTTGAACTTGAGCATCTAGAAATTCCACCACAAAACAAAGTGGGTGGAATATTAAAATTCTCAAAGGTCATTTGAGACCTTTTATGTGGGTGGACTTTTGAAATGCTTATGAATAAATATGAAATTTGCAAATACTAGGGGACATGACGTTGTATCATGTAAAAAAAATCCCAATATGTGGAATTCTTATCTGAAATTCTAAGAGAAAAACAGGCCCTACAAGTCACTCCGAAGCACTCATTACACTTGTTAGATACTCTCTACACAACACACATTTTTTTCTTCTTTTTTTTTTTTATAACGGAGGGTGTCCCAGCATTTCAGGCCAGACTAATCCCTATGGGCCAAAGGGGAGCCTGATAAATCCCCTGTGACCCTAGTGTGGTAACATAGTTTTGAACCCTCAGCCTCCAAAAGCGAACTGTGGTCCTAGGCCAACTGAGATACCGCGAGAGATCACAAGCTATATGTGTTGCACTCACCACACCACACCTCTAACTTGCACTTCACTCACTGGACTCAATAGTTTCACACACTAATCATTTGGCACCACATATATGCACCATACACCCTTTACTTTTCAACTTGTTCGTACTCTCTGACTGAGCACTCCTTGTCCCTCGATTTTAATTTTGACTGTAAGGTAAATTAGTTTTTAAAACTTCTCTCCCAACTTATGACACTCCCTACTTTATTTTATTATAATTAAAACCACTCGTAACCACACCCTACTTTTATTTTACTTAAAAGAATTTCATTTCAATTCAAATTCTACCATTCTCTTTCTACTTAAATTCTCATATATCGGCACAAATAATGGTAATGTAATAACCTTCTTAATCTTTTTTTTTAATCTATGAACTTTTAATACATAAATATTTAAATTATAATGGTGGCGATATGTGTGTCGACGGCTTATTATGCTAGTACCATATTTATAGTCATTCGGAAATGATCCAGTGTAGTTGCCATCAGTCGGTTTGGTGAGGCTTCTAACTGTGCATTGACAGCGTTGTCCACCAGGTACATTAGCCCAAGTTTCTTCTAAAGCAAAAATTAAGTGCCAAACTGCCAATTCATGGAGGATGCATTGAACATTTTGCACTGTTCATATTGAGTCTCAGAGTGAGAAGAAAAAAAAAATGTATTTTGAGGCTTTTGCACCCTTTAATTACTCAGGATGAACGACCTAGAAGCCTATATACTCCGTGATAGATTTCACATGTCCGTCTTACACAGATGAGTTTTTTTTTTTGGTAAGAGTTTTTTTTTTTTGGTAAGAGTCTTACACAGATGAGTTGGAAGCCAAATTATCACTTGTAATTTCTTAAGATGGAAATACAACTGCAAACTACAATATTACAGTGAGTAGGTTGTACCTCAAATCTGGCCAGTTTTCACTTCAATCATATCATCCAAACTCCTAGGCTTTGGGCTTAAAAGTTTTACTGTTCACATTTAAAAGGTGGGCCCTGCTAATAAATTATAGAGTGTGCCTCCGTTTCAATATGGGATGGTTCATGCCTGTTTGCAATTACGTCTCCAACAGATCCCAGAGGCCAGAGGTCGACGTCCAAAAGCATGTTATCCCATTCACCTAATTCTCTTTCCATCATCGGCTCATCTCCTTGCTTCCTAATCCTCTCCATTTCCTCCACCCCAAAGCTGTGAGGCAGCTCCTCCTCTACTCCAACTTCCCCACTTTTCGACCACCATGTGTCCTCCTCCATGTCAGCCAATAGACTCTTCCACCATAACGTACTCTCCTCTCCGGGGGACGCCAGCATTGTATTATTGGACATCTTTTGTAGTTGGGCTTCAACAATGGATGATCCAACCCCATTCAAACCACAATGAATTAGGGGAGAAGGTCCGAGGTTTACGCTTTATGATGTTAGTAGTTGTAGTTGTAGTAGGTTTCATTGACATAATCTGAGATTGCTCCCCTTTTGGCATGGATAGTTTTTTACTCAGGTGAAAGTTCCAGTACTTCTTTACATCATTTGCAGTTCTTCCTGGAAGCCTACCTGCTATGAGAGACCACCTGTATCGAGGAAAACATTATTAGAGCTACTTCAAACATTTTAGTACAACTCTTGTATTGTCCTGCGCTCCAATTTGGGGGCGGTTCTAATGGTTTTTCTTTTTCTTCTTATTTTTCTTATTATTGTCATAGGCATGGGAAGGTAAGAATTTGTAAAATCGATATCGGTCAAATTTAGGACGGGCCTGGATATTTTATGATTAGTTTAGATATTTCTTACTAAAACATTACTTGTAAAAAAATTAGAGCTATTTCTTAGGTGAGGAATCCATAAAATTGATGATTCTTCACTACCACTGGTACAATGATTCCTCACTGGAGATTTGTATAATTGATGATTTCACATTGACATTGGCATCTATCGATAATTATAGTTGAGAAAAATAGGGTCCGATGAGCAAATTCACTTAAGTGAGGATTTTCAAATCTTATGAGAGGTGGTCGGATCTGAAAATCCTAACAAATGAAGATTTTATTCGTTCGAATCATCGGAAATTTACAATTGCCAAACATAGATTTATAACATATTTAGGAAAATCAAAAATCTGTTTCCCAAAAATTTGTTTGCCAAATGTGACCAAATTAGTAAATTGCAAACCCATCATAAGAATTAGAGAACTCTAAGAAGAATCTATAGAAGTGCTTTTTATCGGTACTTATTTCTTATTTCGATTATACGAAAAATAATTTAGCTTTTGTGACATTTATAGATAACATTAAGAAAGTTCAAAAATTTGAAAGTATTTTGACACTATTTTTATAAAAATGATAATAAGACAGGCGATGCATGAAAATACAAGTCTTATAAGTGAAGTGGTAGAGGTGGCTCAACCTCACATAAACATAACCATCGATCCAAGCACTTAGGTGACTCAGGAATCGATTCTTGGACTTGTAGGGTAGTTCTACATTCCCGTACCATCGATCCGAGCACTAATTTCATAACATCCAAAAATACCAACAATGCTTTTGTGTAATGGGTTTCTCCTACGTATTTCTTTTAACCTCTTTCTACTGTTAATTGATGTTGCCTTGAACAAATGAAGAGATTAGAAGGCAAACGTCGCGAGATGCACGCCAACAGCTATGGGGGTCTCATCTCACACAGCTACTGATGGGTTGATCTCTGAGTAAGTAGGTTACTACAAAGAAGTATATCATGCACCCATCTAGTAATTAATAATGATGATGATGATGAGATTTGAAAGTAGAATCATCTAATGGCCCGTCTATTTCTATGGAATTGGAAATTTTACCAATTCTTTGAAACCTTTTCCTAAAATTACTTAAAATTGAAAAAAAAACAATGATAAAGAGTTATAAATAACATTGATAAAGATTTATAATTAACATTCAAATAATCTCGCTTCTTGTAGAAAGGAAGATTGTAAATTAATGTAAAGTAGTAGTATGTGTCTGCCTACATCTTTATGATTTACCTTATTTCCTTCACCTCAAACCTATTTGATATTCCCATTACAACCGACTTCAGCATTAATTTCTAAAAGTTTTATCCCACATAAAGAAAGGGGCCCTCAAATCTTAAATGCAAATGAGATTTTTAATTCCCACTAAATCACGTGCGACACTTTTCGTTTAGGTTTTTGTGACGACTGCGAATGAAGATCCGGAGGTCCAAGGATTGATGCATACACATGAAACTTAACCCTATCTCCTAGCCAATAGTCATGCACGAGGAAGGGCCTTATCTGCATCTAGGCCTATCAATTTAGCCCGTTGAAATGAGTACCCGACACAGCCTAACCGAAGCGAGTTGGGTTTGAACAATTATTTTAAAGCACGACTAAAATGGGAATGAGAATGGGCAGAGCAATCCCAGCCCGTCTTGGCCCGGCCCATGTGCAAGAAACATTAGTTGTGACCAAGATCGGTTTAGTCACGACCCAACTAGTGATAATGATCTAGACAATGACGGAAATTCCCTAACTGATCTTTTAGATATATTAAAAGAAAATTTTTTCTTACCAAAATAGGATACTCATTTCTATTGATTTAATTTTCTGATTTTCCATTGTCACTAACAAAACCAAAAAAAAAATTCCGCCTTGTTGCTTGTATCATTGCATTGCGGATCCCAAGCTCGAAAAAGATAAAAAAGATCTAAAGTCCGGTTAACAACGGGTATCCGGTGACGGTAAAAGAATAATTAGATAATATTTATCTTATTTTCAATATCGGGTTAAATCCAAAGATACGGCCAGGCCCTCACAGAACGAAATTTGACGTAAGCCAATTTTGGACGTCCCGATTGTCCCCGCGTCCAATATATGGGACCGGATTGGACAACATCCGGCCTGTCCCATTCACGTGGCTTTCCCATGAAACATTTCGTATTTATGTGGTGACGGATTTGTCGGACAGATGTGGACGTCCACGGTTCTAGTTAAAAATGGTCCACCACCATGACAGCTAATACTTATGTACATTTAGAACTACTTATATATAATAAAAAAAAGTCTACGAAAATTTCAAATAAGGTGTTAAATCTTTACTTTATTCAAAAAAATATTTAAAAACTTTTCAAATTAGTCCATCGGTCTTTCAATAAATCTTCAATTAAGGACATCCAATCATTCAAATGTATTTTTTCCGACGTTTTCTCTCATTTCTTAAATACCCAAATTACTCTCCATTTAAAGCAACGATATGGTTTTGGCAGCTACTACATGCAGCCGATCGCCATGGAGACATCGGTTATCTTCGATCAACGTAGGGATGCCGATGAAGAAAACAAGGAGAATATAGACAAGCTGAATAAGGAGAACATGCAACTGCTCGGGTCTACTTCCGATCGTCATAGCAATGTGCGGTGCAATGATAGAATGTGTAGATCTAGATCAAACAAAACTCTAGCTTCATGATCACAAACAAACAGCTTACCTTCCACAACTGTATCTGTAGCTTCAGCTTCTTCGTTGGTCATGGCATAAATACGTCCCGTTGCATTCGGACGCTGCTATGGCTGCTGCCTTTCTTGTCCTTGCCTCTGTTGAACTGGACCTTGTTGCCTAGGCCTCTGCTGGCCTTGCACTTGTCTCTGCTGCTGTTGCTGAGATGGCCTCTGAACTCCAGGCAAAGCCTGTCTGATGAGTTGAGCTTGAATGGGTGGACGGGCTGGTTGCTGATGTTGTTGCTGCTGTTGCCCTCTAGCCCCATCACCTACAGGGCGTGGACAATCCTTGACAGCGTAATCTGAAGAGCCACATCTATAACAAAGACCAAGAATCCTCCTGCACTGACTTGAATCGTGGGCCTTGCCACAATGAATACAAGACACTGGCATTGCTTGAGAATTGCTCCCTTGCTTGAATTTCTTGCCCTGGGTTTGTTGTGGTGAACTCTTGCCTGAAGGAGTGAAGTAACGCTTAGGCTTATTTAGAACAATATTTTGCTGTTGTTGCTCCGCAGAATACGCCCTCTCAACCGCATCATCGAAAGTAGTAGGTCTCTGAAACATAATAACATCACGCTGAATAGAAGGCCTCAATCTCTCAATGAACCGTTACACTTTCTTAGCTTCGGTGTCAACACATTCTGGGGCAAAGCACGAAAGACGAGTAAACTCATGGATATACTCAGCCACAGTCATCAGTTCTTGCTTCAAGTTCTGAAATTCTGCCTTCTTCTGTCGGGTGATATGAGCTGGTATGAATTTCTTCCGAAACTGTGCCTTAAACGTGGTCCAAGCAACTGCATCTACTATCGTTCTGTAAGGAGTACGAACACTCTTCCACCATGTGTCAGTAACATCTCTAAACATGAAAGCTGAAAAGGTACCTTCTGCCTACCTGTACACTCCATAGTCTCAAAGACATTCTCGGTGTGCACAATCCATTCATCTGCATGCAGCCAAAGGATCTTCCAATCCGGTGAACTCAATTGCTCCACGCTTCTTTAACTTCTCATAGAGTGAGTTAGGGTCTTGTTCCCTAGGCTGGACCTGCCTATTCATCATATTCATGATCTGTTCATTCTGCCTCACTAGCTGCGCGGACATAGCTTGCACGATGTCTCTCAATCCACCATCATTTAGCTTGCACGATGTCTCTCAATCCACCATCATTACCCAGAGGCGGTGGAGGTGGAGGAGGTGGTGGATGTGGCAACTCTTCATCCTCCACATGCTCATTTCCCACACCTTGAAGGTCGACGAAGAGTGTGGCATCCGGATTCTGACTGCTGCTAGAGTCATTGCGGGGATTGGTAGCCCGACGAGGTGGCATTTTCTGTAAAATAATTGGGTTAGCACAAACACTTAACAAACCTAGAAAAATCCAAAAGAATTGGTACACCTAAACGTCCTATCGTATTCTCACATTGTGCCCTAACATTCTAAGTATTTTAAATACTCTTAGAACAACATATGCTCTGATACCAACCTACGTATGTCACACCCCGAGCTCGAGAATTCACACATCCCGAGGCGCGACACACGCCCGCGTGGAAATTCTAGCCAAACTCATTGACTCTAGGTCCCCACGTACGGAATTTACCCACAGGATATCACGTGTGAGGTTTATAAATCCGTGTATCTGTATTTTTCACCTGTATAAATTTTGTCAAATAGATATCCATCCATAATTTATCATGTATCAAAGTATAGAGCATAAGAGTCCATAAGCAATACTTTAAAAGTTCAAGTTCAAGAGATAGAAAGAGAAGAAGTAAGTTAAGTTAAAGTTTACAATCCCAAAAGTTAAACTAGATCATTAAAACTACTACAAAAGATGTGGCAATCCTAGCCACGATCCATGGGTCATTTAAACGTCCATCTCATCTAGTAGATGTCTAAAAGACATAATCAGGAGTCCACTCTGCTACGTTATGGAGAGATTCCTCTTCCTCAAGGATCTCCGGGGCAGTGGCGTCGATGTATTCACCTGTAACGCCAAGTGTAGCACCATTAGACTAAGCTAAGCAAGACAAACATATACAGTCCATATAACATGTAACAAATGAATAGTCAGACAGAGATAAATCATAAGATCTCAAGGAATGATCACTAGGCATATCAGTGCATGAATTAGCATGAGACATACGAGTCATAGATAACAGATAAACATATTAACAGAACTAGTTGGCACATCCACACAAGCTATGTTCTCTCAAGTTAATCATGTAACATGAAATAAAATGAGAGCAGAATATCAGAACAGAACAGGGCGGTGCTACTAGGAGATAGAGGTACGCAGAATTCTCCATCATAGACCTAGGGTGCTGGTTAACTCTCAGAATAATTTTCCCATCTGCAAAGGGCCTGAAATATACTAAACACACACTTAGCCGGGTCCGACTTAGATAGGGTCGAAGTTAAGTGGTGCCGACTCATAGAGTGCAATGTAAAATTAACGGATCAGGTGCAGAACAGTGTTAATCAGATACAGGACATATACAGGACATGACATATAAATGACAAAAAATCAGAACTTACTGAGATATACTGAACAAAGCCTAGAAATAAATATAACATAACAGATGTGTAACAGAAAATACATAACTGAACAGAAGCATGATCAAGTCATACTAGATACTGAAAACGGAAAGCAATGCATATACATATAGATCATATACGAAGTCAAGATGTAATTCAAGCCAAGCCTACGGTCTTGGGACCACATGTGGTCTTCACCGTCCAACTCGGATAGTATTAAAAATTTCGATATTATTGGGCTACAAAGGACCCCTTGGCGTTACATAATTTTGGATGTCGAATCCCTTAATAGAACACATTTGGTTCGGTTACAATCCGAAGAACACGAGGCCCCTTATGGGTATGGTCGCTCAATCCATATCCACAATTAAACAAACCCATTGGTCATGATGATAGTTCAGGGTACACATCCTGCAGGTCCATCTATCAGGCCAATCAACTAGAACAAGCTACGGTTCAATATACGGCTCATGGTAACATCCGTTTGTCACAATTATGTAAAATCCAACATTTTCTTGGGTTTTACACATCATGAGCTTTCCAACGGTATGTAGATCTCCAAAAACGGACATACGATTAAAAAGCTATGGTCGTTGGAAAATCTGCATACTGCAGGTATCAGGTTCGCTCGAGCGTTCACTCACGCTCGCTCGAGCGAACTGTCAAATCTTTGTGTCCGAAAATCTGAAACTTCTTTGTTTCTCCCAAGCCATTCAAGGCATTCATTCCAGGTTTAACCCACTACAAATGGGTATCTTTGAGCTTCCAAAATGCTCATAAAAACCATCAATAAACTCATATTACATTAACAAGAGGAATCATCCACAAAAATCCATTTTATGAGCAAGAAATGGGTATCTAAACGTGATTGCATATATTCAAGAGACAAAGAAGGAAGCATGCATGTAAACATGTAAGTTTAACTTGCCTTAGGTGCTTGGAAGCTATCTCACACTCCAAATCCTTTCTAATAAAAAAATCCCCAAAAATGAAAGCTCAAATGCCCTAAAAATGGTGAAAACGAAAATGAATGAAATGAATGAGGAAGAAGATGATGCATACACGATTTGTAGCTTTCCAAGGATGAAAGAAATCAAATGGAAATGATTAATGAAGAAAGAGCTAACCAAGAGCAAGAAGAAAGAAAGATGAGTGGATGCTTGAGCTTGGAAGATGGTGTCTTGGTGGAGAAGATGAAGTGGTGGCTAGCTTCTACACATGCAAGATTCCTTGGTTGATGCTAGGAGTGAAGGAAGAAGAACAGAAGAGAAGGAGAAGGGAAAACTCTCAACTGCTGGAAATGGAGAAGGAAAGAAGAAAGGAAGGAAATGGCTGGGTTAAGGCTTTTAAGCTAATTTTTCCTGCACTGCATGCAAGTCCACAAAAAGAACTGAATTTGCAAGAAAGGGCTTGGATTGGTTAAGTGGGCTGGAAATAGGTCTAATTGGATCCGAATTAAACAGGCCAAAGCATGAAAGTTAATGACCATGAAATGCTCTATGCGATGCATTAAAAATCTAAAAATTTCTAAGTACACATAAAAACCCAAAACACTCCAAAAGTCATAATCTACTTAGTAAATGGTCAAACCCCACTAATTCTACCTAATCAAGTCCAATCACAATCAAAACATCCATTAAGTAATTAATCTAAATTAATTAACTCTAAAACGAGATGAAGGCGGGTCGGGGTGTTACAGGTACTTATGATTATTATAATTAATTGTGGCTCAAGGATAATAAGATGTAGATCTATTTTGGAAGACAGAACCAATTGAACCATGGATATTGATAGAGGGGCTTACTTGTGGTAATATGGAAGTTTAGGGTCTTTTATGTAATATTCCTAAGACTGGAGTGCAATTGCATTTATATAGTTGAGTTATTTGCAATTAACTGTGGGCCTAAATTGCACATGAGATGTGGGGTCGCAAGTTCCAATTGGAACCAGCTTTTTAAGGAATCCCTAGTGGTTCCCATGCTATCCCAATTATTAAGATACTAATTCTAGTTGAACTCTAAAGAAAAGTTATTATTTCTAGTTTAAGTAAGACTTCTAATAGTGGTAATAGTAAGTTATTAATTTTAGTAGAAGTGAGACCTCTATTTTAATTAGAAAAGAATTAGAAAGTTACTAATTATATTTTAAGTAAGACTCGTAATTGTGATTTAGTAAGTTGCTAATTCTTAATTGAAGCGAGACTTCTATTTTAATTGGTAAAAAAGATGCTACTTTGAAAAAGTTATAAATAGAGGAGAAAGAGGGCTGGACTTGCTTGTTGCATATTCCTTATTGGCATCCACGCCCAGCCCCAGGGAAGTGCTAGTGTTGCACGCCCACGACCTCTTGTGCAAGAGTTGCATATGCATGGTTCTTCTCTCTCCCTCTTTTAGTTCCTCCTTAGCGTTTCTAGTTGCTTTCTTTTGGAGATCCCACCATCTTTTTGAGAAAAAGAAAATCCGATACAGGTCATAGCGTGGAAGATCAAGAGGTCTTGGAGATTCCTATATATTTAATGAAATAATTTCATCATCAAAGAAAGACGCAACTTCTCCTTTAGAGTACAACCGAGCTCCAAATGTATTATCTACTTCCTTGTATGTTATAGATTTTTATGGTAGCTTGAATGTTGCTGTTCCTATCTTCTATATAGATTTATTTACTGATCATGGTGGCTGAGATTGAGGGTGCACATCTTGGATTGATGTTGGCAGCCTTCTGGATAATTGATCACTGCATTATTTGGATCAAAGATTTTTTGAAACCTATCCTAGAAGCCCACCTAGTTATCACGCAAAATGGTGGTCCCCATGATATGGGGAAAAAAAGGAGATGATACTATACATACAGTACACGCAAAGTTTCGGACATGGCCATGTTCTCTCTCTCTTCCTTCAATTCTCTGTCCTCTTTTCAATCAACAGGAACCATTGGACACACTATGAGAAAGAGATACAGACCACAGGGTGGATAGAGATATGCCACAGCCATGGCAGGGCCATGAGTTTTAGTTAAATATCACAGAACATGATACACTGTCTATGTTAAAGTATCTATGAATCATAATCATAGCCCTAGCAGCGGTAGTAGCACTATGTGATGAATCATGCCATTGGACAAAGAACTAGAAAGAAAGGTTTCAGATTATGTTTAGGGTGTTACTATTTACACCCACCCTATATGGCTTACGTGACCATAGATAGGGTTTTGGCTGCAGAAAACGTACAACAACTAGCCTGTGGACAGGACATTTTTGTGACAGGATGCAGAAACCACGGAAAAAATGTGGTGTATGACTCTTGACTGAAAGACTGGGAAATTATATTTTGTTTTCATTTAGCCAAGAGATCTTGGAATCTTTTCGTGCAGTGTGTAAGAAGATTTTTAGTATGAAAGTTGGACACTATAGTTTTGTTTTCTCTCTCTTCACTGGCAATGTTTTTTTTTCCTTTTCTTTTTGGGCAAAAAGTTTGAAATGAATTCAATGGGGCTTGTATATCAGAATGATTTTGTTTTTTCATTTTTCTTTTAATTAAAGTTATCGTTTACACCTGTAGGGAGTCATCAACTAAAGTGTCAGATTTAGTTTCAGGGAATATATTATCTGTTTTCAGGAATATATTCTCTGTTAAAGTGTGTCTATTTAGTTTCATCAGACCTGTGTGCATTATTTACTAGTCTATATATACATAGATATAGTTCTTCTTGGCAATACACATACCAGCAGAAGTTATGAATTTGGATCAATTGAGGATTTAGGCCAGTGATCTGCGATTGTCAAGTGGTTCAAGTGATCAGTGATCGACACTTAAATGCGCAACTTTTAACTGCAAGACTACGGTCGTCAAGTAGTAAAGGAATAAAGTGTCCGGATTATCGATCTCACAGAGAGAGGATGGAACAAGCAATGAATCCAATTAAAGGAGAATTGAACTAATATATAACTAATTTAGACAATTGGAGTAAACAATTAAAACTATTAAACTACGCAATGTAAACAATTAATTAATAATATAAAATATGAAGTTAATTAGATCTAAACTAATCTAACAAGCTACATTAAATTAGTGTGCGTATATGGTGGTGGAAATGGAAAAATTAAGGTGAGAATGTGGTATGAAATGTGTAGGATTTTAAAATAAGTTATGTGAGATATAGATCTAATAATTTAGAAGTGAAAATAACAAATCAAAGAAGGATTAAAATTAACAACAATCAATATAAGAGATTAGGTAATCCAAAATCCACTAAGTATGTAATTAACTCAAACAATGCATGTTCTAATTCAACTCCCAAATCTACAATGCAATTAGCAATCTCTTGCCCAATTGGATTGGATGATATAACAATGAAGATCAAAGTAAACGAAAATAAAATGCTAAGATCTTAGATCATCATCTAGCTACCCTAACAATAAATCATCAAAATCAAGCTACAAAAGACATAAAAAAAGGGCTCTAGAGCATGCTATGTGAGAGAACTTAATCAAACTACAAAGTATCAATTGAGATTATCCAAGCATCAAGTGTAGAGATAGAGCATGAGAAATGAGAGAGATTATTACAACTAGATCTAAAATCTACTAAGCAATTAAGTCACAAGTAAGAAATTTAAACTAAAACATGCGTGGAATTTAACTAATCACATTACTTATCTTCAAAAGAAGAGCCTAATCCAAGAGCTTTAGCCACTAAACATCAAGAAAGAGCTCCAAATCTTCATTCATGATCTTCAATTACACACACTCTATATAGATTAGTTACAAAGAAGCTCCTAATTACAATTTAAAAGTATAGAGGATGTAAAATAAAATTGCCAAAAGATTAACTTGCCAAAAGATCTCCCTCTTCTCTACAAAAATATTTCAATTTATAGAAACTTTCAAGACATTTGATTGGCTCATTTCCATTCACAAAGATTGCTTCCATTTGATTGGTTGCAACTTAAAGGCTTTTGATTTGCTCTTTTGCTTTCACATAGATTGCTTCAATTTGATTGGTTGCAACAAGCTTTCCCTCCAAAAACATATGTGCTTTTTACTTTTTGTGGTCCTTCAGTTTGGAGGCTTTTAATTGGCTCATATCCTTTCACCACTTCACCAAGATTTCTTCATGTAAGTTCTTTATTGAAATCTCTTCTTGATGCCTCAAGACACTATCTGGAAGGTTGTGGTAGTCGTGGGGTCCACCTACACAAAAGAAATTATATAAAAATACGCTATAAATAATCGAATTTATGCATGATAATCCGATAATCCATTTAATGTGATAGAATGATAAAATCTTTGTATGAAGCAAATGATATGCATATGAGATGCTGATAATCCCGGACTAATGAGGGGTAAAATATGCAATATTTAACACTCATCAATCAGGTAAATATACAATTCTTTAATTATTTCAGGAAATATTTTTTATTAATTGCAGATGCTCAAGTGAATGTATATTGTTGTCAAGATGAAATTCTCATAAACGAAATAAAAGAAGAAGGCAAAAATGTGGATGAAAATGTTACAAATGAATTCTCCATCGACATGGTATGATATTAACTCAATTACAAACGAATTTTCCATGAATTCTCCACCCAGATGCAACTTGTCATGTCATTCCTCCAACATGAAGGATACATTTTCGAGAATCGAACGATGATGTAACCAATGAGCATGAAGATTTATTCTTCGCACATCCAAGATCATTAGAGCGATGGCGTGTATTCCCGCACGTGTTATTGCTCGATGCAACATATAAAACAAACAGGTATAAAATGCCTCTCCTTGAGATTGTCGGCGTAACTGCAACTAATATGACATTTTGCATATCATTTGTGCTCATGCACTCAGAAAAAGTTTTCAATTATACTTGGGCTTTAAGGTGTCTGCAGTCAACAATGGATGGATGCACCGATCCACGAGTTATTGTCATGGACAGAGAATTGACTTTGATGTATGCGTCTGCCCAGGTATTTCCCGATGCTAAGGAATTACTCTGCACGTGGCACATTTATAGGAGTATTTTGAGTAAGTGCAAGCCATCAATAACAGACAACAAATCTTGGAATGCATTCTACAAAATGTGGAATATGTTGTTGGAATCTGAAACTGAGAATGCGTATGTGTGAAAATTGGTGGACCTCTAGGTAGTGTTACAAAACTTTCCAGGAATGATTAATTATCTTAAGGATGTATGGTTGACACCGTATAAGGAGATGTTTGCATCTGCCTGGACCGACAGATATCTATATTTTGGAAACCAAACAACTAATAGAGTCGAGAGTCAGCAAGCGAAGTTGAAACGATACTTGGAGTCATCACAGTCAGATTTGTAGACATCGTTGTTGTTTATTCACCAAGTCATCCAATCGTAGGACATAGCTATCAAAGCGAGTATTGAGCAACGCAAAACTTTCATCCGACATCGATTCAATATACCACACTTCCAAGAATTATGTGGTTTCGTTTCAAGCCTTGCATTGCATCTGATTTTAAAGGAATTTGAGTGGTCTAAGGATGTCGGAGAAGTTTCCTATAAATGCGGATGTCGATTTCGTACGAGCTACGAACTACCATGTGCGCACGAGTAAGCAATATATTTGAACGATGGTCGTCCGATACCAATTGATTCCAAGGATAAATTTTGGAGAAAACTTGATTTGTCATCGTGTGTCTCTTCAAGACGATGACATCGATTGTGACGTCGAGCTACAAGTGTTCATGGAACAGTTTAAGCAGCAAACAAGGCATGATAAATTCAGTCTTTTAAGAAAACTGAGGGAGATAATCACACCATCAACAACTTCAATTCGTGAACCTGCTATTGAGACAGAACACTCGCGGACGCCCCTCCTCGAAAAAAAATAAGTTGCAACAAATGCTCGTGTTAATCCGTCTGCATTAGTGTTCATTGAGTCTGATTCCCTTCAATCTCGGGAACCAAACTGAAACAGTTATTCGTTTCGAGGCCCCGACTCAAAAGACAGGGAAGACATATCAACTCGTGTTAATACGGATACATTTGAGTTTGTTAAGCCAGATATTTTCCAGTTTCAGGAACTAGCGAGATAAAGTTGCTCCTCTATTTACATCTACTCTGTACATGCCTATGTTCGTCAGTTTCCACTTATACTGCATCCTTACATTATGCATGTACAAGAGGTAAAAACTGATGGAAATTGCGGATTTTGGGTAATAGCTATCTGTCTTGGTCTTTACGAAGATGCATGGGCAACTATCCGGTATAACATAATAGAAGAGTTGCACACATTTAGGACGCAGTATGTTGCAATATTTGATAGTGATCATTGAACTCGTGTTTACAACTCACTTAACTTTTTTTGCATTAGATAGAGGAGCACCGATTGAGTATTGGATGACCATGCCAGACATGGGTCTCTTAATTGCTTTGAAGTTCAATGTGATATTATACGTTTTAAGTACTGCACAGAGCTTTACGTATTTGTCACATCGATCTACTCCACCACCGTTGTATCAACATGTTGTTATCGCTATCGGGTACGTAAATAACAATTACTACGTCCAGGTTGCATTGACAAATGGTTACCCGATACCTCCCATTATGCCTCAATGTAATGCCCCAATTCTGAATACCAAGAAAATCCTCAAAGTACCGAAATTGGCGAGCTACTTTCCGGAAAATCCGAGAACTTCCAAGATCGTAGGTCCGCAGTGAGGTCCAATTTAAAACTTTTTGAACAATATCCCATCAACGGTTAAATTGCGAAAGCATAATGAGTCAAGCGGAAGCAAATAATAAAATAGCGGAAGCATAAGGTATCATCAAAATCATATCAAGTATAACGGGCTTATTCACCCTAAAAATGACAAGTAATGAAAAATCAAAGTTTAATTACATTTTTCCAAACACTACCCAACTCACTACAAAATATCGCTAAAAAACCCAAACAAACAAATGTACTCTCATGTCCCATGTGCCGGCTCTCCAACCTCAGGCTCGACCTCATGGTCGACCTGTCCCCATCCGTAGTCACCAACTACGGGCGCCTCCACGAGTGCGTACGCATCGCCCTCGAACTCGGGGTCAAGATCTAAGCACCAAAAGTGGATCAGATCTAAAGATCTGGCAACTCACAGTATGCAAATAATATAGAATGCATGCATCAAAGTAAGTAGAGACAGTAACAAAGTCAAGAGAATAGCAATGGTACAGATCCTAAGTAGTTGAGCAAGATAAATAATATAGAATCAGAAGAAGCATAATAATAAGCCTAAACAAAATGGCACACTCACACAAGCTGGATACCACGGGATATTATGCCGCGGCCCTCCCATAATGAACACAGTCGTGGCGGGGAAAATCTCACAGTGCTGGGGATTATCTAGCCCCGCAAATAACATCATCCATCAACACACACTGAAACCGGACCCGGTATCACACCGTCCGTCTCCAACAATGCTCATCATGATAGCCACACGACACTCTCAATAGCGCCTACCAGTGATTATCAGTCCAACTGGCTGAGCTTAGATCAACTGAGTGAATGTCTATGCCGACTCAGGAAATAATAAAGGTCTGTGTCTGCCTAGGCTTTGCCTTGCGTGAACAAAGTCCTAACAAAGTCCCTAAGAGGTCCAAGTACCCAATACAACCTATCGATCATAAAACAAGTCCAAGTCCAATCATTGGATCAATACCAAGGCCCACCAATTACATGGCATGGTCTGCAACAGTCCAATTAAGACACAAGTCCATTTCCAATGACATATGATCCATTTATACCCAGGATGAGTCACAAGCCCATACAATCTAACATCTCCAGTCTAGGGTAATCCACATCCAAACTTAGGCCATAAAAGGGTCCGCCTAGCCACAGACACGGGTAAATGTTCACCCAATCATAATACCAGGTCACCTCTAAGTAGCCCTAGGTTCAGGTCATCCATTTTCCATTTAATTAACAAGTATAAGCAATAATAAGGACAATAGAGTGACAGTAATAATATGAGGGAGATGAATCTCCAAGTATAAGGATCAATGAGAGATATCAACAGTCCAACCAAAGTAAATGATCCACTTTCAGATTCAGGTCTATCTCAGGTAAAACGATCTTTAAGTGAAACCACTGATGCTAAGGAATACTGTGTTTGGTGCTCAGGAGTTATGTGCATCAGTGGTAACGTATAAGGGTCGAATCATCTTAGATTACATAACCAGGACCTTAATTAGTGGACCCCACGAGTCAAGGTTGAGCCACACCATAGACTCGTGGTTGGCACAGTGATGAAAGTCTATTTGGATGGTCAATGGGCCCATACATGATTACAACAATAGAAATTAAAATCTGGAAAGTATCACTGTACACAGTGCGCTCAGTCGACCTCCTGGCCTGGGCGGTCAGCTCGGTACACTAGGATCAGAGAAGCAACACCCTGCAGGCAATGCCTGATTGCCCAGAAGTTCCTGTGGGCCCGGCTAACCCCCTGGCCTGCGCAGTTGGCCGTGCACACTGAAAGCTCTGGCTAAAAGGGAATGTCCCAGGTTCTAGTTTCCTTTGTTGGAATCCTGCTTTTTCGGAATCCAGCTCGGAGTTCGGCTAAGCACTTGAGCTCAATTGAACACTCAGCTCGGTCACCCAGCAGAGTTCGACAAAGCACCTAGCTCAGTTCGGTCACCCAGCTAAGTTCGGTAAAGCATTGAGCTCGTTCAGGCATTGAGGTTGGTCAAGCGCTGAGCTCGGTCAAGCACGGAGCCAGGTCTGGCTCTGAGCTCGGTAAAATACTAAGCTCGGCCGTAACACTGGGCTCGGCCAAGACACTTAGCTCAGCCTAAACACTGAGCTCTGCCTAAACGCGGATCTCGGCCTGAGCATTGTACTCGGCAGAACACTGAGTTCGATCAACACTGAGCTTTACAACACTGAGCTCGGCCAGTGCTGAGCTCGGCCAGTGCGGAGCTCGGTAGTGCTGAGCTCGGCCAGTGCGGAGCTCGGTAGTGCTGAGCTCGGCCAGTGCGGAGCTCGGACATCAAGGCACAGAGACGCTCTGCAACTCCAGAATTTCGATTTTCTTCTTCAACCAGAGTTCAACCAATTTCATCCAAACTCCACAAAACATCCAGAAATAAGAAGAGCACCCCAATATACACCCAACCATCCAAACCACGGGCCATTGATCTTCCAAATGAGATTAACCCATCCATCAATGGCCGATCGTCCATGAAAACACGCTCAAAGGTAAATCTAGCAGTCCTAACATCATCTAAATAGAAATACAGAGAATCAAAGACAGTAAACATACATTCTATATTAAATAAGCATATTGCACTTGCCTTGATCAATTGCAAGAAGGAAATGAAAGAGAAAACAGAGATCCAATCCGGTAAAAGACAGTCCCAGCTCTACGGTATCCCAAACACACGTTCAGCCCCAAAATCTCTGATCTATAGAGATTTCTACTCCTACACCCATTCTCACAAGAGAACTTCTATAAGGAACGAGATCCAGAGAGAGAAAGAGAATTTTCTAATTGAATTGAACTAGAAGGGGGTATTCACCTGATTTGAAGGAAGGGGAAGGGATGACTGATGTGAAGAAAAAGAAATCCCAATATAAGTTGCAGTAACAGGTCGGCAGTGGTTTTCTTCTTCTTAGAACCCGTACAGTGAGAACGAGAGAGGGGAGATGAGAGGGAGATGGGAGATTGGAGGGAAAATGGGGAATGAAGAGAGAAAGAAGGAAATGAAAGAGATGAGCAGTAGCCTTCGTTTGGAAATGGGGGGTTTGTTTATATAGGTTGGGTTTTAGGGCTAGGGACAAAAGTACATTTTTAGTTTAAATAGAATTAGGGTTAGGGCCAAGGGCATTTTGGTCTTTGGGTGGGTTCTAGAAGATTCTTTAGTGGATACCCCCCTATGGTAATTACTAATTTCTAGCTAGGGCCTCTAACAAACTAACTCACTCTAAAATTAATAAAAGACACCCTATTGACTCTACTAATTAAACAACTAGACTAATACTAGGAAAATACATAATTACCCTTAACTAAACCCCATAATTAGTATAATTAAAAATACTTAGGCTAATACATAGTATTCAAATTCAAATTGAGGGCCCACCAGGGGTGGGGCCTCACACTCAATGGGTTCACTTCAGGCATGATTGTGCCGCTGCATGGGATACCCCGTATGCGGAGTGAGTTAATGCATTATATGCATTCTAGGTTTCATTCTGAAACCATTTTGTTGGAAGATTAGGAATGTAACATGTGTTTATATGTTTGAATAAATTTGTTTTAAATATCCAAGACTTTTGTGCTATTAGTATTTAGTAGTTACAATCCAGTGTTTTAAGATTTAGTAGCACTAAAATAAAAACAAATGCTCATCTTTTCTTTTCTTTTTTTTTCTGCCATTTAGTGCCTTTTAAAGATAGTCAAATTGTCATTTTGTATTTTTTTTTTCTTGATTTCATTTCACCCCTTATGTAAACAAAGATAATGACCCGACAGTTAACTTAAAATTTAAGTTTGACATGCAGTGTGTATTTATATGCATAGCTTATAATTAGTGTACTTTTTTTTAATTAAATGAAGGCAAAACAAATTAAATTGTGCTTTAGCTGAGGCCTCTTTTCAAAGGAATTTCTAATAAGAAACTAAATTTATTGAAATTTCTAACATAATGTGATCTATCTCCTCACATTGAAAAGCTACTCTCCATAGAACAAAATGCAAGAATCCACTCTGCGAGTCACCTAAACTCTAGCTTCCTTGTAGACAAACTATGCTTTTATCCATTGGGATATTGGCCGGATGACACCCAGTCGAGATATGTCAAAGGATGTTATGGTATTTAGCATCTTCGGTACCTCTATCAGAAGCCCAGATTCCAACCACAAACAAAAAGAACAGGAAAAAGGGTCCAGTCTTTACTCTAGACTCTAATAGGAATATAGGGTGGGTTTATCAAATAATAGGGATAATGGATGTTTTTGAGCTAGCAAATCGCAAGGAATCGTCCGGATTGTCGATTGTGATTACATTACAGTCTATGTACGGGTTATATAATTGAGTATTTATAAAGACAGAGAATGTACAAGAATAGTGCCCTCAACAGTGGCTCAACTAGAGCGGTTCCACACGACATATCACGTTTTGTTATTGAAAAACTTTTGATTTAAGCCTTTTTTCAAAGGAAATTTTCATTTTTATGTCGGCGGACGTGTTCATATTTTCAAAAAAATATCGAACTGCAACCCACAATAAAGAATCGAGAGGTGCTAATGGCACAATTATTATTATTTTTTTTTCACATTCATTCTCTCCACACGCACCTATTAAGTAAAAAGATTGCAAAGGTTTCTCCCTACTCACTCTTTTTTTCCAAATTATTCTATCCTCTCTCTCTTACCTTCTCTCTCCACTCCCCTTCTTCCCCCACCAATATCAGTGTCTTCCTCTCCGCTTCTCTCTCCCTCTCCCACTTTCTCTCTCTCACCCACTCTCCCCCTCTCCCTCTTCGATCTTCTTTCTACCTATCCATAACCGCCTCCACCCGCCGCAGCCCTGTGGCCCTCTCTCCCTTTCCATGCTCGCCTCCCACTCTCTCTCTCTCCCCCTTTGCCTCTCTCCCTTCGACAATGTTGCCGGAGGGAGCATGGTGGCTAGGGTGGATGGGTGTAGAGAGAAATTAGATGGGGAATGAAACTATGAATGAAGTTCATTTTCGTAATTTCTCACGTGGGCATATTGGTCTAAAAATAAAGTAATGTGGAAAAAGAAATTTTGGGTGTGGCATTAGCAGCTCTGAGGAAGAATCTCTGGATCAAGTTAATTTGCGTGGAGTTGATTTTCCAGGGATTTTAAGACATGTATTAAAGTAGGTAAATAGCGGAAAGAATAGTGACCGCTCATATATGGCCATCAAATAATCTTCTTTTAATTAAAAAAACTAAATAAAAAAGATGAAAAATAGACACCTCCACCTCTCGCCTCTTGAATATTCGTTTGATAGTAATTGATTTTCATGCAAATTAAGGGGTGTTTACAAATTTAAGGATAATGATGAGTTAAAAATTTTACATTTGTAAAATTCTATTTGTTGAGACTAATTGACATGACTGTTAAGTTCCATTCCTTCAACTTAGGACTAGTCAAAGTAAAAGCTTGAGGATCTAACTCAGGATGTGATACATTTTTTTTTATTTTTTTGAAAAGAAGATGTGACACTTCCTATCAGATCGGAGGAGGTGAGAAGCCCAGATTTTCGTTTTAGGAGAAAATAGTATCACTACAAGACGCCAAAAATCTCAACTCCGCTGAGAATTCTAAATGATAAAAGTGACATTTTAAGTGGTTGGAATTTGAAATTCTATCAACCAAACATTACATTTGGATATGCCAAGGGTAAAATGATCACAATATTTCTAGAAATTAATCTCTAATATCCTAAATCTTTGTAAGGAGCTCTCCTAAACATACGGACCCTAAAGATACGGGCCCTAAACAGACACTAGCAAGCACTATTCTAACCCTGCGATCTAGAGTACAGATCCCTTGTTGCATCAATTACAAGCTTTCCCTTAACATATGTATCGTACTCCACCATGGGGCTCAAATGATGATAATCTATATCATTCATGAAAAATCTCATTCTCTGCAGTGGCATATCTTAAAGTTTCACTTCAAAAGGAGTTTGTCCTGCTGTTTGTTTGTGCGCGTAATTGATAATTGGGGTTAAAAGGTATTTGATTATGGATGCATAAGATTGTCCTAATCTCGTTACCAGTCACTTGCACGATCCAACGGTTGAGACAAACTCTTGTTCAGGTAAAGTCTGAGAATTTGTCAAGGATTGGATGAGATTCATGATGAAGTATCGGAATCATTTCAAATGTGGCCCACGGTGGAGTTCCATATATCTGTTGCCGGGAAAGCCTCTAACAAATAGCGATAGTCAATCTAGAATCCACAATGGAAATAACATTAGTCCTATCAACGAAGACCATGATCGGGTGCTTGAACACTGTGACTTGGGTAACCATCAACATGACTTGGCTCTCTTTGAAATGGGGCACGGTTTGTTTGGTAAAAATGCTTGTAGGGCAAAATGAAATAAAGTGAATATTGAAGAAAATAAAATATTTGTTTGGGGGTTTCTTCATAGAATGATGAAAATTTATTTTAGTAGTTTGATAAGGAATTTTTTTTATTTTTTTAATAAAAAGTACATGGATGATTATTTTTTAGTGCTTGTGAATGTTGCTTTTTATTATATTTTTAAAATAAAAGAGGAAATTTTAAAATTTAATACTTTTTAATATATATCCCCGAGTCTTTTCTTATACAGTAAAAGAAAAGGCGGAAATATTCATGAGCATCCAATTCTCACCATAACATGGTGAGGGACAACACAGTAGGATTGAATTTATAACACATCCGAACCATTTGCACACATGGGACCCCCTTAAGTATACTAGACCTGTTGAATTTTCACCTAACCAAATGGAGTGGACCGCTGGATCGAGTATCATATTTTTTCCTTTAGTATAAATCCATTAAATTTGTGGGCCATAGATGAAGGGATTAGAGGCATCGGATTGACTTCAACTTTGATATATGGTCTCATCCAAGATATCTCTTTCCATCCCCTACAAGTCTCATTATCAGTGGGTCTCTAGATGATGACTCCATTAAATTTGTGCCTGACATGAATATTCAAAAAAAAAAAAAAATTAAGGCTTTACTTTATTTTACCTTATTAACACTCGTGTCTTTCTTTTGGTGGGGGAGATTCATCTTGGCTTTTCTTTCCAAATTAAGTTTCCACACCTCCCTCGGCAGATAAACTTTTTTCATACAAAACGACACTATGGGAACTTGAACAGAGGGTCCATTGACTCCATTCATAGCTGACGATGTGACATTAAATACGTCAAAATCAGAAGAAAGATTAGGCTGTTTTTTTTTTAATTATTATTTTTATTTTATTGTAAAAAGGCTGTTTGGTTTTGGTTAGATATCGTTTTCTCACATTTCTCTTCTCTAGTAGATAGAACCAAGGCTTCTCTAGTAGATAGAACTAAGGGCCTGTAACTCTAAATGAAGGCTCTTTTCTAATGATTTAGTGCTTATTTGTAATTTAGAGTGTTTGATAAACTTCTATTTGCATTTTAAATTTAGAGCTTATTATTAGAAATTAGAGATTTTGAACCAAAAAAAAAAAGCCGATGAGGCACCTTTTTATTTGATTTTTTTTCGTAAAACTACAATTATGATTTTAATGAGTTCAAAG
The DNA here is from genome assembly GCA_012931725.1 of Litsea cubeba. Lineage (NCBI taxonomy): Eukaryota > Viridiplantae > Streptophyta > Magnoliopsida > Laurales > Lauraceae > Litsea > Litsea cubeba. The sequence continues at coordinate 157,539,397 of CM022944.1, read as the reverse complement.
TCCGAACCCAATATCGTGTCCCACAGAGTTCTATCCAAAGTAATATTGTACACATGTAGATGTATGAATGATAACATGATTAGCACAATCTTATCCATTACATTCAAATGTCACTACTAGAAAAAAGGCATTTTATATCGGCTAAAAACCGATATAAAAGACCTATAATATCGGTTTTTGAGTGAGCTTCAAACCGATATAACTGCCCCCGATATAAAAGATAAACGTAACCGATATAATAAGTGTAATATTTCATATCGGTTAAGCCTAAAGCGATGTAATATTCATATGTATTTATATCATAAATTATTATAAAACCGATATAACTTATAGCCAAACCGATATAACTTATAACCGAACCAATATAATTTATAGCCAAACCGATATAACTTATAGCCAAACCGATATAATTAATATATGTTATATCGGTTTCATATGGTTTTTTATATCGGTTTCATAATAACCGATATAATTGATTAAGAATAACCGATATAAAAAATATGTAATTGGTTTGTAATATCGGTTTCATATGTTTTATTATATCGGTTTCATTAAAAACCGATATAATTTCACAATTTTTTTTTTAATATCAAAAGAACCTACTGTACCACGACTAAAAAACCTGCAATATACCTCAAAATACTAACATCTAAACAACAAAAACCTTTGCATATATATAAACAAATTAATTTCTATGTACATATATACACATGCAAGTATAGTATAAATTAAGGTTTCTAATGTAACTGTAACTACGCCTCAAGATCAAATAAAAATTCGGCAGAGTCTCCTTTGTATTTTCGACATTTCAAAAACCTAAACCCTGTCATAACCTGAAAATCAATATCAACCCTTCCAAGATATATATAATTTTACATATTCTGATCGAAAACCAAAACTTGCATATATAACATCACCACGCCAAATTCTAATTATTTGTAAATACTTTCAAATTTTGTCTACAGTATAAACTCTGCAGATTCTACCTATAAAAAAAAATGAGCAGGAAAGAACTATAGGGAATCACTAGTAAGAAATGAAAATAAAAACAAATGCAACAAAACATCACTTCTAACAGAAACAACACAAGAAAACACAGCTTAAACGAAATAAAGTGATTCATAGAAAAGGTTCACATCTTTGTAGACCCAAAAACCATGGGATGTACCTGGATAGATTTTCTCGAAATTTCGGCATAGTCTCCCCTGTACATGTGACATGTAATTTTTTTTTTACAACCTGCTAGTACCTGTACATGACAAAAAAAACACTTCATATAAACAACCCAATGCCCCAACACACTACAAAGTCATTCACCACTACTTCATCATTCATACACCATCCGACCATAGCACTTCAATGCCCCAACACACTAGAAAGATGCACCAAAAAAACTTATGTTCATTCATTTCTATATCCAACACCATGTGATTATTCCAAAACAACATTCTCATTACAAGATACAAAACAATAAAAGGGGAAGTTGGTCCTGTCCTTTTTCAGAAACAAAGATAATTCTAAAGCAGTAATGAGTCTTGTAATCAATAATGGTGTATCATTAAATCCTCAATCTCAATAATGTTCAACTTACCATAAGTACTTTTGCCCTTCAGTCTAATTCTTTTTATGTGTCTTGTAATCAACCATCTATAAATGAATACTGGCATTAAATTTAAATACATGCAGAATTTGGAGCATGAGGAGAAAATGACAACTTCAAGGCAGAATTTGGGCTTAAGTTCTCCCACTTGGAAGTGAAATGAATCACTAGGACAACAATATAAACAGGCTGTCACTTTTAAAAAACGAACACTTAATATGATCACTTCCTTCCAAGAATTCAGCTAAATTTTCTGGCTTCAGTTCTACATCTATGGTATTTAGAGGGTTTATCTCAGCTAAAATGCCAGCAAAAGGTGGCAAATTCAAAATTTCCATTCCCTTGAATTGGTGGTGAAGGTTGACTTGGCGGGGAATGACATCTTGAGGGACTTCCCATCTCTGGCAGTTGGAGTCTGTTATTTGGACTCTCAATATTTCATCAGCTTCAAAGCTGCGCAGAAAAGGGAGAAATGATAATGATGATGATTGTGGGCTCATCAATCCTCACTTAGGGGTCCTACATGGTACATGCAATATCAGATCACATGTTTAAAGGGATGTATATATGATAGAAAGTGCACTGAAAAAAAAAATGATTTTCACAAGTCATTCTTAAGAAACAAAATGATTTGATTAGCTGCACATAACAATATACCAATGATATTTTTCAGCTTATTACATATATAGGTAGAGATCGGCAATATCTACTTTGCTTCCAATGGCATATAATAACAATTGTAATTAGTATGTAGCAATCATGAATAACAGCAAAAAAAAATTCATCTTTGATCATCACAAAGCAAAAGGCACTCATACAAACTGTTGTTACAAAGAAACTTCATAAAAGAGATATTCAAAGTGAATCATAATACAGTTCCCATAGAAAATCATTGGCAAAGATTATAGCATGGAATAATTTAAAAATAAATAACTGGCAATAAATTAGCAAAACAACCTCGTCAAGTATAATATAATCCCATATTGTATTATCTTCACTTTCATCATCATGCAAGTAACTGTCTCCACGTAAGGATTTTGAACTAGTCCGTAGAATATCATACGCAGTGAGAAGAACACCCTTATCCTGCAAAAAGAGTCACCTATTTTAGAAACAAGAAGACCCTATCCTAAATAACTAAGAAACACACACAAAGATGACAGCTGATGAGGTTCTAATACCATAGAACATGAAGTAGAGAAAACACAAATGCATGTGAAATGATTAATCAGATGCTAACAAACAAAATTGCCTATTGGAGTGACTGTATGTGAACATTAATAGTATTTGTAGAGATTACTGAGTGAAACCTGAAGTATATATTGAAGTTCATATTGCCGTGTTTTTACACTAGTTGCAAAGTATCTGAATACAAGAACAAACAAGTAGTCATTAGTAAATATTCAAATTTCAAACTTAAAGGGAAAAACACATTTGCCTGTACGGTGTAGAGAATGAGTACCAAAACCATGATAAGTAAAAGCAGAATACTTGGCAATATGAAATAAATAGATAGATTGCATTTTGATTCAACCATAACCCAAAACTTTCATCAATTAATTTATACTTGCATAGTTCTTACTCATCTTTCTTTTTTACCCAGTCCATAACAGTCCATTTAATCAATTCTAACATAACAATCATATAACCATAAAGAGTTAACATAATTTAAAGAAATTAACATACAGTAGCATCTGTAAGAAAGAATAAAGTGAGGTTATAGATCTATTCTCTTTTCTAATAAAGAGAAGCCAGTGTTTGTTAATAAACGGAGGTGCATTAGATGTACCTTCTCAAGTGAGCCACATATTCCTGCCTGCTCATGTTCTTCATTTCTTCAAGTTCATCATGGTAATTGTCCAGCTGCACATAAAACCCATCTATAAGGCCATTTCCATAAACCCATCGTTTGGTAACTATAAGGCATTGATCAGCTAGTTAATAGATTAAAAATGCTGCCAATCATACAGGAAAATTGATATGAGTGGAAGGTCCCCAGTACTTAAGTGCCGCCAAACATAAGATCTTGCAGCTTTCTCTTCCATATCATAACCGCCTGAAATGAACAGAATGCAATCTAAGCAGAAGCAAAGGTCTACCTAGACTTTAAAGCTTGACGCATAAGAAAAGGCCTACCTAGGTAAACTGCAAGGCATTTGGTTTGTACAAAATCCCCACATGCAAAGAAATAGAAGCAGCCCAAGGCTAAGAGTTAGCCAAACAATCCAAAGATTACAAATTTTGTAAAAGGGATGAGTGAAAATTCAAGAGATCATAAGAGTGAGGGGTTGAATTCATCATTGGTGTACCCCACAAATGCATTGGGGTATCATAGCAAGTGTATATCAATGGGGTATCATAGCCAGGTTTGGCTAAAAAAAAAATGTTCATAGCTGTGTGTTATCTCAACAAGTCTTCATTCAATCCTTGGGAAAGCACCTTTTTTCACAACATTGTAATCACTACAAAAACCCTGCAAATTATTCCCATTTACAAACTAATATTCCACCAAAATAAATACAAGAGTAGGTTTTTCAATGTTTCTCCATAGAGAATCTACTAAAAATAAATCCCAGCAGAAATTGGGGTTTTTGAATCAAGAAAAAATAGGGTCTTTTAATCGATTGACACTTTCGGTGAAATTAAGAAGAGAATGGAAGAATTGATGATGAAGAATAAAATGATGTGAATGGAGCTTTTAAGAGGACCAATTACCTTAAAAACTTCTAAAGAGAGAGAAGATTGTGATTGGGATCGTGTGAATTGTTAATACGATGCTGATAACTGATCATGTGAACACTTGGCTTTAGTGGAGAAAGGGCACTTGGCTGAGAGGTGACCTGCTGAAAGGCAGCTGCAGCAAGGAACATTTTCATATAAGATCTCTACTTCCACTGTGCTCTCACCTTCAAGCTCCACTGAAAGAGAAGACGGACCTGGTTTAGACACCTCAAGATTCACCAAAATTCTAGCGTAAGAAAGCATCCTTTGAGTAGCTGTAATTTCATCGAGACGAAGAGGTTTGCCAACCGATTCCGCAATAGAAAGAAGAATATCACTGCTCCAACAGTGGTAGGGGATCCCTTTCAACCGAATCCAGACATGAGCAACTGCAGGCCAGGAGGTCTCCTTATCGCCTGGGGACCAGGGGCACAGAAGAAGCTTCTTATTTCCCATTGTAAGGGGGCTTTGGCAGACGAGGGCTTCAAGATCTTCCTTAGTATTAAATCTGAAGAGGAAGTTTCCAAGTTCTGTGAGAGAGATAAAACAGGGACTGGTCAGACGCCAGGTACTCCGAACCCATTGCGCTAAGGCTTCGAGAGAGGGTCTTCTTCCTACAAATTTTCCTATTGCCGAAAAGGAGAAGGAATCCTTGCTAGTTTGAATCATCTGCTGAGGAATTTTCATGGTAAGTTTTCCATCAATCCAAGCTGGAGGAGGAATGGAAGGGGGAGGAGAAATGAGGACCGGTGAGAAGAAACTTGCATATGATTTCTGTATGGGCCAAGGAGGTAGGGCCTCTGTAGGGAATTTGGGGAAAAGAGAAACAGGAGGCTCTGAAAGGGGAGCACTATGCCGAATAGCTGTAGGTGATACTTCCGCTGAGCCCTTTTGGTCGGTTGGGAGCTGGGTGGGATTAGGGCAGGTGGCCAAGGGCAGAGGAGGGAAAGGGTAGAGTGGAGGTAAGGCTGGACCTTGGCTAACCGAGGGTATGACTAGAACATCGGGTTGGGAGGGGTTAGGAAGGAGGTAGGGCCTCTGCAGGGCTGGGGAAGGCCGGGGGTGCGACTAGGGCATCGGATTGGGAGGGGATAGAAAGGGGGATTGAGTGAACTAAGGCTGGTGAGAAGCTGGGGGAAGGCAGCGACAAGGCGGGTGGAGCAGGGTTGTAAGTCGAAACTGAAGCTGGAGGGATGGTGGGGGAAGGCAGGGGAGGGAAGGATTCTGGCGACAACAGAGGTAGAGACATCGATCACATTCTAATTGAAGGAAGAAAGAAATGCACAATCCAACACAACCATCAATACCCATATCGAGATATTCAAAACAAATGAAAACAGGGGTCTTAAAACCCAGATCCAGATCTTAATACAAATGGAAAAAAGAAGAGAAGAGAGGGAGAGGGAGAAAGACCTATTTGGATATTGAGGATGGCAGGGGAGAGACAGTGAGATGAATGTCCTGGCTGCTGCGGCTGCGAGGAAGATGGAGAGGGCAGTGATGCCTGCTACCGCTGCGAGGAAAATGGAGAGAGTGGTGGGCAGTGGCGTCTGGGGCGTTTCTGCGCACAGTCCGGCGATGGAGAGGAGAAGATGATGGGAGGGTCGAGATGGGTTTGGTGATGGAGCAGAGAGAACCAAGGTCGGTGAAGGGGGTGGGGGCTGTGAGACTTGCGCCGCCTGAGAGAGAGATTCCGGGAAGAGGAAGAGAGGGATGGAGATGAAGATAGGAGAGAGCAGGAGAGGGATGGGGATGTCCTGCACAAGGAGACGATGGCCAGGGCCAGAGAGGGAGAGAACGAGAGAAGGCGCGAGGGAGGGAGGGATGGGGATGAGCGAAATAAAAATGGGATTATACAGTAGAGAGGGGGAGAGTCCTAAATGAAAGCGCCAAAGGAAAAGAGGAGTTGGCGGGTGGAAATTAAGAACAACCGATATAAGAAGATAGATGGGATATCGGTTTTTGGAACTATATAATATCGGTTTCATAACAACCGATATAACATATAGCAAACCGACATTATATATACAGATTATTATATCGGTTGTTTTGTAACCGATATAAAAACAATTGACCGATATAAAAAAAATGAACCGATATAAAAAACCTTGATTGAAGATATTATATCGGTTATATTAAAAACCGATATAAGGCAGTTTTTGCAACCGATATAAAATGTCTTTTTGGTAGTAGTGTGTGTTAATCCTATTACCATTTATGTGCTTATTAGTTGGTTTTTTAGTGTTGGCTAATTCATTGGTAGGACAAGACTCTGGGTCCACTGAGTTAAAATTTATTTTAGAAAAGGACTGTATTTTTGCTCTAAAGAGAGAAGATTGGAAGGAGTTAGAGAATAAAGCCTGGTAGGATTAGAAGTGAGAAGTCTGATAAGATTAAAAGAAGAAAGACTACAATAACATTACAACAAATCACACCACTCCCGACTAACACTTTAGTTGGCAAACGTCGATTTTTTAGTCGGTGAATAGTATTCCCGACCAAAAATATTTGGTCGGCGGTTGGTCGCTGAAGTGAGGTCGAGAAATGAACTTGCCGACTAAAATTAATTTAGTCGGGAAATAAAATAATTTCCCAACCAGTAATTTAGTCGGGAAAGCGTGTATTAGTACCGACTACATAATTAGTATGCCAATGGCTGTAGAAGTTTTATTTGCTAGATTTTTGCCGACTAGATATTTAGTCAGGAATTACTTAGAAACAATGGCCAACCAAATAATTCAGTCGGTAAATATGAAGTGAAATTTCTGACTAAAATATTTAGTCGCAGTTGATCAAGTACCCGTGATTACTTACCGGGAAGCGAGTTGGCGCCAAAAAAAGGACAAATTCGCCGACTAATTTATTCTTTGGTAGGGAAAATATTTGATCTTTCCGACTAAAAATAGATTAGTCGGCGAATTTACTCAATTTTGCCGACCAATGTTTATTTAGTCGGTAATGGTTCGTTATTTGCCGACTAACGTATTTTAGTCGGAAAATTTAGTAGGGAGTGGTGTGATTTGTTGTAGTGTAATTAGAAGTTAGAAGACTGAAAGTATTAAAAAAAAAGGAAGCTAGAAACGATTAAAGTGTTGAATTCCCTGATAATCCAGAATGGGGTCTGCTCGAGCGCCCATGATACAGCTCGAGCGGATGTAATTAGAAAGCCGCAAGATGCTGAGACAGAATTTTGCTCGCTCGAGCGGATGACACGGCTGAGTCTTACGAAAATTAGAATTAAGTTTGTTTCTAATTGTGCTCAAACTACTTGTTTTAGTCATAATCTTCTTGGGCAACTTTAAGCACGTCCTAAAGGCTATTTAAAGGACTCATGGGCTGCCCTAAAATCACACATCTCTCATTATTTTGAATTAGAAGATCGAATTGAGAGAATACTTCTCTAGAGTTTTTGGTTGAAAACTTGTGATCAAGAGATTATCTAGAGAGCAACTTCTTCTACTTCTCTAATAGAAGAGTGGGAATGCCCAGTGGTAAAGGGCATCCGAGAGCCGTTTGGCAATTAACTATTAAAGTAAAGTGAAAAAAGTCTTGATTTAAGAGTATGAAAAGACCGGGGGTTATAAAGGCACAAAAATCCAAAATTCTCTCATTTAAAAAAAAAAAAGGTAAAAAAAAACATCTTCAAGTCACTATAGTCACTAAATGACAAGAAAACCTTTTACTTTTTATACAAAAAGTGAAAATGATTTCTTATCAAGTCATTCGTTAATGACATAACACCATCACATTATGATTAGAACCCCTTATATTTTATTTTCTCTTAATATGAGGCTTCACCTCACTTCTCTCAATATATAAAGTTACCAAATGGATATAAGCAGCGAGGAATGGAGTGTCACATAAATGAGAAGGAAATCAGCGCGTCCCTCGTTCGTTGTTTGATGTAGTGAACAGTGAAATCCACTATTCTTAGCCATTTTTGCATGCTATGCAAGGTTCCGTGATTCTGATGTCGGGAACTAGATTTGCATTGCCTTGGAAGAGGAACCGCGGATGTCGAAAAAACACACCCCGGTAGAGGCAGTATTTTTTTTTACCAGAATTTATGACAAGAAATTTGGATGTTGGATATTTTTTTGGACATGATGTGAAAGCTTGTCCCTGGTATTTGAAATGCCATGTTTCATTCAACAGGATTTTAAATTACATCAACTTAAAAGGTCTCAAATGACCTTTTGGATTTCCTAAAATTTTATTTTTTATTAAAATTTGATATGCTCCATTAACAAATTAAAAGTGAAAATTTTAATTTCAAACTCAATGAGACACCTTTTAAAAGAAATTTGAAATCCTCCACATATGAACTCTTGTAGTTCTTTGAAAGAAACATGCCTTAAATCAGATATCAACTCGTTGCACCAGAAACCAGTAAAGCAAAGTTGAAACATGTCGGTCTGAAATTGACCAATGCACCCACCAAGCAACGAAGTCTTTGAAATGGACCTTCTTAGTTAAAATTCCCGTCTTTTCTTTCAATATCATGCCCTTCTGAAATTGATTATCAATCGATTCTAGTGGATTAGGAGCGTCCACACTTCCACTGCCAGAAAAGCGATTTTTTTTCTTATCTACCATGCATATAATTATTATTTCCCATTCTAGCATCCCATTAGAAATATTTTCCAATCTACCACTCCAAACCTAGCCGGCAAATCCAACCTTGAGCACTGGTCAGCCTGTTTAAAAAAAAAAAAATATGCTGTACATGCATAGGGCCATGACTAACTGCTGATTACACAGTGGCGGTGCTGGCCCCTTCAACCGAGTCTATTTCAGAGTTGACACGTGTAATATTCTGTGATGGGGACGACAACACTGAAGTTGTTCCCTGCCACAACACGTGATGGGGTGAGGACTTTTGTCCTAGGCGATTTTTCAAGGGTGGGCCACTGGATGGTACCATGTATTAAAAACAAGAAGAATAAAAACAATCCATTATTGGAGTCCAAATTAGGCGATCAATGACAGTCCACACTTCTCACTTCTCACTTCTCTCCCACCAACCTATCCACTCTCTCTCTCTCTCTCTCTCTCTCTCTAACAGAAACACATGACATGCATTCAAATAGATTTGCTGATACTCATCATTTGGGATAAGCATTTCAAAATCGATTTTTCAAGGGTGGGCCACTGGATGGTACCATGCATTAAAAACAAGAAGAATAAAAATTTGAGCGTCCACACTTCCACTGCCAGAAAAGCGATTTTTTTTCTTATCTACCATGCATATAATTATTATTTCCCATTCTAGCATCCCATTAGAAATATTTTCCAATCTACCACTCCAAACCTAGCCGGCAAATCCAACCTTGAGCACTGGTCAGCCTGTTTTAAAAAAAAAAAAAAAAAAAAATCTGCTGTACATGCATAGGGCCATGACTAACTGCTGATTACACAGTGGCGGTGCTGGCCCCTTCAACCGAGTCTATTTCAGAGTTGACACGTGTAATATTCTGTGATGGGGACGACAACACTGAAGTTGTTCCCTGCCACAACACGTGATGGGGTGAGGACTTTTGTCCTAGGCGATTTTTCAAGGGTGGGCCACTGGATGGTACCATGTATTAAAAACAAGAAGAATAAAAACAATCCATTATTGGAGTCCAAATTAGGCGATCAATGACAGTCCACACTTCTCACTTCTCACTTCTCTCCCACCAACCTATCCACTCTCTCTCTCTCTCTCTCTCTAACAGAAACACATGACATGCATTCAAATAGATTTGCTGATACTCATCATTTGGGATAAGCATTTCAAAATCGATTTTTCAAGGGTGGGCCACTGGATGGTACCATGCATTAAAAACAAGAAGAATAAAAACCATCTGTTATTGGAGTTCAAATTAGACAATCAATGACAATCCACGCGGCTACTGTAAAAAGAGGAGAGGGAGGAAAGTTGCATGGGCTGCAAGGTGAGGCCTGGAAGGGAGTGGGACAGTCGTTTCGTGTAAGTAGAAGGGAGCTCGGCAGGTTTGTACATGAACCCAAAAGCATTGAAATTCTATTCGCTTTAAATAATTTATCAACAACGTTTTATCTCCCATAGCTCATTCATCAATTTCACACTCAAAGTCACTGCCTTTCCTCCTATCTCCCATGGATCTCAGGGCTAGCACAGTGAACTTAAATGTAATTCCGAATTTGATATCACAAGAGGATATATGTGCTCTCAGTGCTGATACTTTCAGCCACAATGATCTTCGATCCGATGATTCTGAAGAAGAAGATGAGATCTTGGAGAATGATGATGGTGATGAGCATCAATATGAGATTGGCCAGCAATCTCAGTTTCATGGTTATATGGGTGCAGGGCCTACAACATTCGCACAGTTTCAGAGCAGTATGGATGCAGGGCCCTCTGCATACTCTCAATTTCATGACAGTATGGGCGCTGGGACATCTGCTCACCATATGGAGCCTCCAGCTCTAAAATTTATAGATGTTAGCTGGGCCAACCAAGCTGTGGATAGTCAGTGGGTGCAACAACAAGTTCAACTCCAAAATACAAATGAAAATTTGTATATCGGAGCACAATTTGCAACGAAGGCAGAACTGATTTATGCAGTGAAGATGTACCACATTGAAGCACATGCGCAATACAAAGTAACACACTCTGATCCTGGTCGTCTTATCTTGAAGTGCAGAAAAGGAGGTGGCTGTAACTGGAAACTAACTGCAACGATCCCTGATGGGCATGATTTCTTTAGGATTGCGAGACTACAACCTGTTCATACTTGTTCAAATCCTATTATAAACCGGGACCACGCTCAACTTGATTCTAGTTTCATTGCAGATTATATCAAAGAGACAGTAAAAACAGATTTGTCTATTACCATCGGTGCTATTATTGCTGTCATAAAGGCACGGTTCAACTTCACAATTTCTTACAAGAAAGCGTGGCTTGCAAAACAAATGGCTATTACTCGGTTGTTTGGTGATTGGGATGAGTCGTATAGGGTTCTACCAGAGTTCATGGATGCACTCCAAAGATCAAATCCGGGGACAGTTGTTGTCTGGAATTGTGAACAAACAAACCGCCCAAATGTTCAAATGTTCAAACGAGTATTTTGGGCATTTGGTCCTGCAATTGAAGGTTTTAGGCATTGCCAACCGGTGATATGTGTAGATGGTACTCACTTATATGGAAAATATCAGGGGAAATTGCTGATTGCTGTAGGTTTTGATGGGAATGGACAACTATTTCCATTGGCATTTGCTGTAACAGAGGGGGAGTCAAACTCTTCATGGAGCTGGTTTATGGCATGCTTACGAGATAAGGTCACAGATCGACCAGGTTTATGTGTCATTTCTGATAGACATATCGGCATCATCAATGCCATGAAAGATCCCCATCTTGGTTGGCGAGAGCCACTGGCTTATCACCGTTTCTGTATCAGACATCTAGCCAGTAATTTCAACACCGTGTTCAAGAACAAGGAGTTGAAGAATGTAGTCCACAGGATGTCCTTACTAACCCAACAAGTTCAGTTTGAAAAATTATGGGCCGAGATTGACACCATCCATGATGGAGCTGTTACCCGATGGCTACGAAAGATTCCTCCGGCATCTTGGACATTGTTGTATGATGAAGGCAAAAGGTGGGGACACATGACTACAAATATGGTTGAAACTTTTAATGGTGTCTTGAAAGCTGCTCGTGCTTTACCAATCACAGCGTTGGTGCAACTAACCTTCTATAGGTGTAATGCATATTATACCCTTCGTCGACAAGATGGTCAGGCTCGGGCTTTTTCTGGAGCTGAATTCACACCAGAGATAGATTTGAAATTGCAGAGTTTGAGACAACAATCAAATGCATATGAGGTGGAAATGTTTCATCATCAACCAGGGGTATTTGAAGTGAAACGTGCATCATCAAGATTAAGCCATCCGTCCAGGCCTCGACTTTCAAATGTTATTGACTTGGGCAATGCCACATGTACATGCAACGAGTGGTTAATCTATCATTACCCTTGTTCGCATGTTATTGCTGTATGTTCTGCCCAAAGAATTAATCGGTCTCAGTTCGTGGACGGGTTTTATTCCATGCAGAGTTATCTCAATACTTGGGCTCCGATGTTTTTTCCAGTATCAGACAAGTCAACCTGGCCCACTTACTATGGCCCAGTTATTGTTCCAGATCCTAGTTTGCGGAGGAGTAAAAAAGGTCGGCCTCTGTCCACTCGCCTTCACAATGAGATGGATGCTAGGGATGGTGCTCGCAGACCCCATCGTTGTGGTCTTTGTCACACTGTAGGACACACTAAGAGGTCCTGTCCTAATAGGAATTAGTGAATGTTTAATTAATGAATGTTTAATTACTATATTATTTATGTTTAGTTGTTTAATTACTAAATGTTTAAATAGTTCATGGATGTGAGTTTTGTAACTCTGCAAGTCAAAATGAATAGTTGATTTAAAAGTTGTGGTGCCACTATTAGCGTTTTGAAGAACTAATTTTATTAACTTTTAATAGTTGATTTAAAAGTTGTCGTGACCGACGTGAGTTTTGTATTAGTAGTGGGCCCAACCGAAAGTGACATTTTTGCCCAATCTTTCCAAAGAAAAAAAGAACACCCTCATAATCAATGGGTCTGATTTCATCTCCAGCCCAAATAATGAGTATCATCAAATCTATTTGAATGCATGTCATGTGTTTCTGTTATATATATATATATATATAGAGAGAGAGAGAGAGACTGGATAGGTTGGTGGGTGAGAAGTGAGAAGTGTGGACCGTCATTGATCGTCTAATTTGGGCTCCAATAATAGATGGTTTTTATTCTTCTTGTTTTTAATGCATGGTATCATCCAATGGCCCACCCTTGAAAAATCGCCTAGGACAAAAGTCTTTACCCCATCACGTGTTGTGGCAGGGAACAACTTGAGTGTTGTTGTACAATAGGTTGTTGTACAATAGATTTTTTTTTTCTTTTTGAAAACTGGCTTACCAGTGCACAGGGTTGGATTTGCCAGCTAGGTTTGGAGTGGTAGATTGGAAAATATTTCTAATGGGATGCTAGAGTGGAAAATAATAATTATATGCATGGTAGATAAGAAAAAAAATCCAGAAAAGCTTGTCAGAACTCCAAAATAATTAGTGTGGGATGTGTATAGACCTTTAATGGTGAAATGACAAACAGGGGCGGTCCTGAGTTTTCGGGGGCCCTAGGCGAGTTCTTATAGTGTGGCCCTACCCGTATATCCACCGATAAATGATAAAAAAAATAAAAGATAATTTTTTATTATTTGATCGAAAATTAAGTTTAAACTCCTTACCTACTCTTACCGAATCAGAATTGTGTTTTACATTAACCAATTAACACCAAAACTCAATTACAAAAACTAAGCACTACTGAAAAAGTACTAGTCTTCTTGCATTTCTAGCTGCGAAATCACTAATTAAGTCTTCATAATCAAGCTTTTTTTTTATCTTCTGCTGATTGATGGGTGAGATTTGGATGAGGCTGGAAGGGATGAAGGGGTTTTTGACAAAGGGAAGACAGGGGCGGCTAGGGTTTGGCCTGTTTGGGTGTGGCGGTGGGAAATAATAAAATTCAGACCGGATTTTCCGGCCGGATTTCGACGAGTTTTACGTGATTTTGGGCCAGATATTTTGTGATTTTTTGTTGATTTGGGGGCCCCTAATTGGATGCCAAATTTGGGGGCCCCAGCCGGCGGCCTGTGTTGGCTGTGCCCAGGGCCGGCCCTGATGACAAATGTGACATTCAATCTGTCAAAATAAGAGCATTGGTAGGTTTTACGGTTTTAAATATCATTTTATCACACTTCTATCTCTGTAATACCCATACACACTTGTCATGACTTTAATGGGCCAGTTTGCTTGGTGGCAATTTGAGACAATTTCTGACAGCAGTGAGTGGAGTGACATCTTAATTTTCCAAATGCTTAAAGACTTTCAGAATTTTACGAGCAAAAAGTTCGAATATTTTGGAAAATTAAAAGCCCAAAAGCATAAGTTCAAGTCAAAGGAGGAATTCAAAATGCTGTCATAAAATTTGAAAACTCAAAAAATCAAATTCCAAACGCTGCCATCGATCTTCAAAAGCAAGAATCCGAAACAAACACCCCTTAATAATGTAAGATACAACTGGCATATTTCATCAAATGGAGCTGAATACAAGCATGATACAGTCAATATATTAGGAACCTAGGAAAGAAACCCCGTAGCAATGATGAGGTCCCTAGCACTGTATAGATGAGAAGGGTCCTCTGAAAATATTTTTATCCTTTTATTTTATTGTTTAGCGATATGGTCAATATCGAGCATTCTGTGGTGGTTGCTCTCGATTTACAGAACCTAAATAGAAAGTGAGCTTTTCTCTCTTGGTTCTATGGCTGCGGAGGGATTCATTATTGCAGGGTGGCAATGATGGCGGGGGAGAACACTGCTGCTGTTGGGGCTACTCTAGGAGTGGTGGATGGGGCCGGGGGAGGTGGTGAGAGGGAGGATACGAAGGAATAAAGGGCGGCAAGCATGGGGTCATCTTCATCAGAGGAAGAGGGTGGATCGCCATGGAGCGAGATGAGGAAGGAGAAGAGGGAAGGGGAGATGGAGGCGAGGTTGTAGGCGGAGACAAGAAAGAGGGCCTAGGCCTGGAAGTTGTGGGGGAAGGAGGGGATTAGGGCTAGGGACCTGCAGACCCAAGGGTAATGAGAGGAGACGAGGGTGGAGGATCAGCAGGTGGACCTGCAGATTCAACGTTAGTGTCATTTTTTATTTTTTTTTCGTTTTGTCGTCGACCATTTTGTTGTGTTCAGCAAATAGGACAGTTACATGTTGAGGAAAATTTAACTAACATAATGATTGATATCGAATGAAGGGACTAACCGGTTCCCACAAGTAATTCAAATTTTAACGCAAGATTTCTTTCATACTATTGAAGAGTACACCTCTTCCATACACGTACAAATGGATCATGCTAATTGGCACCAAATTTAGATCTATATCACCTTTCCCCTCAAACACAGTTCAAACATGTATATCAAATTTTGGCAAGTTTAGAAACCCTCCATTCATGTAGTAGTTTGGACCTGTCTCTTTTCTTTTATTTTATAAGGCGAACTCTGGCCACACTCCCATTTTTCTTGCCAGCCGAGACCTCTCTCCTTAAAAAATAAATGATTGGAAAGCAAAGCACTATCTGCCAAAGAAATGGAGCATCCTTGGAAAGAAGCAACCCAAGGATTAACCCTAAGCTGATAGCTTAAGATTAAGATAGTTTAAAATTTATTTTTTATTTTACTAAAAAACTCAATAATATTCTTATAATAACACAAAATTTGAAATTATGCTAACAATATTTGCAACAGAATGATATAGTACCATACCCTTGGGTGGCTCCAAATTTATCCCGTATACATTTATATGGATTTAACTGTCACCATCCAGGAAATTAGTCTAGTTGAGTCATAGACCCCAAGAATATTCTTGGCATAAAAAATAAAAGTAAAAAGCCCTTCAATTTCTAAAATTTAATACAAAAACGAATATACGTAACTGTTTAGAAGTCGTTGGCCACAGATATGGAAGGGCAGAAACCATGGTCCTCAATATCCAGAGTCCAGTCACATTCACGCTCTATATATGGAGATTCGTTGCGATCGTTAGTACAGCCGGGCCCCCTTGAGTTTTCCACTATCTACTACTTTTGTTGGCGAAAGATTCCTCGTGAAACGGACCGTCCGTTTTACGCTCTCTCGCTTTCGTCTAATACCTCTTTGTCGTGTTTTGAGTCACGTGTACGAACCTTCAAAAGTTGAAATAAACATCGCAGGGATAGAATGTTGACAACAGAAAGAAATGTCAATGGTAAAGTGATGGTAAAATCTGTAGTCCGGAAAAGGCAACCATTTTAACGGGTTTAATTGACAGGCTTAAAGAGTATATTTTTTTTCAAATTTCAAGTGCCCACGCGCTCACTGCCATTGCCATGCGAGGCTGCCAGGTGCAGCACTCCAACTCGATATGGAACCAGAGATGGTAACTCAATGTGACTCGTAAATGTTGATATTTTGAACCAAGATGGGGGGGGGGGGTGTTTTTTTTTTAGTTCAATGGTCAATGATTTTATGGAGTCTCTGGCAAAGTCGCAATGACATTTTATAGAAGGGGATCACCAGATCTGTACAGCAGATTAGTAATTTTGCTCATTCGATCCTAAATCAGTGGCGTGACGCTCGTAGTAAGGGCATGTCAGTGGCTGCTAATGGAGTTTCAGGAACCATGTCTGTATGGCAAAAACCTCCTGCTGGTTGGATCAAATGCAATGTTGATGCGGCACTTTTTTCCAGAGACAACCAGTCAGGTTTTGAATGTGTACTTAGATATTTTAATGGCTGTTTTATTGCAGCAAGTAGCAGACAGTTGTGGGGCTGTTCTGAAGCAAAGTTAGCTGAAGCTCTAAGTTTTCGTGAAGCTCTTAGTTGACTCAAACATAGGGGTTTTGATAAGGTGATGATGGAGTCAGATGCACTATTGATAATTCAATCGCTGGAGACTGTAGCTGTTGATGTTTCACATTTTGGTTTAGTAATTGAGGATTGCAAAAAATTATTGTTGGAGTTTAGAAACTTCAAGTATGGTTTTATTAAAAGGTCTGCGAATCATGTTGCTCATCTCTTAGCTAGAGCAGCTGATTCTATGTCAGATTCTTTAGTTTGGGAGACTACTCCTCCCTCCTTTATCTGTAACTCTTTATCTTCGGATTTACCGTAATAATATTCTATTTTTCAAAAATATATATATATATGATCCGCCTATATATCATAGCCATCTTTCTTTGACTTTTGTGTTGTGCGCAAGACAGATATAGGACCAAGGAGATCAAACCAGGAGATTTCATTTATATTCAGACAAATATTATAAATATTCAAAAATCAAGATTAATAGAAAAAAAATAAATTCTTCTTAGATTAGGGCTTTAATACCATGCGAAAATTAAGAGCATACATTTCACAAGATATCTATGATGACTTTATTGAGAATATGTTGGTTCATTTATAGTAACAACAATAATAAAGATAATAATATTGATAATAAGAAGAACTTGCTCCTAAAGACATCCCGCGTCCGCATGCGAAGCAGTGAGTGAAAACCAATCTCTGCCCTTAATATAGAAGTCCCGCTACACTGGAGGCCGGACTTGAATTTCGCTCATGGCTCCGTTCACAGTGGCCCGCTGTAGAAAATGCCTCTCAATATTAATAATAATATAACAATAAAAAAACATGGCTGGCCATATCATCCTAACACCTGGAGCAAAGGGTTCAAAGTTTGATGGTTAAATTTTCAAAGGACGATTAATTACAGATCTGACCTTGATCACAAAGGGGCAATGAACAAGATTTACTAGGGCACATTTGCAATATAATTAGGACACCCTTGCAATATAATTAGATGCATGGTTGTTGTCCTCCTTGTCCACGTTGGCCAATAAAATCTTCCACCATAACGTACTCTCCTCTTGAGGGGACTCTAGCATTGGATTATTGGACATCTTTGGTGCTTGGGTTTTGACAGTGGACCGGTTCCACTCAACCACTTCGAATTAGGGGAGAAGGAATGGGGCTTGGGCCTTATAATCTTAGTAGGGACAGCGGCATCAGCAGTAGTAGAGTTGATTGATTTAATCTGAGATTGTGCCCCTTTTGGCATGGTTAGCCTTCCGCTAAGGTGACAGTTCCAGTAGTTCTTTACATCATTTGGAGTTCTTCCAGGAAGCCTACCTGGAATGAGAGACCATCTAGATACAAAACAAACATCATTAGTGGTGCTTAAAACATCGTAATCTTTGCCAGGCGAAAACAAAAATGTTGGATTAAATCAATGAGAGACCATCTACAATGAGAGAGCATTGTAATGTTGGATTAAAATCTAATGTAAATGGTAGGCAAAAATTCTGTTGGGGAATTAATTAGGGCAAAATACGCATGATCAATCACACCACAAGCAGTCACACGACATGAGATATATGTGGTTCGGTAATTGCCTAAGTATACAGGGCTATTAGGATTTCACTATGCAAGAATTACGGAATTTGTTACAAGGATTCCAAACCCTCTAACACTTAGCTTACTCTCTTCCCATAGATCTCAATCTTGCTCCCACATCTGCCCCCACGTGGTTCAGAACCATGGAAGAGAGATAGCTCTCACATCTCTCACTCAGAGTTTAGGGTTACAGACTACATCGATATATATATTTATATCAGTGTTTAATTAAAAATAATGCGAATTGAAAAAAGGTATGTGAGTGTAAATGCATGTTAATAATTTAACAAAAGCAATATTTCATTGGATTTTGTTGCTACCTAAGGTTGCACCTATCCTACCAAAAGGCACCTAATTGACTTCTTCATATGGGTGTGTTCTTCTTCCCGTTGAAGAGCTAAGTATCCAGAGTGCGGAGTGGGAGCGCCGAAATGCTAAATTTTAAAATAATTATATGTCCGGAACGGCTCCGGAGCGTCTATATGACATAGTAATTGTGGGTTTATAAACAATTAAGTAATGGGCACAAATATATCTTATCTATATATTAGAGTATTAAAAATGGAGAAAAATTTTAACTTTCCAATTTAATCACATAAAATGAACAATAATTAATAAGTCAAAATAAATTTCTTCATTTAAAAGATAAATATCAAGCTTCCAGAAGAAAAAAAAATGCACAAAAAAATTAAGGATTCTGCACGGTTCGCTCTATATTCGATCGAACCAAGCTCAAAATATGATTGAATCATGCTCCGAGGACAAATCCGATCCAAAAATACCAATCCAGGTTTTAACTTGTTTTGACTTGACCCATTGCCATCTCACTATGACAACTCTGCTTAAGCCTATCTCATTATTGAGGGCCCGATTGAACCCTACAGGGGAGCCTATCCAATCATTGCCAAGCATGCAAGCATGGCACGATATTTATAAAGAATTTATACTTGAAGCGGGATTTATGTTATATGCTTTGGCAATGGGCGTGATTATTCAATGCCTAAGGTCCCTGTGGCCAAATTTGTTCTTTATCTTTAGCCCCCACAAAAAAAAAAAAAAAACAAAAACAGTTCTTTATTAGGAGTAGATCTGCATAGGTTGTCTTGTAGTACGGCGGCCTTAGATTCACCAAATTCCACATCTAATATCAAATACAGTGCAAACTTTGCTCTGTTTTACAAATTGTTGGTGTCCTCTCAAGGAAGTGAAACGTTCAAATATAGTCAGATGAGAGTGAAACTTTACCCACAAATTAAAACCCCATAACTGCATTAATGAATATAAACTGAGTGATTCTAGTGGATTTAAGATGATGAAAGTAGTGGAGGCAAATATTTTAATGATTTTGTAGCCCATGATTTTGACCAATAAATTTATTCAATGGACATTGGTTGGTTGGGTGACTCTTTAGTCTTTAACCATCAACTTTGGCTGGATCTGCTAAATGTGCTGCCCTCTTCTTCACTCTACGGGGCTTCCAACAGCCAATTTACTTCTGCTAGAACTACTCTCTACTCTCTACTCTAAATATTGCAGAAGATCCTATGCATATTGATCATGTTGGGTGTCTAGGTTGCTTCCGAATCTATTTTGAAAGTGGAGTATTGAATTCTCTAATTGTTATTCTTATCTTGAATCACAAATGCCCATCATTGTTATGGGAACTTGAATTTGGAGAATTTTTAAAGCCCAAATTAAAGTAACCTTATTGGTAACTAGGAGGATGCCCTAATGCGTTAATATGAAATGTCTGGACCTTTCTTTGTTATGTTAAAAAAAAAAAGAGGGTTTTTTCCCTTAAAAACCCCTGTATGAAATAGCGAGTAACTGGGCAAATGGGTACCCATTGACACCTTATAAAACTGTTATAATTTAATCTTACAAAATACATTTGAATTGTAGGTGGGATCTTTATAAAATCATACCAAGGATTCTTTTCTGGGTATTTTATTATCTCCCATTCTTCTTTGTTTTTGCTATTAGCATTTACATACCAATCTTGTTTGATATTTCATCTCCTTCCTTTTCCTATGTTTCCGTAGATATTAATGTGATAAGGAAGACTGCAAGTCGACAAGCCACACAGGTCAATACACGTCAATCACACAAGTGCAGTTTGAGTAAATTCACCAAAAGATAAAAGGAATACGAAAGGTATTATTAAAGCTGAAGATAGTTTCAGTAGAGCCGAAAAACCTATATTTACCACAAAGATGTTTGATTCGTAGCATATCACAATATCATAGAGGTATAAGATATCCCATAATTAGAAGTGAGTCCTTTTTTTTCCTTAACTGTAGGATTACCAAACCACCATCCAAATCATTGGATAGCTGTTAGGGTATAAGAGCTAACATCCCACCAAATTTGAACCGTTGATCTATCACGGTTATCGAAAAACTTGCTTTTAAGCCATTTTTTTTTCAAATTTCTTGATAACCGTGATAGTTCAACTGTTAAAATCTAGTAGGATGTTAGTTCTTACACTTATACAACTATCCAATGAAACGATTTAAATGGTGATTTGGTGGTCCCACAATTAATCGTTCCGGTTCTTATTACGAAATATCATATACTCCTTTAATACCACAGCTAACACTATCCTATAGATAATAGATCAAACAGGTCTGCACTAAATATAAATTTTCCACGCTATTGGAAGCTTTAATACCTTCCGTTCTATAATTGTCCCAAAGATAAGGCAGCACGCTAGTCCACAACATCAGACTCAAAATAATAGAGAAGACAATCCTCAAAAAGATATGAAATCGGCATGCTATGTACGTCATACGATTGATTGGACGACACAAGTTAAAGATTGATTGCCTGTAAATGGAGCTGGTCAGGGCTAAATAGATAGTAGATAGATAAGGAAATTTAATAAATTGGACTGATAGTCGATAGATATGAAAGACATCTGTGGGATGACAACGACAGGAGAGTTTCTACCAAATATATATATAAAACAAAAACCGACAGAAGAGGACAGAGTCGACAGAAGAAGAGGGCCGACAGAAGAGGGCAGACTCAACTTTTTGGAAAATAGAAAAACTATGTAGTGTGTATTTGAGTGTTATTCTCTTTGCCTCCTCTCAACTTTGTTTTTTAATTCTCCTTAAAATAGGAGAGAATTTCTCATATATATTTTAGTATTGTTCTCTTTGACCCACCCTCATTTGGCAACTTTTTTTTTTCTTTGGTTAAAAGTAGAGCTTTCAAAATATAAGAGGGTAATTTTGTCTCTTACTTTTATAAGAAAGACAACTCATCAAACACCAGCTTCCATAGGTTTCTTCTTGTTTGTTTGCTTCCTTTCTTTTCACATGGCAACCGATCACTAAGGCCTTCATTCCTATGGCTATGCTCAAATAAGATATGTATGGTGCACTCAAATAATTTTAATTTTTCAAAAACTCAGATAAATTTTGAAAAAAATCAGATAATTTTACCAAAAATACATAGAAATATGACAGAAAATAGATAAATTTGAACAACACTCAAATAAATTTGACAAAGAAACAAAAAAATATGACAGAAAACAGATAAATTTGAACAAAACTCAGATAAATTTGACAACAATTCAGATAAATTTGAGAAAAAAACAGATAAATTTCCTTCTCAGCAGAAAAAACAACGTGGCTTCTGAAACGAGTCAGGTTGAACCTGACCTGGAACCAACCCGAAGCTGCTGCAGAACCCAAACCCACATCTTCTTCTTCTCCCATTCTGGTTCTACAACAAGAACCAGAAGACACTGCTCCCAGTGGTATTCGTCCTCTCCGATCAAGGCACGACATTAGTGGCGGCGACCCTCCTTCTCCGTCGGAGATCTGTGGTGGGCCATCTGATTTACAGAGGTTTTGGTTTCTACAGTGCTTGTGGAATTGCAGAGATCAGACTCTAGAAGGCAACATTACAAAAGCCTCCAATCTCATATCAACAGCATTCTCAATCTACAACTCCGACCTCGAAGTCTTCTCATCATGAATGAAAGACATAACATACCCATCATCTTCTCCAAGTCAGAAACCCAAGTGGGTCCTTTCCATTTCACCAAAAAAGCCCCAAAATCGTTTCTTTTTTTTCCATTTCCGAAGTAAAAGGTGTAAACAGTAAAGGGATGAATGAGTTCTGTACCTTTTTTCCCTTTCTTCTTTTGTATTTTTAATCTTTTCCAAAGTGGAAACAACCGAACAATAAGTGCCTGGTAAACATCCACCATGTGCTTCTCTTTCGCTGGAAAGAAAGAAAAAGAATGGAAAGTGTGCGCACGAAACCCGATGCAAATGAGAAGACAAGACAAGTGCTTTTGGAAAGAAAGAACACGTGAGTCTCCTTGCTTGGTTTTATTAACTTATGATGCACGAATCCCGAGGCAACACAATTGCAACTTCATCTTCATCTTCCCACTTGTTGCAGAAAACAAACGAAAGAGCCTGATGAAAGCCTTAGATCTATTATGATATAAACCTAGACTCGTTGTAGAAGAAGAGGGATAATACAAAATTTCAAAATTGAAATTTCAAAATTTTATGCCTAAAATGGTTGGAAGGGCAATTTAGTCCTGAAAAATAAAAACGTGTGGGCTTAGGGACCTATGGCTGCAAACAATCTACCTGAATGGACTATAGGCCTTAAAGAGTTTTTCCTTGGACTGGAGGCTGGACACATTCACTTATAGGGACCTTTCGCTAATTTTGCCTTTTTTTAATTGTTTGCCTTTTATTGAGTGTAGAATTCAAGACCTCTCAAGTTTGGCACTTATAACATTCTGAACACATGCCCATTTAAGTCATGATCAGATCTTGAGTTATTAAAGTTCTAATTTAAAATCTAGTACAAATTATATTTAATTCTCAAGCAAAAAACCTCATGTGGCTATAATTAGAGGTTCTTTTGGGTTTTCTACACTATTTTGTTATAATTCCAAAAGGCTTCATCAACTTTAACATTGTAAGTAGTAAAAAGATTTGAGCTCTAAACCATGGGCTAAAGATCATTACTTTTTTGTACATTAACCTTATATGTATAATGATGTTGAAGAAAGTAATTTAATTTTGTTTTTTTGCAACTATAATTACTTGCCGATTTGGATCACGCGTCATACGTAATACATGAAACTCAGAGGTGGGTCAACTCAGATTTTTAATTTTTCCATAAATTGTCTTGGTTAGCTACAAAATACAGTGAGTTTCTCGTTACTAGAAGTACTCTTCCCCCATAAATTCAGTGAGTCTTCCATATCATATATCCATTGGATGGTTCCGACAACAAAAAACACCTTTGGTGACATGAAAAAATGTCACCAAAGGCCCATTTTTTGTCACCTATTATTTTTGGTGACACGGGATGGGGTGTCATTGTATCCATGACACTAAAAGTCAATGGTGACAAAATTTGTGCACTTGTCACGAAATGATGTCAACGGTGACAAAAACATGGTGTCACGGAAGAAAGATTTTCCGTGACATAGTAGGGTGTCACTAAAAGCAATGGTGACAAAAGTACAGGTGTCATAGAAAAGATATCTTTTGTGACAAAAATTGTCACTAAAAGTATTTTTCTTGACAACCAAATGAGTGTCACCAATAATATTACCAGGTTGACACTCAATGGTGACATACTCTTTTTGTCACAAAAAAATACAATCAAAATATTTGTGCCACCCAAATTATCATTTCACACCTGCTTACAAAGTTTCAAATATTTATATCCAAATACACCCATTAACAAAACTTATACCACAAAAGATGCAAACTATCATTCAAATCAAATATCCAACAAGTCAACATTCTAATATCCAAGTTCACAACCCTTCAAAATATTCATCATTCAACAATAAACACTTCAAAGTTAATAGCTTTAACATAACTACAAAACAACCATACAAAGTGTGTCGGTTCAAATTAATTACAAAAATAATTCAAAACAAGTAACTCCATGCATCTTGGTGATCATCTTGGTTAACTGCCAAAAAGTCTTCAACTCCATCTTCGTCATCTTGGTTAACTGCCAAAAAGTAACTCCATCTTGATAGTTACCTACCTGTATAAAATCGCAACAAAAAAATGTAATTATTTAACACTAGAATTGGGAGCTTTCTTCCCTGTACATAAATGTGACATCTATACTATATTGCATGCATTTACTTATTGAGAACTTTTTTTTTTCGTTTTTTGAAGAATGACGATATATTGCATTTACTTATTATAACTAGGAATGAAACTATACCTCGAGATATTCACTCGACAAAGTCAGAGTCTTGATATGTGAAAGACCAAGCAGAGGTTTGATTGGATCAAAAGGAGGAACCTGCAGGGCAAAGGGGCCATTGTAATCAATCATGACATAAACCAAAATTTACTAAAGCCATCAAATTTACCCCAACAAACATTTCCTCAAACCCTCTTTTAAAGTCAAACCCAAAAAAATCCTATTTCAAGCCCTAACCCAATAAACCCCTATTGGAAGACCTTACAGTGAAAACAGATTTGGCAGCTGACCAAGTTCCTGAGGAATTGGACCCGAGAGGTAATTACATGAGAGATCTCTTCAAGTAGAATACAAAAAAGGTAAAATGAAAAAAGTTAGTTGGCAGTGTTCTAGAGTAATCAAAGCAAAATGTTATTAGCACCAACAGTTTATATTGTTTGAATGAGAGATCTCTTACATCTTCATGACACTCCTTAAATTTCCAAATTCTGCTGGAATGTACCCAACAAGATGATTGTTGCTCAAATTTCTACAAGGCAGTTAAAGAATGTCAGTGGAAAAAATGATACAAAACAAGGAAATGAGTTGCTAATAACAGAACTCACAGTGTCAGAAGATGTTCCAAGTCACCAAGAGTAGCAAGAATTGAACCACCAATCATATTATTAGAAATGTCCCTGACGAAAAAGTTCTCAATATTCAGTGGCAGCATATCAGAAAAATTAAGTAGCATTTTTTTTAATTCTTTGATGGTAAGAAATTAAGTTGAACAGTTAGTACTTACAAAGTATCCAAATTATCAATCTAAGACAACTCAATCGGGATCTCACACATAAGGTGGTTTGATGACAGATTCCTGTGAAGGCAATCAACCAATAATACTTATAAAATTCACAGATCTCGTTCATGCTTCAGATCCAATGATTCATCTTTATTAATAGTACTGAAGTGGGGAAAATTATAACAAGATGATCTCTGGACAAATTAATGCTCTACATGTTTAATTTTTTGGAACTAACATGAATAACTAGTTTGAAAAAATCTTAGCAATTTGTGTCAATTACATATTAGCCAAGTGTCTTACCAAATTTCAACATTCACTACAAACCGATGGGTGAGAGGTGGCAATGAAGTATCTAGAATTCTAGTTCGAGAAAGTCATACACATAATGAGAGAAAAGTACACTTTGGGCAAATCAACAGTCAAGGGTTAGTGATTCAACCATAAAAGGGTTAGGTCAAAATGGTTTGGGCTGACATGGTTTCTATGCTTTAAAGTCCAACCCTTATTTGTGACCCTCTTTTGAATGGGTCAAGTAACCCCAACCTGCAGCTGATAACAAGAGACCCTATCTGATCCAGGCCACATAATCAATTCTGAGATAGGTTGAAGAGGTTGATGAAGAAGAAGAAGAAGAAGAACAACAAAAAGAAAAAATTATTGAGTGGGTTGGGTTGAACAAAAGAAGAAAAATTTGATACGAAAAATGGTCCTGTTTGTTTCCATCCTGAGTAACATCCCCAATTCGACATGAACTAGCCCACGTTATGCACATGTGCACTTGTACAAACGCCTGATCTTCTACACTGTGTCCCCTGGTGAGTTCAACCTAAAAAACTTCACAAGTTTATAGTAACAGCCATCATTCAACTTAATTACCTTCGTTGTATTTCATTCTGTGAATATATAAAGATCACTCAAATCAGAGCCATATTCACCGTTAGTTTTTTAGTGACAGCAATCAACAAAATGACATGGGAGATCCCTAAGTAATTTTAAAGCAATCAAAATTCACAAGGTGGATTATTCTCATCCAACCATTTACCCCTTGGGCCCCACATTGCAAGATCTGCTCAATCTCAAAGTAGTGACAGAGAGTTGCACTTAAAGGCCCTACTCACTGGTGTGACTAGTAAACACAAGAAATGATTGATGCCTAGGCCCCATCCCTTTGAAGTTAGATCCCTTCCCATGTGACCTTCATCCATACAAAAACAACCCTGCAATACCCTTTCACAATGAAATATGTCCAAAAGATGAGACACTGGAGGCCCGACCTTGGCTTTATTCCCTTGTCATTACATTTACATACATATTTGAAACTTGAAAGTATGTATTGAATATACATGTGAATTGATTTCAAGTGTCTGTTTTGTCATTAGTAATCATATAGCTAATTCCTATGCAATACACATTACATTGGTCAAAAGGGAAAAGGCGCGATTTTTTTTTCTAGTGTGCATAATTAAATAGCTACAGCCACAGAACATGTGAAGGCAGAGAAAACAGAAAATAGTCATACAAATTCATTGAAAGGAAAAGCAGGCAATGAAAAATATCAACCCATGCTAGCAAAATCCAATCAATTCATCTTCCCCTTTTAAAAGAAAAAAGATTGCAACTTCTTTTTAAAACCCACCAAGAAACCAAGGGATTTCCATGAATCCTTCCCAGTCTTCCCATAACAAAAAATAATCAGCCTTCAGGTCTAGAAAATAAATAAAAATCTAATAGCAATTCCCCATTTTTTTCATTTAATTCAACTTCCCCTTTTAAAAGAAAAAAGATTGCAACAATGAGCACTTGCCAACTGTGCTACAGCCACTTGTTAAATAAAATGAAGAACATTGAAAAGGATCCGAAACTAGCAGATATATAGCAATCCAAACAATACGCCACCTTCACCTCCTCATTCTTCCTTTCTCTTTTTTTTCCTTTCTTTTCTTCTCTTCTCTTACCTGCCACATCCCCTGCATGCTGCCAACTCCTTATTTTCTTCTCTTCTCTTACCTGCCACATCCAATGCCATTGCTTTCCTCCACCTGTACACCCTGCGCACATCCTTTCATCCATTTCTTTTCCAAAACCATCAAGAAATGAAACAAGAACATTTTTGTTGTGATCTTGAGGTCGTCCTTGATAAACAGCACTGCACCACTCATCACCCCAATATCTAAAACAGGGTACTTTGTATTAGTTTGTAAATCTCCCCTCCCATCTCCACCTCCAAAAGATTAGTGCAATAATCAAAGAACTGTCTTTAACCAGTTCAGATCTGAAAAATCTTTACATGCAAGAATATTTCTTACACAGGTTCAGTGCAACACATTCTTTACATGCAATATTTCTTACACAGGTTCAGGTAAGCAGCAAGTTTAAAGTACAAATGCTTGAGCAAAGGATATGACCCAGCAGATGTATGATGTATCACAAATGCACAAAGACATTGTGCAACAAGCGCCAGGTTCCTTCCAAATTATTGTTAGGCATGATAGA
The DNA here is from genome assembly GCA_012931725.1 of Litsea cubeba. Taxonomy (NCBI): domain Eukaryota; kingdom Viridiplantae; phylum Streptophyta; class Magnoliopsida; order Laurales; family Lauraceae; genus Litsea; species Litsea cubeba. The sequence goes on along the minus strand of CM022944.1, from coordinate 157,511,549 downwards.
CAAAATAATTTGATGTTTGATGGCAACCTTGTAACTAAATTTTAAAAGTCCATGAATGGAATGAAACTTAAGTAAAAAATATAGCAAAAGTTCCAAAAGAAAAATGGAAAGATAAAATAATGTTCCAACCTGAATGCAGACTTCTGTTGTGGTTGCCCTCCACACTTGCTTTGCAACAGCATTAATAATTACACTATCTTCTAAAAACACATGCTCAATGGAATCAACACCCCCATCCACAAGATTACAAACCAGTGCCAGTGATTGTTCTTGAACGGGAGGCTCTGGGTTTGCAGGGTAAAAATGAAAATGAAGCTGTTAAATCAATATAATGCCAAATCAAGCTTCAACCACCAATGGAGAAAAGCATGTTTACCATAGATCAGACTTGCCAGGGTCGAAATTGTAAGCTCTTGAAGAATGCAATCTTTTCTGATTCTGTTAGCAAGGAATGCCAAGTTCCTCAAAGCCCATACAGCATTCAACCTGAGTTTTGAATCCATTGATTTTGATAGCTGAACAAGCTATTTAACAGCTCCATTTTGAATGAAGGGACTGATGAGGTTGGATTATAGCAAATCAAAGCATTGAAAAAATTGCAAGGAATCATCCTGCTTAAAGCTACAAAGAGTTGGATTATTATTTATTGTTAACAATATTATTATGCTATTAGTATATTGTATTATTAAAGCATAAGAAATTATTCATTGATCCAGAGACATCCAAAAGCCAAGAACATGAAGGAATAATCAGCCACCATGATTTTTAACAATTTTAAAGTAACCTACACTGGGTAATTTTAAAGTAACCTACTGGGTAATTCATGGGAGATAATCTCTACAACAAAGGCTGTAGTGCTGTACTCTGTAGTGCTGTACTCTGTATATAGAGAGAGATGGCTGCACTGCACAACACTTTCCCCATGATTTCAATGTAAAACGAAATCACACCTAATATTCCATAAAAAAAAATAACTTACGGCAAAAACAAACCCAGAAGGAAGGAAGGCACTAAAATAGATTGTGATCTAAGGGGCACAATCAAGTGCACGGTAAATGCAGGATAACATTTGATAACATACCTTCTGCTTCAAGGAGAAAAGTGTCAAAGAGAATTCTTCCTTGCTGCAGCAAGAACCCATGGCATCTGACAAAAAGATCCCACTCTGAAATCGCACGGTAAATGACAGGATAGCATTTAAATGCAGGATACCTTCTGCACAGTTAATACTAATTTTAATTCAAGTATTCTCAAAAGATGTTATTCAAAGATCAAAACCTCCTATCCATAGTCAGTTTAACTGTGCTCTTTGTCAGTTATAATGGTTTTGGACAGTTATAAACCCTTTAAAAGTTTTATATGGACCTAGCTACCTGTCACAAAGAACTGCCCTCACCCAATATGGCAAACACCATTTTTAGTCTCTGGGCAACCAATTTTAGACACAAATGGATGTTTTCTAGCAATGGTGAAGCAAACAAGCAATTACCTGATAACCCAATACGAATCCCAGTAAAAAAACCTCTCTAAACCTCGACCCAGGAATCACAACCCGTCCAGGCAGCGGAAGCAGAGTATGCAAACCCGGCCTTCCTTTCACATCATCCGAAACCTTCCGAATCAAATTCTTCCACAGCGAATGCACCTCCAGAGCCCAAGCCCTGACCTCCTTACTCTTCACCTTGGGCAAAAACCCCTCCGGCACCGGCACGAAATCCCCCGGCTCAGCCGCCACCAGATCGCTCCCGGCCCCTTCCAAATGCTGCTCGATGAACCCATCGAGATCGCGCGCCACAACCGATCCGTTGGGCGACCGAGGGAGCTTGTCGAAGGCGGCTTCGGCGGTGGAGAGGTCGGATTTGAGGGGAGATTGACGTAGAGCTTGGCGTCGAAGTTGGTGGGGCCTAGGGTTTTGAGGGCGGTGGATTGGAGGAAAGAGAGAGATGCACTTGGAGCGGCCGCTGGAAATGAAAAGAGGGGCAGAGCTTCGAACAAGATTTAGAGAAAGAGGGGGCGCTGGAAATGAATATGGAGTTAGAGCGGGCACAGGCGCGGGAAACAGAAAAGTTTTCAGGGCTCCCTCCACTTATTTTTTATTCCTTCGAAAAATTATTTTTTCGAAAAGAAAAGACTTCCCCGACGAAATTAATGCGCGAACATGTTTTTTTTTTTTTTAAATATTAGATCTTATTGCCGCAATCGAAGCAAAATATGTACTTGAAGCCGCGCACAAAACATGATCGTGGCAAAATGAACAACTTAAAGCAACAGCCATGTTGAAGTGGTTGCAAAAAGAACACATTTTGTCACGGGCAGACACAGGCGAGACAAAATGGGATTTGTTGCCACTAACTCTATTGGTCGTGGCAACAAGTAATATATAGCCACAAAAATACTGGCCGCGGCAAAAGTTTGACGCTAAAAGTCATTCTTTTGGTAGTGTTTGGGTTGTGAGATGAATGGATTTCTGCGGTAAATATGTTATATTTCACATTTGACCCCTTAAAATTTGATGGGAGAGGGAAAGGATTGTTTACCAACGAGAGAATGATACCGAGAGACAGTTTTAGCCTTTTAGGGATTAAGAGATGGAAAGGGAAAAAAGGGCTTGGAGAGGGAAAACGTGGCTATGGAGGCGGGAGAGGAAAAAAATTAGGCCATTGCATTGGTGACAAAAGATTTTTGCCACCAAATCTATTGGATCTTTTGGTGACAAATTTTTTTGTCACCAAATCTCCTCTCTATTTGGCACCTAAGCTAAAGACTTTTCGTGACAAGCAAAAAAAATTTTTGTCACCGTTGTGTGCATTCCGTGACAACATTGATTTTTTGTCACCAAAGGGTGTCACCAATAGTGCATTTTGTTGTAGTGTGAACAAGCAGATATTTTCCACAAATAAATGTGTTAAAATCATGTAACTTAAAATTCTTCTCTATGGACCTGCTATTGAATGTTGTTGGTTATACAGAGGTAACAGAGCAATATAATTCATCCTTTTTACCATTTTTGAGATGAATCTAATAACTAGTTTATTGTTTAAATAGAACACATGATCTTAAAGTCTCAATATTATGTTAACATGTTAGTTTTTTTTTTTTTTTTTTGGTTCTTTCTCAAATATCTCACCACTGTTGGAAACTTTATTCGTAGAATGAAGTGAAGTAAAGGCTAAAATCAAGAAAGAATAAAATATAAATGGATTATGATAATATATTGTCTTTAGTTGTCTGGTTGGGAATTTTTTTTTTTACTTTTTGTATAAAAAGTGGATATTTTTTTATCTTTTAGTAGTGAAAGAAGGTTGTTTTTTTACTTTATTTTTTTTTAAGTAATGAGTTTTTTTAAAAAATATATGTACTTTAATGTAATACTTTGTCTGAAAATTACAGACTTTACTTCACTCTACTCTACTAGTGAAGTTCCCAAAGAGAAACCAGCCCCCCATCCCTTCTACATAAATCCTAACTCCGCCACTGGTCATATTCAATATTTCGTTCTTGTACCAGTGATTTCTAAGAATTCTGTTTCATTATTCATCCTGAGAATGTTTTAAAACCGTAAAATTAAAATATAAGAGCTTCAGACTAGAAGAGAACGAGTCGGTGTAACCGTCCATTGTACGTAGTCTTGGATCAATGGACATGTAATCCATATTTCAACTGAAATTTAGGTAATATGCAACATATCAAATCATACACAATATATATACAAGCGTGTGAAGATGAATAATCATAGCAGTCTTTGGGTATAACCCACGTCTACAGATTACAATAATCATGCTCACAATTGAAACGCTATGACATGGTGCACTTGAATTAATACAAGTACTGTTATAGAACTCACCACAACATGAAAGCAATCACACTGAATGCGTACACACAAAAAAAAAAAATCACACTGAATGCGATCTCAGAGATCAATCCTATCAATTTATTAGCATCACCCACCTTTAAAATTTAAACTGCTCAATATAACTGTCGTTATAAATTGGTATTGACCAATTCCACCTCAATTAGAGTTTCCTGACTTTTGATTGATTACTAAAAAAATATAATTGATTTGATGATGGACCCAACTCTAATTGATGTGAAATTTTTTTAAATATCAAGCCTAGTAGTTTAGATATCCAAGGCAGGTTTGCTAACTTTTATCATCACGTCTCCAAAAGACCCCAAAGGTCGATGTCCATGAGCATGTTATCCCATTCACCTAATCCCCGCCCTTCCATCATCAACCCATCTCCTTCCTTCCTCATCCTCTCCATTTCCTCCATCTCAAAGCTCAGAGGCAGCGCCTCTTCTTTTCCAACTTCCACAGCTTTCGACCGCCATGTATCCTCCTTCTCCTCCTCAGCCAATAGACTTTTCCACCATAACGCACTCTCCTCTTGAGGGGACCCTGGCATTGTTGCATTATTGGACATCTGTTTTAGTTGGGCTTCCACGATGGACGCTCCGATCCCAGTTCAACCACTTTGAATTAGGGGAGAAGGTCCGAGGCTGAGGCCTTATAATCTTAGTAGTAGTACTTGTCGTAGTAGCTTTCATTGATTTGATATGAGGTTGCACCCCTTTTTTCATGGATAGCCTTCTGCTCAAGTGAGAGTTCCAGTAGTTCTTTACATCATTTGCAGTTCTTCCTGGGAGCCTACCTGCAATGAGAGACCACCTGTATACACAAAGGAAAACATCGTTAGAGCTAGTTAACAACATTGTAATGTTGTGTTATGTTAGTACAATATTTGTACTAATTACCTTGATAAGTGGAATTGAATATCGCAGTGTCAGAAAAATTGCCATTGGAAGATTATCGTGTCCAAAAAAGGTTGGAATACTTTCAAATGTGGAGTTTTTTCTCTAGTATTATTGGGGAAATGTCTTAAGTTTATCTTGAAACAAATAAGATAATAAATATGAAAGTAAATAAGGTGTTGTCAAGAAATATTTTATAGATTTTTCCTACCTTTCATTCTTGTTTTGATACATCATAATATTTGTTGGTATTTTTAAAATATTCATGATATTATGGGAAAGTTTACTGCTTTAGGCAAATACTATGTTGTTCTTGTGATGTTTTCAAAATATTTGTGATGCTATTGTTTTAATATGTTTTGTGATGCACTTAGATAGAATATATAATATATGGTACATGAACGTTGCTCGTACTAATTGTTTTTACTAATATTTGCTATATCTTGACAATATTTCAATAATTTCTCATCAAATTACTTGGAAAGATGTTTTCCTGTTAATATTATGGTGTACTCAAAACATCACAACTTTTTTTATCACAATATTGAAATTTGAAACAATATTGAGAAATCTAACAAAATAAAAAAATGAGAAATATTTTAAGAAGAATACATAAAAGTGCTTTATTAACAATAATAATATCTGTAGACTGGAGTTTTCAACATCCCCAAATGTAACTCGAAATTTATTCCCTTGGTAAAACTTTTTGTGGACATTGTTGGGCACTGACACCTCGAACATGGGGTGGGGTAGACTAGAGGGGCATTGTAATTATTGTTACTTTTTCTATGAGACTGATTGATGTGACTTTGTGAGGATTGTGTCTTTGGAAGATGATATACTTGGTTTTTCATGGGATTATATTAATGGTGTATTGGTAGGAAATAAAAATCTATTTTTTGGTAAAAAATAAAAAAGAGGATTTAAAGAAAACACATTAGATGCACTTAAGACGAAAAATGTCATTTTAGTTCCTCTTAGTCTTCTTATCTAGAAACTCATTTTCTTTTTTCCTATTTCTCGAGGGTATTTATGACATTTAAAGGTCTTTTCTCACACCAACGCTGATTGTAACAGCAGTCTCTGAGCATAATATTTTCTCCATTTCTTCGTTTTTGATGTCTAGTATTTTCATTTTTTATTTTTCAAATTTGTAATCCCAAGGGATAGCTCAATTGAATTAGGACTACGATTTACACCCGAAGGTTATGGGTTCGAAACCGCAACTACTACACTAGGACCACGGAAGAATTTTACCTTTTTGGTAAAAATACTAAAAATAAATTTGTTTTGAATTTTTAGACCATCAAAATCAATTTGAATGAGAAGAAAAGTTGAAGAAATATAGATGTGGGCCACAAGGTGACCAAAACGAATTTCATTGGCTTCCATTGTCGTGACTATGTTGGGATCTTCTCCTCTTCAATTTAAATTGTTGCAAGTCTTTTCACTGGAATAATATAGTATATCAACCTATAACCTTACCTAAACTATGATGTAGTGGTGAAAATACACAATTACAAGTAAATGAGGTTTTCCAGATATAACAAATTTCACATTGTTCCCTATCTTATGCACACCTGGGACCATCAATGCATGTAAGAGATGAGGAATCTACTGCCCTAGAACAAAGACTCATGGTTGAGGATTTGTATGGTTTAGGGCTCCACATTGATAAATCAGTGCATATCGGTGTATATAGTGGAGAAAAATTGATATAGGTGCACAAATCTTCAAAGGCAAGGATTTTCAAAGAGTATGGGGAAGATTGACAATAAAAATTCGCAAAATGAGGATTTCTATTTTTTCAAATCTTAGGGATTTCTAATTGCCAAACGTGGATTTTTCGTGACTTTATATAGAAATACAAAATCTTTCCTTGACAATGAATTGGTTGCCAAATGTGAACTTATTTTCTAAAACTATGGCATGCACCCATCTCATTATAAAAATTGACTTAGGTTCAATTCCTGGCCACAACACTCAGGGCCGGCTCACCATATAGGCAGGTGAAGCAAGTGGTGGGGGCCTCACCATGAGAGGGCCTCCTAATTTTGTTGGATTAGTAACATTAACATAATAAAGCTAAAAGAGAAAATCATGGTACATTTGAAAACCAAAACCAGAGAAGATAGACCAAGAAGAAGCAGAAAACACGGAATCACAATAAAAATAAAAGTATTCTAAAATAAGTACGTTTTTAAAGGTATCAAAATCTCGCTGGGAATCATCTGAAATGAATTCAAATGAACTCGAGCTAGAAGAGAAAATTGATCACAATTTGACCCGTTTTCTAATGAAACTGAAATCATCGAAAAATTCCATCATTGAAAAATTTTCATAAAATCATAATTACAAATAAGTCATTTTTTATATAGAAAATACCCTATTTTTCATAAAATGGCATTTCAAATCAATCTTGACTCATGAGGTCCACTAATTAGGATACTATTGAGTCTTTTCCAAACTCATATATTGCTTATTGAATACTATTAACAGTACCTGTTACAGTTGCTTCAACCGAAAGAAGTTTTTCAAAATTAAAGTTAATAAAATCTTATCTATGATCAACTATGTCAGAAGAGAGATTAAGCGAGTTAGCCATTTTATCTATTAAGAAGAAAATTTTGGAAAACCTTGAATACAAAAACTTGATCAATAAGTTTGCATCACAAAAGGCAAGAAAGGTTAAATTCACTTAAAAAAAATAAATCCCTCAACATGCTCTAAAAAAAACAAAAACCCAAAAAAAAAAAAAATCCAAATTTTTTTTTAAGTCCGCCAATGTACTACGCATAGTGTACATTGCCGGTCCCAAGCCCGGATTAACGACGAGGGTTTTCTCATGTCACACATAAAAGTTAGGGGCCTCATTTATACTTTCGCCTGGGGCCATATATGGTCTTGAGACGGCCCTGACAACACTAATGGTCAGGAACTTGGGTAAAATATAGCAACTTAGGTATTTGCCAAGTTATGTAATGGCATGCCAATAAAATAATTACTTTTGCGAAAGCTCATATGTATGGAAAGTTAGGAGATCTTAAGTCCACTACCAAAATCTGAAAAAGCATAAGTCTCCAAGTGACGATAAAAAAGTCATAACAGGAAAAGGTTTTCAAAGAGTAAGAGTAAAAACCCTACGACAATGTTAAAGGCATGAAAAATGGTCATGACTGATGAAAGGTAAAGCCACGGAAGTGTGAGAAAGCTTTATGCGAAGTCATTGATTTGAATTGAATCCACTTTTTTTTTTTTCAACAAAAAGCAAATGAGTATATTAAAAAGGAAAAGGAACAAAGGCCGAAGCCCCAAAAGCTTCCTATCAGCTACAAAGGCATGCTCATCAATCCACTTATACATTTCTTACATCCAAACAACTCGCAAGTGTGCATGCATATATATACACAAGTAACTAACTAATTAACTGCAAAGCATATATATATATATATATATACATGTAAGTAACTAATTGCCATGCAACACGTTATATCACTTGCCTATTGCCCAAGAGCTTATGAAGCCTGATGATGAGATCCACTTCATCTTCTTCGAACTCTCCTCTCTTAATATTTGGCTTGAGATAGTTCAACCATCTTAGTCTGCAACTCTTTCGACACCGCCGAAGGCCTGAAAAGTTAGTCACAAGGCCTCATCACTATTTTTTATTACTATCAAAACATAGTTCTAATAAGCCTAAACTGAGTCATACCACTCGGTAAGTATAGGATTTGATCACGACTAATACCAATTTTTCTATGGATTGGAACTTTATCCCACCCTCTTACATGCATTCGCATTCTATGTTTTTACGTTCACATCCAAGAACTCCAAAACCATTTTGATAAAAGGGGTTTTGATATGTTAGTTCACCTTAAACGCTGTTTTTTTAATTTCATGACTCAAATTTAGATAATGTCACCAGAGTTGTTTGACTTTGGTCAACATTACTTTTTTAACTTTTTTACATCATATCCCATGATATCTTGGGTTAGTCCCGTGATATCATGGGATTTATCAATTTTTATATTATATATTTTTTGCAACTGGTAAATAAATTTATTTTTTTATAGAATACAAAAATTGACATTTTATGAGAAGTAAATATACATCCGGTCACCATTTCTCAAGTTTTATCATTTGGAAGAAAATTTTCCTAAAATGTTGTACAAAATCCATGGTATAATGGGATTTAACAATTTATGTGACATACATTGTTCCCATGATATTATGGAATCCAGAGCAAAAGAGCTTAAAAAAATGTTAACCATAGCTAAGCGACTTTTGTGACATTACCTAAATTTTTATAATGAAACTGGAACATTTAAATTTAAGGGGACTAATATGTTAAAACCCCTTTATAAAATGTAAGAGACTTTTTCGTAATTAGAATATTTACAATTTTTTCTTTTAGAGACCAAATAAATTGAGAATATCAATCCAAAACCAATATAGCTACCAAAAACATTAACCATGATTCAAACTTCAAACACATGATTCCTCACAACAGCTGAATAAACCCATGTTTTTGTGCCACTTCCCTTTGCAATGAGAGTATACTGAAGTGAACCCGACTTACAAAGTAGTTGTACGTACTCTACCTGCTCTCATGGGTACTTGACGCCACTTTCCTTCTCCATACTTTTCAATGCATTTCCTCAGCAGGATATCCTCTTCTTCAGTCCATGTACCTTTCCTCAGGTGTTCCATTCCAGCTGTGAAATAACCCGCGCCCGCGCTCTCTCTCTCTCTCTCTCACTCTCACACACACACACACAAGTGCCCTTGGGTTGTGGAGTCTTGCTAGTTTAAAATTAGGCATCACAGGGTACCCAATTTATATTTGGATCCTAGTGTTTTCAAACCACGCATTGAGGAGATGACGTGCAAGCGTAGTCACCATAATTTCCATACACTCTAGTTATATTAGCAATGCGTTCATCAATCATTAGCCAACTACCAGTCCATCTAACTCAAACAATAGTTGAAAAGGCTCTTCAACATCCCAAGTGACATAATAATGGAGAGATCTGTTTCCTATCTACACTGTCTCCACATCAGCTCTTCCTATATGGCCCATACCTCAGATAATTATCAGAGAGAAAAACCAAGTGATTGCATTTCCTTTAATATTTAGCCAGAATCAAGAAGGATTCAGTCTGTGTTAGCTGTGGATTTATGCTGAGAGATTAATTGGACGGGACTGAAAGGATTTAGAAATATATCCACCAGTCAATATGGATGGTTAGGTTATTCTTTTTCCTTCCTTCATGCAAAAATGAAAGAAAACCACATACACTGCCATAAGCACACAGTTACTCTGACACCAGAGATACACCATTTACACTTACATGAAGATGAGAACTTTATCCCCCAAACAGGAACTGATGGCTAGATGCTAGAGCAAACCATAAACTTCACAACCCTTTATTGCCAATTTCATGATGGTAATTCTAAGCTAGCTCATGAGCTAGAGGATGTAGAGGAAGGGTTGAAAGCCTCCTGTTCCGTGCAGCTAAGAACATCATGAGGCCCAACAGCCTCTCGACCGACTCCCATTAAATCAAGGTAATAAAGGTAGTGTGAGATGTTGTTGTTCATAGAATCAATTTCACCCTGACCACATACTGAATCCCCATATAGAATATTCATCGTGGTCCCAAAACCTGGCACCCTCTTGGCCAAGGTGTCATTTTTCGTGGGTTTCAGTTTCCTACAAACACATCATGTGCTGAAGGTTGCTTCTTCTTCATTGGGGTCATCCACCTCCACATGGCAGCTCGGAAAGCTAATGTTGCATTCTGCTCAAGCTATTCAGGATGGTTCAACAAATCTAACTTCAATCCATCACCAATGATACCATAGTTGGAGTTCCTGAAATCAGAAACCAGATGAAAAACCTGATAGGAGGTCTCCCACTGAAACTTAAATGTTAAACAGTTTTAGTGGTCCCATTCTTTTCAGTTGCATCGTTCCACTTGTTTGGAAACAACATACTTTGAAAACAGAAACCAGTCCACAAATTTTAAGCCCGATTCATAAGAATGAAGGGTTTTTATACTCAAATGCTTTCTTAACCGTTCACAGTGCCAGCCTTGCATGCAGTCATTGTTGGTTTCAAGGCACCTTCCCACTTAGGGGATAAAGTCCTTGGGATTGAGTCAATTAAAGCCATTACTCGTTCCAATCTGCCTGACCAATTATGCAATAACTACCACATAAAACAGTTAACTTCAGAATTATATTAAGAGTATCAGAACACTAATTAATCTAGACTAATCAAAAGATTAAAACAGGCCAAAAACACAGCCCAAATTATTTGTTCTGATCAATACAAATAGATAAGAAGCAAAATTATAGAAAGCAGGACGTTTTCACAACATACCAATACACAGGAATGGCACCTCGACCATACTATTCAACACCAGGGGTGCAGGGGTAAAGGTAGTTTGGATTGCAGTAAGACTGACTTGGGCTCATTTCACGGTTTGTAGCATAGCCCCCACGCATATGGACCACCAGTTGCAACATTGTACCCACCTACAAAGGTTGAAATAGATTAAGATCGCATAAAATTATACAACTAAAAGCAGGGCATCTGTATGGTGAGCAAAGAGAGGAAAGAATCTCATCACTTTTATAAATATTCTATGTCTAAAAGAAACAGAGAGGCCACTATGGTTTTCCAATGCATTCCACCAATAAAATATACACTTGGCAATGCTTCTTTGCAATGCATTCTACCAATAAAATATACACTTGGCAATGCTTCTTTGCAATTTAGTTTTTCATCTGTTTTCCAATGCCTTCGTAACTTCTCTCCTACAATCACCTACAAAATTATGTAAAATCTACAATCACGAAACCTACTAGTCAACTCAACTAGGTAATTGGCCTGAATCTAGTTGACCCACTGGATTGGAAAACTATCAGAATGCTACAAGAATGAGCAATGGGAACCTCAAATCAAATACCACCAATTGCAAATTTGCAATCCAACGATCAAAGTAATCCAACTTATGAATGACATCCATATCAATTGAACAAGGAAACCCATCATCACTAATTCAGCACCCTTACCCAAATCTCAAAAACAAGAACAGGAGAAAGAAAAAATCTTACAAGAGGTCTGGCTTCTAACATGACCTAGAAAAGCAGCGATCTCCTTCATCTGCATCTGCTTCCCGCCGGTACTGGTAGTCCCAAAATCCAACGGCGTGGGCACCTGGCGTGCTCCTCTTGGCGAAAAGATGCTCGAAATGGTAGACTTTGAACAGATCCGAGATGGTGTCGTTGCAGCAGAAGACCCCCTTACATTCCCAACCCTTGTGGCAGATCTTATCCTTCTTCGACGCCCAGCTCAAATCCGCCATTAAAAACACCATGAAAAGCAGCAAAAATGCTACCAAAGATTTTCTCTCCATTATGATGATCATATAACAGATGGAAGTGATTGTTTGAAGGGTGTTGTTATTGTTGTTGAAATGGAAGAGGAATGATGAAGAGATGAAATGGAATAAGGAATATAAGAGAGATGTCGAGAGAGAAGAAAAAGGTGCAGAGGTGAGGGGAGGGTGGTGCTCGACAGGCGACAGCCTTTACATACTCTGCGCAAGGGAGATAGTGAGGGAGACGGATGGATCGAGAGAGATGGGGATCGTGGATTCTCTGCGTTGGGTGGTGATGGAGAGGCTGGCGGGCGAGAGAGGAATGGAGGCGAGATGGGCGACAGCAACGATGGGTGGCCGGCGCTGCGTGCTTTGAGAGGGGTTTGCGCGAGGATGTGAGAGGGACCGAGAGGGAGAGAGATGCAAATGCGAGGGGGAGGCGTCGCCAATTTTGGACAGATGCGAGGGTGGTGCAGGCGATTTGGTTCTAGGGCAGGGCAGCCTGTCTTTTGATTGTTTTTCCTTCAAAAAAGAGATGATGGAATACGATTTGGTTCTGGCGGGCTTCCAAAATCAGAAGACCGGGCTCCCAAATGTTAGGTCCACTCAGCGCTGAGTGGACCTCCACGTCGGATCGGTATGGAAGTCGGGCTAAGATTTCAGTCCATATAGACTTATTGATATAAAAAACTATCTTGCAGAAATTCCTGGTAGAATAATCATAACCACAGATATGTGGACTTCTAGAGGGGGTGATAGTTATCTTTGTATTACTGCACATAATATAGATGTAAAATGGATTATGAATAAATGTATACTTAGTTTTAGTAGTCTTGAATGACGACACAAGGAACTAGAATAAGTACATTTATTTTGGAAAAACTAAATAAATATAATATTAAGGAAAAAGTTTTATCCGTAACTTTAGAAAATGCCAGTAATAATACAGTGGCTATTGAATTAATAAGAATGCAGATGCCACTTGCAGCTTTGATAGATAATTCTATCTTTCAAAACAGATGTGTATGTCACATCTTAAATCTAATTGCAAAGGTTGGTTTAAAGTATATTGTAAGTTACACATATGCTATTAGAGACATTACTAGATTTGTTTTCTGCTCCGCACAAAGAATACAATTGTATGCCCAAATATGTGCGAGGCAAGGCGTATCAGCTATTAAACTGCCTAAAGAGGTAGAACATAAATGGAATTTTATGTATGATTTGTTAAACAAGGCACTTTCTCGGAAAGTTATTTTGAATGAATTTTGTGCTTTTCATGCACAAGAGTTGATGATTAGTGATGAACATTGAGAGTTATATGCCCATATAAGAGATTTATTAGAAGCTTTTTATACTTTAACATTATTTTTTTTCGGGATATATTTTCCCACATCTAATGAAGCTTTTTAAAATTACTTTACAATTCAGTAGATTTAGAGATCATTTTTACTGAGTAGCACTGTTAGAGATATGGAAGAAAAATTTAATAAATATTGGAAAGATGCTCCAATGACATTTTCTTTAGCTTCTGTATTTGATCCTAGGTTAAAATTAAGTGGTGTACAGTTTTTTATTGATGGAATAAATAAAAATATGAATTATATAGATCTAAATGCTTTTTCAAAGATAAGGGCAAATTTACAAGCACTTTTTCAATTTTATTGTGAGCAAATGGGTACAACTGGGCTTAGTATGGGCCACTCAGAAGTCCAGCAGACAGATGTTGATGAGTGGGATGTGTGGTATTCTTCGGGCATGGCATTCAACTCAAGCTCAAGTAACACTGTGATGGAGTACTTAACATCGTATCTTGACGTCGGTATAATACGGGTGCAGGATGCATCCAGTTTTGACCTTTTAGCTTGGTGGAAGCAACAAGAAAGCGTTTATCTGGTGTTGGCCGCCATGGCTCGTGATCTATTGACTATTCCTATGTCTTCTGTAGCATCAGAACATGTTTTTAGTGTAGGTGGACGTGTAGTAGATGACAGAAGAACAAAACTAACTGAAGAAGTGGTGGAGTATTGTGTTTGCCTACGAGACTGGTATTTGACAGATAAGAGGAAGCAAGAGTTGACATCAATTGAGAATTTTGATCCAGTAAAATGCTTTAGTGGACTACAGATCTGATTTTTTACTTTTTCCTTCATTGTAATTTGTAAATATATAAGTTTTTCATTCTTTTTTATTTTTATTTTCTAAAAAGATTGTAAGGTTTTGAAGGTAATTTTATTTAGAAACCTTCAAGAAGTTAAGATCCAAATGGTTCTCTCTTCTCAGTGGAGTAGGTCGAGTTTGACCGAACTACTTAAATATCTTTGTCATTCTCCGTGCTTGTATTTAAATTTTTATTTTTAATACTGATAAGAAAAAAAACTCATATAGCACTTAAGTAATATGTGAGTAAATATCTATAAGTTATTTTGAACCACTCAATCATTTGTTAAATGTTTGTAAAAGTTTGAATTACTTTACTAATATATTAATTAAATATTTAGAAAAAGTAACTATTGAAAAACTAATATGTTTATTGACTGAAAATTAAATTTAAACCTATGTCGAAACGTAACTCTATCAAAAAAAAATTGGAGGTATGCCTGGCATACTCCGCTCCAGCCCTCCCCACTGCGGGCCGTGCCGTGCCAGGATTTTTCCCTGGCGGGTTGGGGCGGGCCACGGTTGGAGCAGCCGGCACGGCCCGTTTGACATCCCTACCTTAAAGCTATCTCTTATATATCCTTTAGCTACTTCGGCTAATTTTTCTACGTGAGCTGAATGTTGGCTGAGAGACTTTAATACAATGGAGGGGGAAAAGAGAAAACAGTTTATCAAGCTTATGGGCAAGACGAGCCCGTTTATGGGTCAGGATTCGAAGTCACGGCCATCTATGGTGCATGGTTTTGGGTAGCCCTATCCATTAGACCACATTATTTGAAAAAGAAATGGATCGTGGGAAATTTTTTGTACAGTAACCTACTATCCTTGATTTCACCCCCTTGTTATCAAAGTTGGTCATTTTACCCAAACATTTTCCATGCAGTCCGTACTGCTGCGCAGTGCGCAGGCCAGAAGGTGTTTTTTTATTTGCGATATCACAACAAATATTGCGATTACAATTTAAGTTGCGATACCGCAATTTATGTTTTGATAAAGTGAGGCTCCACAAGTCCCACCTAAGGTCACTATTAATATTTACACTTGTTTCTACAAGTGGGATTCCTTGTATCCTTTTTTTTTCAAAAGACATAAAAGAAGAAAAAAAATACAATAAATAAGAGGGAGATACATACAAGGTAGGAAACATGGAATGAGTACCTTAGACAAAGATGTGGCAAGAGATTCAATTGCTATATATAACAATGGCCTGAGGTCGACATGCAGAGAATGTGGAACGAGATCACTTGTTATATATGCCAATGTACTGAGCTACACTTGCAGAACATGGAAGCAGAGAACCCAAGCCAGAGATGAAAGCAACGAAACGGAAAGAAGTTATAAACAGAAATGCATTCATTGATTTTTAAACCTCACGTTTTTTGCGATATCACAACATAAATTGCGGTATCCCAACTTTATAACTTGCGGCATCGCAACTTAAATTGTGATAACTCAACATTTGTTGTGATATCACAAATAAAAACATGCCTTCTGGCCTACGCAGCAGTACGGATTGTATAGAGAGCGTCTATGTAAAATGGCCAACTTTGGTAACAAACGGGAGAAATCAAATATTGTATGTTACCGTACAAAAAATTTATGAAAATTTTTTGTACGGTAACCTACAGTACTTGATTTCTCCCCCTTGTTATCAAAGTTGGCCATTTTACCCAGACATTCTCCGTACAGTCTGTACCGCCGCACATACCAAAAGACCTTTTTTCTTGCGATATCACAACAAATGTTGCGATATCACAATTTATGTTGCGATACCGCAATTTATGTTGTGATATCGTAAAAAATGGTAGGTTAAAAGTCAACGAATGCATTTCTATTTATAATTTATTTTCGTTCCGTTGCTTTCGTTTCAGGCTTGGGTTCTCTGTTTCCATGCTCTGCAAGTGTAGCTCTTGCCACATAACAAGTGATCTCCTGCCACATTCTCTACATGTCAACCTTAGGCTAGTATCATATATAGCAATTGAATCTCCTGCCACATCTTTGTCTAAGGTATTCATTCCATGTTTCCCACCTTGTATGTATATCCCTCTTATTTATTGTATTATTTTTTTCTTCTTTTGTGTCTTTTGAAAAAAAGTTAAAATACAAGGAATCCCACTTGTAGAAACATTGGTAGCCAAAATCCCTAGTCGATAGAGACAATGAAGATGATGATGCTTCGTCGACGTCGAACGGACGTTGGCGGCCTTGCGTATTTGCAAATAGGTTGGCGAGGGAGGAGGATGGGGTCAAATTCGGCTGGGGGAGAGAGTTACCACAGTGAAAACTACGGATGGAAAGGGCTTTTCGAGTTGTGATATCGCAACATAAATTTCGGTGTCGCAACATACATTGTGGTATCACAACTTTAGAACTTGCGGTATCGCAACTTAAATTGTGATATCGCAACTAAAAAAAGCCCTCTAGCCTGTGCAACAGTACAGACTGTAAAGAGAACGTGTGGGCAAAATGGCCAATTTTGATAAAGAGGGAAAAAAAATCAAGGAATGTAGGTTACCTTACATAAAATGTCCGATGGATCATTCATTATTCAATAGGGCCATGTCAACTGATTAGATATGTTTCTACCAAAAGAAGAAGAAAAAAAAAAAAAACTGATTAGATATGTCTTAAAACACGTACCTCTAGCTAGGCTGCCAATTTAGAGATGGGTCGGTCAGTATTCCAGATACCGGAACGATCTGGCCCCAGTGCTGCTATAGACAGATAGCACATCATTTTCTCTCCATTGGGCAATATCCTATCTATGCTGCCAATCTGTGAGCCAAGTTGAGCTGGCCCCATTGATTTTCAAAACTGCTGAGGCGATCTGCAAAAGATCCCATCTTACTGTTGTTTGCTTCCCCTGCAGTCTGTCTTTTTTGTTTTTAACCACAGCCTAGGAGGCTGGGACCAAGAGAGCCCACGCCGTAGGAAGGAGAACCTGCAATATGACTGTGTAAGTCTTAATGTGTCAGGTAAGCTCCTACCAACCTGATATTCAGGTGTTTCGTTTTTTGTTTTGCTGGATCGAGGAGTAGACGTTACTCACACTGCCATTTTCCTCATGGGACATTAAATTGTTAAAGAGTTTTTTTTTTTTTTTTCGCCGTAGAGTTGTTATTGTTAGAGAGGTTGTTAGAGTTTCTGCTTGGTTCAATGAGCCAAAATCAAGCACATACAACCCAACGAAGCCAGGCATAAGCTGGGGCAACTTGAAAATCTCAGTTATGGACCTGATTGATAATTGGACCCAGATTCATTTGATTCCAGACCCAAAACTCTAGTGACATGCATAAAGTATTATATATGAGTATTATATTCATAAAACTTTATCCACTCAAGTGGCAGGGGCTTTCCAGTGCCACATAGTAAATCTGGGTTCAACCAGGGATTGCATTTTTCTTTTTTAGTATGCACAGGTGAATTGGGCCGTAAGCCGGGTCCATGTCCAATAGAACTTGGTTGAAGTGAATACAGCCCAATCGGGTCTGGTTCAAGCATGCACCTTGACCTGACCACGCCCAACCTATTTACAACCCTAGGCCGACCATAACCAGATGGCCTAAAGCATACTCTGACGAGCCAAGTAGACCCAGACACTAAGACCCTACATGACCAATCGGTTGTTCTGGGTCCCTACAAAGACACTTCACGTGGGGTCCACAACCCCACTATACTCCTAGAAAGGTTTTTATTTTGATTGTTCATTTTATAATTTTCAAAATACTTTCGTATTTTGACCCTATTGTGATATTCAATCCTTGGATTGCATTTTTATTATAAAAAAAAAAAATATATATATATAGGTTTTGATTCGGCCTAAGTTGGATCGATGTCCAATCAGATTCAGGTTTAATGAATACAGTGAATTGGGTCTGGTCTGGGTCCGCCGTGGACCTTAACAAACCCGATCCATTTACATCAAAGCATGCCCAGATGACCTCAAGCTAAGCTCTGACAAGACCTGCAAGCCCAGACACCTAGACCCTGACCTACTCAGCATTGAGTAAGCAGAATCTTGCTGAAAGAGCATGCCTTCAAGAATGGTGAGTCTGCATAGAGGAAAACTGTGATGTCAATAAGTCATGAAGTGCGGTGGAGATTAGTGACTTCTTGTAGATCTGCAGACCACTGCAGTGGGAATAATTGAGAATTGAACGATGAGCGGAGATCTGCATAGACCTCTTACAGTGCAGTACTGGCGGAGCCACCATACAAGGTATGAAGCTGAAAACAAAAGACAAGCAATCCTTGAAAAAAGACAGTAGCAAAAAAAAGTGACAAAAACGCCAAAAAGGTCTAACAGGATCCAAGTTCAGGAGGCTACAGTGATCTGATGTTGCTCATGGTGACTCGAGCACTGAGGCCGCCAGGGTAGCAGTAGGAGTGCCTACATCCAGTCCAGCTGGGCGGTTAGAATGAGCATCAAGCGATTGTGGGTGGTAGAAAAACGCCTGTGTACAGGTGTGCCCGCGACCTGTATGCCTTGAAAGCTTCATCGATATGGGGGAAAGCAAAGGGAGCCACTGCATTTGGCAGGGTGTCATAAGGCAACTATATTAGCCAGGTTTTGAATGATGAAATCTAAAATGACGGTGAGATGTGTATTTATTTTTTAAAAAATATTAGTTTCATGTTCTATAAAAAATAAAATTATTTGCTAATTGCATAAAGTATATGATATAAAAATTGATAAATTCGATGATATTATAGTATTATCCAATGATATTATGAGATATGGTGCAAAAAGGTAAAAAAAATAATGTCGACCAAAGTCAAACAAGTTTGGTGAATTATCTGAATTTGGGTCAGAAAATTATAATACTATATTTAAGGAGGATTAATATGTCAAACAATAACTTAAGATATCGTAGGGTAAATGTCGACCAAAGTCAAACAACTTTGTTGAATTATCTGAATTTGGGTTAGAAAATTAGAATAACTATGTTTAAGGAGGATTAATATGTCAAAACAATATCCTAAAATAGCATAAGATAATTTAACAACCACAATCTCCCATATATATATATATATATATTCTCTATCAGTTTGATCCTGAAAGTATCACAGAACATAAAATAGAAGAGCTTCGTTTTGTAAGGATATGGTTTTATTCAAGGCTGGACAAATATCGCTATATTCAGATCATGCCAACTCTTGGAGTAAAGGCAATAAAGTTATAGGGTTTAGATTTCAAAGGAAGGCCCTGCTGATGAATAGAGCTGGTCTCAATTACAAAAGGACAATGAACTAGATAATTGCATATCAGCCACATGCTATTAGAATCATGATTCACGATAATAGCATAAAAAGAAATTACTGGTAATTTTTCCCCGAATATTTTGATGTATATAAAATACCGCCAAAATTTAATATATTGCAAACTATTTTTAAACATGAGAAAAATTAGGGAAGAATCTATACAATTGCTTTGTGCCTATTTCATCTGTACTTTTTTTGTTATATCAGTTCTCTAAAATTCAACATAGTCTTTTGACATTTTACGGACAACATTAAGGAGAAGAAAAAAAGATCTTTAGATTGCTATTAACATGATATTTTTGAAAGTGATAGTAAATACAATTCTTGTTGCACTAATTTCGAAACACTCTATAATGTTGGAGAAATAAAATATAATCTAAATACAAGGTGCGAATTCTATTATCAATCAAATCCATGATGAATCCCATTTGGCAACGAGATGTTTATTTAAAGAGGATTTTACCAAAAAAAAAAAAAAAACAGCTTAGATGTCCGGTGGGCTCAAAAGATAATTTTAGCCTCCATTACACTAGATCACTCACTTTTCACGAAATGATATTTTCTTTTTAGCACTTTCAACTAACGTTCCTAGCGATCCTAGTTTTATAATGTTAAGGGTCGCTAGGGACCCTGCAATGTATACGAAAGTAGAACAAAAGAGGATTTTTTCCCTCTTTTTCGTTGTCCAGGTCTTCTTCGCCAAGCCGTCTGCGCCTTTGTCGACGTTGTGGTCCCTTTCCTCGTCAACCTCCTCTGCCTTAGGCGACGTGGTGGGTGTTCCGGATATACTATCAGTGAGAAGTCGTAGGCATTCTCTTCCTAGGAAAGATGTCCTGGGTTTCAAGTTAACTTGTGCCTTCTGTGTGGTTTCAAGAATGAGATATGTGGAAGTTTTTAATGTATTTGTGCCTATATTTTCAACTCAAGAAAGGGTTGCAAAGGATTTTTTATGTTCAAGATTTGATGATCCATAAGTGAAAAGAAGCAAAACAAGGATATCTCAAGAATACTGTTCACGCTACACTAGTTTCATGATTGAGCATCGAAGCTCCTTCATCTTTTTTCTAGAGTCTCTGATTACTGATTAGAGCGCTAGCTAAAATAGATGGGGAGGACTGAGGAGAGATCTTGATCATCTTCTTCCATGGATTTGAGCTCCTTTTTTCCTTCATTAATTAAAATTCAGTAGTATATATGTTAATCGTACACTGACGTAGAATGGAATTAGCTGCACATGTGGAGCAGCACGATTAGCCCACTTCAGGTGATCCAGTTCCGGACTCCTTGGCTTTTTGGCATGCGAGAGTGACTTGGAGGGGAAGCAAGGCGACCTATGAGACGGGCGTAGACGATTTGGGAGAGATGATATGTCCCGTTGACAACGAAAGAGAGAAAAAATCCTCTTTTGTTCTACTTTTCGTATACACCGCAAGGTCCCTAGCGACCTGTAACGTTATAAAACTAAAGTCGCTAGAGAGGCTAATTGAAAGTGCTAAAAAAATATCATTTTGTGAAAAGTGACTGATCTGGTGCAATGAAGGTTAATATTACATTTTGAGTCCAATAAACATTTTACATACAACATTGAGAAGAAAAAAAAAAGATTTTAGATTGCTATTAACATGATATTTTTGAAAGTGATAGTAAATACAATTCTTGTTGCACTAATTTCGAAACACTCTTTAATGTTGGAGAAATAAAATATAATCTAAATGCAAGGTTTGAATTCTATTCTCAATCAAATCCATGATGAATCTCATTTGGCAACGAGATTGTTTATTTAAATTTTAAAGAGGAGGAATTGAATGTTCGAAGAAGAAGTTAAGGGGTCGTTTGTCTTTTACGCGTGGGATATGTAAATACAATTTACACATGTAAAAGATGAATATTCAAATTTTAAGTATGTAACGTTTACACATGTGTTTCCATTTACAACGTTTGTCTAATAACACTATTCTCACATCATTTGACACATGTAATTCATTTTTCTATGTTTGTTTCAATGATATGTGTATATGTAACGATTTTGTAAATGATACTTATTAATCATTAAATTGTATTCTACTATAATGATATGAAAAGAAGATAAAAAATGTCTGATTTATATCAAAGTTTTCAGCATTTAGATCCTTAAAAAAGAACATGTTTTTCAACATGAAATATACTTTTCAAAAATAGATATTTTTTTTCTATCAATGATCACCTTTAAAAAAATGCATTCCAACATGTTTGGTTAAGGAAATAAGAGTTTATAGTCAGATGGTTAAGAAAAATAGGATTATTATTAATTTTTTTATAAATTAATATTTAGTTTAATATTATCTTAATTCATTATTTGATTTGCATAAACCTTAACCCATGCATCTCACCGGTTTTATGTTAATATTAATCAATTATAGAAAGTTCTTAAAATGAGTATTTTATTTCTAAGTCCAATTATATTAAAAGTATCACAAATTTATTATGGTTAGATAAAATTACTTTTATACATTATTTTTGAATGATACCATAATGTTATATAAAATACATTCTTCTTTTTCTCTTACATTCATTTATATATATATTTAAATATTTTTAAAATAATAAAATAATAATTAATTTTAGAAAAGTCATTGAGATATTGGAAGAAAATTTAATAGGATAAGAGAAGATAGAGAATCAAATTCTGAAAGAATAAACCTACAAAGTAAATAGATTTTATAAAGTTTTTTTTTTAATAACAAGGCAAGAGATATAAATAGAGAGGTTACCTTCATAAAAGGGGATGAGATGAAGTGATGGTTTTTATTAATAGGTTTCATCGGTCTTGATGCAGCTTTTATTATTATTTTGTAAATGCGTTGGAGGGGGGTTTCGAACCCAGAACCTCTTTGATAGAAATACCTCTTTTATTATTATTTTTCTAAATGCGTTAGAGGGGTTTCGAACTCAAAACCTCTTTGACGGAAACTACCCAAAACCAAACCGTCCGCCTCCCAAGTGTATTCTTTGAAATCACATGTACTTTTTCCCATCTGAACAGGTGTTCAAATCTTAACACACCATTTACACATCTGATTTACACACAAGATGCGTAAAATCTTGTAGACAAATATTATTGATGCGTAAATATTACACATATTCATCATTTACATATATAAATGAGTGTAGACAAACCACCCTAAATATCAGTTTACATCAAACTACATGGCATCACTCTCAAAGTTGGCTCGTTGGCAGACGGTCAGGTTAAATGGGATGCTGACGCGTCCTGCCACCTCTGTCTGTAATTGATGTAACGTTTTCTTCTTGTGGCTTTTGATTTCTTGAATCCTCTGACACTTTATGAAGTGCTAGGGGTCCATGTTTTTTTCTTCTTCTTGTGGCTTTTGATTTCATGAATCTTCTGACACTTGATGAAGTGCTAGTGGTCCATGTTTTTTTCTACTTGTAAAAAGTGTGGTCCCTGTGCAAATTGATGGAGGCAGATCAAAGTTGGTGGGGTTCATGCAAGAGAGAGCTATAAGTTTAACCTCAACTTGCTTCTAAATAGCATGAACTTTTCAGCAAAAGCTCTTGAACTTAGATAATGATATTTATATGAGAGAGGTGATGGGATGTGCCCTGTTGTATGTAAGGATTGAATCGGGTCGATTTTTGATATATAACAGTTAAGGAGAAGGTGGAATCGAATTTGAAATCAGAACTATATATAGGGTGGGTCCGGATATGAATCTAGGTAAAAAATAATATGGAAAAAAAATTTATAAGAAAAGATTTTTTAAAATAGAGACAATGTGTTGGGTCTCGGATACACGGCTTTAAACCATGGTGAACCAGAACATGACCCTTTTAGGTTACGGTTCCAAAAAAATGACTCGGACCCGGATCCATTTACTTAGCGGGGCTTAAGTAAGGACTCAAACCCGATTTTTAAAGGTTTGGAACCTCCTGATAATCAGAGAATCGGTGACCCATTTACATTCCTAATTATATGGAATAGGCTTACACGGAAAAGGAAGTTCCCAATAATATGTATTTTTTTTAACCCCAGCCTACACGGGAAAGGAAGTTCCCAAAAATATGTATTTTTTTTTTTACCCCAGCCAAAGGGGTGTTGAACCCATGAGATCAGGGCCCACACATTTGGAAAGAGAGCTCGCACCACACTCATGTGGGAAGAGGGCAGCATACCCAAGTATTAAGCAACTGATGACTTAGAGATGAAGTTGCTAACCAACTAAGCAATCCTTGATTTTCCTAAAAAATATGTTTTTGGTGACCTTAAGTTTCCTGGTTTATAGTCTATGTGGACCACAATAACACTATACAGTGGGATTGTGTAGATAATACAATGAGATGTACACCTATTATAAAACATTTCAAATTTCATTATAATTAATTTTCATCATGATGAAACGCTTTCTCTACTTTTTTAAACAATAGGAAACATAATTATTTAGCCTTCATTTCTGATAAAAATCCAAATGCAACATTTTCATAAATTCATAGTGTTAATTTTTGTTTATTAAGGATAATTTAGCTATCTATAGAGTACAATAAAGATCATTAACTTGAATAAAAATCTAATAAAATCTCAAGATGAACAAGCGAACTTAGTCACAGCATAAATAAAAACTAATCTAAGATGTTATTAAATTATTATTATCATAACAAATTCGATCTTCTTTTTCCTGAATATCCAACACGTATTTAAGAAATATGAGAAATTCAATTTAATGATGATTTTCTATTTAAAAACTGCAGGAAATTCAATTTAATGACAATAGTTGTCACAACTCTTGAACATGCATGAGATGTGGAAAGTTTTGGTTTGAAACCTTATACCCTTGACATTTTAATATTTGCTTCTTTAAGGCTATAGGCCACACAACAATGCCCACTGCCCTTTTTTTTTCCCAGTTTTACATATATTTATGCATTTTTTTTCAAAGGTTTTAAATCAAAAGGAACACTAATCAGTTGGACGACAAAAAAAAAATAAAAATGCCCCAATGGAATGAAATTGGAGATTTTTAAACAAAAGGGTTTTGAATTGCTTTGGGCTCTAAGGGTCTTTTGGATGAAAATAAAAGGCGAAAAGGTATTGTAGAAGAGTGTTGCTATTGGCACACAAATTTTTACTTTTTAAACACAAGGAATTTATCTTTTTCTTATTATATTCTTATCCCTTTATGAAATGACCAAAATATTCATTATCCCACAAAAACTCAAAACATATTCTCTTTTCACACACAATCTCATCTTCTTCCCTAAAAGATTATCTCACCTTTTCACTCTCCAATTCATCTTCCTTGGGCAATAGACACAATCTTGTCTTGATTTTGGGGTGTACCTTGATCGAATTGAAATCGTTTTAGGGAGTGAAAGAGGGAAAGACAAGTTTTAGGGAGAAGAAGTGGAGAGTGAAATGAGTGGTTCAAGTTGGAAAGTGAAATGGGTGGTTTAAGTATGAAAAGATTTCGTTCCTCACTCTCCACTTCATCAAGACCCTATTCTCTTTTGTTAATTTTTTTCTCACCTAGAACGAGTTGCAGGTTCCCGATATGTACGATCTTTCAGGTCCGAACATATGTCATAAGTTCGGATGTATAATTCCAAACATAATGCATCTGTTCGGACCTATACTTCCAAACACCTGTGTGTGGGAAGAAAGAGGGAAATGGAGGGATTGGTAGTTTGGGAAATTTTAGTGTGTGTGGAAAAAACTAATGTAATTTTTAAATTATAGTAATGTGTGTAGAGAGAATTTTTGTGGAAAAAATAAAAATCTGTGTACCAGTAGAATTTTCCATTGCAAACGGAGACACAATTGTCCAATACATCGATATACCTACTTGTTTTCTTTACCTGACATCTAGATGACTTTTGAGTTTGTATGCATACACACATGTAACTAACTAAATACTGTAATTAGGTGAAGACAAAGATGGGACATTATTGACATTCCAAAAATTTGGTTTACTAAGGTGATGGCTGGGTATTCAATATCAATCCCCTCCTTAATTCATTTTCCAACAAAGGAGAAATTAATTGATGGCCATTTATGGATCTTTATCTTTGTTTTTTCAATTTTAGTCACATTTAGAAATAAAATTAGGCCCTAAAAGCAGTTAATTGAATAGTAGAAGCTTTTCCAATTTTTTAGAAGGGCCTCTTTTGGCATCATTCCCATGCCAAAAATTTTCTCCATGCTTAGAATTGGTTATTTTGAGAATGTTTTCTTCTTAAAATGGATGGTGAAGAATTTGTATGACAAAATTTTGTAAAAGTTGTTTTCAATTAAGAAAAAAATTATTAGAATCTTGTTTGGCAATATTCTTGAACTTGAATGGATTTTTTATACGTTAATACAATCATTTATACATTGAAAAGTAAACTAGTAAAGTTAAAAAATTCTTAATAGCTAATGAATGGTTTAGCAACCAAAAGTTTTTCTCAACATCATGCAATAATATAAAAGTCTATACCTTCACCTTTTTCTGAAAACCCGTGAAATAAAAAGTATAGAAACTATTGATTTATTGTTGTGTGGGGAGATTTCCAGAGCACCGGATTAAGCTAATCCCAGCCATCAGATGAGACTAAGCACTCTCACGTGCTAGCCGCGTGCTACCCACGTGGCACCAGACTCACCTCGGCTAGCGAGGCAGAGGCCTCGGCCGAAGTCAGACAGCTCCACGCCACTAGCGCCGAGCTCAGCCACCCCCTACGTCTCCATCTCGGCTGAGAACTCCACCTCGGCTGAAGGAGCCGAGACGGGAGCCGAAGCAAGAAGAGACCTCCACTCGCACCCCTCACGTCGCCAGGCGTGCGAAGGAGCAGGGGTACGAACTAGTAAGACAGATGCGACATCCATCCGTCCACAATCTTCGCTGGATCACTGACAAGGCGGCGTCCATCGGCTGAAGCCACATCAGGGCAAGGCCCGAGGGCAGATCCGATGCTGCTCCCACCGCCAAAAGCACCCAACACGATCTGGCCCAACAAGACGCGCATTTAATGCATTGTGGGCTGATCCGACTGACATTAAATGCAGGGTGGGCTGGATTGGACCGCATTTATTACTTTGCGGGCTTATCATGACTCCCAGTCAAATCACGGGACACGCACCAAGGTGTCCTCCAAAAATACAAGCCAAGCTTCTATAAATATAATCCCATACCACATGCAAGGCACAACACAACTCATAGAGCTGTTACTCTGCCTCTCTTCTTCCTCTCCTTCCATTGTTCCAGTTCCTTCACTGACTTTGGCATCGGAGAGCCTTGCGCCGCCCAGGCCAGGGTCCTCTGACCGTGTGTTCTTCCCTTTCAGACTTTCGGACGGCATCCAGTCATCACCACCATTGGATAAGTCCTCTAAGACTCCCCAGTTATTGTGGGTCATTATTTTCTGCACCTACAATTGGCGCCGTCTGTGGGAAAGTAATATCCCAACCTTCCCAACCTTCCCAACCTTCTTAACCTCAATCTCTCAGAAGCCATGCCTCCGAAAGCTAGGAAGGGCGTAGAGTCCTCAAGAGCAGCGCTCGAGCTGCCGCCACCGTCAACGGACGTCCCTCCTCAAGGGCGCTCCCGCACGGTGCATGGCACGGCTGCAGGCGAGGGCCGCTTAGGTTCTCAGCTCTTTGTCGAGTTCCCCTTCCAAGAGGGACTCGAGCCCTCGATCTCAGCAGAAGAAGTCATGCCACCCAGACGTGATGAGCGTCAGCATGAACGTCCTCGGAAGGACAAAGCCGTGGCCGTAGGAGAGACGCGCCACGTTCAAACCCCTGCCACTGGAGGGGTTCTCGAAGCCCAAACTGCTCTCCTCCAGAGGCAAGAGCAGCTGATTCGCGAGCTCCAGCAGCAGCTGAGGGCAGCGCAAACCGCCTCCTTGAGGCAGGTCTCTGAGCCTCAAGGGAAAAAGAGGGACGCCCCCAGCAGGGCAACCTAGCCTCCCCGCGAGGACCTCAGAAATCATCTGGACCATAAACGAAGCCAGATTCGTGACGAAGGCTCGAGCAACAGCCGGAGTCACCGTAGCCGCGATGGCCGAACTCACAGCCATCGTAGCCCGAACCACTCCAAGCGAAAGCCAAAGGCCCAGACTCCAGAGAAGGACGACGAGCAGGAGCGGTTCGACAAACGCGTCAGGCTAGCTCTTCAGCACAACCTGGACGTGCGGGACCAGAAACAGATCTGTGGTCACACTGATCTGGGGGGCTCACCCTTCACAAAAGAGATCGAGCGCACCCCCTTGCCCAGAAAGTTCTCCGTCCCGCGGTTCGTCCCCTATGACGGACTGTCCGACCCATCCGCTCACCTCCGACACTTCTCCCAGAAGATGTCCATCTGGGGGAACGAGGGTCACCTAAACTGCAAAATCTTCTCCTCTAGTTTGGGTGACCTCCCCCTGAGATGGTTCTGTTCTCTCCCAGAGAAGTCAGTTTCCAGCTGGAAGGAGCTCCAGCTCTCCTTCTTAAAGAAGTTCCAAGCTTACACCGTCGTCCCCAAGAAAGAAGGGGACCTCCTCGCCCTGAGAATGAAACAGGGCGAGACCCTCGCCAAGTTCACCCAACGATTCTGGGCGGTCTGCAGCCAGATCGAGGGCACCAGGGAGGAGATAGCAATCTACGCCTTCCAGCATGCCCTGATCTCCGGCCACGACTTGCGGAAGGACTTGGCCGGGAACCCCCCAGAATCCATGCCAGAGTTGATGTCCCGGGTAAAGCGCTTCATCGCCCAGGAGGAAGATGAGATCCGAGCCCGGGATCAGGACGGGCATCCGGAGCCCGAGCACAAGAGCAACCAGCCTCGGCAGAGAGGCGGGGAGCCCTTCCAGAAACAGGAGCCCAAGCAGGCTTGGGTCGCCAGTTCGGCGATGCCCACACCACCCAGGTCTGGGGGCAGCAGGAGGCCAAGGCCTCACGCCAGCGCCTATCAAGGCATCAACGTCGTCTTCAGAGAGCCGATACACCAGATCATGAACAAAATAAAGGGTAAGCCGTTCTTCGAGTGGCCTCAGCCCTTGAGAAATGAGCCCACCAACGGCATTCGAAGCAAGCTCTACTGCTCCTACCACAAAGGTAAAGGACACAAGACCGAGGAGTGTAACTCTCTGAAGTGGTACCTGGAGAGACTCGCCGACGAAGGCCACCTCCCAGAATTCGTCAAGACAGAAGATGCCGGCGGCAGCGGGGGCCGAGTTCACCAGAGCACGGCTCGGGACCCAGACAGCGAGGACTCCGAGAAGATCATCAACGTGATCCACCTGGCATCCTCGGTTCCCTCTCCCTCGTCTCGCGGAAGCTCGCATCGCACGGGAAGAAGGTGATGGAAGCCGAGCTCGGACTGGCCTCCAAAAAAGCTCGCTGCGGCCGACCTGCGATCTCTTCTCTCAGACGAAAATCTCGGGGGAATCCAGCTCCTCCACGACGATTGAGGCCATGGCCAGGGCCATGCTGAACTCGGCAGGCCCAGACAGGTTCCCCCTGATCGGCGCCATCACTGGCCACGACCGGATGAGCTTCCTTGACGCCTACAGAGACTGCCGCCGAGTCACACTTCACAAGCCCGACGGTCTCCCACCTCGGCAACACCCCTCCTCGCAGAGCTGATCGACCAAGGCCGAAGTAAGACAAACCTGGCAATGGAGCTGGAGCTGGCGGACAAGCGCCAAGGAACAATAGCCCTGCGTCTGACCGATTATCGACAGCGGTTAGCCAGAGCGTGCAATCAAAATGTCTTAAGTGAGGTTCTCCCTGGGAGAGCCGGTTCTCAAGGAGACCCCGCCAGCTGACAGCCAAACAAAGGAAAGCCGGCCCCGAGCTGGCATGGCCCGTTCGGGGTGGTCTCACAGGCAAGCCACTGCCGAGATCGTGGAATGCGTCCTGCCTGAAGAAATTCTGTTTCTAAAAAATGTAGCAAGTCTCAATCAATGAAAGCGCCTTTTGCCCTGTCATCAAATCTGTGTCATCTCTCCTCACATGACTTCGGCAACTCCGGGTCCACCGCCCTGGAAAAGGCCTCGAGTCCAAACTCGGTCGTTTCCTAAAGCTCCGGGTCTACCGCCCTGGAAAAGGCCTCGAGTCCAAACTCGGTCGTTTCTTAAAGCTCCGGGTCCACCGCCCTGGAAAAGGCATCGAGTCCAAACTCGGTCGTTTCCTAAAGCTCCGGGTCCACCGCCCTGGAAAAGGCCTCGAGTCCAAACTCGGTCGTTTCCTAAAGCTCCGGGTCCATCGCCTTGGAAAAGGCCTCGAGTCCAAACTCGGTCGTTTCCTAAAGCTCCGGGTCCATCGCCCTGGAAAAGGCCTCGAGTCCAAACTCGGTCGTTTCCTAAAGCTCCGGGTCTACCGCCCTGGAAAAGGCCTCGAGTCCAAACTCGGTCGTTTCATAAAGCTCCAGGTCCACCGCCCTGGAAAAGGCCTCGAGTCCAAACTCGGTCGTTTCCTAAAGCTCCGGGTCCACCGCCCTGGAAAAGGCCTCGAGTCCAAACTCGGTCGTTTCCTAAAGCTCCGGGTCTATCGCCCTGGAAAAGGCCTGGAGTCCAAACTCGGTTGTTTCCTAAAGCTCCGGGTCCATCGCCCTGGAAAAGGCCTCGAGTCCAAACTCGGTCGTTTCCTAAAGCTCCGGGTCTACCGCCCTGGAAAAGGCCTCGAGTCCAAACTCGGTCGTTTCCTAAAGCTCCGGGTCCATCGCCCTGGAAAAGGCCTCGAGTCCAAACTCGGTCGTTTCCTAAAGCTCCGGGTCCATCGCCCTGGAAAAGGCCTCGAGTCCAAACTCGGTCGTTTCCTAAAGCTCCGGGTCCATCGCCCTGGAAAAGGCCTTGAGTCCAAACTCGGTCGTTTCCTAAAGCTCCGGGTCTACCGCCCTGGAAAAGGCCTCGAGTCCAAACTCAGTCGTCTCCTAAAGCTCCGGGTCCTGGACCCTGGAAAAGGCTCCGAGCTCCGACGCTCAGTCGCTTCCTAAATTCCTGGTTCATACACCCCTAAAGATCGCACGGCCGAGATCTCCGATGCTCTGGGTTCGAACACCCTCGAGATAACGCCGAACTCAAATAGCCGAGATCACGACAAAACTCACTTCGGCTCAATCTCCCCATTTCGGCCAAGGTCAGCTTTCGAAAGAAGAGCAGTGCGAGCATGGAAATACAAAAATGCAAATGTACACGGATTGAGCGAACACAAAACTCGCCCCTTCTTATTCATTGTAATTGCTTCATTACATGGAGTACAAACATGAAACAAAATACACAGAAAGGCTCGTGGCCCTCCGAAGACCCAAAAGAAAGCAGGCTTTGAGACTACTCTTCACCGACACCGCCCGCCGACCGGAAACCTTCGGCGGAAAGGCTTGTTGCATCCTACCCCGAGGTCTTGATATCCCACAAGAAGGAGGGTCTGCGGCATGATTCAGAACCGCCCCCTAGGACGAAGCAGGACCCCCAGGCGCCCGGTACCAGGAGCTCTGCAACACGCTTTGGCTGGTCAAACCAAAGTTTGCAAACAAGAGCCCCCTCCTGGGGCGTTTCTAGTCCTACCCTTCGCCCAGAACCTTGCGGAATGACG
This sequence comes from Litsea cubeba, assembly GCA_012931725.1. Taxonomy (NCBI): domain Eukaryota; kingdom Viridiplantae; phylum Streptophyta; class Magnoliopsida; order Laurales; family Lauraceae; genus Litsea; species Litsea cubeba. Next base: position 157,480,433 of record CM022944.1, on the reverse strand, counting down.
ACAAGGCCGCCGAGCGCAGGGGGCGCCACCAACCCAAGGCTGCAAAGATTCCCATGCAACCGCACCAGGGAAGGCTGGCCGTAGACCCGCGTTCAGAGAGCGCGTAGCCTACGAGGACCATCTTCAGAGAGCGCGCAGACTGCGACAGGCCTTCCCCCTCGGAGGAAGCCATCACCTGGCACAGGAGTTCCACCTGGGTCAAGAGCCCATGAAGATCTATTAAGCATGGCTGCCAGGTTGTTTGAATATCCCGGTTCCCTCGTCCCTTCCATGGCAGGCCTGCCACTCCTATTTATAGGAAGAGCGGGGGGGGGGGGGCCCGATCTTCGAGGGAAATTATGAGGTGAAGTCTCTCACGTCTTGCGTGGCGTGCTAGACTTCCCCCATACTGACCAGCGGCTCCGATGATACCACGTGGAGCCATCCCCTCGTTCCCCTCAACGGTCACATCACCATGCCTACTGCTGTACAAGATCGCCTCAGATACGGAGTATCAGCGTGAATACCGGAAAAGATCGCCCGGGATACGGAGTATCGTCGCAAGCACCCAAGAAGATAGCTCGGCACTCAATTCTAACGTGCCATCACAGAAAGCACCATGCCGAGCTCAAGCACGGAAGTACCGAGAGACAGAAGTAAAAGGACGAGTGGTCAAAGAAACTTTCAATTGCATTAAAATCCTTGTCATTACATTATGCAGCAAATACAATTGAAGGAAATAACAAAAAGCATAAAGCAGAGAAGCGAATGTCCCGAGGTCATGCCCGGTTAGACCCACGGGCTGCAGCGTCAGAAACTTCTGGAGGAGCAGAAGCCGGCGTCGGGAGTGGGTACGGCGGAGGCTCCCGGAAGGAAGGATGGTCCTCAGAAGCCCCGGCCTCCTTCAGGCCGGCACGCCATCCTTTCACCCAGGCCTTATCCCTCACGACGAGGACCCTTTCCTTGTAGTGGGCGGTGACCTGCGCTCTGGCGTCCTCGAAAGCAGCATCGCACTCCGACTCGAGCTTCGCCTCGGCTTCATCCGCCCTCTTGGATTCGGCCTGAAGCAGGGCCGCATAGTCGTCTCCCATCTTCGATATGGAAACCTCGAGCTCGGCCACTCTAGCTCTCTCTGCCTCGGCTTCTCCCCTCGCCTGCTCGAGCTTCGCCGCGTATTCTCCCTCCACCCTGGCTAATTTCTGGGTGACCACGTCTAGAGACTCTTGCAAGCCGTTCTTCTCCACGGTCAGCTCGGCAGCATCCATACTGTATCTGCAGATCCTGTCAGCAACCGCCATGGTCTTCTGTGCCGCCTGTGAAAGAGACGGGGTATACGCGTTAGATCCAAAGGTCATAGATGCCGAACCGCCGGGTTGGCGAAAAGCAATGCAGAAAGATTTACCGTGAAGTTGGACTGCAGCATCGACAGAATCAGCTTCTGGTCGCTATACTTGTCCAACTGCTCCATGTCCCGGGGGAGGGCGCAGGCTCGCCCCAGGGCCTCGAGGACCTGGGGGTCAATCCTGTGAAGGACGCGATCCTCCATCGTCATCGGTCTCCCCGGCCCAAGCATAAAGCTCGGCTCCCATAGCGGCGGCCCCTGGGGCAACGAGGCAGCGGCCGAGCTGGGACCTGCATCGGTTCTCGGCATCTTCAGCGGCCGAGCCCCCTCCTGCTCAACTTCGGCCGGAGGCGAACGTACTTCTAGACCAATGGGACTAGGGGGTGCGGGGACTTCTGCAGCAGCTGCAGGGGAATTCATTCGAACACTCGGAGGCTCAGGGGAATTCAGATTCACAGACCCATGGGGGGCTCGGGCATCCTCCTCTCCGAGCGCCAAGGCCTCGAGGTCCTCAAAAGACAAGCGCCTGGCGTGCCTCATCTCGGAACTTGGCGAAGGAGATCGGGCGGTCCGACTCGACTCCCTTCCCGGGACCTGGAGAGGTCTCGATCCCGACGTGGAAGCGAGAACGCCAGACGTGGCCCTAATGTCAGACGACGCCCGCGAAGGCTCCTCTGCAGCCTCCGGACTGGCCTGTTCCTACCCGACTTCGGGACCTGCACCTTCACCTTGGATCGGCTCTACGGTGCCCCTCAGATACCCACGGTATCTCTGCTGATACCCTAGCAGCGACCAAGCCGCCCTGCCGTCATGGCCGCTGTACCGCTTTACTAGGCGGAGCCAGGCCTCGTTCCTCTTCCAGATGTAGCGGGCGGCCCGTTTTCTCTCCTTCAAAGCTGTAACGAACAGAAGCGTTAGCGCAGCGGAGCAAAAAGAAACTATGAAAGACAGAGAGAAGGTGTTTACTTGGAATGGTCCCGAAGTGGCGAGGGACTTGGTAGCCTCTATCGGAGTCGGCCACCCCGAACTCCCAGTTTCCCGAGACATACAAGAGATCGTCTCCGGCATACTTGCTTGAATCCTCCAAGTATCGGACAAAGCCGTCCCGGCCTGGCTTTGCCCGGAGATAATAAGCATCTCCGGACTTGCATATATCATATACGTCCTCAATATCGAAGACGCCGAGGTTAATGCCCAAAACCTCATTTAACCTAGCCGTGCCCATCACAATCTTGAAGGCATTTGGTAGCAGCTGGCAGGGGCAGAGGCGCCATTGACTGAGACATCTCCTGAGAAGGGGGTGAAGGGGAAAACGGACCCCACCTTCTATCATAGCCACTAGAGGAAACGGCATCCAACCCCCCGAAAAGTCGCGAAGGTTGATGCCGTTGGGATCCTCGCCCCTAACTTGGACGTCAGCAGGGACCCTAAAGGCCGACCTAAAGCCCTCGATCGCTGCCTCGCCCTCTAACCAGTGGCTATAGATTCCCATTTCTACCCCAATCCAAGGACAGAGAAACCCACAGGAGAAGAGGCAGGGCAGAAGGAACTTACGGGAGCAAGACGATGACAGTGAGCGGCAAAGAGACACGGCCTCAGCAGCACACCACTTCTCAGACGAGTTTCCCTAGCAGCAGCTTATCCTCCTGTGATTCAGAATGGCAACAGAGAAGAAGACGAACCTCGATCGCCCTATATATATCGCCAAAAGCCCCCCCCCCCTTTTCCAGAGGACCTAGTTGGGCGCGCCAAAGGGGCATCTCCTAGAGCTCCGCGAGAATCATTTCAAACATTGATTGCGTCCCTGACAGAACGGCGCGCACGATCTCGAAGAGACAGACGACTAACCAGAGGACGACACGCAGAGCCGTCAACCTGTCTCCAGCATTGAATAAGGGACGCCAATTATTGCCTCGATTATCCCAAGCGACCGTGAATCAGGGCCGAGAGGAACTTCCTCCACTGGGTGAGCACCGTCACATAGCTCCCGACCTCACGGCACTGACGATCTCCGCAAGGTCAGGAGCTGGGGGGCAATTGTGTGGGGAGATTTCCAGAGCACCGGATTAAGCTAATCCCAGCCATCAGATGAGACTAAGCACTCTCACGTGCCAGCCGCGTGCTACCCACGTGGCACCAGACTCACCTCGGCTAGCGAGGCAGAGGCCTCGGCCGAAGTCAGACAGCTCCACGCCACTAGCGCCGAGCTCAGCCACCCCCTACGTCTCCATCTCGGCTGAGAACTCCACCTCGGCTGAAGGAGCCGAGACGGGAGCCGAAGCAAGAAGAGACCTCCACTCGCACCCCTCACGTCGCCAGGCGTGCGAAGGAACAGGGGTACGAACTAGTAAGACAGATGCGACATCCATCCGTCCACAATCTTCGCTGGATCACTGACAAGGCGGCGTCCATCGGCTGAAGCCACATCAGGGCAAGGCCCGAGGGCAGATCCGATGCTGCTCCCACCGCCAAAAGCACCCAACACGATCTGGCCCAACAAGACGCGCATTTAATGCATTGTGGGCTGATCCGATTGACATTAAATGCAGGGTGGGCTGGATTGGACTGCATTTATTACTTTGCGGGCTTATCATGACTCCCAGTCAAATCACGGGACACGCACCAAGGTGTCCTCCAAAAATACAAGCCAAGCTTCTATAAATATAATCCCATACCACATGCAAGGCACAACACAACTCATAGAGCTGTTACTCTGCCTCTCTTCTTCCTCTCCTTCCATTGTTCCAGTTCCTTCACTGACTTTGGCATCGGAGAGCCTTGCGCCGCCCAGGCCAGGGTCCTCTGACCCTTGTGTTCTTCCCTTTCAGGCTTTCGGACGGCATCCAGTCATCACCACCATTGGATAAGTCCTCTAAGGCTCCCCAGTTATTGTGGGTCATTATTTTCTGCACCTACAATTGTAATTCCTGCATAAATTCAAAAGGGCAGTTCCAATGGCCTTAATTTCACTGCCTCCGGCTCAGACGTTGGATGTTGGGTTCTTGAATTGGTATCTGAATTGGAACCCATCTGAGGAAATGATGAGGACAAGGGGTTTCTGCAGTTCGGTAGGAGGGCGAGCAGTGAGTTGAGGGATTGAAAGAACTAAAGAAGGAGAAGAAAAGGAAAGCAAAGGTGATTGAAGAGGCAACGACGATGCAGGTATTTAGTGAGGAGAAGGAAGATCAAGAAGAAGCTGTTGATGGGAGTAAACATGAAGGGCATCTCTCTTCATATTAATGATTTGAGAGTAATAGGATTTCATAATTGGATTGAAAAGATATTTCTCTCTCTGAGTGAATGTTTGAGAGGAAGAAATTTGAGGAAGGCAAGATAAAAGAAATATAAGATTTATGGGTTCTATGACTCTCTATCTCTCTGGATTGGCCTTGCCCATGGGAGAGCTTTGTGGGAAAAAGTCATCTCGAATGTTGATAGGATGGAATAGCATCTTCATGTTTTAACTAAACAAGAGATTCAGACCACTCTCTTCTTTAGGCAGATGCTCGCCAGACCCAACGCCCTTCTACATAACATAATAAGCGACAATGGAGCCTTTTCTTTTGAAACGGCAAACTAAAGCAGACAAACTCGGGCTTTTCTCTTTATCTCATTATTTTGGAAATGCAGAAAGGTTTTAAAAAACTATGCCAAGCATATTCTTATATTCTTTTAGAATGACCGATCAAAAAAATATATTCTTTTAGAATGAAAGGCCAAAATAATTTGAGATCAGCCAATATACCAGCAGATACATGAAGGTTTTGGATCGATCAAGAGAAAAACAGAAAGGCTTTGGCATTTCCAAAACCGGCCGGGTTTCAAATAACTTAGATCTCTCTCAGAAAGCGGCCATAAGCCTATGTTAAATTTTCAGCGGCTTTCCATGCTACTCTCTCGAGTATTAATATTGAAGTGAACAAGGTTACCTGCAGTACTCTATCTGCCTTGAAGGGAACTCGACGCCATTTCCCTTCTCCAAACTTCTCAATGCATTTTGTGAGAAGAATATCTTCTTCTTCCGTCCATGCACCTTTTCTCACACCAAGATTATCCATAGCACCCGTGAATGTGGACTCTTTTAATGACTAGTGCAAGCTTAAGAAGTAGTAGTACCCCATATACAAATATGAATCCTACTGTTTTCACGCTGGACATTGAGATGATCTCTTTAGAAGTAGTAGTACCCCCATGTAAAAGGAATCGGATCTCATGTTTGGTCCAAATAGGGAGTTGGACCAATTAGGAGGTGCCACATCAGGGGGCGGAGGCGGGGGCAAAAGAAAGAGAATATTTTCTCTTTCTTCCGCCTGTGCGTGGCCCCCTGATTGGTCCAAACAGAGGATCCATTTCCATATAAAAATATGAATCCTGTTGTTTTAAGGCCGGACATTGAAACGATCTACGTGGCAAGTGTCTTAACTACAATTCCATTCATCAATCAATAGCCCGCTTTCAATAGTTCTAACTGACACTGTAGATAAAGTAGCTCTTTTGGACATTCCCAAAGAAGGAAAACTAAGGTAGCGTTTGATTCGCTGGAATGGTTATAGGCGGGTATGGAATGGAGACCGGAATGAGTCTGAAATGGAATGAGGCATGAATAGGCATTTCCATTCCAGCGTTTGGTACGCTGAGGAATCAACCCAGTTGATTCATGTTCCTGCATTTGGTACGCTGGAATGAGTTCTGGAATGGAATAAAATTTACATAAGACTGACCAAAATGCCCTGGTTGGATTTTTATTTTTGGCTCAGTCAATGTATAGATTATAATATTATTAAATAGGTGGGGCCCACACAAGCTCTTCTATTTTATAATCTTATAATAATAATAATAATAATATAGATTATATTATTATTATATAGGTGGGGCCCACACAAGCGCTTCTATTTTATAATCTTATAATAATAATAATAATGTATAGATTATATTATTATTATATAGGTGGGGCCCACACAAGCTCTTCTATTTTATAATCTTATAATAATAATAATAATATAGATTATATTATTATTATATAGGTGGGCCCCACACAAGCTCTTCTATTTATAATCTAATAATAATAATAATATAGATTATATTATTATTATATAGGTGGGGCCCACACAAGTTCTTCTTTTTTATAATCTTATAACAATAAAAATAATTTATATATTCTATTATTATTATATAGGTAGGGCCCACACAAGTTCTTCTATTTTATAATCTTGTAACAATAATAATAATGTATATATTATATTATTATTATATAAGTGGGGCCCACACAAGTTCTTCTATTTTATAATCTTATAACAATAATAATAATGTATATTTATTATTATTATATAAGTGGGGCCCACACAAGTTCTTCTATTTTATAATCTTATAATAATAATATATATTATATTATATTATTATATAGGTGGGGCCCACACAACTTCTTCTAATTTATAATCTTATAATAATAATAATAATAATAATGTATAGATTATATTATTATATAGGTGGGGCCCACACATGTTCTTATTTTTTATAATCTTATAATAATAATAATAATGTATATATTATATTATTATTATATAATTGGGGCCTACACATGTTCTTCTCTTTTATAATCTTATTATTATAATAATAATGTATAGATTATATTATTATTATATAGGTGGGGCCCACACAAGTTCTTCTCTTTTATAATCTTATAATTATTATTATTATAATAATAATGTATATATTATATTATATTATTATATAAGTGGGGCCCTCACAAGTTCTTCTATTTTATAATCTTATTATTATAATAATAATGTATAGATGTGAAGAAGGGTATTTTGGTCTCAAGAAAAAGTAGAAAGGAATGAAATGGCCATTCCTTTTCATCCCGGATGGAATGGTCATTCCTTTACATAAGGGAATGGGATTCCGGATGTAATGGTCATTACGCCACTTTTTTGCGAACCAAACGCGGTAATGACCATTCCGTTGGAATGACCATTCCATTCCGACCGCGAACCAAATGCTACCTAAGAGTAAAGATTCTAGTTTCCTACCTTTTTATGCAAAAAAGTATATCCAGGGCAGATTTTTATGAGTGTTTGAGGGTCAAAGGAAGAGCTCATGGGGGCACGTTGTGGGTCAAAGTCGACCAACCATAAAAATATGCCCTTCATACACTTTTGTTGCATTTGTTTTGAAGCTTATTCAAAAAAAAAAAAAAATTATACCCCAGAGAATGGAGTTGGGACTCAAGAGAGAGCTCACATATCATGCCCAAAAAATCTCAAACAAGCTTTAATCTATTGAGTAGAAAAAAGGATTTGGAGTTTAACCTATTATTTCCATTTGATGTTATTAGGTTTTCTTTTTTCCATTGAATGTTATTGGGGTTTTTATTTATTTTTCTCCATTGGATGTTAATAAGGGTCGTTGCTTTGCTGGAATTCCTGAAATTTATGTCTGGTCACTGTATGAGATTTTCAAAAACTAGAATTCTGAAATGCTATTTAAATTTTTTTTATTTCTAAATTCCCCATTTCTTTTATACCTGAATTCTTACCTGAGAAATTCTGAATTCCTGTTTGGATGGACAGCTGAAAAAATCCCCACTTGGCACGAATTTTATAGAAGCAGAGATTTTCGTTGGGAAGAGACGTAGGGAATTCCACTAGCCTCAAAGATACAAAAGGCCTCCTATTTAAAATGCAAAAAGTCTTCTTGGACTAACTTTCTGGCCAGAAAGTTTGTCCAGGTAGCATGGCTGTTTAAAATGGGGAGGGATCAGAGCCTCATGTTACTCTGATGAGAATATGTAATATATCTGGTATTTAGATTACAGCGAGACTCACCCATAGAGATGTATGAAGAGTGGCTTCCGCTCTTGAAAATGATTGGCTATGCTTCGAGTTCGAGCTCGAGCTCACTCATGGTTGGGTCCAACCCATGTGTATTGTGCTTTGTGCAACCCATGACTAGACCTGGGGCCCTTAAACAGGCAGTGGTGATAATTAGATCATGGTCCATATGGAGGCCACACCTGACCCATGAGTAGACCTTCCAATATTACCCAACCCGAATACCAATTCCCAATGTTTGATATGGATCCAGGTGGAACCAATACAAAAGCCTTTCCTTTCCCCCCTCCCTCTCTTCTGCTCCAAACATATTCCTCAAGACCTTCTATGACCAAAAATTACTTCACTGCAAAAGAGTAAATAAAAAGATCACAGGAACTCAGCAAGCATTGAAACCGAAGATTAGGGGAGATCAGCTATGTTGATAAGAACACTACTCGCGAAAAAATCATTCCCCAATATGAAAGCTGATCCCCAAGGCGTGACCGATTAGGAAGATATAAGCAGACCTGGCTCAAATGATAAACTCCCCATTAACATATATTAATCAGATTTTAGAACACAATCAAGCCTGAATTAACTCCAGTTTCTATTAGATAACTTGTATGAATGGAGAGGGAATGGAGAGGGGGAGAGATTTTTTTCTTATTTACTCACACTGCCAAAACTATATCTGCAATTCAAACTTTTTCTCCTTTTTTTTCGTTTTCTTTTCCTTTTTAATCACTAACATGTATTGTGCATATATTTTAATTGTGCACAACACAATTAAAATATATGGTCTAAGTCATGCTAGATGCTGGCTTACACCACATCACCACCACACTTTCCTATGGAGTGTAGTATCAGATAGAACCAAAGCAAAAGATTCAACACCGCATGTTTGACCATGAAAGAAAAAATTAGAACAGAGAGCGGGGGAAACTCTGTAAATATACCATTGGTGAATTTTGTACATTGCAAGCGGCAACCTCTTCTACAAACCCCTGCCACCAGAGTAGAAGGAAACCATGTGTATACATATCTATATCTATACATCATATACAGGCAAGCGTTCCTCGATGGAGACTCGACAGATGGGACATTTCTTGCATTTCTCAGAGCACGTACTGCAAAATTGTAAATAATACACAAGTAAATTACAAGGGTAGAAAGACGGAAACAAGTAGAACTAGGCTAGTGTGTCTAACAAATGGAAAATGGTCTTCTGGGTATGATACATGCAGAAGTCTGCCTGGCTGCAACCCAAATGTGAACTGTGGATCAGCCAAGCTATATCCCATCAGCCACTTGGTCTCCAGTTCAAAACCAGGCAAGAACCTGACTTGGCCATCCACAGCTTTTAAGGGCATTTAAACATATCTTAAACATACCTGCAAAGTATACGGTGCCTACATGGAAGTAACACTGTGGATATCTCTCCCTCAAAGCAAATTCGACATAGGACCTTTTCCTGAACAATGAACAAAGAATATCTGTAAACATGAGCAGCACAGTTTGGCTTCTCCCATTCACAGTACTACAGCAACCAATTAATGAGAAGCTCCTTCAAGGCTTTTTACAAATAAGCACTAAGTCCAAACTCCAATGGAGAAAACCAAGGATAAAAAAAAAAAGAGTTGTAGGGGCAAAAAAAAAAAAAAAGAGTTGTAGGGGCATATAAGCCACCCTGTAAAACCATATACATCAGGTGAAACATATCGTAGAGAATTTTATTCGAGATTAAAAAATTTTGAAAAAAAATACAAAAGAAAGAATATTAGAAAATGTTACAGATTTTTTGTGTTTATTTTCATTAACAACTAAAATTACTGCCTATGACACCTTTCAATCATACAAGTCTTGTACAGCTGTCCGCTGCATTATTTTAAAAGAACAATAGGGATATTTGTTCACACATGTTCACGTTACTCAAGTATTTTAAATTAAAACCAAATAAAATGTTAATGGACAAACAATTGAAACAACTTTTAATCATTAAGTATTTACCATGTAGGTAGTATCATCAATCATGTACTATTGCAGTAAATAAGTAATCGATGCTCATAATCGATAGTAAATGCAGTACTTGGTAGTTACGAGTGAATAGTCAATGCTCATTAATGATTACTCAATAGTCAATAGACTCAATAATCGATAGAAAATATTTTAAACAATACAGTTTTTTTTTTTTTACAAAAAGGCCCCTATACTTTTGTGAAACCTCAAAAACACCCCTATATTTTTTTATTTTACTGAAAGCTTCCTTGACTGACGGTCAAAATTAGCAAAGGAAAGCTCGGTTGTTTCCCCTCACCAACTTTTTTCTTTTTGACCCTTTCACCCCTTCTCTTTAGTTAAAAAGTTTTTGTTTCCTTTGTAAAACCCTTTTGTTGTTAGCCAACACACTCATGGTTGAGTGGTGTTGACGCCTTGGTATCACACACATGCCCAAGGATCCATCCCTGGGTCTTCAAGTGGATAGTGTCACTCTTGGCTAGTGGGCCTACCTAGCAAAAACAAAAACTTTATTAAAAGTGGGATCTATGCTCTTGTTTTCCATGGATTTTCCATCAATCCATTCATCTTCCATATTCAAAGTAGAAGAATCACCCCTATGAATCCTAATATCAACAACCCATGTACACCTATGTGCGTTTTCGTTTACTTTCTCTGTGCCCCTTCTAGCCCTTCTTCATATGAATAGCCAAAGGAAGAAGACCGAGACCCATTTTTCTAATAGTAGAATCCACAATCAGAGAGAGAGAGAGAGAGACAGAGAGACAGAGAGAGAGAGAGAGACAGAGAGACAGAGAGAGAGAGAGAGAGATCTTTGTCTTTAAATCGAGTTCCTCTTGTGTTTCCACGGTCCCCCTTTTTCATTCTGTGTCTTTCTTGATTTTTTGTTTCTTCTTTAAAAAAAAAATCAAAAACCAGTCATGTGGGTTGAATCCATTGAATTTCGTTTCTTTTTAAGATTTTTTTGGCTTAAGAGATTCTGAGAGTCCGTTTTGTTGGATATAGGATATGCATTATAGTTTTTCCATCAATCCTCATGGGCCTTTTTTTTTCCCTTGCTGATAAGGAGGATTATCATTACCAACACGAAACAGCAGAAACAGATCAACAGAACAGAAAACAAAACATAACGAGAGGACCAGCAGCCTGAAGCAACCAAGTACAGAAAACCAAGCCTAGAGGCAAACAGAAACCAACTAGAACCCAAACCCAGAGACAACAAAGGACAAACCCAGAGACCCCAAAAACCCCAGACAGAAACAACAGCAGAACTATCTGAGTTGATCACTAACAAAAGCACTGAGACATCTAGACCCAGTTTCAAAACTGGCAGCCCTCGATGCCACTACAGAAATTTCCACTCCTTCAGTTATTGGTTGAGTCCACTGCTGGAAGCATATTCATTCATTGATAGAGCACCCAACTTGGAAATGCAATCCAACATGGACGCTTCTGCAGATGAAGGTCCACAGTTTTGAGCAAAGTAGAACATTTGGCAATAGCTAGTGGACTTTTAGGTATTGATCATGGACACCCAAAGGCAAACAAGTTGGAAATAGCGTGGGGGTTGGAAAATCCAGTTTAGACAGTAAGTCAGCAACTTTGTTCTCTGTTTCCCTGCAAAAACCAGGCTTCCCACCACGAAAATCTGGTAAGAGCTTGCATCTAAACCCAGTTTCCTAATGGGCTCTTTCACTACATATTTGTCGTTAGACCTCTTACCCAGAACCCATTTCTCAAGTAGTGGAATCCATTGACATTGTTGCTCTCCATCAAGTTTATTGTATTTTCTCACACCTCATTTGTCCATAGTTTTTGAAGGAGAATACCGAGAACCCATTTTTTCAAACAATTAATCCACTCATGGAAATCACAAGATAAAAGGAGGCTGAGGTCAAATATCTTTTTGGGTCCTTTTACTGTAGGAAAGGGATAAATGGTCAGACATAAAAGAGGAGGGGAAACAATAGTAGTTACTTTTCCTAACTTTTATCATCAGCAGTCTTTAGTAAAAACCCAAAATATAGGGGCTTTTTTAGATTCTTTTGAAAATACAGGGGCTTTTTTGTTAAAAATATATATATTTCTTAGGGATTGATCTATGGAACACATAAATCGAGTCTAAGAACACTAATGAAATGATCTATGCGAAAAAGGCTCAAAATTTTTCTATTCTCGAAAATCTCAAAAAAGGTTATAAGTTTGAGAAAAACCCCAAAAAATTTAAAAAAAAATTGCAAATAGCCCAACTTATGCATGTATGAGCAAATCTACACTCCAAACAGGCATTCTCAATGATTGGAAACTTATTCCTACCTAAAATAAATGAAAAGGACCAGAAAGCTTTGCTCATATTTTTCTCGTTTCTTATTTTAAATGTAACCCTGAAGTTATGGGTTGCATATCGATGTTGATTCTGCATAAAGTGTTTTTTACTTAGAAAGGCAAAAACCTTTCCCAAAGGATTACCCTCACGAAAGAATGAAAAACAACAGGTTTTAGGGCTTAAAAAGGTGTCACTCGATACATATCCAAGAATATTGGTTGACACATAAACATACTAGGGTCTCTCAACAAAATGGGAATATCACTTTTGTCTCAATGATGCCCAAGCAAATGCCAATCTATTGGGCAGTGGGACCCACACAAGAAAAAAGGAGGCAGAAATTCCTTTTTTTTTTTTTTGGGTGTGTGTGCGGGGGGGCGGGGTGTGTGGGTTGGGGGTTTGGTGGTGGGGGTGGGGTGTACATGTGAGGAAGGGATTCATCTAAGGGCATATAGTGACAAATAGTACACTCCACACCACAGAGGACAGATTTATTTAATTTCTTGATGACGTGGGTATCCTTGAGCACTTGGACCCAACAGGACTAATCCCCCGGGTGGCGCCAGCTACACCCACACGCACACCGGAGAAGATAGATTTTAATAGGCAACATAGTGATGGGAAAAAAAAAACCCAAGTAAGTACCGACCTCTCAACAAATGAAATCAACAGTGAAACTAGGGAGTATTCTTCAATAGAAACCCAAATTATTTGTTGAACCAATGCGAGAACCAACTGCAATGCCTGGTGATGCAAAGCCTATAACCCATTGCAACAAGACTCATGGCCCACATGGAGGACCCAAGAAAGTTCAGGAATTTTGTTTCTTATTACCCTAATGAGTTGTCATTAGCTTTCTAATTTTGTTTAATGAGTTGCAATCAAGATAGTTGTTTCCTAATTTGCTTAGTTCCCTAGTTTTATTTAGTTTCCTAGTTTGAAGTCCTAGTCTCTTAAGGTTTCTTTTCCTATTTAAGTAGCATTGTAATATTGAAAGGCAATTCAGAAGTTGAATAAAAAAAATTCCTTCATGGATCTTCTTGTAGGTTCGTCCTCTTTATGAGAAAATCTGACATGTGATTTTCATGCTTCGGCACACTTGATCCAAACCCTAACCTTAGGGTTTGCATCACCTGGTCCAAATTGTCCACGTAATAAGTGCTACTCAGAAGACGGTTTAAGAAAGATAAATTGAAAGCATATTCAGAGCAGCTTGCAAATGTGTATCCGGCACAGCAAAAGTTAAAATGGAAGTGTCCATGTTACAAGAATCAAATCAATTTTAAGCAGTAAACATTAAGGGTCTGTTCGCATTAGAATTCATAGGAATGGATACATAGAAATTGGGATAATTCATGACATAAGTGGATAAAAATGAAGACCAAAGGTGAATATCCAAAAATGCCATCAAATAACCTCCCTTTAATGGGAAATTAAATCAAGGGTAGATGGGAAATGAATACGCAACCATCACCCTAGTAATTCAATACCAAGGAAAGTCAAGGTCTCATCTACATCTCCACCTTATTTTCTTCCCACCACCCCTCACCCTCCCACCCTCATCTACATCTACACTCACCTCTAGCTCATTTGACCCTCATCTACATCTACACTCACCTCTAGCTCATTTGACCTTGAATTCCTATGTAATCTAATGCAAACAAACCGGCCCTAAATGTTACTGTTTCCATAATGCGTGAGACCATCAGTCAAAGTTGAGAATATTACATTCTGAAGTCTTTCGTACTCTTGTTGGCTATATTTTGTGATTTCTGCTTGCTCACCAAGTGCAGCTTGTAATCTCCAAACCTGTAGCAAAAACAGGATCAATAAAATGAACACTGTTTTTTCTTTCTTTAGTAAAGAATAAACACTGGTTGAAAACACCAGCATACTAGATGATAATTTTATCATTTAATGAAAACTTTAAATAAAGTAACAATCAATTCCGGAAACCTTTAACGGAACGAGATAAATGTAAAAGCTTATATTTACAGAATATATGTATCTGTAAACAAAAAATATATAGAGAAAGAGAAGCCTAAAGACTGTTCTGCTGCACCTCCTCTGCAAGATCCTTCTTGGGCATTTTCTTCACAATCTCAGGTGGGTAACCACAGAAAGTATTATACCTGCACACAAGCATTTGACCAAATCAGTAAGTTCAGCAGACAAAGATAGTTGAGTTCTTTTGTCCCCCTGGGGAAGGATAGTTGAATTCTTTTAATAGATTAGAAAGAGATATTTGATGTGACTGCTTTGGCATGATATAGACCATAGAGAAATCACATAATATATAAGCACATTAAATGAAGAAACAGAATGTCAATATTATTATCAGTTGAGTATTACTACTGACACAGTTACTATAAACAATCCAAGGCATTCAGCTTGTTCTGCAAATTAAAGGTCGGCCCTTCTCCTTCAAAGAGGTGATTTTGTAAAACTCTCGGAAGACATAATTAAACAAAAACAGTAATGTAAAGCTAGTGTTTCTATTATTTTCTTCTTCAAGTTTTTTTAAGGTAAACAGAGACGACAATACTCACCCAGAAGACCCAGCATGAAAAAGGCGAGCTTGTTCCTCTTTACTTCCTTCATCAATTGACCACCAACCAAGAAGTCTGACATTATTACAGCAACAGGTAAACAAAATGACCACAAACAAATGATTGACAATAGGATGGTTTGTTTCTCATTAAGTGTCCACATGGGTTTAAATTAGCAGGAGGTACAGTTGAAGGTAATGTTGAATTGATGATCAATCAATAGAAGTAATGAGAGGCATACCTCGAACCATGATGCAAAAAACTAAAGCAATCGCGAGCTCGCGGAGAGATTGTTAAGTATCTTCCTGTACCAGCTCCACTGCGTAGCAAAACAATAATCTTCTCCACTAGCCTTAAAACAGCAAACAAGACCCCAGCACCTTGAAGTAGGAAAAGTGGAGAGAAAAGGGCAGGTAGTGGGATATGCCGTGCATTAGCAGGTGTTCCCTGAAATTAGAGATATTGATAAGTAAAAGCATACAACTACAAATGTAAAACAGGTAGTAACATCTCTAACACAAATCGAAAGATGACCTCTAAGCGCATACAAAGCAGGACTTGAAAAGCAACCACTGGAATTTTCATAATATGGCCTCCGATGTCCTGAGGACCACACAATCTACCCCGAAACTGATCATCATCTGATGAAACCACTAGACCACTATTCCAATCAAGATATCTGATGGTTGTAGAGGATGATCCTGGTTCTCTATGTGGAGCTTGTCTATGAATCACTGGGTTAAACCACTTGGTGCAAACAAGAAAGGCAAAGCACTCTGCAATGCTGTATAAAGAGAGAATAGTTGAGCATCAAGCATGCAGTGAAACTAACATCAACAAGTATGAATGATTTGAAAACAACAACGGAAAAAAAAAAAAACTGATAAATACCCAAAGTTGATAAATAAATCCCACCAACCTAAAGCACCAACGTCACCTGCAGTAAATCATAAAGCATTCATTAAGCAGTGTGTCATAAAAAGAATAGCAACTGATCGTCCAGTAGATAATACGATGCAGAAACTGTCGTCTGTCACTATTTTAGAAAGGATTTTCTAGTGCTAACTTCATCCCACTACCTTTCCAGTAAATCATAAAGCATACATTAAGAAGTATTAGATAAGAAGATAAGAAAACTGTTAGTATTTCAGAAAGGATTTAATAGTACTAAGTTCATCCCACTACCTTTCCAGTGAAAATCCCAATTTACATTAGTACGACACAAACAGATACAAATCAGATGTGGTAACATCTAAAAATGTAAATCACCAACACATAGGTTAAGATATTAGATGATTAAAATCATCTAATATAAATCATATTAGATATTAGATATTAGATACAAATCATATTTATTCGTTAATATAAATAAATAAGGTAAAATACAAAGAACGCCCACACACACATTGAAACTTGCGTTTCTCGTTAAATTCTGTTTTTCCCCTTGGTCGAAAACAATTATAATAAATATTACACAAAAATTATAACTATTAGCTGTTGAAATATCTTATTCAACCTTTTTGTCTAGAATAGCGTAGCAAAAAGGTATTCAAACTAAAATTCTCCAGAACATAGTTCTCAAAGTATCATCATAGCAACAAATACAAACGCATAGGCTGCTCAAATAAAACATATGTAAAGATCTCATCAAAACTGCAAGTGGATGATACAAGCAGGTATGTCTTAACAGAAGTAGAAAGCTATCCAAGTGAAAAATAGAACAACAACAACAACAATAATAATAGGATGGATGCTACCAATGAAAGATGCACAATACATAGTCAAATAGTCTCAAAAATTTGTGGAAATTATTTAAGCATATAATGTCAATATGAGAATTTTAGGGCCTGTTTGCAATCATTCTGGGAATATTTCGTTCTGAGAATGGATGAAGAAAAACATGTTTGGCAGGCAATTTGTGAGAGTCTAGAGAGAGAGGAGGGAGATGGAGAGATTTTAAAGATGTGCAGAAAGGGAGAGAAAATGTCTGCCAAACAAGATTTTCTTCATTGGTTCTCAAAATAAAACATTTCCAAAATGATGCCAAACAGGCCATTAGTTTCTGCTTCCAGAAATCATTACTTAAATATACTTTTTCTTGAATGGTATATAGATATCTACATTTTAACAATTAAACTGAAGATTCCTTTATTCAAAATTTCATCCTTTCCCTTTCTTTTCTTTTTTTTTACTTATTATTCCTTATTTGTGAAGGGAAATAACACGGTACTCTCCCATATATCACATTCAGATTTGCAGGAACTTACCTGGCATACAAAAAATCAGCCTACAGAGAATCTTCTATAACTGATCAAGGCAAGCAACAAAGAGTGGATATTGGCAGATTGCTAAAGTGGTTTCAAAACATAGATGGGCTCAACTGGGATCACCACTGGGCAGCTTAGGATTGTCCGGGGCTGAAAACAATGTGCAAATTCTCTAGTAGAACTAAGGCCAGATCCTTTCATTATCAGGAAAAATGGCCCACCTCCAAATTTAGAGAACACTTTGAATAAGAAGTATGTGCCTGTTATCAGACATGACTGACCATTTGACATAAGCTCTTTATTCATTTGATTCAATGATGGATTTCCTTTCCAAATAATGTGGCCTGATGCATAGGGCAAGCCTGATCCACCATGTATAGGCCAGACTTCTAAACCTGACCGATAAACAGGCTGGTCTTGGAAATAAATTCAACCCTGATCAGCAAACAGGTTGAACCTAGGCCAAAGGCTTAATAATGTCTTCCAGTTATGCCAGCCCGAGCCAGATCCAAGACCATTCATGACTAATCCAAATCAGGTCTGGTCAGATAACTTATTATTAGAGTGCTGCTATTGGAACACCAAATTTTTCTTTTCAAACACAAATTCTCTTTACACACATTCCTATAATTTAAAAAATACATTAGTTCTTTTCACACACAATAAAATTTCCTAAACTACCCATCCCTCCATTTCCCTCTTTCTTCCCACACACATCTTCATCTCTTTCTTCCCACACACATCCTCATCCCTTTCTTCCCTTTCTCCGGCGTTCCTCCGGCATTCCTCTGGCGTACCAGTCCGCTCCACCATCTCCACAATCCTCTGGCATTCCCTTTTTCCTTCACCATTTATTCTTCTTTCCCATCTCTTCTTTACCATTTTTTCCCACTTAGATTATCTTTTTTTTCATGGAAACTTGTTATGGGGATAGATTCTCATTCAATGTAAGTTTTTAAAAACAATGTTAGTGTTTTTTCATGCATTTGGGTGCGTTTTATCCATCATCGCAAGGGTATTAGAAATCGCGACTCTGTTCGGTCTTACAGGACCGAACATATTGCATATGTTCGGAAGTACAGGACCGAACAAATGTCTTTTGTTCGGTCCTGTACTTCCGAACATATGCAATATGTTCGGTCCTGAAAGACCGAACATATCGGGAACCTGCAACTCGTTCCATGCGAGAAAATTTTTTAAAAAAAGAGGCATAAAACTGATTGAAAGGCACCATTTGATTATTGTTTTCTTCCTTCATTGCACTTGAAATCCTTTAGTTATAGAATGAAAAAAGATAAAGTACAAGAAGAATGAAAGATGAAGGAGATGGAGGAAGATGGGTTGCCCAAAGAGCATAAAATGGAGAAAGATGAGTTGCCTTTTGAGTTTTTCTGGAAAGTGGAGAGTGAGATGGGTGGGAGGGAAGAAGAGATGGGTGGGAGGGAAGAAGATGAGCTTGTGTGTGAAAAGAGGGGCAATGGATATTTTGGTCATTTCATAAAGGGGTAAAAATGTAATTAAAAAAAAATCAAATTCCTTGTGTTTGAAAAGAAAATTTTGGTGTTCCAATAGCAGCACTCTATTATTAATATATAGAATTACTAAAATTTAAGTAATAGGATGGACATATATATTGAAATAATAACTGACAGAAGATTTTGTAATTGGGTTAGCATTCTGATATAAGGCTCGTACTATACCAATGCTCCCAGCTTTTGTTCGCTTTTCTTTCATAAGTTGGTCGTAACTTCCTTTTCATCTAATATATTCTCTGTTACAAATAAATAAATAAATAATACTAATAGAAGATTTCAGGAACACTAATAGACAGATCCAATGAAAAATTTTATTTAAACATATATATAAATATTAATATTAATATTAATATACAGAAAAATTGTAAGTCAACATCAGAAGAAAGACAAAGTAGGTAGAGGTCTAACTTGGGTTAAGAGCAACCCTAACTGATTGGGCCCACCCAACCAAAAGCGGAATGCAGATTGGGTATTTCACCTCGGGTTTGGGTTGGGCTCATCCCTAACTCCATAATCCCAATTTGATCTTGGCTAGAGCTAGATTTGGATTGGATCTAACTGATTATTTTTAATATATAATGTAATTTGTGTAAAACTTGGGTCTAGCCAGGTTGAAGTCTATTCCATTGGCCTAAAACCAAGTCCCAACCAATTCAAGACTCGCCTAGCAGTAGGTAAACTCAAAGTAGAACACCATTAACCAAGTCAATGAAAATAATTACAACTAATTCTTTTTATCTGTGACTTCTAAAACTTGTCATAGGAGAGAGATTTTACCACATAGCTTCAGAAGGGTGAATGTAGTAGCCGCAACAAAAAATACCATAGAGATCGCAACCCAAAAGTGCTGCATAAGAGATATAATATAATAGATCATTATATAATTACCTTATCAATCAGAATAATATCAAGAAATATTTGGATAACAAATGCCTCTATTGAAAGCCAATGCCGCACTACAACAATAACCCATATCAAGGGCCTCAGTGTAACACAAGGTTGGAAAGGGCTCAGAGTCATGACCACAGGGTTACAGGTTCAAGTCATGTTAGCATTCAAAAAAATATAAAAGTAAAATAGAAACCTATATTAGAAGAATGTGAAAACATCATCTTGCAAGCACCGGAGACCAAAGACTGCAAGAAGAGGCTCGAATAGATAAAGGAAGACCCAAGTAGGTAGAAGGCAGTGAGCCGGTTTTACATCCCATGATATCTGCTAACTTCGCAAGATAGTGTTCATTGACCCTAATTCCAATGATTTTACTCTTGAAAAAGTTAACTCTAACACCTCACACAGATTCAAAGCAAAGCAGAATCGCCTTCACATTACGAACTTGATCTTCATCAGCATCATAGAAGAGCAATGTATCATCAGCAAACTGAAGATGGGTAATAGCCAGAGTGCTGGAATGACAGTAATCAGATTCGCATCAGTGGCTGCATACAACATTCAACTGAGAGCTTCAGCGACGATCACAAAAAGAGAGGAGGAAAGCAGATCCCCTTGACGAAGACCACTAGAACCAGAGAAGAAGCCTTTAGGGGATACATTTAAGAGAATAGAAAAGGTGGCCGATCTCAAACACTCCAAAAACTGCAGTGGGATTTTCTTTGGCAAAGTAATAAGATGAAAAGGAAATATCATCTGATAAATTGGTCTCAAGTTTGTAAACGCAAAAAAGAGGAGGGATTGGGGATCAGACCAATGAAGCATATGAACCTTGCCCTCCTTGGAAAATGGCTATGGAGACTATGAGATGACAATGGTGGCTTATGGAAGCAGGTAATTATGGCGAAACATAATATATCTAGATATGGGTGGATGCTTCTCCGAGATCTTCAGGTATTTGGAAAGAAATCCTTGCAATCGAGCAGGATTTCTTGAGACAGATTAGATACCGTGTTGGCAGGGGTGATAAAATTTTGTTATGGTCAGATCTTTGGGTTGGAGATACCACTTTTGCAGCCTCGTTCCCGGAGTTGTATTTTGTGCAAGAGATCGGAAAGCCAAGGTATGTGATTATACGGAGAGACTGGGTGACCAAGTTGTTTGGGGGCCCACTTTTAGGAGAAATATAAATGAGATAAGAGGAATCTCAATTCCAAGCTATGATGAAGCTCCTTGAGAATGTTTACATCCCGAGGAACGGTAATGATAAAGGAATTTGGATGACCTCTACAGATGAATCCTTTTCAGTCGCCTCCTCTTTTCTTTCCCTTACTAAAAACAATGCTGCTGCTCCCTCTCATCTGAACAGGCTATGGAAGTTGAAAGTTCCTCCAAGAGTCAATGCATTTAGTTGGTCAACTATTCTTGGAAGTATATTAACGATGGATAACTTTAAACGACGCGGCATGATGGTTGTGAACGCATGTCCTATGTGCCATGCAGAGGCAGAGTCAGTTGATCACCTACTGCTAAATTGTAATAGTGCGCAACTGTTGTGGAAATCAATTTTGGGTTGGTTCGAGTGCAGTTGTCCTCTTCCGAATTTGTTGCCCCAATTGTTTGATTTTTGGTGGATGGGAGTGGGATCCATAAGAGGTGGGATAATGTGGAAGCTTTGATTCTTGGCGGCTGTTTGGTCAATTTGGAGGAGAGAAATTGAAGATGCTTCGAAGATTTGTCTTGGAGTGATTCCTAGCCGGTGTACAAAGTGAAAAACTTAGTGGCTTTTTGGTCCTTCGTTTTCTACCTCAATTCCAAGTCTTTCCCTTGACCAATATCTTGTACAGGTGGAAGGAAGTAGATTTCTCCTATCCTCATATGCATCTCCCAAATCCTCGCTAGATGCCAACTTCAATAGGTGCATTGAAGCTGAGTTTTGATGGCAGTGCCAGGGTCAATCCGAGTACGGCGGGTGTGGGAGGAGTAATCCGTAATCATGAAGGATCTATTTTATTGTCATATTCAGGTCCAGCCGGTTTCTGTTCTATCAATAAAGCAGAGGTTCTGGCATTGAAGATCAGTCTGCGTGAAGCCAAAAATCTCAATGTCTCTCATCTTTCCGTTGAAGGTGACTCCTTTAGTGCGATCCAACGGGCTGCAAAGAAATCAAAACCCCCATGGTACTTGTTAGACGTTATTGAAGAGGTGTTTGATATCTTAAAAGCTTGGACGTCTCCTTTTACCATATTAATCGAAGCGCAAACGAGGTTGCAGATCATCTGGCAAAAGAGGGAGTCTCTAGACATTCTCTTCTCATCTTTTTATTTAATTAAGTTTCATTTGGTGTTCTCGCCCTATTTTTATGAGGGTTTTTTTTTTGTTTAGTATACTTCTCTTATATTGTACAGTTTTCGAGTAATGAAATGGTCACCATTTAAAAAAAAAAAAAACAGAACATGAAAACATCATTGCAGCAATAAATATTAGCATCATGGATCAAAATAGAGGCCGCTACGCCCCACTACGATAAATGCAATTTAGCACCACTCTCATCCGTAGTGGCCGCTACGGTATGCTCCAGGCCACTACAGGGCCACTATGGAATGCGACTAAACAGCTACTATGCTTAAAAAGAACACCAAAAACCATTAGATTGGGCCAAATTGAAGCCGACGATAAATGCAATTTAGCACCACTCTCATCCGTAGTGGCTGCTACGGTCCGCTACAGGCCACTATGGAATGCGACTAAACAGCTACTATGCTTAAAAAGAACACCAAAAACCATAAGATTGGGCCAAATTGAAGCCGATACATGGAGTTCCTCTCATGGGCTCTTCTCTAGGTATATCTTGGCAGACACCCCCTTGGGTATTAGTAGAAGTCTTCTTTTCTCAACTCTCAACAATAGTACATTGTTTTGAAAGTTAATTTGTCTTTTGGTTTAACCTTTAAGGTTTAAGCTTTACCTAAGTACTATTTTATAATTTATATATCTTGTGTTATATACAGCTGTGCTAAATTGCTTATTTGAATTATGAATTTAGAAATGTATAACAATTTCTAACGTAGTATAGCCATCCAACATGAATACATGGAAGAAAAATAAATCACTACTGTTATTTTAAAATCATTTAGCGATATAGAACCTCTATGCACTAAAGGGACCGCTGCACCCCCTTAGTTACTACTTACTCAAGAAAAAGTATAAAATTGTAACATTTTTCAATATTTTGGATTTTTTTTATATTTTTTCAAAATGTTTTGACCACTTATTCGATTCACACCACTATGCATCCACCGCAGCGGCAATACGTATTGCCCACTATGTAGAACTTTGGCCATTGGCTCCTTGATCAGCATATTCTTCCTAACTCTTAAACTTATGTTAGAAATTACTAATTGAAGTATTGGTTACATTCCTCTAAAAGGAATAAGTCTTCGTTACAAATTTTATTCGTCAATGGTTTTTTTTTCTTTATTATAATTTTATTGGCAATAGTAACAAAGTCATCTATAAATCTGAAAAGGGCAGTATCCAATATCAACCAAAAGTGATGTTAATCAAACAAAGAAAGTGATTAGTACCACAGTAAGAATTAAGAAAGACTGCCCTATTTCATTTAACCGAGATAAAGATCCATATCCAAAATTGGGTCACAGGGTCAGCCCATGTTCTTGACAAGGTTGACTTAGGTCGCCCATACCTTTGACACTATTTACTACATTGATGGAGTAGGTTTGAGGTAGAAGTGGAAGTTGGAACACTCTTGTCACATGACTATGAGAAGGAGCAAATATATGACTTTCCAATATATTAGAATGTAAATGGAATTTACAGTGATGAAAAATTGAATTTGTAGTATTTAACAGAAAGGAGTAAAATTAAGTAAATATATGGAATGAACAAACTTGGATGAGAACTGAATGCATATAAGGAGAGATATGAAAGAGTTGGAGTAAATGGGAGTCCATGGATGAGGATGGCAAGAGAAAAAGAAAGGTAAGACTGCTATTTCTATTCACCTACCCATCTATCTAGTTGAGTAAATCAGCTGGAAACAATCAAATCAATCACCAAACTATCCCACCACCTGTGAATTGTTTGGAATAGTGACTATCGTGTGTCATGTTCAGTCCAACGATAAATATCACTCTCAGGTACCTCCAAGTTCACACAGGGTGGATTTGATTGAGCAGGTTCGGTTCATAAAAAAAATGGCTCAAAATGATTTTAAACAATAGCATTAATCAACAATCGCCTAACTGTTACCATCAGATTTAACACCCATCTTTCAACGGTTAACTGTTGAATATTTGGCGTCTCAAAATCCATATTTACCATGATAATATTATGCTGCATTTCAGGTCATCCCTAATCCATTACAGACCCTGCATTCCCCACGCCCAACATTGCATGCATCGAGTGGGCCCCACAAGCTGGTTCTCAGATAGCTATACAAGAACTAGTTCTAAGGGGAAGAAAACTGTGTTTAGAGTAAAATTTCTATGCTGTTATGGGTGTTATTTTTTAATCTTCTCATTTATTCAATAAATGTGTCAATTAAATTCCAGAGAAGGAAAATGTAATAATATTGAAATTAAAACTAGAAGAATCCGAAATGGGGTCACATCTGACGCTTGTACACAACTCATTTCAAAGAATCCAAGCAATATTGATTGTGGTTCGGATCTAGGTGAAATGGTTTGGAAAAAAAAAGAGGTCAGGTTTGAATCAGGTGAAAGAAACTCGTGTACACTGCTGTTCCTGATACAACTATTATAATAATTAGTGGACACATTAATTAGGCTTTATTCTATATCAAATACCAACTTCATCCATATTGCTATGTTGTGTTATAAAATAACAAAGCGATAATTACATTGAAAAGCTATAAGACTGCAATTCATTACATAATGAGTGTTGCTTAAGTCTTAATAGATCAGGTCTCCTCGGTCCATTTCTAACTCTCCAGGGCTGACCCACTCAAAGATTAGCTCCAGGATGGGTCAGAGGTCAGTTTGGATGAATACAAACCCAACCAATTTAAAAATTGGGTTGGGGGTATGGACTTAGACCAAACCAACAATCAAACTCCAACCCACTTAGGTTCACCCAACCCATTGTCTTATTGGCAATAAAAACTTGTTAAAAGAAATTACGAATAAAACCAAGTGGCCAACCCATTCACATACACCATCCAATACTTCAAAAATCTAGTATCCATATTAGCAATCTGTTTGCATTGATATTAACATTGAAGTTCCAAAACTAGGACAAAGAAATGATCAGACTCGACAGTAATCAGACTTGACAAGTCATTTATCACGTTGACTCGTAGAGTCAAGAGAATGTATTTACTTATTTTGCACCATGTATAGTGTTTGTATGGGTAATAATCATCATTAAAGAATGTGTATGAAAAAGAATCTCACGACATTCTTCTTCTATAACTAGGATTGACTAGGATGAACAAAGTATCTCCAGGAAAAAAACTGGTTTGAAGATAAAAAAAAAAGGTCTAACTTTACTATAAGCTACATTTGACCAGGAAATTCAAGCCAATTTCACCAGCATGCAAGACAGGAATGGTTTCCATGGCGAAGTCACTGAATCTGTAACACAGTCAAGTCACCTCAGATGAATCCCAAATCAAGGTCCTCATTTTGTATTTTGTAACTGTGACTGTTGTATACAACCAAGGATCAAAAGAGGCGCTATAAGCAAATGAAGAAATAACATAAGCTCTAAGCTCACGTAAACTCAAGCACTCAACACAATTATACAACTTACTGGAAGTGTTTCCCATATAGCTTCATCACTCATGCTTTCTTCGTCTCCAGGCATTAAAGCCCTACACATCCTGGGGAAAAAAAAAAACCACACTTTATTAGGAGAAAAATGTAATTCACTAGAATCACCAAAAAACCACAAAATAACAACAAAATACATGATCAATCAGTTCAAAAAGTAGAAATGAGAATTGATTGATGACTAGAGCTTAAGCAATCAACAATTTCATACATCAGGGATCCCTTTCAGCATTACTAGATATTAAAGCTAGAGCAATCAACAATGTATCCATAATTGGGTGCATTCCATAAAATGAACCATTAGTTCCACAGAAAGGACATTGAACTGCAGGAGTAGCACATAAGCAATTCTAGGCTGATGCAGACAGATTGGCAATACAATGTGATTGGATCTCATCCTTTGCTCACAATGATCTTATTCAGCCTATCAATGGTGTTGTACCATACACAGTTACCTAATTCGTAGTTCGATTAATTCGCATTCGAGTTCGCAATTCATAATTCAAGACTTAGCTTGATCATAAAATTCGATGGAGTAGGTTCATTTGATTCACTTCTCAATTCGGCTAATTCGAAGTTCGAGTTCGACAAGTACGATAAACTAATTCACATGTGACCATTTTGTAAGTCCAACACTAAAGGTCATTGTCTAAATCCAAACCACTCAAAATAACTGTTATGTTCATTTACCCTGTAGGCAAAATTTTGCTTCAATTATAGTTTGGGCCACAATTAGATTAACTACATATAAAACATAGTTAAGATATAAAAAAAAAACAAAGTAAATCCTATTTTTTACAGGTGATCAATGTTTGTATGGGGCCGACTCTAATCGGAGTTAAGATATGGCTTAGCGCTACCTTGTATTTTTAGGCAAGCACCGCAATAGAATTATATGATTCAACTTAAAGAACTATGTCAAATTAATTCGCCAGTAGTTCGCGAATCGAATTGTGAATTGTTCGAAATGAACTATTCGTAGTTTGAAGCCCTCTTGACCGAGCTAGGTAACCATGACCATACACTATGATAGATCCACTCTTACTCATGAAAGGCTCAAAATCAAACTACTCATTCACCCAATGATGTTTTAATTCTTCTATCTAATTGAGATGATATATTAATTTAATCAAAACCAAACCAAACAATTCAAGTGATCAAAAAGAAAATAAGGCGCAAGATCTAACCATAATTACGATTCCCCAAAAAAATATATATTACCCTAATCCAACAACCAAGATAAATTATTGCATAAAAATTTCCAGAATTAAACTAGATCCTACAGTCCTCATCTAATCGAACTAAAATTTCTGAACAAAGAGCTTAGAACTCTTCCCCACTTTAATTGCAAATGGAAAAAGAAAATTTGTAGGGTCATCATTCCTCGAGGTTGGAGGATATTTACCCATAAGTTTATCAATAGTAGCAACTAAAAACTCACGCGGATTGAATACCAGTTGCACAATAACAGAAATTTTTAGTTATTGTCTCATGGATGTTCCACGATGCATGTGACAAGTGGTACAATCCTTCCTTTTTTTCTTTTTCTTTTTTTTGTTGTTGCATGGATTGATTAGGAGTGGCTGATGAAAAGGTGGATCTCGTCGTGG
Source organism: Litsea cubeba (assembly GCA_012931725.1). Classification (NCBI taxonomy): domain Eukaryota; kingdom Viridiplantae; phylum Streptophyta; class Magnoliopsida; order Laurales; family Lauraceae; genus Litsea; species Litsea cubeba. Next base: position 157,453,293 of record CM022944.1, on the reverse strand, counting down.
CACCATTTCATCTAACATTTGCCTTGTGGAACTTCCATACAAAATACATTTGCACCATCCAACAGAAGTCAACTTTTTTTATAAAGAACAAAGGGCCATTGATGGACCTTTTTAAGAGACAGAAAACCCACATACAAATCTAGCAAAACAATCCTAGTAAAACCATATACGTCCAGCTTATTAGCATAATGATTAATGAGTGAACTGGTAGAATGAGGATTTCCTCAGTTTTCACATGCACCAGCAAATACTTCATCTTTCCAAGCCTCCACGGCCAAACTTCTGTGAAGGATATATAGGGCCATACATAATATGACAAGAAACAAAATAACCTCTTTATCCTCTTAAATCAATCATTACCAAAGGGGAAAGTTCAGGTAGTTTGGGAAGGCAACCAGATAGTAACCCATAACCTCAGTCGTGAACAGAGCACTGTTAAACTTAGGCAATGGATCAGTCTGGTTTAGTACCATTCCCTCCTTGTTGGTCCCAAGAATGCAACCATCCAAGTCATTCATAGTCCTTTCTTTTTCGCAGTTCATTTCTTGCAAATCTCTCAATCAACCTCTTATCAGTTAGCAGCATCAGGAAAGCAATTTGCTGCTGACAATTTTCTATCATAAACTTGTCCCTAACAACTGAGTATGAAGAAGATAATGGAGAATTGGAGGTTGTCAGCCAGGTGGACTGTAGCACATCAATCATCGGTTAAGGTCTAAAAATCTATCACAATAACCAGATCTCTTAGTGTAAGAACTGACCCAAATTATAATATTTAAATGATATTTAAGTAATTTTGGAAATTAAATAATGAAATTAATTCAAATAGGAGAAATTGAGCACATTAAGAATTAAGGCACAATTCAGTCTGGGCATAATTAAAGAATTAATTAATTAAGAAAATTGGGAATTTATGAGAATAATTAAATAAATAATAAGGACATGATGAGACCCACATGGGACCTCATCTAGGTTGGGCAAACAACTCTGAGATTGGTTAGGATGCCATCAGTTGATGGTAGCCATCTGTAGCAATTGGGTGAAGATGTCACACAAGTTGTAGCTAGTGGCAGGATCCTCTATAATTGTAATAAACCATAAACCCATTCAGAGAAGGCACATGAAGTCCCAACTTAAATAAATACAAGAGAGGAATATCAACTCAAATTAGAGTTCTACCCCAACACAAAGTGCAAACCCACAAATCAATAAAAGGGCATGTGCATGCAATCCCCCCTCACATCTCACGTACCTCACTCTCTCTCTCTCTCACCATTCTCTCTCCCACAGCCAACCACTTTCCCTCTCTAGGGTTTCTCTTTCCCTACATCTCTCTCATCCCACACCCAGCCTATCTCTCTTTCAATTAGGGTTTGCAAATCTAGAAACCTTAAATAGCTAGAAATTAGGGAAAATGAAGAAGAAGAGGATTGCCTTTAGGAATTCAATCAAACGCAAAGAACCTCAACGGACTCAACTTACACCTTACGGGCAAGTAAATAAACCTGATTTATTGCACATGCGTGATTTCCTTCCTTTGATTCAAGTTTGCTCTAATATAGAAACCATAAATCTAAGCCAAAGTTTTAATTGATCAGAGATGCACGCTTGAATGGATTCAAGCGTGATTTCCTTCCTTTGATTCAAGTTTGCTCTAATATAGAAACCATAAATCTAAGCCAAAGTTTTAATTGATCAGAGATGCACGCTTGAATGGACTCATAAACTAAAAGATGTGGACTCAATATCATACCAAACATGCAAAATAGGGGATTTCCCCTTGGCCGTGAGCCATATATGGGTTCCAATGTTCCATACCCTGGCCGAACAGGGTTCCACCATATATCTTGGTCGTTGGACCAAGATCTCTTTAAGATTTTGTGATTTTAGGGTCCCTAGTTCGATGTGCACTTAGTGTTTGATGTTTCTCCGATGTTTCGAGATCGTTTTGGGTTCCTAAAGATGTTTTTTTTTTATATAACAGTAAAAATTTATTTCACCAAAAGAACAAAACAAAAGGACTAACAGAAAAGCTCTACTTAGTCAAACAAGAAAAAGGAAAGCAACTCCAAAAATCAGAAAAAACATATCAAAATTTAAGTATCCCTTAATCAGAAAAAAAACATATCAAAAATCAGAAAATACATATCAAAAAACATATCACTATCCCTTATAACACCTCCAAACCCACCTTTATGAATAGACTGTAGATAGCTGCCATCAAAATTCAATTTAAGAAATCCAAAAGGACACAACCAATGAACTCTATGAGAAACTTTTGGCTGCCAACCCCTCTTTAAAAAAGCTCCCCAAGATCTATTAATTAAGATCTTCTAAGGGAATCCCTACAAACTCCTTTCGCTTGCACACCCATACCGATACTGTCCAAACAATAGAGTCGATAACTTTCTAAACAGGTTTACTAATGTTTCTGAACACATTATTATTCCTCTCCAATCAAATCTTCCAAAAGGTAGCATACAAAACTAATTTCCATAAAATCTTTCCACGACCATACTTACACCCTGATAGTACCTATTTTGTGGACAAAGGTGTTAGGTGTGGAATAAGCCTCTTGACCAAGTCCTAATCTGTTTTCTCCACTCTCCACTCTGTTAGCAGTTGCTATTTGTTAGGTGGGTTGTTGCTTATGGCTAGTTTATAGGAGGTAATTTATCCACTTTCTTTTGTTACCTTTGTATGATAAAGCCTATAAGTAAGTAGGCAGCAATCAATAAAAGTTATCTGGAATGAATGAATTATTACTGGAGGCCAGTTTTCCTCAAATTAAACCTTAGGAGGTCTCAGTCCCCCTCAAAGTGGACTCTTTCTTTCTCATTTTAATTTTCTGTTTTATTTTTATTTTATTATGTAAAAGGGTATGTATCAGTTGGTATCAGAGCGGTTGATCCTTACAATGGCTACACCTATGGAGATTTTGCAGTTAATGTGTGATGATTTTCAAAGAGGCTTCAAGAAATTGCTTGAGGATAATCAACGCATGCAAGAAGGCTTCAACAATCTTAGAAAAATTCTTCAAGAAGAATTTCAGGATGTCAAGCAAGCAAGTTCCTCACAAGAAGAGCCTATTTATTCCGGTAGTCTATCCTCCAAACGTGCAGAAAAAAGCCAACAGAATGCAACTTATGTACAACTCTTGAAGCAGAAATTTGGTCCAACAACAGCTAACACAATCAACCTTGATCATGCTCGTGTTTTTTGTTACCAAGATAAAAAAAGTTTGTATGTTTGCAGAGTTATTTTCTAACAAACTTTGGCATCCTGGTATATTGGTACGAATAAAACCTTGAGGACAAGGTTTTTCGAACGGGGATGGAATGATACGTACCTATTTTGTGGACACAGGTGTTAGGTGTGGAATAAGCCTCTTGACCAAGTCCTATTATGTTTTCTCCACTCTCCACTCTGTTAGCAGGTGCTATTTGTTAGGTGGGTTGTTGCTTATGGCTAGTTTATAGGAGGTGGGTTATCCACTTTCTTTTGTTACCTTGGTATGATAAAGCGTATAAGTAAGTAGGCAGCAAGGATGAAAAAAGCAGCCGATACGCTACATAAATCGGGCGTAGGGGCCAAGGCCGCTACGCTTCTTTGAACTTATCGGTGATCACAACTGTATCGGCCTGTAGCGGCCAATACGCACTGCTATTTTATGTATCGTCCGCTACAAACCAAACCAAACCAAACCAAGCCTTTTCCCACTATATGGGGTCGGCTGTATGAATTTGACGACGCCAATCAAATTTGTTTAGGGCCATGTCCTCCGTTAGATCCATGAAGGCAAGGTCATGTTTAATAGTTTCTTTCCAACTTCTCTTGGGTCTCCCTCTCCCTCTCCTACTCATGGCAATCTCCATGCTTTCACACCTTTTAACAGGTGCCTCCGTTGGACGCCTTCTAACATGGCCGAACCATCTCAGTCGATTTTCTCTCATTTTATCTCCAATCGGTGCTATTCCTACTTTGCCCCTAATCTCCTCATTCCTAATCCTATCTCTCCTTGTGATCCCGCACATCCATCTTAGCATTCTCATCTCTGCAACTTCCATCTTCTTGACATGATTATGCTTTACTGCCCAACACTCTGATCCATATAACAACGCTGGTCGTACCGCCACCTTATAATACTTTCCTTTAACCTTGAGGGGGACTTCTGATCACACAAGACCCCCGAAGCACTCCTCCATTTGGTCCACCCGGCCCGAATCCTGTGACTTACATCAATATCAATCCCTCCATTCTGTTGCACCATAGATCCAAGGTATCTAAAGTTTTCTTTCTCTACAATCTTGTGTGCCCAAACTTACTTCTATGTTACCAGGTGTCCTACTTTGACTAAACTTGCATTCCATATATTCCGTTTTGCATCGACTTAGCCTAAACCCTTTTGTCTCTAATGTTTTCCGCCACAATTCTAGTTTAGCATTCACTCATCTCGTCTCATCCACTAAAACAATGTCATCTGCAAATAGCATACACCACGGCACCTCATCCTGGATATGTCTTGTAATCTCATCCATAACTAGGGCAAACAAGTACGGGCTTAACGCTGAGTCTTGGTGTAGACCAATCGTGATAGGAAACTCCTTAGTTTCGCCGCCAGTCGTCCTTATAGATGTCACGACTCTATCATACATATCCTTTATCGCCTCAATATATGCGACACACACTCTTTTCTTTTCCAGAACTCTCCAAAGAATCTCCCTAGGAACCCGGTCATAGGCCTTCTCTAAGTCAATGAACACCATATGTAAATCTCTTTGACTTTCTCTATACTGTTCCATTAACCTCCTCAGGAGAAAGATAGCCTCTATGATTGATCTCCCAGGCATGAAACCAAATTGATTCTCTGAAACGTTTGTTGTTCTTCTTAGTCTTCTCTCAATAACTCTCCCATAATTTCATCGTATGGCTCATCAATTTAATCCCGCAGTAGTTCGCACAGTTCTGAATATCTCCTTTGTTCTTATATATGGGTATAAGAATACTTTTCCTCCATGCATTAAAAAGCTTTGTCAACCAACTAATGCCATCCTCCCCCAAGCACCTCCAGACCTCAATAGGGATACCATCTGGCCCAACCGCTTTCCCATTCTTCATTCTTTTCAATACTTCTTTAACTTCTTCCCTACTGATTATCCTATAGAACATATGATTTGCTTCTTCTCTAGAAATGGTAAGATGTCCCAATCGGCTGCTACAAAAGTTAAAAAAAAAATGCAGAGAAGAAAAATCAGCAGCAAAAGCAACATACAACTGTAAAGGCGACATGCCCTAATACCGTCAGAAAAGAAAGGGTTAAAAAAAACAGAGAAGAAAGGGTGAAAAAAAAAATATGCAGAGAAGATGTACCTAGTGTACCTGGCAGCAGATAAGAAGAACGTACGCAGCCGTGGCTTATTGCTCTTGTGGCTGGTTGCTCCTCCTCCCGTTCTTCTTCTTCTTCCCTTTTTTCTGTTTCTTTTTTTTTTCCATCCTCCTCCTCCTCCGTCCGTCCGATTGCGTCGTCCTTCTTCTTCTCCTCCTCCTCCTCCTTTCCCTCTATTCCTTTTCCTTTTCCTGCTCTCTTATTCTCGATTCTTCTATTCGGACGATACAAATGCATTGCCCTTTCGTTAAATTAGGGCTTAATGTGATTCTTGGCCCCGACCTGGGGCCTATCTAACTAAAAAAATAAATAAACAGGCCATTGATCAAATTCCCCGAGACCCATTTCTTCTTAATAAATCACACTCAGGTGTGATTCATGGACCCAACATGAGGCCCACTTAAATTGAAGATGTAATCATTAATCATATGTCCCACATATATATATAAAAACATTTCACTCTAATAGATATGGGGCCCATCCAACCCTTGCCAAATTAAATCTCAAAGATATGAGGCCCATCTAACCCTAACCAAATTTCACTTGAAAAAATAGCAAATTTCACTCTAATATGAATAATAGGCCCTAGATAAATTCCACTCCGTCATGAAATAGGACCTTAGCTAAGTTTCACTCTAATAGAGAATGAGCCCTAATTAATTTAATTTAATAGGAAATAGGGCTCTAATTACATTTCACTTTAATGTGAAAAAGGGCTCGAATTACATTTCATTCTAATAGAGAATGAGCCCTAATTAATTTAACTTAATAGGAAATAGGGCTCTAATTACATTTCGCTTTAATGTGAAATAGGGCCCTACCCAAATTTCAATCTAATACTAAATGGAACCCTAGTCAAATTTTAATGTAAGTAGAAAATAGGACTTATAGACAAATTTCAATTTAATAGGAAATGAGTTAGAGCCATATTTCCCTCTAATGGAAAAAATAAGGACCTAACCAAATTTCGCTATAATAGGGAGTAAGGACCTAGCCCTAATAGGAAATAAGACTCAAGCCAAAAAAAATCTAATAGTAATAAGGAATGGGCCATGATCAAATTTCACTACAATGGAAAATAAGGTCCTATTCAAATTAGTGCAAGTAATCAACATGAATACCTGTGAAAAAATTCTTTATTACAAGCATTTTCTATTCATTCGGCGATATAGGACCTCATACAATGAGGGGACCGCTACGCCCCCTTATCTTTGTTACTTTTACAAAAAAAAATACATTTTTCATCATTTCTCAATATTCTGAATTACCTGAAATATTTTCATAATTTTTTGACAATTTTTTCAAAACGCAACGCTACACTACATAATGCCTGCATCGTAACGTTTTGGCGGCAATTTTCATCCTTGGTAGGCAGCAATCAATAAAAGTTATCTGGAATGAATGAATTATTACTGGAGGCAGGTTTTCCTTGAATTAAACCTTAGGAGGTCCCAATCCTCCTCGAAGTGGACTCGTTCTTTCTCATTCTAATTTTCTGTTTTATTTTTATTTTATTATGTAAAAGGGTTCGTATCACACCCCCATTGCCAATGAAGCAAAAGATCGTCGCCAGATCTTGGCATGACCCATTCCATCTCAAACACCTTAAGGATGGCAACTCCACACTTTCAAAGCAAAAACACAATGGATCATCAAATGATGCACTGGCTCCTCATCATTGAGACATAAAGAGCAGCCATTGACTATGAAATGGTTTCTTCTTCTCAGCTTGTCAATTGTCAGAATCTTATGCTTCCTTGCAATCCAACAGAAAACCAATACACTTGGCGGAACTGAAGGATCCCAAAAAGAAGATCAGCCATCCTCCGTAACAGAACTGTCATTCAAAACATTGAAAAAGAATTTCACCAAAAAATGACCTTTAGTGTCTGGTTTCCAAACTCTCCTATCTGGTTTACCAAGAGACAATAAAACATTGCCAAGCATACCAATCAATCTAGCAAAATAAAAAAAACTTCAATATCTGTTAAATCCCTCCGAAAAGAAAATTCCCCAACATTCTCCCCCCAAAGAACAGAAAGCTTCGGCAACGAGAGCCTGTTGTCTTTGATCCAAAGAATACAAATTTGAAAATTGATCACACAAAGCCGATTGACCACACCATTCATCATGCCAAAAACTTACCCGCTGCCCATTATGGATCCTAAAGCAAATCAACTTTTGAAAGTCATCCATAACTAAAAGAACAGACTTCCATAAACTAGAATAGGGGAGTTCTATTGGTACCACAAATCTTTCTCTCCCCACCACACTAGAAAACAAAAGAGGTAATTTTTTCCTAAACTACCCCTCCCTCCTCCTCCTCCTCCTCCCTCTCCCTCCCTCCTCTTCCCTTCCTCCCTCTCCCACCCTCCACCCTCTTCCGTCATCTCGCCCCCCCAGTCTCCGGCGGCCGGGGCTCCCTCCCCCCTCTCCCTCTTTCACCCTCCCTCCCCTTCTATTTTCTTTCCCTGTTCTCCTTCTCTCCCTTCCTCTTCTTCCTTCTCCTTCCCTCCCCCTCCCCCTCAGTTGCTGGCAAGGAGGGAGATCGGGCTGCAGCAAGCGGAAACCCATCTCCCGCCTGCTACAACCCGATCTCCCTCCTTGCCGGCGACGGGGAGGGTGAGGGAGAAGAAGAGTAAGGGAGGAAGGAGAGGGAAGAAGAAGGGAGAAGAGGGAAAGAAAATAGAAGGGGAGGGAGGAAGAAAGAGGGAGGTGGGAGACCGGCAAGCCGACTGGGGCTTCCGCCGCAGGCTGCCGGCCGGGGCTCCCTCCCCGCCGGAGACGCGGGGGGGGAAGAGGGTGGAAGGGAAGAGGAGGGAGGGGTAGTTTAGGAAAACTTTTTTTTTTATTTTACTGTGGGAAGAGAAGTTTTTAAGGTGCCAATAGAACTCCCCACTAGAATATCCTTACCAACTACAAAGCCTGAAATTAACTGCATTTGATTGGCCCTAACCATTTTGATTGGCCCTAACCATTAAAGCATTCAAAGCTTCCGCCACTATAACAAACAACATAGGGGCTAAGGGGACTCCTTGCCGAAGCCCTCGAGAACTTCTGAAATAGCCTTTCGGAGAACCATTTACCAAAATAGAAAATTGGGGATGAAGACACACAACTATGAATCCACTGTCGCCATCTCACCAAATCCCATTCTAGACATCACATATGGAAGAAAAGCCCAATCAACCATGTTGTCAGCCTTTTCAAAGTCTAACTTGCAAACTAGCCCAGCACGCCGAGTCCTCAAGTCTACACATCCATGGGCAATTAGAACACTATCAAGTATCTGACGCCCATCCACAAGAGCACCTTGCACATCTGAAAATAATCTCTGGAAGCACTTAAGCGATTAGCCAAAACTTTGACTAGAATCTTGTAGAGGCTCCCAATTAAGCTAATGGGCCTAAAGTCCTTAATTGAAACAACCCCATCCTTCTTTGGAATAAGCGCAATGAAAGAAGCTCTCCCAATTCTCCAACTATGACTCCATTATCATGGAATTCGTTAAAGAAAACAAAGAGATCATCTTCCAATAAATCCCAAAAGTGTTGAAAGAAAACTATAGGAAACCCATCAGGTCCTGGAGAACGGTCACCATCTAACCCAAACACAACCTGTCTAATCTCATCTTTAGTAAAACGATTTTCAAGCAAAGACGCCTTTGATTGAGAGAACTGATGGAAAGAGACCCCATCCATCCGAGGCCTAGACTTATTGTCAGCTGACTATAGCTCCTGAAAAAATTGAACAATTTATCTTTCTATATCAACTCTACTCTCCCAAATCCTACCTCTAGCATTTATACGATTAAGACAGCACCGAGCATTAGCAATTGCATGGAAAACTTAGTATTCCGATCTCCTGCTTCAAACCATTTATTTTTGTAACGTTGTTTCCATTTTATCTCTTCCAGGAAATTAGTCAAAGCTCCTCCTGAAGCGAAGATCTTCTAAGTTGATCCTCCTCCTCTAACTTCCCATCTTCTTCCTTCACATCTAGATTCTGAATATCAGCCAACAACTGATATTTCTTCACAGTTAAATTGCCAAAAACTTCATTCTTCTAACTCTTTAGTTTCTTTTTAAGAACTTCAATTTTTGAGCTAACTGAAACCCCATCCACCCTTCAACAGAGAAAGAAGACCACCATTCTTTAACACAATTAGTGAACCCATTTTCCGAAAGCCACATAATCTCAAATCTAAATGGAGGACCCCAATCTTCCAATCCTGTCTCAAGCATCAAAGGACAATGATCTGAAATCGGTCTGGCCAATGCTTGTTGAATACAATCAGGAAAAAGATCAACCCAATCTGTAGACACAAGAAAACGATCCAAACGGCACATAACCGGGTCCTTTTGTATATTAGACCACGCAAACTCTACACCATGCAAATGAAGATCAACCAGATTATGATGATTGATCCAATCGTTAAAATCCTTCATTGCCGGGTTAATCGAACATCCACCACGCTTCTGAGTAGGAAATCTAATAACATTAAAATCGCCTCCAATAACCCATGGATAATTCCATACAGCAGCGACCTGATTGAGCTCTGCCCAAAAAGCCGTTTTGTCACCAGAATAAGATGTAAATTAGGGTTTTCAGATTGGTTCTAGCAGTAGGTGATTTTTTAGAAAAATTTATCATTGTCTATGTATGTTACATGTAGGATATGCTTAGAAATCTACCAACCATGACGTAATAAACCCTAAATAATAATAATATGCAAGAATTGAGAAGTCAGGGCTTGGCCGTGGACCAAAATGGGTGGATCCATGCTGGCCGGCCCTTACGAGGACATGAATTAGGGTTAACCCTAGGCATCCTGCTGGTATGATTTGTTAGTGTTTCTCACATATGGGTTGGCTAGGGTTTGATGATTTAGGGATTTGGACTTGAATCTAAGGTTTTTGGAGCTTGATTAACTATGAATATAAATGAACCAGCAGTAGGTGTTCACTTGGCTTGACGATTCACCTAAGGATTTCTAAGCAGCATATGTAGCACGATGCTAACATAAGGGTATGACGCCATGTCACTTGTAGACACCAAATTAACCTCAAAAGTGATGAGAATTTGACCTAAACCTAATTTGGAGATCCTTGTTATTGTCCAGCGTGGTTCGGGGCAATCTAGTGGTGTCTACGCCTCTATGGTTCAATGGTATCATAGGGTTGCATTGGCCTCTGTTCATACATGTGAAAAGTGATCCTAAACTTAGGATTTGGGATATTTGGCGATTCGTTGTGTGACTCTTAATTTGATTTATATTGTCTTAGTCTGTATACTTTGATCTCCTGTTTCACGTGTATTGTTTACATGGATTCACCAAGTCCAGCATGTTAAATCTGAATTTATGCTATTTTGAGTGAAAACTCATCTAAACCTTAGAGATGGTATAGGAAACCCTAATTTTTGGCAGGATTGTGATTACATATGTGATTAGGGATTAATTGGGATAGTCGGATGTCTAAGAAGGGTAAAACTGATTTTTTTTTAAAAGGGCATCAAGCATTCGGTTCCTTATTCAAGGGTCAAAAGCTGCCAAAATTCAAAGATCTTTGATCATATGGCTTTGTCTCATTGAGTAGTACAAGATCCATATATGGACCTTCGAATCCGAACATCGCATGCAAAAGTTATAAGTAACACATGGTCGCCACTAGAATCTGCCCAATTTAGTAAATTACATTTTAGTCCTTAATTAATGCCTAGGAGATGGAAATGGGCAGATCTAAGGCAATCGGAATTTGTGAATGGAGCCTAGCATCCCCCAATCAATTCTAATGTATGAATAGAGTCGCAATAGACCAAATATATGTTAAATGGGTCAGTGGGTCACAGCCCATGTCAAATAAAGCCCAACTTGTGGTGGGTCAAAACAACTCACGTGTGTAAAGCTATGTAACTTTATTCTTTGCCTTATTAAGAGATATGATTAGATTATAATTAGATTAGAATGGCCGTAATCTAGATGATTGCTACAATCACTGTAATTTGTTTAGCAACAATATATCTATATAAAGGAGCATCATGACCCTCAAAGGGATCATCGAATTCACAACAATATTTGTCTCTCTTCTTGCTAGCTTTGACATGGTATCAGAGCTTTGAGCAAACACAACTCTATACAGAGTTCTCTGTGTGAATCTTCTCTTCCAAGTATTGGAAGTTGTTGGTATCTTTTGTGCTCAAAATTTATTCAATTCGTAGGTCTGATCAAGTTGTGATCATACATGGCCCACTTCAAATCAGCATCACTGAACCTACAAACTGCTACCAACTTGGTCGACTGGATATCCTGGTATTTATGGATATTTTTTGAGAATTTTTGGCATCTCAGAGGTAGGCTTTCTACTCTTTCTTGAGAAAATTCAATTTTTGCAGTATTTTCTATCACAACTGTCCAACTTTCTGGATCTGGCTCTTTTTGGTGAGCAATCTGGCCTGTTGAGTACGCATTTTGATGCTTCATCCTTATATGATGTCTGATTGATCGTTTGTTGCAACTATTTTTTGCTGCACTCCATCTTGGATCTGGCTCTTTTTGGTGAGCAATCTGGCCTGTTGAGTACGCATTTTGATGCTTCATCCTTATATGATGTCTGATTGATCGTTTGTTGCAACTATTTTTTGCTGCACTCCATCTTCTATGTAAAATCAAGCTCGCTTGGAACAAATTTTTTGAAAAAATTGCATTTTTTCAGTTCTGTCATTTCTGAATGCTCAGTTGGAAGTCTCCTCATCTTTGATTAGCATTTTTATCAGTTTGGTTTAGTACAATTGGAATTTCTTGCATATTGTAATAACTCTACTGAAATGAGAATGAAATTGCCTTGATCAAATTTAATGGCAAGACTTACACTTCCTGGTCATATCAATTTCAAGTATATCTTGAAGGAAAGGAAATGTGGGGACTTGTTTCAGGATGGGATCCACGCCCTAAGGAAGATGAGAAAAAAATATTATCTTGGAATACAAAGCATGCCAAGATCAAAACCTGGATTCTTAGTTCTGTTAAACCACAATATATTCTAAAATCTCAAACCCTACAAGACCTCTAAGGAGATGTGGGAATATCTAAAATAAGTATATCACCAAGGGAACTCTGCCCAACAATACCAACTTGAACTGGAGATTGCTCGGTATTCCCAGGGCACCTCTTCCATCCAGGACTATTATACAGGTTTTCTCAATTTATGGGCGGAATATGACAAAATCAAATACGTCAATGTATTTGAAGCAGCTCTTTCCGAGATTAAAAAATTACAGGAAACTTCTCACAGAGACCAGTTTCTCATGAAATTGAGATCTGAATATGAGATCGTTCGTTCCAACCTAATGAGCAAGGTTCCATCTCCATCCCTGAATGAGTGCCTTAATGAACTCTTACGCGAGGAACAAAGTCAGATCACTCAGCATGTTCTGAAACACCAGTTTTCACTAAACTCTCCTGATGTAGCATATGCTGCCACTGCCAATTACACCCCTGGTATTTTTCAAAGTCCGGGAGGGATGGTCCATCATACCACTTCTGCTGGTAAAGGACAACATGCTACAAGAGATCTTAGTAAAATCCAATGTTTTGGTTGCAAGAGTTCTGGACACTATGCCTCACAGTGTAAGACCAAGTTCTATAATTACTGCAAATCAAATGGTCATGTTCTTACCGACTGCAAAAGGCAGCCACAAAATCACACTCCTCAAGCTTATCATGTCAACACTGCAGCTGCTACTACTTCTAGCGATATTCCTTCAGCATCGGTCAAGTCTTCACCACCTCCTGCCTCCAATACTGCTCCTCAGATCACCCCTGAGCTCGTTCAACAAATGATCATGAATGCCTTCTCTGCACTTGGCATTTCAGGTAACCACCAATCCTCTTCCTCAGTATGGTTTCTTGATTCTTGAGCTTCAAATCACATGACCTCTTCCACCACTTATCTCTCTAATATGCAACCATACAATGGAAATTTGCAAGTTCATACTGCTGATGGTCAAAAGCTTCCCATTACAGCTCTTGGTGATGTTATTCATTCATTACCTCTGAAAAATATTTTTCTCTCCTCATCTAACTACAAATCTTCTGTCTGTCGGACAACTGATTGATGATAATTGCAATGTTTCTTTTTCTCGGTCTGGTTGTGTTGTGCAAGATCAAGTGTCGGGGACGGTGATTGCTAAGGGGCCTAAGTGTGGACGCCTGTTTCCTCTTTTTATGTCTCTCCCTAAGAATATACAGCTCTCTGCGTTCTCTTGTTTTTCTTCTCAAGATGTTTGGAGGCTCTAGCATAATAGATTAGGCCATCCTCATTCAAAATTGTTATCTTTGATGTTGAACACTGGTAGCATTAATGAAAATAAAACTTCTTTTAGTCACATTTCTGATGAGTGTTCTGTTTGCAAACTTGGAAAAAGCAAAATTCTTCCTTTTCCTTCCAAATCTACTATAGCTTTAAACTGCTTTGACATTATTCATAGTGACGTCCGGGGGATTACTCCTGTAATTTCTCATACAATTTTCAAACATTTGGTCACATTTATTGATGATCATAGTAGATTCACATGGGTATATTTCTTGCAATCTAAATCTGAAGTCTTTGATGCTTTCCAAAAATTTATGGCTTATGTTGAAAATCAGTTTTCCACTCGCATAAAAGTTCTCCGATCTGATTCCGGAGGGGAATATATGTCCCATCAGTTTCAAAATTTTCTACACGGGATTTTATCGCAATGATCGTGCCCTTATACTCCTCAACAGAATGGAGTTGCTGAACGGAAAAACAGACATCTCCTAGATATTGTTCGTTCTCTTCTCTTAGAATCATCAGTTCCCACTAAATTTTGGCCCGAAGCTTTAGCCACTGCAGTTCACTTAATCAATCGCTTACCATCCCCTCGTCTCACCAATCAAACACCATACTTTCGTCTCTTTCATACAGATCCTACTTATACCCACTTGCGTATTTTTGGATGTGTTTTGTTCATCTTCCTCCTTCTGAACATACAAAATTAACTGCTCAATCAGCTCAATGTGCGTTCCTTGGCTATGCTTCTCACCAAAAAGGGTAAATCTGTTATGATCCTGTGCTCAACCGCATTCGCATCTCTCGAAATGTCATATTTTTTCGAAAACCAACATTTCTTTCCTAATCATCCCAAGCCTTTACCGTCTTTTTCTCATTTATGTTTATGAACGACGTCGTCATAAGGATGTTCCACTACTGCCTCCCCCTCTAGATCCCTCGCCGGCACCTGATCTTGCCCCTACTTCATCACATGCTGCTCCTATTGCTTCATCTCTAGTTCAGCTTCGACATTCTACTCGTCTCTCCAAGCCTCCAGATAAATATGGGTTCACTCAAACATCTTTGCTTGCTACTCTCTCTTCCATTGCTATTTCTAACTCTTACTCACATGCGGTGAAGCATGATTGTTGGCAAAAGGCTATGCAAGAAGAATTAGTTGCACTGCAGGATAATCATACATGGGATCTAGTTCCATGTCCATCCTCTGCAAAACCTATCGGCTGCAAATGGGTTTTTTCAATCAAACTTAAGGCAAATGGCTCATTAGATCGCTATAAGGCACGGTTAGTCACACTGGGCAACTAACAGGAATATGGTATCGACTATGACGAAACGTTTGCCCCTGTTGCAAAAATGACAACAGTCCATACTATTCTTTCCATTGCTGCCTCTCATTCCTGTCCTCTTTACCAATTTGATGTCAAGAATGCATTTCTTTATGGTGATCTCAAAGAAGAAGTCTATATACGACTTGCCCAAGGAATTACTGGTGCCTCGGTAGGAGATATTACTCGCTTACGACGCTCTCTATATGGTCTTAGGGGCGCATGCTTGGTTTGAAAATTTTAGAGATGCTCTCCTTCATCTTAAATTTACTCAAAGTGCCTCTAATCCTTCTATGCTCCTGCATCGCTCCTCGAATGAAATTATTGCCCTCTTGGTTTACGTGGATGACATCATTATATCTGGTACAGATACAGACATGATCAACCATCTACAAGCATACCTACATGAATCCTTTCATATGAAAGATTTAGGGCCACTCACATATTTCTTAGGCCTTGAGGTTCATCAGTCAGAGAAAGGTCTCATCCTCGATCAACACAAATATGCTATGGATCTCATTAAGATGGCCGGTCTTCAACAATCAACTCCTGTAGATACACCTGTTGAGGTTAATATTCAACTCGCACACGATACTGGTGATCGTCTTCCTAATGCCACATTGTATCGACGTTTAGTCGGCAGCTTGATCTACTTGACCATCACTCGGCCCGATATCTCATATGCGATGAATCTAATTAGTCAGTTCATGACACAACCACGCCATCTCCACCTAGTTGTTGTTCAGCGCATTCTTCAATGTCCTTAGTACACCATCTCGTGGCCTTTTCTTTCCTGTAGGAAATTCGACTTCTCTCATTGCTTACTCAGATTCTGACTGGGCTGGTTGTCCTAATAGTCGACGGTCTACCACGGGTTAGTGCATGTTCTTAGGAGACTCGTTGATTTCCTGGAAGTGTAAGAAACAAGATAAATTTTCCAAATCATCCACAGAATCAGAATATCGTGCTATGTCTGCCGCCACCTCTGAAATTGTCTGGCTTCGGGGTCTCCTTTCTGAGCTTGGATTTCCACAATCTGGCTCTACACCTCTATATGCCGATAATACCAGCGCCATATGGATTACTGAAAATCATCTTCCATGAACGCACAAAGCATATTGAAGTGGCTTGTCATTACATACATGAAGAATTTGTGTGTGAAGCTATTACTCTTCATCATGTTCCTACAGGACTTCAAATTGCAGATATATTTACCAAGGGACTTCCTCGGCCACGACACCAATTCTTAGTTGGCAAATTGATGTTGGTTGATTCACCCACATCAATTTGAGAGGGGGGGGGTTAAATGGGTCAGTGGGTCACAGCCCATGTCAAATAAAGCTCAACTTGTGGGTCAAAACAACTCACGTGTGTACAGCTATGTAACTTTATTCTTTGCCTATGATTAGATTATAATTAGATTAGAATGGCTGTAATCTAGATGATTGCTACAATCACTGTAATTTGAATAGCAACAATATATCTATATAAAGGAGCATCGTGACCTTCAAAGGCATCATCGAGTTCACAACAATATTTGTCTCTCTTCTTGCTGGCTTTGACAATATAGGCCCCCTATTTGCCTTGTCTAGTTACTTGTGAGATGTTATAGATTTGTAAGGCTACTCAAAATGAGATATGGGATATGATGGAATTTGTTTTACTCCCTCGAGAGTTTTGTTTGTTTATTTTTATGTCTCCGTCGCCTTTGATTGTTTGATGAGTCAACACCACTAAGTTGTTTGATTCTCACATGCTGCAAATCGCTATGGTGGATTATGGCTTATTATATATTAATGGTAGAAGAGTCTTTTGTTTGGAAGTGATTATTTGTCACTTTGGTAATTTTGTTTGGCCCGTCACATAAATGGGAGGGCTGGTATATATCATGTGACAAATTACTAAATTAGCCTATGTAGACTGCCAATTTTGCTTCGGATGTTTGTTTATGTTTTAGATCTTCTCTTAATGATTCCTATGATGATGTATATATCATCATCATCATCATCAAAGCCTTGTCCCAACCATGGATGAAAATATCGGCCGCTACGCGATATATCGGCCGTAGCGGTGGCCACCGCCACGCTACGGCCGATTTATCCATCGCCTATCACACCCGTAGCGTCCGCTACGGTCCGCTACGGGGTGAGAAAAAAAAAATTTTCAAACTTTTTTAAAATGCATGATAATACTTAATTCTTTTATTCTTCTTTCCAAATAACATTTCTACACAATTCTTCTACCCTTTTAAGTTTAAAAAAACACCAAAAAGCACAGGATCTCGCCGAATTACAGTCGATACAGAGAGTTCTTCTTAAGGATTCTTCTCTAAGTACATCCTATTAGACACCCCCTTTGGTAGATGTATTTTTTTCTCTAGGTACTCCTAAGTCTTGACTTCATGACGTTTTTTCTTTTATGAGCCTTTCATTAGTTTCTAAGTTAGCATAACTAAACAACATGAACACATGTGAAAAAAATTATCATTATTATTATTTTCTATTTATATAGCGATACAGGACCTCATACAATGAGGGGACCGTTACACCCCCTTTTCTTATTTACTTTTGCAAAAGAACCACATATTCTTTCATTTTACAATTTTCTGGATTTTCTGAATTTTTTCAAATTTTTTGGGCGATTTTTTCAAATCGCACCGCTACGCCGCTACGTATCGCCCGCATCGTAGCGGTTTGGCGGCGGGCCGCTACGCCCCCCGCTACCGCTATTTTCATCCTTGGTCTCAACTATGTTGGGGTCGGCTACATGAATTTTGTTTCTCCATTCCAATCTATCCTGAGCCAAACCCACAAATAAGTTGCACTTCGTCGGATCTACTTTTACTACCACCATCCACGTCCTCTTCATTCTATCCCTTCCCCTTGGTGGGAGATCAACTTGCATAGCCAAACTTTTCCTTATCAGGGTCGTTGCAAACCATCTCAAACGGGTTTCTTTAATCCCATATTGATGCTACCCCTAAATGCTCTCAAAAGTGATCATTTCTAATTTTATCCTTTCTATTTTTCCACACATCCACCTCAACATTCTCATATCTGCTACATCCATTGTGTGCCTATGTTGCTTCTTAATTAACCAACATTCTACTCCAGTGGTCACAGCTGGTTTAATCATTGTCCTGTAAAATTTTTCATTCAATCTTGTTGGCATTTGTCGATCACAAAGCACTCCAGTAGCAAGTCTCCACTTCAACCACCCCACTTTTATACTATGTTCGATATGTTCATCTATCTCCCCATCCTTACTAATTACCAAGCCAATGTAACGGAAAGATACTCTTTGTGGTATCTCATGGGCTTCAATTCTCATGGTAGTTTCAGATCTTTATATATGCATACTAAAGTTGCAATCCATATATTCCGTCTTTGTACGGCTTATTTTAAAGCCTTTGGATTCTAAAGCATCCCGTTCTCTCTCAAGTTTTGCATTCACACCGTCTCTTGATTCATCAACCAACACTATATCATCTGGAAACAACACACCAAGGTATCTTTTCTTAAATATGAGCAATTAACTCATCCATAATCAGTGCAAAGAGATAAGGGCTCGGGGATGACCCCTGATGCAAACCTACGATCACGGGGAACTCACCTATATGTCTATTCTTGCATAATCTTCCATCGTCATACTATCTTCGAACTCGGATGAATTAGCCCGTCTTTAACTCTAACTTGAGATTGTATTTGTATGGAATATATTGATGGTATGCTTACTTGTTGGGTTTTTTGTAAACCTGACCCATCCCCTTGGCACTTGAAGGTGAAGTAGAAATTGAAACTCAGAATGCAAGTGTTGGAGAAGGGGAACCACAAGCGTATCAAGAGTGGAGCATAGAAAATGTAGTTTAGAGACATCGAGCTCACTCTAAAGAGACATTATTATTTGATTTGTTTTAATTACAATTTGACGGTTGTAATGGGGCCTTTGAATTGGCCAAGGATTCTATTAGTTAGTTTAGATTTATATTTGGATTTGATATTAAAATTTATAAACGAATTTAAATTATTATACTTGTGCTCTATTATGATGTTGATATCTGATGTTGATGTTTGAAAAAGATTCCGCTGCAAAGTTTTGATTTGAACTAGTCTCATAAATGCGGAAAATTAATATTCGCGGCACTAAAGACGGACTTCTTTCGAAATCCGACTTTCGGGTCATGACACTTAGTTTCTTCAGAGTATCATGTCTAAACAACAGGGCTCTCCTTCTAGAATCCTTTTATTTTTGTTGTCCCAATTTTTTTCCCAATCTTCATGAACTAACCTTATTTCTTTTCTTTTTTTTTTTCCAAAACG
Source organism: Litsea cubeba (assembly GCA_012931725.1). Lineage (NCBI taxonomy): Eukaryota > Viridiplantae > Streptophyta > Magnoliopsida > Laurales > Lauraceae > Litsea > Litsea cubeba. The sequence continues at coordinate 157,433,948 of CM022944.1, read as the reverse complement.
TTTGTACCTAACTTGTTTTACAAGTGGAAAATCACATCTCATGTAACTCCTTTTTCCAGATTCATTCTGATTTATGAGGAGCTGACATAGTTATACCATTACACAGGTTTCACTCATATAGATTACAGCATGTTCATGCAAGAAGTTTTCGGTGGAAGTTTTTTTCCATGGTAATTTCATTTTCTGCAGAAAATGGAAACTGAAGAGTGAAGATTTCATTTCCACAGTTTCAGTTTCAGGCTTGGTGTGGCCAAACATTTTCCATGGGAAATGTGTTTCTACCTCTTGCATAAGATTGCAAACAGTGGTTTTCTACCCCTTGGGTCTGAATCTGCTTTCCTCAAAAATTGAAGAAAATGCTTTCACCTCAGAAGACAACCAAGAAAAAATGTTGACACGGAATAGAGGAAAAATTATTCTCCCTCGGAATGCTCCACAAGAATATACCCTTAGTTATTGCTTATAAATATATAAAATGAAAAGGAATGTTTATTTTATATTTGTGCAAAAATCTAGGTTTAATAATTGGAACTAGATGAACATCTCCAATGATCTTCAAAGCTATTTGCCAATTCACATAATCAATTTCAGGACATCAGGTCCTCATAATACCCAAGAATGGAGTAACAGAAAGAAAAAAAATAAACACTTCTTCAAAGTCGCTTTCTTCTAATGAAAATGAAGGTGTCAAATTTTTTTCTGTTCAAGAAACAAAAGATGCCAGTTTTGTGTTTTAAAAACTAAAAACTTCACATCACATTCCACTGTGTAATGTTAGGCATTAATATTTCATGCAAAATATGGATCATCATAAAGCTATACACTGTTAGATGTGTTTTCTGCCCTGCATCACACTCAGGTTCTAAATCTGCTTATAAGTGTTATTAGACAGTTGATTTAAACCTCCAAATCACAAGAGATTTCTTTATATGATTTTCATTTCCAGCAGCTTCCGTCTTTCACTAAATGGGAGTGAAGAAGAAATGGAAAACTACATTATACATAAATACTATATTTTTTCTACACCTTGTCTGGCTGACAAAACTGCCAATATGTTAGCATACTTCACCATATGATATACTTTCGCCACAAAAAATTTACAAATTTTCTTAATATCTGTGATAGTGAGAACTTGAGGAAATCTAATCTGGAGAATTTCAAAACCCTCAAATTCCTGTCAACTCTGCCATTGGAATTCCTCGAATGCTAATCTCTAAAAAGCATTTGGAATTCTAGAATTTGGAGAATTGCAACAGCTATTTCAGTCATTTTACTGTAGTAAATCCCAATACGTTTGGAAATTCTCCCTCTCAGACAGAATACAGCATTGCAACGGCTATTTCAGCCATTTGGTGAAGTAGCAGTGACTCGGTCAGACTGGGTCAAATCATAAGCCGCACCTGATGCAACCAAGTTTCAGGCTCTATCAACTTGATGGACCATTTTACACATTACAACTGTTCCAACCAATATTCACATAGTTTGGGGCCATCTGAAGATTGTAGAACAGAGTAACTACGCTTACAGGACTTACAACGAATCAATGACTCAAAGCCATCATCCACTTATCCCCCAATAACCATTTATGGGTTTCGAAAAATTGCGTTGCTTTTGAAATATTTGCTTGAAAATATGTTCACAAGCATCAAAATCATATACATACAGCTTTGTTATTAAGACCCATGGGAAAAATGATTCTTTTTTAATTAAATTGATATTACTATATTAGAAGTGTGCTTTTTTCTTTTTTGAGATAGAATTGATATTAAAAAGTTTCATTTTATAGCTTTTCCTTTTGTATAATATCTTGTTTTGATTTCATCATGGCATGGTCATACATTGCTAGCTCCATTGTATAATCGAATATTTTTCCAATAATTAAACAAAATAATAACTAAGTTTACTTATGTTGTCCAATCTCAGAATTTCTTTAAGTACATAAATTTACAAATTATAACTTCAAATGTCATGTATATCATTTTTTTTTTATATCTTTACTTTTCATGATTATTTTTAAAGTTAATAGTTAAAAAATAAAAAATAATAATAATTTAAAAAAAAAAAAAGAGGGACTCTGAATCTAACAAAACCGATATGACTCGATGTCGACGAGTCAACTTTAGTTTCAAATAGTACTAAGTCAGACACTGAAACCGAGCTTTAATTCTTTCATTTCACACTAAGTAAAGACTAAATGAATTTAACAAAAAGAACAGTCAATAGCAAAACTTACTTGCTATAGGATCTCAGACCCCACTGAACTACCACTTATCCCAAAACCAATTGGTGATAGGAAACGGCAAAACAATGGTTATATAGTCTTGTCAATTGTGTTAGGAAGGCATTCGATCTATACCGGTCTTCTCCCCAACACGGCCCCCGAACCTTCAACCTCACCAGGCTTTGATAGACCCCACTGAGCTACCACTTATCCCAAAACCAATTGGTGATAGGAAACAGCAGAATAATGGCTTTATGGTCTTTTCGGTTGTGTTAGGAAGGCATTTGAGTTGTACTGGTCTTCACCCCGACACGGGCCCATGAGGGTTGTACCAAGGACCTAACACTTGCTAGTTAGTGTAGGCAGGCTCTTGACTCCTTTACTCTAGGGTCAAGATACTGAGTATGCACAGTCTTCACAGCTTCAACTAACAAGTGATTAAACATTAGTTTTAAATTCCTTAAATTTGAAATAACCACTCTTTACAAATATCATGTGCAACCATCTCATTCAATCGAGAAGCAATTAAGTTGAGACTCTCAAAGGTACTCTATGTTCTTAAATCAGATGCCAACCTCAACATGATTCATTGATTACGTGCATTAAAAATTCCAATAAGGTAGCTTCTTAAATATTTGGCAAGAAAATAAAAGAAAACCAATAATAATTGCAAAAATGAAGATAGAAGAAGATGCCGATGATGATTCATTTCAAAAAATAAAACTTGACCAAGTATAAACTTCTAACGCAAAAAAAGTATACAATATAAGTCAAATAAATGATTACAAATATACCTGAAATTGTCGACCAAGATGGTAACTTCAAATGCCAACAAGGGAAGAAAGACAATCTTCAAGTTTACAGCCGGAGAGCCATTAACTACAAACAAAACCTTCAAAACAAATGATACAAGGGTACCAAAAAAAAGGAATGTCTCAAAATGTAAATGAATGCCTAGTTGGACAAGTGGCATGCTACAACGATTCACAAATTAAATAGTAATCTCATGATGTTTGAACAGGTATTATGGTTGAAAAGCAGCAACGACTATGAGTAGATTACTAATTCTTAGCCTCTTTTAAGGCAAAGGCATTTGTTAACATACCGTAAATGCTTTCAAGATATATACAGAGAAGTAGCTCAAATGCAACAAGCAATGGCACAGCAACAATGGCATGACATGGTGCCCACTGTCGAAGAAAGGGATCCAAATAAATTCGACAATCAGTTATATACTATTAAAATATTTTTTTCCGCTAAATGAAAATTAAAGTTCATATAACAACTATTTCCATGACAATCGAGGTATGGAATCTCACATGGCGATCATGTGGCAGTGATGGAGCAGGCAATGAGAACCTGCCTCGCGCAACAACTGTGTGAAATAGCCAAAGTGGTGCAAAAATAATCCTGCAAGGTGAACCCAAAATGTAGATATTTCAAATATCAAAGAACGAAAAGTTTGGAAGCTTTTGATTTCCAAGTTGATTCTCTTTCAAGCTTTTTTCACGTGGAGATAAGGCCTAGCTCTTAAAATTCAAATAACTCAGCAAATTGAACAAAATAATTCAAAACATAAAGACAATTTTTTCATTTATTTCCGATTATTTGTCCTGATAAGTTTTCTGAAGATGACAACCTAGGAAGCACGGACACTTCTCCAGGGCCAGAGTGTCGGTGTCCGACACATGTCAGACATGGACAAGCTCCGGACACGCTCCGACACGTGTCGGACACACCCAAAAGAGTGTCCTGATTATTTTTTTTATTTTTAATATTTTGGACACGCTGGGACACGCTGGCCTCTTTTAATTGGAAAAAAAATAATAAAATTAGAGTAAAAAATGAAAAGAAAAGGGGGCTGTTTGTAAAAGGTCATAGCTTATTTGTTTGCTAAATTGATTACAAAGTTAAAATAATAAACTTAGAGTAAAAAATGAAAAGAAAAGGGGGCTGTTTGTAAAAGGTCATAGCTTATTTGATTGCTAAATTGATTACAAAGTTAAAATAATAAACTTAGAATAAAAAATGAAAAGAAAAGGGGGCTGTTTGTAAAAGGTCATAACTTATTTGATTGCTAAATTGATTACAAAGTTAAAATAATAAAATTAGAATAAAAAATGAAAAGAAAAGGGGGCTCTTTGTAAAAGGTCATAACTTATTTGATTGCTAAATTGATTACAAAGTTAAAATGATAGTATCGTTTAGTATATGATTAGATATATTATTATTATTATTATTATTATTATTAACGTGTCCCGAACGTGTCCGTGTCCTACATTTTTGAGAAATCCCGTGTCGGCGTGTCCGTATCCGTGCTTCTTAGATGACAACAGTCTTTAATTGATAAAAGAGCTTTTATGGTGCCCACACAACATTAGCCTGCAGATGGTAACGAATATAATCTAAGGCCAGATTCTTCTTTTTACAAAGCTTCTACAAGTTTGGAACACCACCAATGGATAGGAAACAAAACTATCTATATTTACTACAAGGTACCACCCTATATCAGCCATGAATGATGTCTCACAACTGGGCAAGATCTTTGACAAAAACGCCGAATAAGTGAGCAACTCCCTAAACACCTTGACCTAATGAATTTTCAGTAATCCCTGACCATATTGGGCATGACACTTTCTAGCTAAGCAAGGTTTGAAATGTTGAGAAACACTCTTTCAACCACCTTGTCCTACTAAACATTTCAGCCTCCAGAGAACCTAAATTCAGCACTGAACACATGGAGAAGTCAACATATCACCAACAATGAAAAAATGCATTCTTCAGTACCCCATCAAACCATCTCCCAACAAATCAAACACAATAGAAAATAGCAGGTAATCCCCTTCTGCAAAGTTCAATGCCACCCTGGTGCTTGGCCCAATATTGTAAGAATACATTACTTATCCGCAGAACAGTGTATATGGTTGGTGTATCCATGATCACAAGTTCACAACCCATTCAATTGATCAAGTAGAAACCAGAAGCATGGCATAATATTAAAGTTGGATACTCTCAATATGGTTTTAAATCATAGCTTCGAATTACAACCCGGTCCTAGAGAAAATTTGAGGTGTAGCTGCTTAAGCTCATGAAACCATGACCACTCAAAAACCAAAACCCCACTTCCCCCGGCCAAACCCCTTTCCAAAGGGAAAGGCAGTGTGGTACCCAACATACCCTCATCCATTCATTTTTGTTCCCTTGTTGCGCAAAATGCCAAAACCAGCCAACCCCACAATCCATTTCAAGCTCGCCCACCCCACATTCTACATGCTGCCGCCCTCGAGTCCAAATACTCATAGCACCCACGAACCCTTAGTACACGGATTAGGTTCAAGCAGAAACCCCTGCTTAATCGACTCAGTTACAAAAAAAAAAAAAGTTCCAATCTTTGACTATTTCCCTACAAAACCCTTTAGGATTTGCACCACCCCAAGTCAATTTAGGGCATAAAAACACAGCTTTTCTCCCCACCACCGTTAAAAAAAAACGTAAATCTTTCTAGAATAGCCAAACCAATTCTAATTTCCAGATACATGCAAACAAACCCCAACTCCGCACAAACACAATCAAACCCGAAGCCATCCCGAATTTGAAAAAAAAGCCCAAAATCCCAATCAAGTCAAAAAAAAAAACAAAACAAATCAAGCGATAGTAATAGCAGATTATACTAACCACCAAGAGTAAAAGACGGTCCGGTCGAGCTTGAGCACGAGCAGAAGCGTGAAAGAGAAGAGCAAGCCGTATGCCAAAACCGCCTGCGCCGATTTCGCAACCCGCGCCCACGTCATCGATTTCCTCCGAAGCATACGAAAAAAAAAAAAAAACAAGAATTGAAGAAGAAGACGAAGACGAAGAAGAGTCGATTGATTGAAGCTTTCAAGGAAGGAAGAATAATTGAAGAATAAGCAGATATGGGTCTGTAGAAAACGATAGAAAGAAGAGCCTTTGTTTTTCTGTGGGCGCCATTGAAAGAGCGGAAATGGTAAAGCAAAGAGAAGAGAAGACAGCGCTGCAGGTTATGCTGGTTCTTGTGCTTTTCTCTCAAGTCAAATGCAAGGTGCGTTAGCTCTCTCTCTCTCTCTCCCTCCCTGAATTCCGGTCGGCTCCTACCAAACGCTTTTGGATTTGCAATATTTATTATCAATAAATAAAGAGACGCGGCGAAGAAATGGAAGTTGAGCCCCGGGAGCGCCCCAAATCTTACTCCCCCTCTTATCACATCCTAATTCAAATTTTCCTTGTACCGATGAGAATCTAATCTAGTGCGCCTTCTGGGGTCTACTTTTTCTCTTGGTAAAATTTTATTTTAATAGAAGTTGGTCGGTTTATTTATAAAAAAGAGTTACAATAAGTTCTTATTTAATGATCAATACCGAATCATGTTTGTGAGAGTTTTGAAGTTGGAATTTTTTTTTTTTGTATTGTTTTTGTAATTTAACAATTGTTGCATGAAAAATGGGGCAGCATGGATTTCGCATGCTATCAAATATTTTCTATTTTAGGGCTTTGTAGAATTAAAAGAAATGTCAAGTATAATGCAGCGCCTAAACCCCTCCAATGCCCATAGTCTGCATCAAGTGGAATTTAAAATGATTTCTAAAATCATCTCCCGATAAGGATGCTTTTATCTAGTTAATAAATTATTCCAAGAACACCAATCCAAGTCCAAAATTATCTAGGACAAATTTCACTCCATTTAAAGTGGGACCTGTTGTCAAATTAGAATATCTTATTGTTTAGTTCTTTTATTTTCTAAAGTATCATTTATTATGTATAAGATAACTTTCATTCGCTTTAGGTGGAACCTACAATCAAGTTAACAATATGCTTTAATTTTAGTTATTTGTCGACACAAAATTGTAAAATGTTGGAAAAAAAATGAAAATAAGTAATTTGAGATTTGAGCCTACCTCGTAAAAGATAAACTATGATTGTGCAATATAAATTTCAAAATCAATATGATGTGGACCCACCTCAAAAAAATGTGCTTCTTTTACATAAAATCAATTTAGTTTTCAAAATCAATCTTACGTGGGTCCGCCTCACAAACATTCTCTTGTGAAATGTTAAATTGCATAAAAGCAATTTGATTTTCAAAATCATTCTAATGTGAGTCTGTCTCAACAAAAGAGAAGCCATCATCATGAAATCTAATTTACAAAATCAATCAAGTGTGGGCCCCCTCACAGACGTGCTTTTTCGAAAAATCAAATTCTCAATGACTACTTCTCATTTTTTTAGGTGGGCCTATATATAAAATTACTTATTTTTACTCTATTAGCTTTCATAATCTAGTACATTATTAAATAAATAATTAAAAAGTATATTATACGAATTTGATAGTAGGTCCCACCTTAAGTGGATTAGAATTTTCATATCAATAATAAAGGTTGCTTTTGGAAATGGAATAAAATTATAAAGATAAATTCCAATAGGGATTATGCATGAGTATTCTTGGAAGAATTTATTAACTTGATAATGTATCTTTATAGAAAGAGGAATTTGGAAATCATTTCAAATCCACTTGACATGGACAATCCCAATCGGAAGGGTTTGGGTGCTGCAATCCAACCCTTAAAAAGTTTATACTTCTATTTTCTTGTTGTTATTTAGTTGGCTAGGAACATATATAATGTTTATGGTTGAGCAACATCCATAGATAATAAAGTGTGCATGACACGATCCATATAGAGCATTTTGCAATAAATTCCTCAAATTGAGAGAGAAAAAATGGAATACGGACTAGCACACAAAAAATATATATATTGTGCATCACCAAATATTTCCTCTCAGAGAGGGACAATATTTTCCATCCTTCAATTAAAACTCGAATACCAATGCATCGGAGGAACACACAGGACTGCCTTGTCATGTTACAGTACATGTGGAAGCGCATGAAAAATGATAGAACTTTTTCTCATCATGCACAATCACATGCTTAAGTTTGGAGTTTTTCTTTAAGCACTATTAGGAAAACATGCTGTGACAATTAATCAACTTTTTAAATAAGATAAACTAACTAATTGATATACGCTGTCGTTAAAATATTTTAACTGTCTTTCAAAAAAAAATTCCAAAAAAAATATATCTTTCCAACAAAATGTTTTACATTGTTATTAAATTGTTTTATAAATTATCTTCATTGTTTTCATTTTTAATTTGCTATTTTTGTGATTCTCTTGTGAAATGATTCAATCTTAATAATGTCCCGAAATTATTTAATATATATTTTTCTAAACTAAACTTTTATGGAAAATATTGGCCCTATCAGTAGGTGGAAGATAATGTATACAACTCATCAACAAAACACCACCTTTGAAATCTATCACAATGACATCAACCAAATTTTTTAATACCATCAATATTTATGACACTTGACATAAGTGAGCCTACATATGGTACATACACCAAAATCAGGGGTTATGGAGAAGAAAAAATGGTGGGTTGTAATAAAAACCCAACAAAGGGCCTGACAGTCTACATCAAGGCCAATACTGCCCAATTAGGTTTTTGCCAAGAACACTGATTTTCTTTCAAAGATCAAAGTGGCATGAATTGGACTAGGAGCTGCTAAATACCGTCCTAGTCAAACTATCCCAACCATTGATAGCTTTTATTTCTTTATATTTTCTACAATTTCTTAAAATATCCTGTTAAAAATATAAAATATAAAATTATTTTTTTAGGGTGAGTAAGGGATACACCATGGAAATTAGGGGACATGATGCCGAATTTATCTTCTTCACTATTTGGTGCAGCAATGAATCTTCACTCAAGTCTGATTTTTAAACATTTATTGTTTACAAATTGAACTTCTAAATCCGTACAGATTTTTTCTTCCACGGCACAAAGGGGGCCTAAATAAAGTCGAAAATAAAATCAATGTCGTCCCGCTGTCTATTATTTTCTGACTTTCTTTGCACGTTTAAGCAACGTTTTTGTATTAATTAGAAGATTTGGCTATTGTTTATTTGTTTGAGGGAGTTGTGGTGGGGGCCGGGCCAAAACATGGTCAGTTGGCCCATTGCTCCTCACGAACTTCGAAGAATATGCTTCTGATTCTGGAAATTTGGCGTTGAAACAGAGAGAATTCTGATGGGCATGTGTCTGACATTGACATACCAGTTTGTCTCCAAGTGAGTCCCACTGGAATAGGACGGACAAATGGGCTTCTATGCCCATCACAGAGAATCATATTAAGGAATGATAACAGGCACACCATATGCTGCCCGGAAGCTTTTTTCGTTATCTGTGTATTATAAATTCAGAGCATAAAAATAGGCACATTTTTTTTTCTTTTTGATAATATACCAACCCGCTGATCCTCCTTCGATTAATCATTGGTAAACCTACGGATATTTAAAACCACCCACTAGCCCTATGTATCGGTTAAGGCCTTAAAAATAGGCACATTTGAAATGAATTTTTTTAGCATCAGTTCAATCTGATCCACCAGATTCCTTTTTTTTTTTCATTTTAATTTTATCTTATGAGGGTAAGTCGGGGGTGGATTTTGAAAATGTGAGGAGGATACCCACACCTTATGCCACTCTACCCACTCACAATTGAGTAATTACCACATTCATTTCAACCAAACACTTCTTATATATTTGTAAAAAAAAAAAAACTGCTTATATATTTCAAATTAATCCAAGTAGACGTACTCATATGACCAATAATTATTTTTTGAAGAAGATATGACCAATAATTATTGCGCATTTGATTTTATATAACCAAAGAGCTGGTTTGAATTAATTGTATTTTAAGTATTTCATTATTTTTTTCAATAAAAGGTTTATTCCATGAGTTCTTGTAAATTTCAATTTCATGCGAACAAATAAGCTTATAAGTCATTAGAAACAAAAAGGCCCATTTGATCTTTAATTTCTACATATTCTTTTTTTTTATGAAAAATAAGCAAGTTCATTTGGTAATGAATTCCCCTCTCTTTAATTCCATGTGAATAAACAGGTACATTTGAATAAATAGTTTTTGATTTCATTCAAACAAACGTGGTCATTTATCAAAAGCCACTTTAAATTCATAAGTAAAATGTAGCGGAAGATTCTTTTGAAAACCTGCGGAAGCAGATGTCTAGGAACCCGTGTGTGAATTTCAACACAAAAAGACATTTATACACAAAAAAATATGCAAAATGATTTAGATTACACATAATGAGTCTAAGAAAATATGCACATGCATAGGTGTAGTGCATACGTAATATTTATATATGTAAATGAATACAAACAAACAACAATCATCCTATGACTTTGAATATGCTATCATTACTTTCAAAACTAGTATACTTTCTTTCATGGCCTCTAAGTTGTCCATTTAATGTAATTCTAACTATTCCTGCCCATTTAAACATTAATTGAAAAACTGTTTAATTATTGATTGGATGTCACTTATGAAAAAATTATTTTCTTCTAGTCCAGGGTCAACAGTAGGCTCTGACAGAGAGAAAGGGATTTAGATACTATAAGCTCGTCGAAGGGCTTTGACTTAGCCTAGGCCTTGCGTGCATTTGTGAGGAACAATAGGGTCAGTCCTTGACTTGGCGCGGGCTTGCCCATTTAGGTCATGTATGATAACAGGTTAAGGATTCACAACATTTAGAATTCCTCACCGTGGCATATTTGAGGAATTTCACATTAATATTGGCGTGTATAGTTGTGAGAAATTGGTATTGATGTAAAGTAACCCACAAATTTGAGGATCTTTAAATCCTATGAGGGGATGTCCCATGTCAAAATCCTAAAAAATTAGGATCTTTATTGACTTAAATCTTCAATAATTTAATTACAATTGTCTAATATGATTTTTTTTAATCCTACCAGTGAGGAATCCCAGAGACGGAGCCAGGATATATTTTCTTCAATTGGGGGCAAAGTTGATCGACCAATATTATTAGTGGGCCCACTTATGAAAAATCTAAACCATTCAAGAAATGAGGTCACTCTTCCCTTATTATCTACATAAATGAAAAATCTCTCTTACAAGTAGATTACATGTAAAGTCCAACTCTATGGGGGCCTATTTGATTAATTTAGCTCATTTCACACTTATATATAGTTATATCCTCACTTTGATTTGGCACAATGACAGGTTTTGAATGCTCATTGATCCTTTACCACTATTTGATTGGATCTCATAGAAAGAGAGGAGAGAAATTATTATTAAAATAGTGTTAGACTTTAAGATTGTTAAATCAAGAGGTATGATGATTTCAATGTTCACGGATGCCATCTACACAACAAAGATAATAAAAAGAGAAGAAAAGAAAGAAAAAAAAAACATGATAGAAGGGTTCTAGGCAATATACTCACCTATAAAATATCTAAATCGTTGAAAAACAACCTCTTCGTATAGTGTATGGACCTTGTTAGATTTTCACTCAAATAACACAGCTTAAGATTGCTAACTTTAAAAAAATATATTCCATAAAATTTTTTTAAACAAACTCAATTTTTTACATATAGATCAATTTAACTTGGACCCAAATCATATTGAGTTAAATTTTTTTCTATAGAGAACTGGAGCATTTATTTTACAGGATTTATATTTTTTCAAAGTATGCCCCACTCAATAGCATCGGCCATAGAGGACCCAGATCTTGAGCAAGTTTAATTTTAGGGATTTTGACCGCCATATGCTTGCCTTTAGAATTAGATATATCCTCTAAGTTGTCAAATTTCAAAAAATTCCCTAAAGGTGTGCTGTAATTGTTGTATGCAAAAAAAATGACTGAAATGTCCCACTTTGTGAGATACTGCAATATGGATCGCCCTTTTTATATTCTCTTCTCTATAGTAACTTTTCACGTTCCTTTTCACCTCCTCCTAGTCGACTCTATTACCACCGTCTCGGGTATGTTTCCCTTTTATCTTCCTACTCCTTATTTGATAATCTTTTAAGACGATGAATCTTCTAATTAAGATGGTTTGGACTTGGGCGTGAAGAGATAAGATTTGGTCCGGGTAGTAGCGCGGGCCAAGAGTTGCAAACTTGATGGTGGACGTGGGTCCGGATGGCGAGAGCAATAATTCTAGGTTAGGTTTTGGCTGGTTTGAAGATGTGTGATGGTGTAGTGGTCATGTGGAGCTGGTTGTGTTTGATGGAATAGAGATCGATGAAGATGATGGTGGGTTTGTTTGGATGGTGAGAATGGTAGAAAGGGGTGTCCGATGAACTTTGTGAAAATGATAATGGCTGCTGGCGATTGGGCTTGATGGTTGGAAGATGGAGAAGTTCGGGTTAATTAATTGGTGTTTGGCAGAGTTTTGTGAAGTGCATGAGATGGCTATGAGGAAAAAAAAAAGGATGGTGGGATAAAAGATGAGAAGGAGAATACGGGTGGTGGTTGCTGGTATTAGTTGTGGTTTTGAAGATGGGTTGGACGTTGTTTCGTTGAGTTAATATCTATTTGGAGTGATATTTTGCTTAATATCTCGTAGAGAGATCTTATTCTACAAGGTATTAGGAAAAAAAAAGGACCCAACTAATAAATACACATGAGACATTCACGGTAGTTTGACCATGGCTCTAAGTGATAGTGGCCCACAAATAACAATAAAACAGAGATGAATAGTGCAAGTACTTTCTAAAGGCTTATCCATAAATGCAATATTGCACGAGGAGGGGCATTTAAGTCATTTTTCTTGCACCAAGCAAGCACCGCACATCTTTAGAAAAGTTTTTAAAACTTGACAAGTTGGAGGGCATATCCAATTCTAAAGGCACGTGTACAGTCAAAATCCCTTAATTTTATTAAGTGGGCTCACTCAAGAGCTTTCATTAAATGCTCTCTAAATATGGTTGGGTGTGGGATGAGAATTAGAGATGGATGAAAATGACATTACATAGAGAGGGAGAGGGATAGTATTATAAGTTTTAAATAAAACCATAAGACTATCTTTTAGAATGAAAGGTCAATAATGCCATTATTAAGATAAAAATACCCTTGTTGGCCTTTAAAGTTCTCAAAGAGGAGAGAAATTTAATGATGGGCAAAAGGGCATAAAATAAAAATGCCTAGATTTACTTTTATGTTTTATCGTACACATCAAACATGAAAAGGAAATTGAGTGGGGGCGACTCTTCCTCCCTTCCGTCCTTGAGGAAACCCCTAGGATTTCGTTGTGAAACATACCACGGCAATTTTCATTTGTGATATCCAAGGATCAAGGAAATCATGGACATCAAATCAGCTGTCTACAGTGAACGGATTTTTAATTCAAAATTTCTCCTGAAAACAAAAACTTTGTAGGTTCAAACAAACTAGAGCATCTTATTACCTCTTTTATTTTATGAATCTCAATGCTCATGATGCACGAGCACGAAGGAGAACATTTTCTAGTTAGACGTTTCATGACCACACACAAACATACCCAAAAGCAGTTAGCACTACACAAGGTGCACAAATGCTTAAATTAATGATTACTTTATGATCAAATAAAAAAGATATCATATGTTGATTGTGACTTCAAACCGTTGGATAGGGACTTTGCTCTCTTGCCAGTGATGGACTGGAGCACCATATTGATTTCAACCAGATCTTGCTTGTACCTATCAATATCCTTATGGTGTTCATGCCTTATCAATATCCAGTACCTCCTGTTTTTCAAACCACTGGCACAAGCCAGACCCTAGCCTGATATGGGCCAAAATTGCTTAGAATGAGCCCGACCCTCCTGAGAAAAGCTAAAGCACTAGCCTGAGTGGATCATGTTTTTATAAAATATAAAACGGATTTAAATATCAGCTCCAAGCTCTAGCTCAGCTCTTTAGGTCCTGCATGTGCCTAGTTCGGGATCTCAGTTAAAGAATCCTAGCCCGGCCTGTATATTAAATGGGCTTAGTCTTAGGTTCAAGCCTGGCATGTGTGCCAAAATCTAAAGCTCAAGTCTGACCCAAAGCGGGCTAGGCCCAAGTCAGGCTCGGGCCACGCCGGCTCATGGGCACCCCTACATTAATCACACTTCCATAGGTTATAGACGACTAAATTCAATCGTGGGACAAAGTTTGACTTTTTCGAATACACCATCAACAAATAGGAGAGATTCTTATCTAATAAGTTCACATATGGTTGTTGATTTGTTATTCTGATGAGTTAAAATTTTAATTGAAGTTCAAAGATTGAATAAACACAATGAGTATTAGTTTATGACATTGATTTTGAAGATCTAAAGTTCTAAACAATATCTCGAAGGATTCAATGTGTGTACAAGATAAGGCATGCTGAGAAATTTGAAAGTTAGGTGAAGGTCTCAATCGAGTTGGAAAAAAAATCCATGCTTGAATCAACCTAATACAGGCCGAACTCTTCCGGATTCCTCCAAAGCCACACATTCAAAATTTAAAAAATTATTCCCAAAACTATTTTGTTTGCTGGAATCAGAGAATCTATATCTGTGTTGGGGCCTTTTGGACTCCTCAATTATTGTCACCTATTAGTTTCACAAAGGCTCAAATCTATAGTAGCATTTTGGAAATTGAAATTTAGAGAATGTTACAGGCTAAAAAAGCAATATTAATCAAGCTAGGTTTTCTTATATCATATTGTTGAAAAAAATCCAAATACTAGGTAGACAGAAAATGACATTGCTATCAAGAATATTTAATATTTGAAATTCACGTAAAAATCTTCGAAACAAACAAGCCCACAAGGACACATTTGGTAGGTCCCAAAAGTTGGTTTGGCCAACTTTTTTTCTCTTTTGTAGAAATTCTTCTCCGAAACTCATATTGAAAATGCCTTTTCATGGAATCATAGAAATATTGCTCAATTTTCTCTTTTTTTTTTTTTCAAGTATTCACACCAAATATGAAAAAAAGTTTGTCATAGGAAGAGGATTTTTTTTTTTCCTTTCTTTCTTAAAATAAAACGGATGTACAAACGTACCCAAATAATTTCTTTTTGCCGTGACAAAACCACCCAGACCACAATACGCTACACTATTTTCATTTATTTATTTTTGGCCGAGGTTGGCTAGTGCTAAGGAGTGAGTATCTCGCACTATTTACACACAACATCTGCCAGTGGGATCATGATTCAAATGGCCCATGACATGCAACGATCTGTTCTAACAGGCCAGTCCAAATCAACCAATCAATCTCCTCCTGCCTTAAAAAGAATGTCAGGGCATAAATGCTCCCTGCATATATTATGGATCAATTTCTACATTTTTAATCATTCATCTTGAGGCCCTGTGGGGATGAAAATGGAAATGGAAATGGATGAATTTAGTATCACACATAAATGACTTGACATTTTGTTGGTCCGGAATGGATCAATGTGACTTGAGGTCGGTGCATGTAGCCAGAACCACAGCTAACCCTCACCATTGCTAATTACGTGAAGTACACAGTGCCTGTGTGTTTTTTTCTAAACCCCATCCAGGTGAGAGAATCAGAGAATACACCATTAGCAAGTAGATAAACTGCAAATCCAAGAAGAGAAACCCACACCAGCAGAAGAGGGTCCAGGGGATTCCCTAGGCAATATGGTGAGAAACATGTTCCCAATCAACTGGGTGCGTACAATGTGTTAAATCACAAGGTGCGTCCACAAGTAGTCAATCAACTAGGCTTGTACAATGTGTTTAAATGACACTACTTTTTGGGAATTTACTATCAAAGTAAAGTAATGCAAAGCCTTGGTTTTTTGGGTCACGCCTTCAAAATTTCCTCCTCATAAAAAAAGAGAGTAAAAAAGTAACTTTATTTTATCACTAAATGACAAAAGATTATTCACTTTTTAAACAAGTAGTCAAAAAGATTTCATACAAATTCATTGAAGATAAAATACCATCATACCACCTACTTGAGGATAGGAACATGGGTGACCAAAAGATCTCCTCTCCGCCTATCTATGGTGACAAAGGCTCAAATCATCATCCTAACATTCATATGGGTGCCAAATTTTAAATTGGTGACTCATCATTGTTTTATGATTCACTCAAATAAATCCTGGGTTTGTTGGTAAAAATACTTGTAGGGTGAATGAAGTGAAGTGAATATTGAAAAGAGAGTAAAATATTAGAGGGTCTCATCATAGTATAATGAAAATTTATTTTTAGTGGCTTGATAATGAATCCTTTTGACCTTTTCGGTAATAAGTAGATACATTTTTATTATTTAGTGGCACGAGAATGTAGTTTTTCGACTTTTTTTTGAAAATTAAGAAGAAAGTTTTAAAATATTCTACTTTTGATATGACTCCTAATCTTTTCTTACACGATGAAAAAAGAGATTTTACTTCATTCCACCTTACTCGGTAAAGTGGTCAAACAAGCTAATGTTTTTCGAAAAAATTACGTACGGAGACCCGAGAATTACCCCATTAAAGATGAAAAATTACAATTTACCTAAAAGAAGATCGTACACAAAAAGGCACAAAATGAGATGGAAATACCCTTTTTGGAGCGATATCCTAAGATTGTAGGATATTGAATGATTCGATATCCCAGGAGCTTAGGATATTGCATGATTCGATATCCCAAGAGCTTAGGATATCGCACAGTTCGATATCCTAGACCTGTAGGATATCGCACAGTTACCTACTTCCATCACATCACGTACCACAGTAGGGCTGCACAGAACCGGACCGCAGACCGGACCGGACCACAAAACCGGACCGGACCGGACCGGATTTGCGGTCTTGGTGGTCCAAATCCGGTCCGGTCCGGACCGGACCGGTTATTCCGGTCCGGTCCGGTCTGGGCCTTTTGTGGTCCGGTCCGGACCGGACCGGACCGCATTTATTAAAAAAAATTTTTTTAATTTTTTTTTCATAATTTTTGAGCCCATGAGGCATGAGCCTAGCACCCATTTGTAAAACCCATCATTCATTCATTTGACATTTGCCTACTTTTTAGATGTGAGGTGAAAATGAAAAAAAAAAAAAGAAAAAAAATGAAAAAAAAATGAAAAAAAAAAAAAAAAAAAAAGGAAACCGGTCCGGACCACTTTAAGTGGTCCAACCGGACCGGTTTGGACCGGACCGGACCGGACCGGACCGCTTATAAGTGGTCCGGTCCGGTCCTTCATTTTGGGCCGGACCGGAAATCCGGTCCGACCGGATTCCGGTCCGAAAACCGGACCGGAAATCCGGCCGATCACCCCTATACCACAGGGTCTGTTTCATCTTCTTCGTTTTTGCTGAGGAGGTCTGTTTCCATCTCCGTTTTCGCTGAAGACCTCCGTTTCCATCTTCGTTCCGATTGGATATTACCATTCCATCTTTTTTCATCTGTACTTTATACATCTTATTCAACACATCTGGACCCAACCCAAACACTAATGTTGGATATCTTCTGCTGACCTCTCTCTCTCATATGTTCTTGTTTTCCTTTTTTCTTACTCTTTCTTTCTCTCATTCTGAGAGACAAAAGAATTTAATTTTGGTTGTCTTTGTTTGTCTTTCATGGGTCTGCAAAACCAGATATGTTAAGCTATGTGCTATTTCAAAAACCCAGAATCCTCTCATTCAAGAATAGCCAAGAGGCCAAGACCACTCATCCTCTAATGGTGGTTTTGGACTTTCAGGAGTTTTGGAAAAAAAAAAAAGATTGCATCTTTATGACTTTTAGATCTAGCTTCCATGACATTCAGCAAATGGTGCTACCAAGGTTAATAAGAAGAGCCCCAAAATAGTGTTTCTCATTAATAGAAGACATCCTCCAAACTGGACTTTTTAGAAGGGCTTGAAATCTAAACAACCCAATACAGGTTTCTACTCCATTTCTTTCTGGTTTTTTTTGTTGATGGGATTTTGAGTTAGGAAGCACAATTATCCCTGTTAACAGCGTGTTAGTGTTGAAAGTTGGTTCTTTTTAGCCAAGAAACCACTGTTGTTAAAGACCCAAAACCAGTTTTGATGGTTAGGTTATCTTGATAAGTTCCTTTCAGTTCTCCTCTTATTTCTGAGTATCAAGGCCTTTTCCCAAATGGGTATTGCAGTCTTAGGATCTTTTGTTTTCCTGTCACTATTTTTTGGGTTCTTAACCTCTCAGGGAACCCAACACAGATGAGTTTTTCATAAAAAATTTCTTGAAGAAGATGGGTGTGGCTGAAAAATTCTCAACGCCAGTCTGTTCACGGAAAGGTGTTCTCTGAAAACACCATTGGAAAGCTTAGCAAGCTTCAACATCTAGACCTTAGCAACAACAACATCATTGGCCTTTCATCAGATTTCTAGGGCCTGGGCGGCACTCTCAGGAGCCTCAATCTGTCCCACGACAAGATATCTGGGCCTCTTGAGAGCAATATTGGGAACTTTGCGCTCTTGGGATGTTCTCGCTATAGCGAGACTATTCTCTGGAGAAGAGGTCATTTTCCTATCGAGACCATTGGAAAAAACCATTTTCCTCACTATAGCGAGAAAATGTAAATCACTAAAAAATGTAAATCTAAAACAAAAAGGACCCACACCGAAAAAAAGAAAAAAAGAGGGGTGCAATTTATCCTCACTATAGCGAGAATGGTCCCTGCCTCCCTTCACCATTCATTCCACTTGCCATTATTACACATGTACAAATTCTCATTTCCACCTACACACATGTACTTTGGGTTTATATTTGTTTATACATCACCCATTTAAAACTTTACATGTACACATGCAATTGCTACATACATTTATCAAAGAATTGCTAATCACCATAAAGAGGTAAATAATATAATTGATAATCCAATCAAAAATTAAGCACCATGTATCCTTAATTAAAGCTTATACTTGCAGAACATGTGCATTCTTTTTATATAGATGAAATGGAAATGGGTGGAGACTTACAACAACACAGACACAGGGGAAGTGACTGGACCGGACACAGAAATATACATTTGAGTACAAATTCTCTTTCTAATTAAAATCTGAGTACAAATGTGACTACAAATATGCATCTCTGAACAGATTCCTCAATAAGAATTTGAGAGAATACATTTTTGCCAAAAAAAATCTCTGAATACAATTTAACAACTGGGACTACAATTTCTGAACATTGCTTGAAGCTTTCTCTAATCTTTTGATCTCGTGCGAAAGAGAATACAGCAACCTCCATTTGTCAGATAAAACCGAGAACTAGATTATAAAAAAAAATCCAAAGAAAAATATTGGCGAAGGAGAGACGAAGAAGAGTAGCAGGGCTCACGGCTTTTCTTGCAGTGGCAAGAGGGAGATATTGGGCTAGGAGGGGATCACAGCATCTTCCCCTTTTGGATAGTCTGGCCTGGCTATGGAGAGACGAAGAAAAATATTGGCGAAGGAGAGACGAAGAAGAGCAGCAGGGCTCACGGCTTTTCTTGCAGTGGCGAGAGGGAGATATTGGGCTAGGAAGGGATCACAGCATCTTCCCCTTTTGGATAGTCTGGCCTGGCTATGAAGAGAGGGAGAGACGAAGGAAGAGGGAGGAATCTCTTGACAGAGATGGGTGAAAATGGATTCTGGGCTGGGCTGATCGATGGATTGAAAAGGCGAACGTGAAAGAGAAGGAGACGCGCAGCGTCTTGCGAAAGAGGAGGCGATGCACAGTGGAGAGAGAGATCGCCGTGCCTGACTGTCATCGAGAGAGAGAGAGCTGTGAAAGAGGAGAGAGAGGAATGTTTTGATTAGGGCATTAGTATGAAAGGGGGAAACAATTTGGGCTGGGTGGGCTGAATGAAAATTTTGGGCGGGTACGTGATATGTGATGAGTTGGGAGTAGCCTAGGATATTAAACTCTGCGATATCCTAAGTCTTTGGGATATCGAACTGTGCAATATCCTATTCCCATAATATGTCGCTCAAAAAAGTGTATTTCCGTATTATTTTGTGTGCAATCTTCTTTTAGGTTAATTATAATTTTATACTTTTATTGGGATCTTGAATGGTCAGTACGATAATTTTCCCATGTTTCCTTACATGCTGCCACTTGGCTTGCTGTAATCAATGACTTTGACCAATCCAACGAACACCACTCAAGGGCGCGTCCACGAATTCTGCACGAATCAAATATTACCCGACAGAGAATTTATCATCTTCAAGTCCAAACCAGACAAGTGTACGGTGGGGACGATTCACAAGCCACAAGCCGCGAGCAATTACTTTACTTTGTGGTGTCTAGTGTCTAGTGTCTGCTCAATTGTGTGCTTTCACGGTAGGGATAGAAGATATTATCTCCATTATTATTATTATTATTATTTTTATTGTTAATGGAGGTTTTCAACCTTTTGATTGAACTTTCTCTTTTGGCACGGAGAAAAAATGAGTAAAACTTCTCGTGGCCCCTAAATAGTAGTATAAATAGGCTCAACTTTCGGTTCCTGAAGAGGAGGGACCTTGGGGTCGATACTAAGACCTATAGTTCCGAAAGAGAGTGGAATTATAGTCCTAACAACTCGGCCAACCCTTTAGGGTTAAAACTGCACTAGGACCACGGTTTGCATACGGAGGTTGTACGTTCGAAACTGCACTACCACACTGGGACTACCGAGGAGTTTATCCGGCTTCTCTCTGAGCCCGGAGGGATTACTCCAGCCCAAAGGATTGGAAACCCTCCGATAATAATAAAAAAAAATCTTCATTGGAAGAATGTAGACCGTAGTGTCCATCGAGCAGTGGTTTGCTGCAGCAATGTGGTTAGTGACCCATAAACAGATGATTTTATTAGTGGATAGTTTACTTACTAGACAGTAAAATTCATTTAGACGGTTCTAAATAAAATAAAAACATCCACCAATGAATTTCATTCATGTACGTCTATGATAGTTCCATCCATGGTGGGTCATGATTTTAATGGTTTGGACTGTTTGCCCAATGTGGGTGTAAATGCCAAATGATCTGTGTGTGCCTGTGGTGCCATGATTGAACGAGCCATAGTCCATACAAAGATGTCACTAAATACAAGCTTAGGTTTTATCTGCTTTGATGTACAACAAAACTTGTGAGGTTATTATATCTCTTTCTTTTCCGATAATGACATCTATGAGCGGATATTTATGACCAAGCTTGTAGGCTTATGAAAGATGTTGGACCTTTTGGCCTTTTCTCATTAATTGATTATTGCCATTAATTGAGTGAGCATCCCAATGCAAGATATCTTATGGTGGCCGTAGCAAAAAAAAATTTTGCCCACATAAATGGCAATTTCAAATGTGGGATACTGTTATCTAGGCCAAGTGGTCCACACCATCTAAGCTACTGAAGACAAGATTTAATGGATTGGATTGATTCAATCAATATGCTTGGTCAGTGGGCCCCACTTAAGTTGGCTTGGATTTGGCTAGACGTCCTTGTCTGTATGTGTTTAGGCCTTTAATGTGGGGTGACTCGTGAATCGTGGTCCCTGGGAGTATGGAATTCCTTTTAATGGTTCCAAAAGATTTGAGAATTTTTTATTTTTTATTTTTGCAAGTTATGTCTCCGCTCGCGGTTGATTGTTAACGAGGAAAATCCACCACCGCAGCTGCATTTTGTGCGGCTCTGGTAGCTTCCAAACTTCAGACCACCACTTAATGTTTCAGAATGAACCCTTCTTTGTGCAAAAACTTCTATCACCTGAAAGTCTGGACACCACCAAATCGTCACCTGGAGCCTCTATGGGATTTGAAGTGGACACCTTTAAATTGCAATGAGGAAAAAGATAGAATTCGAAGTGGACACCTTTAAATTGCAATGAGTAAAAAGATTTGAGAATTATCCCCACATTGATGACTAGATTTTGAGCAGAAAAAAACCCACCAATAGCTTCGAAGATAATCATTTGAGGTGGGGCACAATGACAAAAGTAAGAGCCAAAATGTGTAAACATCAAGGAGCAAGGCAGGTCAAGTAGGGCCGGAAAAGAGTCGATTCAGGTAAGAATGTGTCATGTTACAAGATATCTACGGTTTGAAGTCCAATCCACATCTAATTCATTTTTAAAATGGTGGTCCACTACCATTTTATTTTGGGTACCCTAGCAAAGAAAGCTGAGAATAACGAGAGAGCCCGCGAACACATGAAAAAACAGTCCACTCATGAGAGAAAAGAGCCCGCACATGCAGAAAGAGATGACTCACCTGAGATCCAAATCCTGGCAGCCAGGTGAAAACTGTTTGCGCCGATCCTTACCACTGGTGTAAGGAGCAGTTCTCCTTAACCAACCCGTTTAAATGGACTATGTGGGGTTTTTATTTATATTCTTTTGCAAGTATGTTTTCTTAAGCTATGACTGACTCGTATATGTTATGGGTCAGGTTGAGTAGATCACATGTTGGTGCTGGGCTGAAACTTGCCAAGCCCGACTATGGGCCCAAATGTTCATGCACTGTTACAGCCCATTGTCCTCAAAGTATAGCCTAGTTTCAGCCATTTGTAAAACAGAAATTTACAGTGGGCTGGTTGTTCTACAAGTGCATGCAGGCTTCGTCCCAAGGCTTAAGGCTATCTAATTATTGGGCCAAGAGAAATGCCTAGGTAACACCCACAGGCCCAAGAAGAGAGCCCAAGTTTAGGTCAATAGAACACAGAACACACAGCGATACTTTCTCTAGAACGAGTTTGACCCATTGATCCCTCTCAATGTGACTGTTCCCGGAAGAACTGCACCAACTTCGATTTTGGTTAAGACTGATGGCTCTTTGGTCTAATCAAATCTTCAATCTGTGCAATATAACACTTGTTGATTTGTTTCGACAAAGAAGGAAAGAAGTTTGTTGTGATAAAGAAAAACAGAATGAAGAAACAACTTAAATAGACTGGTGTGCCATTGAGCTGTGATTTGCACCATTTGCACATGTAACAATATTGGTATGATGTGGATCACAAAGATGCCTGTGATTGACCAATTTTAAAAATTTGGCTCCTACCTTTGAGCCAGTGATCCCATCAGACATGATTTTAGACCATCAAATAAACGGTGGGAAGAGAAAACTCCTCCCTCCATGCATTATTAATAAGCACCCATTTCATGATTATAGATTATTTTATTCATTTATTACACACTTTTGAAATCCCAAACTATGGAAACCACAGTCTCATATTGTCTTCTCCGGGCCAAATTTCATTCCAATCAGAGTTAACTCATTTTTAAATCGATCACTTGTGTAAATCATGTGATTTGAGTCTTTCGTTTCTTATTTCAATCACGTGTAGAGATGTCAAGTGGGCCGTGTCGGCCCGGCCCGGCACGCTAGTCAACGGGCCGTGGCACGGCACGGCACGGCCCGGTCAACGGCACTGCCCACTGGGCACTGCCCATGACGCGGGCCATGCTGGGCCGAGCTGCGCAGGCCCGCTGGCCCTTTAGGCACGGCTCGCCAGGCCCGCCAGCCTAGTGGGCCAGCCCCTGCGGCCCGCCAGGCCCGCCTAGCCCGCAAAAAAAAAACTATTTTTTTATATATATATTTTTAATTTATAAATATCTAATTCCCAGCCAACTAACAACTCTAGGCATTTTCTAATAAAAAAACACTTACATAACTTGGTAAGGTAGGACTTTAGTGTAAATTAGTCACACTAATAATGCTGGGCAATATGTTTTTGGGGAGAAGTAATAAGGGAAATGTTTTGGTGTGACACACTTACCTTCACTAAATTTGCCCCCCTGCCTTCACTAATTTTGTTGTCTTCAGAGATATTTGAGAATCTCAAATGAAATTCCCTACCTGGATTCATCTATGTTCAAGAACCCCTGAGCATTTGAGAAGTTGAGATTCTTTATAGGTTGGAAAGCTCAGAATTAAACACAGGAATATGTTCATAATTCAGTCATTTATATTCAATATAATCTCGTCACATGTACCTATAACTCCACTCTTGATCACATCACATGAAGCCATATATTTACATTGATTTGAACACTAGGAAAAAGAAGTAAAAAATATGTAACCATGATAAAGATAATGAGAATTATTGACTAAGACTAAAAACCCATAACTAAAAAGTAAAGAAATTGATGCAAATCTAAATAAAATGAAGTCCAAGGTTGTGGTTTCATGGTGGGTCATTTGGAAGACTTGAAATGATTGTTGATAAATGTAGAAATATTTAACTGCGTTAAGTTCTCGTTTAAAGTATGATAATTAAGCCAAAAAATAGAAATTGAGTTTGCCATCTCAATTGAAATATCCTTAACCATGGCATTTCAATTTGGCTGAAAAATGAGTAGAAAAAAGGATATGATATGTTTTTTCTATATTTCAGATTGTTTGAATGAAAGAGTGAAAAGTTGGATAAAAAAGGTGTTAGCTTCTCATCATCATCTAAAGTGGTTAAGTTCTCATTCTAATGTAACTAATAGTTTAATATTCGTGGTTAGGTTCACATCCTCATCTAACAAGTTTTAATATTGTTTGAATAAATATTAGTATACAAAAGTTAGGTAGTCTAATGGTTGTGTTTATCTTTAAACTGGCCTGCCTCTAACTCTATTAGAAAAAAAAAAAAAGGCATGCCTGGCCCTAGGGCCGGCCCGCCCCACTGCGGGCAGTGCCGTGCCAGGGGTTTTCCCTGGTGGGCCGTGCCGGCTCGCTAGCTAGGGCGGGCCAGTTTTGGAGTGAGCACGGCCCGTTTGACATGCCTAATCACGTGTTCTTGGTAGACTTGGACAAGATCTCAACTCAATTAGACTTGGGCATACTAAGATTGGTGTGCTCAAATTTGATAGGATTGAAATCTTGATGTATGACCATGCACAAGCAATTTGTCACAAGCAATTTGTGATTTTGAAAGGTTTGGCTTTTATATAGGTGAGGAATACAATCAATACGGTTCCCTGCATGTAGGCAGGCTATAGGAACTAAGCCGGCAACAACTGACTCTCGGCCAACTGCACAAGATTCGTGGAATCTCTTTGAATCTAAATTACAACACTTTGTCCTTCGAATATGTCCAAACTGTCTGAATTCTATATTTTGGCCAATAATTGAAGGATTGCAATATATCTCCAGTACATACTTGTGATCATGTAGGCTGTGATCTAGATTGTGATCCATTCAGTACCTTCCATCAGTAATGGGTCATATATTTATATATATATATATATATCATTAAATGCATGTACTGATAGGACGATGCTAGCAGCTACCTTTATGATTGAGAGTAGCCACATGGAGGAGTAACATCTGTGGGGCCCATTTTGACCTGATCTGAAATGTACATGGCTGGACCCGATGGGTCGGACTTGGGCCCTTGGTTGAAGGCCCTACGTAGACAACTCAGGGCAAAATAGGGTCAAATGGCTCCAACCCGATTATTTTAGGGTTCGGATTGACATTCTCAATCCAATCACTAGATGGGCCAGCTTCATGCTTTCCCTTATTGCTAGCCTGAAGATCTGAACGACATCGCGACCTGGCCCATTGTCACCCCTAAGTTGAATATGATTGGGCCTTGACCCAAATTGATCCATTCAGTGTCAACTGTTGCACTATGCCTTGGCTTCATGAAGGGGGCATCTACAGTAAAGCCCATCCAAATTCTACCTCAAAGGGGGCAAAATAAGAAGCAGCTAGTATCTAAGCGTCTGATTATTTTCATGTATAAGGGCCATCTACAGTAAAAGCCCATATATGATCAATTTGAATTACCAAAATTGTGGGCCCTACTCGTACGAAACTGGTCAAACCGTACTCGTTGCAATAAAAAAAACCTTATCTCAGTGTACCCAACTGATTCCTTGATCAGCCTCCTCAACCCAAAAAGTTGTCTTATATATTACATGCTTTTCCTTACAGCTGCCTATATATTACATGCTTTCCTTACAGCTGCCTCAGTCCTCAAATTAAATATATAGTAGACACAATGATATGGTCCACATGATCTCTACTCTACCACCCTTCAAAAAAGACTATTGATTTGGACAACAACATTATAATTTCCTCTTTACAGAATCCAGTCAACAATCCGCTGCTTCTGTCAACCATCCACTGCTTCTTTGATGCAGCAAAGGAGCTAGCTTTTAGTTTTTCGTGTGTTTCTCTTGTAAGTAGTGTAATGGCCTATACTGCCAACTCCATTCCTGTGATTTTGGCCTTTTTTCTGAAACTAACAAAGATTGGCTGCCATTTCTCTTTGTTGCAGAGACTGGCAATTAAAGCATGCAGTGTTCAAGAGGTGACTCTGTGTTAAGTCTTGTGGGTGGGCATGAATGTTATCTGCATAATCATCAGTGTTCAAGAGGTGACTCTCTGTGTCAGTCTTGTGGGTTGGTATGAATGTTATCTGCATAATCATCATAGAGATTTATTCATTTTTCATCAGTAGCTGTATGGTACTATGGTTATGTTTCCATGCCTTGCATGACTCTGCATGTCTTGTTTAGAAGCTGAGCATTCATGTTCTTATAATGGGTTAAATTGGTTGAGAGATCTGCTTATTGCTTTATATTTGTTCTTATATAGCATTACAATTGTAAAGGGCTGCCATGAAAATTCTAAGAATGTGATATTAGTCTCTCCTTGCTGAGGAAATGGAATTGAAAGTTTTAAATGACAGAAGAATGAAGCTAAGAGTGTCCCACTAAGTATAAAACATGTGAAACTTCCCTGGGGATGATGAGTACTGGAACCTTTAATCTGGTGCCCCAATTGAATCCAGTACTAGCTGTAACCCAAAGCCAATCACCAATGAATCATCTAAACAGGTGCATCAATTGTGGTTTTTTGTTTTTGTCTTTGTGTTTTTTTCTTTTCTTTTATTTTTTCTTTCCATTTTCAAGGGATAATATGATCCTAGGCTTGGAAGGCTGGAACACGAATGATTTCCCATCTTTAGTTGATATGTTGGGTTCATCTGATGGGCCTCACCATGGATTTGGGGAGGACTATTTAAATGTATGTAATATCTTAACTTTTTTTTATCAGTAACAAAAACATTCATTCATTAAAAAATGAGATTACAATGAGGGAAGAAAAGGTACAAGAGTATTGTACCCTCACCCACGTACCAAACACATATAAAAGACACCACCCAAAACTTACATAATCATATCCTCACAAGGAGAAGACCTTTCGACCCTAATCTTGAGATTTTATTTTAAGCCCATATTTTATGCTTATCCGTGGTGGGACTCCATCAGAGAGATACTGCTGCTTCAATGAAGGGTGAGAACCCAGCACTATTACAGGGTTTTTGAGGAATCTTTGATTCTGACAGTTGAATCCAAGTTTAAATCTGGGGTGGGCTTGGATTAAGTGATAGAGAGCCTTAAGCCCGGCCTGAACAAGTAATTCTTGTAAATTAGTGACTAGTTTTCCAAAATAAGACCCTGAACATGGGTTGGAGCCTGGGCCATCCTGATTGACTATTCGGGCCTCACATATTTTAGGTGGCCCAGGCTCGGGCCCCTTTCGGGCTTAGGTCACATACAAGCCTGGTTTATTAAGTATGGTTTATTAGGTTACATACACTGCTCTCTCACGAACAAAATGAAAAACCAGGTCTCTGTTTAATTAGTTCAACAATGTAGCATATAGAAATGAACAAAATTCAATAATAGAATGCCTGATAGATGGATATCCTACCCATTTTGGGTATGAGAAGTAAGAAAGAAAGCGCTCCGGTATGAGCACATTTAACTGCAGAGTTCTTATAGGATTAACGGCTGCACGGCTTTAAAATGCGCCACATTAAGTTAATACGGGTTTGACTTAAAAGCCCAAGTCAGGACTTGGATATAGTGCTAACTGAAGCAGTCCACCCTTATTCTTGCGAATTTCCCTTTCTTTGCTGATAGGATACTTGACTTGATATTGCCTCAAGGAATTAGCCAGGAGGATTGGGGCCGGTATATATCACAGAAAGAAAAATGACACAATCAAAATATGTAACTTAAATTTCCAAAAAAGTAATGTAGAAAACCACGATCTTAAGTAATGTAGAAAACCATGATCTTTCATAGCAAAGTCTCTACAAAGCTGAATGATGAATCAATCTAGAAAACATAGAGGCATCACCATTAACATCGTGTCATCGACATAAAAAAGTAATAAGATAAGCAGATTATGTTTTTGCTAGTTTTAGTTATACTTCATGTACTATTAGTAGGAGTTTTTGTACCTGGAGTAACTGGTTCATCACTTTGAAGTTCCATTGCTTTAGATGAATGTGTTCTAACTGATCTTTCAAACTTAGTGGAGGATTGTGTTTGAGGAGTGAGATCCATGCAAGGGGGAGTATTGAAAAGTATTTAGAGACAATTAGCGAAAGGTCCCTATAAGTGAATGTATCCAGCCTCCAGTCCAAGGAAAAACTCTTTAAGGCCTATGGTCCACTCAGCTAGACTGTTTGTAGCCATAGGTCCCTGAGCCCACATGTTTTCATTTTTCAGGACTAAATTGCCCTTCCAACCATTTTAGGCATAAAATTTTGAAATTTAAAATTTAAAATTTTATATTATCCCTATCCTTCTCCAATGAGCGTAGGTTTGCAACATCCGATTTGAGAGCGAGATTGGGGATGAGGGAGGAGAGATCGTGTGGGACACTCTGCACCCGTCTCCCCTATCTTCTCCCTCTTCTCCTTCTCCACTCTCTCTCCCTCTCTAATCTTCCACCCTCTCTCTGCTCCCTCTTCCTCTCCGTTCCTTGCCCTCTCTCGCCCCCTCTCTGCACCTCTCTTCCCTCTAATTCTTTTCTTCTCTGCTCCCCGTCTCTCCGCTCCCTCCCTGTCTTCCTCCTCTTCTCCTTCTTTTCCATCTCTCCCATCTATTTTCGCCCAGCGCCCACGCGCGTCGCCCTCCAAGGAGTTTCACTCGTTCCTTCAGACAGTGAGACACTCATCAAAGCTATAGATAGATAAAACGAGTTTGACACGTTTCCGACTAAGAATGGCCCACTCATTTGATCCAACCAAAAATCTCGACCGCCCACTGATTTCCCATTTTCGTCTTCCCTGCCTGACACAAGTGGGAACTTGGCAGGGTCCAATCCGGAGTAGATGGCCGATGTCATCGGTAATGGGGTTCTCGGTCTCACTGGTTACTGATCTTCGTCGGTGTTCGTGCTAATCGTCGCCGGAATCCAGTCATTGCCGGAGAAAAAGTGTCGCTGCTTTGCTTCGCCGGACTGCAAAATTGGCACCCCTGATCTCAGCCGCGTAAGAAGTTCGGAAAATAGTAGCGCAGGAGAAGATCGGAGGAGAAAATAGTAGCGCAGAGAGTAAGGCAGCAAGGTTGTCTTCATCTTCTGATTGCAGAGATGGTAGCCAAGTTGTGTCTGGGGAAGGAGACCTGGGCAACCCAGGCCAGGCTGATTACAGGTCCAGGTTCGGGCCAGGAAGAAGGCCTGCCGGTCTCGTTGTAGCCGCCACTGTAGTTTTGAGATCGTTGCTGAATGTAGTCAACGCGCAGCTTCGCTAGAGAATGAAGGCAGCATGGCTGTTATATCATTTTTGACAAATCTATATGAGTTTTTATAAAATTTATCTGAGTTTTTGTCAAATTTATCTGAATTTTATCAAATTTATCTGAGTTTTTGTCAAGTTTATCTATTTTCTGTCATATTTATCTGTGTGTTGTTCAAATTTATCTGTTTTCTGTCATATTTCTTTGTGTTTCTGGTAAATTTATTTGAATTTTTTTTTAAATTTATCTAATTTTTGGTAAATTTATCTGAGTTTTGTTCAAATTTATCCGAGTTTTTGTCAAATTTATCTGAGTGTTGTTCAAATTTATCTGTTTTCTGTCATATTTCGTTGTCTTTTTGGTAAATTTATCTGAGTTTTTTTTCAAAATTTATGTGATTTTTTAGTAAAATTTATTTATGTTTTTTTAAATCTTTATGCATTTTTTAAATTTATTTGCGTCTTTTGAAATTTATTTGTAACTTTTCAAATTTATTGCGTTTTTTGAAATTATTACATTTTTTAAAATTTATTTTCGTTATTTTAAATTTATTTGCATTTTTTGAAATTTTCTTTCGATCTTTTGAGATTTATTTATATTTTCTGAAATTTATTTGGATATTTTGAAACTTATTTGCATCTTTTTAAATTTATTTGCGTTATTTGATTATATATTGCTTTTTTTTTAAAACTTATTGCATTTTTTTGAAATTATTTTATTTTTTAAAATTTATTTTCGTTATTTTGATATTTATTTGTTGTTTTTAGAAATTATTTGAAAATCTGGGGATTCCATTAATCGTGGGCAATTAAATGTTAGTTGACCATTATTAATGGGATATCCTACAAATCATGGGTTATGATTGAAAGAAATGGTAAACTAGACATTTCAGGTATGAGAAAGTGTGGGAGGGACTTTTGCCTTTATGACTTTTTTTGTGGATCTAAGGCCATAAAGTGACATGTTCAGGGACCTGTTGCCGAATGCCCCAAGTATTTATGCTGCCTCAACTAACGCCTCGAGGTTTTGGTATGAATGACTAGCTAAAGAAATTCAAGATGGTATTAGAACCAATTGGGCATAAAAAAAAAAGAAAAAGAAAAAAAAAAGCGTGCCTCCAAACGTGCGCCGACCGAGTTTCACCTGAAGGGGAGTGTTGAAGAGTGGGCTCCACCCAAAGGAAAATATTAAAAAGTATTTCCGCTGCCTCTACTAACGCCTCGAGGTTTTGGTAGCAATGATTAACTAAAGAAATTTAAGATGGTATCAAGAGTGTTGATGAGTGGGCTCCACGTATTTATGCGGCCTTTATTAACGCAAACATAAACAGGTATGGAACCACCAATGCCTTATGAGCATTGTGCGGTGAAGTTGTATAGATAGGCACGAAATTGTGTAGAATCTATTGGTATTTGAACCAACAATGCCTCATGAGCATTGTGCGGTGAAGTTGCATGTATAGATAGGCACAAAGTTGTGAAGATTCTATTGATATTTGATATAGCTAGGGCTGCAAATGGGTATTTGATCATCTGAATATTTGAAGCCTTTGGTTTTGAATTTAGAAGGTATGGAGGTTATTTTTGAATATGAGGGAAATTCGGGTTGGGATCCATGCTGGTAGGATCCGAAACATCCGGATCCTTATACGTTCCAACTTGTGTATCACGATGTAGGACAACTATATTTAAATATATATATATATATATATATTAATAATCTACATAGCTGGAGTTGGATTCAAATTTGAGAGATTTCATATAGCCTCATTTGAATATTTAAAAATTATTTTTAAAATAGTTTTATCTATTTTATTTCATTAGGTCTCAAATCCATAAAAAATCTGACTGAGTATTGTGCTGGCTGTCGGCTAGCTAACGCACAACCCTCCTCCTTTGTCCGGGCTTGGGACCGACTATGTCAAAGATACCCCAACATGGCCCTAAACAGATTTGATTGGCGTCGTCAAATCCATATAGCCGACCCCACCTAGTGGGAAAATGCTTGGTTTGGTTTGGTTTTGTCTGGTTTATCTATTTTATTATAAATGCACTCTTCATCTTATTTTGGATATGAATTTGGAAATGTATCCGGATCTAAGAAGAAGGATCTTAGTCTGGATCCACCAAGGTTCCGCTACATAATGGTCGACCCGTTTGCATCCCTAGATGCAACTAACAACGAATATATGGGTAGATTGTGGCCTTTCATTATCACAAGTTTCAACCCAATAAGTATTGGTTGCACGATTCTCTTGGACCTGTACTTTGTTGGAACAGGAACCTTGAGGCGAACAATATGAAAAATATTTTCATCAAACACAACATGTCTTGAGATATAAACATCTCTTGTTGATGGATGGATGCAATGCTATCCTTTTTGCTGAACACTCTAAGCCATATATACATCATGTAATGAATGAGGATTAATAAATTTATGATCGATCAGTCCCATAGTCACAAAGATATGGAAGCAATTAGTGCCTAGAAACGCGCAGTGAAGCATA
Source organism: Litsea cubeba (assembly GCA_012931725.1). Lineage (NCBI taxonomy): Eukaryota > Viridiplantae > Streptophyta > Magnoliopsida > Laurales > Lauraceae > Litsea > Litsea cubeba. The sequence continues at coordinate 157,401,916 of CM022944.1, read as the reverse complement.
ATCTCTATTCGGCCAAAGAGTTGCTGATATGTGTAGAGTTCATATTTAATTGCACTGAAGGTATATATATATATATATATATTGTTGTATGGCTTCTACCTAGCATTTCTTTGGTACACAACTTAATTTGAAGCATCATAGTTAAATTAACCAAGTTCGACGATAACTTTGTGCTTCTATTTAGATTAGAAACTCCATTTTGTTCAGGAGCATGCGGATAAGAAACTTGTTGAATGATGCCCCAATTTCTCAATAGATCAATGAACTCTTTGCTAGAAGAATTACCACCTCCATTACTTTTGAGAACTTTTTTTTTTTTTTTTTTAAAGTAAATCTCCTACAACAGTTTTGAAATTTAATAGAAACCAAGTAAAAGCCAAGTTTTTCTTTAAGATTATCTAGACCTAGTATAATCATCTATAAATATAGCTCAAACCTTTGATTTGATAAAAAGGGTGCCTTATCCCACAAATTAGAATGAATCTTAAACAAAGGTTAAAAGAAACTTTATTAACGGTAGTAAATGGAAATTTGCCTTCTTTTTCTTATTTGACAAATGCTACCCGCATAGTGCGCTTTATTCCAGTAATCTATTTTTATTAAATTTTTGGAACCCGAGGGGTAGTGTATTTGGCTAGGACCACAACTTAGGAACCGGAAGTTTTTTTTTTGCTAAAAAGGTAATTGTATTAAAAAGCAAAGAACATAACAAAGACTTTTAGAGAAAAGTCTCCAAAGAGATCACCAGAGGCAGAAGAACAAAAGGGAAAAGAGAAAGGAGCAAAAAAAAAACAAAAAAAAATTACAATGAGCTAGATAGATGAGCATGAACTCTCAAAAAACGAATCAAGTTTTTAAGTTGAAACCCATTGAAAGGCTTGGCAATGTGACCCAAGGTGAAAAGCAGCAAATCTTGGAGTCATTTCCTGATTCTTAATTAAGAAGGAAGAATTCCTTTAAACATTTCATCATTCCTTGCATGAGAAGAAAGCAGCTGATAGAAAAACCGACGCAAGAGCTTTTCTGGTCAGAGCATCACAGTTTGCTGAAAGCGAGTTCCAGATAGCTGTGGGAGTAGAGGACGGAGGGACTTGAGCTCTTGCAATGCTAAGAACCTGTAACGACCCAGGCCCACTGGTATAATATTGTCCGCTTTGGGCCGCAGCCCGCACTGTTTTATTTTCGGGCCCCTTTGAGACCCAAAACGCGTCATACCAATGAAGAGGGGGCTCGCACTTATAAGCCTGGCTTCGGGCGGCCTCATAGGCGATGTGGGACGGAGTCCCTACCTTGCTCTTGGCTGGCCCGGGTTCTCACACTCCCCACCACTTAGAGGAGAGCCGGCGGCTCTGATACCAATTTGTAACGACCCAGGCCCACTGGTATAATATTGTCCGCTTTGGGCCGCAGCCCGCACGGTTTTATTTTCGGGCCCCTTTGAGACCCAAAACGCGTCATACCAATGAAGAGGGGGCTCGCACTTATAAGCCTGGCTTCGGGCGGCCTCATAGGCGATGTGGGACGGAGTCCCTACCTTGCTCTTGGCTGGCCCGGGTTCTCACAGAACCCAAATCCAAAGATCTACTGCAAAAGGACAGAGGAAAAAAGGTGGATAACAGACTCAAAAGCTTTCTTGCAGAGACGACATCCAGAGGCTATGGAGAACCCCAATGATTGAGACCAATCTTGAGTATGGGTTTTTTGATGCAGCAAGCACCAACTAAAGCATGAAATTCGAGGAAGACAGAATTCATTCCAGACGAAAGGAGCCCAATTGATAGTGGACGATCTTGAATGAAGAAGATGCCAAGCAGCTTTTAGGGGTAAGATACCATCTCTTTGAGATTTCCAAGACAGCGTGTCAACTGCATTCTAGTTTAGCACAAGGGACAAAGATGCCTGCGTTATAAGAGATATAACTCCAACTAGAAGATGGGATGGGATGTACTAGGTATTATCAGAACTTGAAGTTTTGAACTTGTGCTCTCTCAATGAGGTCACTTGCACAGGCAAAAGCTTGACTTATGGGCCCAGTGCGCATAGGGGAGGCAGAAACTTCAAGTGCACGGGAAATTAGTCGGTTCTCTTGAAGAGGTAGGACACCCTCGTGAGCGGTAAAAAAAAGGAGTTCTTGGAAGATAAAAAACTAACAATCTTAGATTGTATGTGTCCTAGTTGAAGATATCATGTCTTTTCTAATGCTGTTTTATTCTTTATACAGAAGAGAGCCACCTTTGCCTCACCCAACAGAGTCCTCTTCTCCTGCCTTCACTAGTTCTGTCTCTGTCGCCTTTTCCTTAACAATAAAACCATCGGAAGAGGACTCAAAAATATATGAAAAGTCTATAGTGAATTGACTGATCAATGGTAGTAAATGCGTCTTCAACTCGGAAACTACTAAGACATTAGGAACGATCAAGCTGTGTTATTTCCAACATTAATTTTTGTACTCTCCAATATGAGATATAGACAATTGATTGTCATCGCCTATCATGATATTATCAGCTCCTGAGTATGGATATATATTAACAAGTTTACTTGGTTTTATACTGTCATTAAGTTGAAGCAGCAGAATCTATGGTACCATTCTTCATCCTATATATGGATTCACAAGAGTAGAAGGCTAATGAAAGAGATTCAGGTTGATGTGAATTATTAAACTAATGCCAACAATTAAGCGCCGTATGATTTCCTACGTACACTAAATCTTGTGTCGATCTCCATTATTCTGTGATGGTACAAAGTGTGAAGTTTCGAATATTATTACATTGAGGTAGAAATCACCGTAACATTCATTGAAGAATGACCTCCATTTATACAACGATCATGTCTTCCTAGGGACCATCGCCATATTCTCTCCTTTCGAGTCTATCGGTGTTGGTGGCCTATTAGATTAGATCTCTCGCAATCTCTTCTAGAAGCTTTGATTGTACAAGTTGACAAAGATGGCGAGATCGTAAGGCTTAAGGTGTATGGATGGATGAGAGATGATGTTTGATTTTATTTAAAAAGGAAAAAGTGATAGTGATTATTACAGACACATGAAGAATAGGACCACGGCGGACCACAGCGGGACAACACTGATTCCATGTGAAATTTCAAATAATATTACATTGAGATAGAAATCACCATAATATTCATTGAAGAATGATCTCTATTTACACAACTTGACAACAAGCCGATTCAACCATTATTAAAATTGAAACCTATTTATAATCTCTAACCTATTAAAATGATATCAGAGCCAACCGGTCACGAGTTCGAATCTTAGGAGGAACGACTCGGCAGCGAGAAAAAAAAATGCACGTCGCCAAAAGTGCATCACCGAGTTCCACCTGAGCTTGAGTATCAAGGAATGGGCTCCACCCAATGAATAGTATTGAAAAATATTTATGCAGCCTTCTTTGTGTGCTGCATTTGCCGCTTTATTTGTACTTCAGGTTCTTTGATTGCTTGGAGATAATTTTCTTCCAAAATAAGTTCAGCATTTGAAGTCACCTCACCTTTTTCGGAAGTAGAGATTTCAATGGGTGGCTCTTTGTATGGGATAGTGGAAACCTTCATGATCTCAATTAGAGGGAGAATTTGGCTTCTCCACATAAGGGAATTTGGGCAGTCAAATTGATTGACACAATATTAATTAAGTGATGGAGGTATTGAGGTGAGAGAGAGAAGGTGGTCGAGGCAAGTGAGGAAATGGTGAAGGGAAAATAATAGGAGAAAATATTTAAGAGATGCAGAAAAGAAGAAAGGAAAGATGGATGACACGATGGGAAATATGTATCAAAGGCTATAATACTTCATACTATCTAAGATTTTAATATTCTTAGAAAAAGACAATCACTGGTTGATGCTTAGAGTCATTCACCTTTCTCAATTTCACGGTGCCGACCACTTTCACTTTATTTGTATTTATAGCTAGATGCTTACACATGTACAGAGTATATAAGAAAATATCTCACAAGAAGTCCTAGCACAGGATCGTCCAGCCATCATAGGATCTCTACGTGCCATCTTCTTTCCATCTTCACATGTGTATTTAATTAAGATGGGTTGGATCTATCATTCTATCTACATATTTCTCCACAATCCAGGCCATCTTGACTTTATGAGGCTGAGAGAGAACCTTGAGATCACCCGTGTTATAGATTTGGTGTGTTTGTTGAGGTCAACGTCTATCTTCATTTATAAGCAGTTATAATTGTGGTTGAGCCCTCGCCCATGCCATAAAACTTTGTTGTGCTGTTTTTCATCACCAATTGATTTTGGGATAAGTGGTAGCTCAATGGGGTATAAGATCCTACAAGTGGTATCAGGGCCTGCTTGCACAGCAGGAGTCGCGACGAGTGTGCCGTGGAGGGAGGGATTGTTGATGTCAACGTCCACTCACTTCTTTTTTTTTAGAGTTGAAGTTGTTGCATTAATTGAAATTTACACGTATGAGGATTAGCTGTTTATCTCTTTTTGTGACATCTCCATACATCTGCTGCAGTCAGCCATTCCCACAACAAGACATGAGTCTTCTTCAGATAAATAGCTTGTGATCCATTCCTTAATTTTATGGTTTGATTTTCTTCGTGCAATATAGGCAGTGATAGTCCATTACTTTTGCAGTCTTTATTGATGGCTGACTGGCATAGGACATTCTACATCAATAAATCCTATCCTATCTTCACTTTTTCAAGTTGTCGCTGTAGCGGAAGCACGGATATGAGGAAGGTATGGCCACTACAAGTGCAATATAGGATTGCTATGGCTTGGTTTCGGGCACTAGACAAGGAGATCAATGACTATCTATGAGAAACCCTAGACATGAAGGATGATGACAGATGGTTCATATCTAGTGGAAGAAGAAGGAAAAAGGCTTTCCTAAAGGCCTTCTGTTTCTTCTCACTAAGACGTGGGTCCCATCACAGTCGCTCACAAACTTTTCTGATGATTAGCAGATTCCATAATAGGAAGTTGGGAGATATATAGTTTAAGAAAGACATAGTTGTTCCAATTCTTTAGTTGTTGCCAATGATTTGTTTGATAGTTAGGGAAATCTATTGTTGATAAATCAAAAGTCAGTGGCTTGCCTTGGATTGTTGCGGGTGATTTCAATACTGTAAGATGGAAGCATGAAAAGTCCGAAGGATTAACCCCTAGGGTTGTTGGGCTAATTGAGTTTAATGACTGTATTCAGGAAACGGGACTTTTAAAATTAACAGGACCTTCCTTCATATGGTTAAATTCTAGCATTGGTGAGTCAAGAATTAAATGCAAGCTAGATAGAGTGTTAGTAAATGCCTCCGTTATTCAATCAAGTCCATTCAAGGGAGATATTATGATGCCAGGTATCTCTGATCACTCTCCGATGGTACTTTCTTTGCATGAAAAGACTAACATCAAAGCTCCATTCAAATATTATAATTACTGGGCAAAAATGCCAGGATTCTTTCAAACAATGAAAGATGCATGGGAAACTAAAATTCATGGCACTCCCCTTTTTACCGTGGTCCAAAAGCTCTTGATGGTGAAGCGACATCTCATTGAATGGAAAAGGTCACAATGTTCTCTTCCTTAAAAAATATGAGAGGCATCTCTAAAACTAGAAAATCTTCCGAATTGCTTGGCAGATAAGTCAAGAAACATGGATATCCAAAAATAGGAAAAAGTGGCACGGATTGAGCTTGATCAGTTACTAAGAGCTGAGGAAAATATGTACAAACAAATAGCGGAGGGCAACACCTACACTGATCCCTCAGTTACTAAGAGCTGAGGAAAATATTTCCCAGATTAATGATGCGGAGGGCAACACTTACACTGATCCCTCAGGTGTTGCTGCAGTCTTTGTATCTCATTTTCAAGATATTCTAGCACCAACAGTTCATACTCAATCCCCTAATTTATCTCATATCATCCCTCATGCTTATGTTATTGAAGAAGATGCAGTAAATCTCATGAAACCAGTTAGAATTTCTGAAATTGAGGATGCGATTAAAGCTGCTAATCCAAATAAAGCCCCTGAACCTGATGGGTTTAATGCTCATTTTTTCAAGGTGTGTTGGCCAATTATAGGAAAAAATATTTGTGAAAGCATTAAGGATTTTTTTTAAAGCATGGTTCAATGTTAAAGCAGCTTAAGAACACTTTTATAGTGTTGGTACCAAAAACTGAAAATGCAAGTTCTCTAACTAAATTTAGACCTATTGCTTTGACAAATGAGTTATACAAAATCATTAGTCGCATTTTGGTTAATCGGTTAAAAACAATCATTGCTAAGATTGTGGGGCCAATGCAGTCTGCTTTTGTTCCTGGAAGAAGCATCACAGCTAACATCCTCCTTGCTCAGGACCTCATTCATAACTTTCTTTTGAATCAAGGTACTCCTAGAATGTGCATTAAGCTTGATCTTGCCAAAGCTTATGATAGTGTTAAATGAGAATTTTTTGAGGCTGCTCTTAGATGTTTACGGTTCCCAAATAGAGTTATCAAGATTCTTATGGAATGTGTCTCAGGAGCATAATTCTCAGTATTGGTTCATGGTGCTGCGGAAGGTTTTTTTAAGGGTACTCGAGGGTTGAGACAGGGTTGCCCATTATCTCCATTTCTATTTGCTATAGTAATGGAATTCTTCTTTCTCATGATAAATAAATATGCTTCTTCACTAATGATTCCATCTCCCTTTTTGAGGAGGGATGTCACTATTTCTCACTTGATGTTTGCTGATGATTTGATAGTGTTTAGCAAGGCTTCCTTAGGTGCAGCTGCTAACCTCAGACAATTTCTTCATTATTTCAAAGAGTTCGCAGGACTCGGGGTTAATTGGCTCAAAAGTGCAATAATTTATGCAAACTGTAACGAGGAGGACCAAGAGGTTCTCTGCTCAATCCTTCATGTCTCAAAAGCAAAGTTTCCAATCAGATACTTAAGGAATTCCTCTTTCATCTAAAAAGCTAAATCTCAATGATTGTCAAACCCTTTTGGCCAAAGTTCAGCAGCACTTATCAGGATGGAAAGCCAAAGTTCTATCTTATGCAGGAAGATTGGAGCTGATTAAGTCTACGTTATCCTCTTTCCATCTTTTCTAGGCGACAGTCTTTCTTCTCCCTCAAGCAACACTGTGTGCCTTAGATCGTTAGGTCAGGGATTTCTTTTGGAACTGCTGTTCCACTCATTATATTCATCCCATAGCTTGGAGCTCCATATGCCAGCCAAGTGATATGGGAGGTCTGGGCATTCGGTCTATGTTTGGAGTTGCCAAGGCTGCACTACTACAGCAGGTATGGAATATTGTCATTAACAAATAAACTTGCTAGAATATATGGATTAATGCAAGATACTTGAAAGGGACTTCTTTTTGGGATATATCAAGTCCAACATATGTTTCTTGGGGGTGGAAATGTATTTTACCTCTTAGATCTTTTGCATCACCTCACATAAAAGTTTTGATTGGAAATGGGCGGTTCACAAATTTTTGGATTGATCCATGGCTCAATGGTGGTCGATTAAAGGACCGTTATGGTGATCGAGCAATTTATGATCTTCGTATGGGCACCGATATCAGGGTTAATTCGTTTCTTCAAAATGATGGCTGGCATCTTCCAAGGCCAACATCGACTGCTTTGATTGATATTTTTCAGGCAATCCCAAATGAGATTGTCCATTGGAGTATGTTTGATGATGAAATTGTTTGGACCCTAGAAGAGCATGGTCACTTTTCTTTGAAATCTTCCTACCAATTAATCTGTAATATCCCTAACCAGCAAATCCAGTGGACCTCAGCTATCTGGTTTAAAGGGTGTATTAAAAAACACTCAGTTTGTGCTTAGATGCTCTTACGAGGAAGACTCAAAATAAAGTATTTCCTTTTTCAAAAAAATGTTGACTGTGACTCTTGTTGTGTTCTTTGTGATTGCACATGGGAGACAGCCTCACATCTTATGATTCATTGCCCCTATTCTCAAGAGATTTGGCAAAGGATTCTTTATAAATTCAACTTGGTGCCAATCAGCTGTCATGACTTTCATGAACTATTAAATTCAGTCATATCTTCTCTAGATCAGCAAGATGAAGGAGCTTTAACACTTGGTAAGCTACTTTTTAATGCTTTCGTTTGGCACGTGTGGGCAGAAAGAAATGCAAGGATCTCCCGGTTGACTGCAAAACCAAGTAGTGACCACTAAGGTTCTCTACCTTGGCATCAACTTACCAAATAGTATTCAGAGTCATTGGAATGTTCCATCTAATGACCAACTGCTTTGTCCACGTCTGGTAGCTGAAAGGATTTCAATCCTGGTTGGCGTCTTTCCATAGTTCCAAACAATTAGATTTTGATTGGCATTATGTGGTGGGACCTTCACCACCCTTTAAAGGGTCGCATAGTGTCGTTGCTGAATTACTATGAGGGGGTTTTTCAAATTCTACAGCTAATTCCAACAATGGTTTCATCACTTACTATTGAGGCCGACTCTTCTTTACAGCTCGTGCTGCTTAATCCAGATCGATCTGAATGGCCCATGCGTTTTTGAGCTAGAAGGCTTCATGCATTGCTTAAAAGTTATGTGTAAGTACAGTTCTCTTTTCTTCATTCTCACACTGTGCGGATCAACAAAATCATTAGCAGAACTTCGGGTAATCCTCCAATAAATATTGATAATATTGATATTTTGTATAACTCTATATGTGATAGAGTTTAGTTTCTTTCTTTTGTCATTTATTTCGTAGACTTGTTTACTTGATGGGATATGCCCCTTTTTGGAAGTGCACAATCATTCTGATTGTATACTTCCATTTCTGTAACTTTCCTTTGAGAAGTTGAAGACCTAACTTAATCTTTAACAAAAAGGTAGCCATTAGGATTCAAAAATAAATGAAGCTTGAGAATGTGAATGAACTCTTTCATCACTTCGTTTTCCCCACTACGAAACACAAGGCTGTGTTTTTTTTTTTTTTTTCCCAATCATAACTCTCTTCTTGATCACAGATACCAAGGTTGTGATATTGTTGTGTGTATATAAACTTTATTCTCCCTCAACTTTCTTATCAATTGACACTTAAATGTGCTATTGTATTGAGAAATCTCAAATACAAGAAGATGACTAATTTGGAGGAACGAACGTTGCAAGAAAATCAAGGCAGTATTCATGCACACACAAACATATATATCATCAAAACTATTCTTTTAGAAAGGATTGTAACTATTGCCTTAGAGTAATGACACCATGATCTACCTAATAAGGTTTTGTTGCTTTATTCATAGGGAATTTACTACTTACTATATATCCCTAGTTCTCTTGCAAAATTTACTAGCTTGACTAGCTATCATCAATGCTTAATTTGTTCCGAACACAATTTTTGTATACCTTATTCTTGCTTCATTTGAAGTGCAAAACTAAAATAATATCCGCCCACAACACCATAGAGTCGTGTCAATGTAAGGGAAGTATGAAAACAGAATTAGGTGCCAATGGGCCGGGTCCAAGCAGAAGTTTGTGGGCTAGGGTGCAAATCAAAAGTCAAGCCCGTGTAATTGTAATTGAGAGTTTGGACTGACCTCCATTACAGTACAATATATATTTTCTTGCATAGTGTTTTATAACAAATGTACAATTTTGGGTACTACTTTGTTGTTATTTTTTGTGCATATTTGTTTGGATAAGGGGGGGAGTGGAGTAAAATAAAGAATTAAATCAAGATAAAAGAAAAGAGAAGGGGGGTTGAGACTTGAGAATAAACGACAAGGGGGGTTGAGACTTGAGAGTAAACGACACTAAACGATAAAAAGCTAGTAACTTTTTTGTCAGTTAAGGGTAGCTTGTTGTCATTTAGTCTCTTTTACTCTCAGCCCCTTCCTCTTTTATTTTCTCTTGATTTGATATTTTATTTTACTCTACTCCTCCCCTCATGCAAACAAATATGCAATGTGTCATCAAAACCTTCCAAACACTCTAACTAAAGCAAGATTCAGCCCAATACTTACTCTGAACAATCATCTTAAGTAATGAGTAACTTTACTAGGAAGCTTGAAATTAAACTAAAATAGATGATGGCAGATAAAAACGATAATTACATAGAAAAAGGATAAATCATCTACAAGAAAAAAAATATCAATGGCCTTTGTTATAGGGCCTATCCAGGCCCAGGCAGAGGCGCCTCAACACTTTCTGTGACATCTGGGATTGGGCTCGAGCGGCCCAAATCCAGCCCTTTACCCTTTCACACCAGGATCTATACAATACATTATCTATTGTATAAAATAAATATAAAAAAAGAAAAAGAAAAAGACAAAGGCAAAGTTCAAATATGCAAACCTTCAATAACTAATAAACTCTTCCAGGACACATGAACAATTACAAAGGTTCTGATTCATGGAGAGTTTCACAAACCACACTAAACTAGCGGAGAAAACAGCGCAATTTGAAAGTTACATCTTCAACATAACCATCCATGAAGGCACCCAAACTCCGCACCATATCACTAAAATAAAATAAACTTAACTTATTAATGGTTTTCATTACACTGGTTGCGATATTCCAACATTTAAACTGCTCCACTACTCCATGTTTCTTGTGATACATCAAACAAGATTTTTGTGCTTCATCCTCAGAAATTACCAGCTTAACTAGATTTGGTTCTCTCTTTCCAAACATGTACCTGATGGCTCATCTTCACCCAGTTTTGATTCCATTAGGCTTGTTCAAACATCCATAACAAGGCCTTGATGGATCTGTTAGATCAAAAATCTGTCAACCCAAAACAGTACAGTTAGTATCATATTTCATTGAATATATAAAGTAAGCTGCTTAATGTATGTTCTAGAAACATAAACATGGACTAATGTAGTCAGAATTAACTTGGTGATGTGATGCGAAAATCTATTGTGAAAATGCTGTGAATTATATGAATTATGAAATGAGTCATACGAGAGCATATATGAAATGTCTCGTTGGTATAAATATAATGTGTAAAAACTTCCTGTATAATTCATTTCTTTTCTGCTTTTCTATATACCTTTTTTTATTCATCATTTAGAAAGAGTTGAATAGCCCAAAACATGTCTGTTTTAGGATTCCCCATGAGAAATTATCAAAAGAAAGATTGCAAAAAATTATCAAAATGAGCAGAAGCAACTGATACAAAACTCAATCCTCGATGTCTCTTTAGACACTTTTAATGGATGGTCTTCACCTTGATCAACTGTATTCAGAAGCAATAACTCCTTGTCAATTAGTTCTGTGTGGGGTAATTTCCAGAGCTACAGGATTAAGCTAATCACAGCCATCAGACGGGGCTAAGCATTCTCACGTGCCATCCGCGTGGCACCGATCTCATCCCGGCTACCAGGGCAGAGGCCTTAGCCGACATCATACATCTCCAGGCCACAAGCGCCGAACTGGACCGCCTCGGGCATCATCTCGGCAAAGAGTCCACATCGGCAAGGCCACCCCGGATGCTATCTCCGCAGAGAGCCCTACCTCGGCTAAAGCCACCTCGGCTGAAGAAGCCAGAACAGTAGCCGAAGCAAGAAAGAACCTTCGCCTGGGCCCCTCATCCTCCACGTCACCAGACACGTGGAAGGATAGGGTCACGATCTAGTGGGACAGACACGACATCCAGCCGCCCACTATCTTCGCCAGATCGCCACATGGCAGCATCCAGCGGCTGAGGCCACATCAGGGCAAGGCCCGAGGGCAGATCCGCTGGTACTCCTACCGCCAAAGGCGCCCAACACAATCTGGCCCAACAAGACGTGCATTTAATGCAATGTGGGCTGACCCGACTGGCATTAAATGCTGAGTGGGCCGGATTAGACCGCATTTATTACTTTGTGGGCTGATTATGACTTCCCAGTCAGATCATGGGACCCACACCCAGATATTCTCTAAGAGATACGATCTATTCCTCTATAAATAGACCTTCAAACACCATGCAAGGTACGCACATTATTATTCACAGAGCCCTTACTCTGCCTCTCCTCTCCCTCTCTTCCATCGTTCCAGTTCATATACTGACTTTGGCATCGGAGAGCCTTGCGCCGCTCAGGCCAGGGTCCTCTGACCGTTTGCTTCTCCCTTTCAGGCTCTCGGACGGCATCCAGACATTCCAGACACCATCATCTTCACGGATAAGTCCTGTAAGGCACCCTCTTATTGTGGGTCATAATTTTCTGCACCTACAATTGGCGCCGTCTGTGGGAAAGCAATATCCCAGCCTTCCCAACCTTCTCCTAATCTTTCCAAACAATCCTTCTTCACCTCAACCTCTCAGAAGCCATGCCTCCGAAAGCTAAGAAGGGCGTAGAATCCTCAAGAGCAGCGCCCAAGCTGCCACCACCGCCAGCGGACGTCCCTCCTCAAGGACGCCACCACACGGTGCATGGCACGACTGCAGGCGAGGGCCGCTTAGGCTCTCAGCTCTTTATCGAGTTCCCATTCCAAGAGGGACTCGAGGCCTCGATCTCACCGGAAGAAGTCGCGCCACCCGGACGCAAGGATCGTCAGCACGAGCGTCCCCGGAAGGACAAAGCCGTGGCCGTAGGAGAAACGCGCCACGCTCAACCCCCTGGGGAGGTTCCTGAAGCTGCCCTCCTCCAGAAGCAACTCCAGAAGCAAGAACGAATGATTCGCGAGCTTCAGCAGCAGCTGAAGGCAGTGCGAACTGCCTCCTTGAGGGAGGTCTCGGAGCCTCAAGGGAAAAAGAAAGATGCTCCCAGCAAGGCAGCCCAGCCTCCCCGTGAGGAACTCAGACATCATCCGGACCACCAGAAACGGAGCCACATCCGTGACGAAGGCTCGAGCAACAGCCGAAGTCACCACAGCCGAGGCGGCCGAACCCATAGCCGTCGTAGCCCGAGCCGTCCCAAGAGGAAGATCCGGGCTCAGACTCCAGAGAAGGATGACGAGCAAGAGCGATTTGACAAGCGCGTCAGATTGGCTCTCCAGCGCAACTTGGACATGCGGGACCAGAAGCAGCTCTGTGGTCACACTGATCTCGGGGGCTCTCCCTTCACAAAAGAAATCGAGCACACCCCCTTGCCCAAGAAGTTCTCCGTCCCGCGGTTCGTCCCCTACGACGGACTGTCCGATCCATCTGCGCACCTCCGACACTTCTCCCAGAAGATGTCCATCTGGGGAAACGAGGGTCATCTAAACTGCAAGATCTTCTCCTCCAGTTTGGGTGACCTCCCCCTGAAGTGGTTCTGCTCCCTTCCGGAGCAGTCAGTTTCCAGTTGGAAGGAGCTCCAGCTCTCCTTCCTGAAGAAGTTCCAGGCCTACGCCGTCGTCCCCAAGAAGGAAGGGGACCTCATCGCCCTGAGAATGAAGCAGGGCGAAACCCTCGCCAAGTTCACCCACCGATTCTGGGCGGTCTACAGCCAGATCGAAGACGCGAGAGAGGCGATAGCCATCTACGCCTTCCAGCATGCCCTGATCCCCGGCATCGACGTGCGGAAGGACTTGGCCGGGGACACCCCAGAGTCCATGACAGAATTGATGTCCCGGGTGAAGCGCTTTATCGCCTGGGAGGAAGACGAGATCCGAGCTACGGATCGCGACGGGCATCCGGAGCCCGAACAGAAAGACAGCCAGCCTCGGCAAAGAGGCGGGAGATCCTCCCAGAAGCAGGAGCCCAAGCGGGACTGGGCCTCTAGTGCGACGAAGCCTTCGTCGTCCAGGTCTGGGGGCAATTGGAAGCCCAGACCTCCCTCCAGCGCCAGCCAGAGCGTCAACGTCGTCTTCAAGGAGCCGATCTACCGCATCCTGGCCAAAATCAAATCCAAGCCATTCTTCAAGTATCCTCCGCCCCTGAAGAATGAACCCACCGAAGGAGCCTGAAACAAGCACTACTGCTCCTTCCATAAGGGCAACGGGCACAGGACCGAAGAATGCAGAACTTTGCAGTGGTATCTGGAGAAGCTGGCCAAAGAGGGCCACATCCCAGAGTTCATCAAGGAAGGAGATGCCGGCGGCAGCGAGGGCCGGATCCACCAGAGCGCAGCCCAAGCTCCAGAGAGCGAGGACTCAGAGAAGATCATCAACGTGATCCATCTGGCGTCCTCAGCTCCCGCTTCCTCGTCCCGGGGAAGCTCTCAAACCCGTGCCGAAGCCAGGCGGGCTTCGCACGAGAAAGAAGTAATGAAAGCCGACCTCGCCCCGGCATCCAAGAAAGCCCGCCGCGACAGACCAGCCATCTCGTTCTCGGATCGAGATCTGGAGGGAGTCCAGGTTCCTCACAACGACCCCCTGCTCCTCACCATGAAGCTGAGAGACTTCACCGTGAAGAGGATCCTCGTCGACTCCGGCAGCTCCTCCGAGGTCCTCTACTACGACTGCTTCAAGAGGATGAAGCTCTCCGAAGCAGACCTCACGGAGGTCCGTGCACCTCTGCTAGGGTTGTCCGCTACACCAGTCTACCCTAAGGGTAGAATCACTTTGGAAACCCAAGTTGGCGGAGCCTCCGTGTCGGCCGACTTTCTGGTTGTGGACGCCCCTTCTCCCTACAATGTCATTCTGGGTAGAACGTGGCTCCACAAGCTAGAGGCAGTTCCATCTTCCTTCCACCAAAAGCTGAAGTTCGTCCATGAGAACGAGGAAGGCAAGATGGAAGTAGTCACAGTAAAGGGAGACCAGCAGCAAGCCAGGCAGTGCATGCTGGCCGCAGTCCCGGCCGTGAAGGAGCCAGAGCGCGTCAACCTGGCCGAGTTCGAGAAAGGCCTCGATGAGATCGGCCGGGACCCTGAGAAGAAGAGCATCGAGGACCTGGCCGAGGTCAGACTGGATCCGGCAGACCCAGACCGGTTCTTCCTGATCGGCACCCAGCTGTCGGACGAAGAAAGGGCCGAACTCTCCCGGTTCTTGATGCAGAATGTGGACGTCTTCGCTTGGAACCCAAGTGAAATGCCCAGGGTCGACCCTGAGGTCATGAGCCACAAGCTCAACGTCGACCCCGACCACAAACCAGTAGTGCAGAGGGCCCGCAGAACCGGGCTGCAGCAGACAGACGCAGTCGTGGAAGAGGTCGACAACCTGCTAAAAGCAGGGGCCATCCGGGAAGTCCAGTACCCGGTATGGCTGGCCAACACGGTGGTCGTCAAGAAGAAAACTGGAAAGTGGAGGGTGTGCGTGGACTTCACCGACCTGAACAGGGCTTGCCCTAAGGACAGCTTCCCCCTCCCAAAGATTGACCAACTGATCGACGCCACCTCTGGTCACGACCGAATGAGCTTCCTTGACGCCTACCGAGGCTATCATCAGATCCCGCTCTACGAGCCCGACGAGGAGAAGACGTCGTTCATCACCCCCCGCGGCACTTACTGCTATAAGGTGATGCCCTTCGGGCTGAAGAACGCGGGGGGCGACCTATCAGCGCCTCGTCACGAAGATGTTCCAGGCCCAGCTCGGCCGATCGGTGGAGGTATACATCGACGACATGGTCGTCAAATCTGTGCGCTCCAACGACCATCTGACGGATCTCGGCGAAGTCTTCGGCATCCTTCGCGCCTACAAGCTCAAGCTAAACGCTTCCAAATGCGCCTTCGGCGTAGCCTCTGGCAAGTTCCTTGGCAGCTTGGTGACGCGGAGGGGGATAGAAGCCAATCCGGACCAGATCACTGCCATCCAGGGCATCCAGAGTCCCTCCACCACGAAAGACGTTCAGAGGCTCACAGGAATGGCCGCCGCACTTAATCGCTTCATCAGCCGATCATCAGATAAGTGCAAGCCTTTCTTCCAGCTTCTTAGGAAAAACTTGAAGTTCCAATGGACCCCCGAGTGCGACCAGGCATTGGCCGCACTCAAAACTTATTTGATGTCACCACCGTTACTCTCTACCCCAACTCGGGGGGAGATTCTGTATTTGTACCTTGCGGTCTCGGATCACGCAGTGAGCTCCGTCCTCATCAGGGAGGACGAGGGAGTTCAAAAGCCGATCTATTACACGAGCAAAACACTGCTCGATGCTGAGACCAGGTACCTCCTGTTGGAGAAGCTTGCGTTGGCTCTCATTACCGCCTCCCGCAAGCTCTCCCATTATTTTCAGTCCCACACTATTGTGGTGATCACGGAGCATCCACTCCGGTCATTGTTCAAGAAAGCTGATTTTTCAGGACGCATATCGAAGTGGGCAGTTGAACTGGGGCAGTATGACATTCAGTACCGTCCCCGAACTGCAATCAAAGCCCAGATCCTGGCAGACTTCATAGTCGAATTCGCCTGCCCCAACCCGGCCCGACCCAGCTCGGCACGGCACTGGGGGGCACAGGGCAAGAGCCAGTAGAAACAGAAGTCCAGCAGTCTCCCACCTCGGCATGGAGGATCTTTGTCGACGGGTCGTCCACCTCCAAGAGAGCTGGCGTCGGCATAGTTCTCCAATCGCCAGAGGGACTGGTCATAGAGCAGGCTTTCACCCTCGACTTCAAAGCGACGAACAATGAGGCAGAGTACGAAGCACTGATTGCAGGGTTGAACAGCGCCCGAATCCTCGGAGCCCAGCACCTGGAAATCTTCAGCGACTCTCAACTGGTAACTAGCCAGCTCGCTGGAGACTACCAGGCCAGGGACGACAGGATGGCGGCCTACTTAGCCCTGGCGAAAAAGCTACTCTCCCAATTCCAGAAAGCCGAGGTCAGACAAATATCCCGAGATACCAACACGCATGCAGATGCGCTTGCAAACCTGGCCTCCGCTGTCGAAGCAGGAAAGAAGAGGACCATCGAGGTCGGGTCAGTATCAAGGTCAAGTCTAGAGCTACATTCATCTCGGCTTGTCCTTTGTGCTGACCTCGGACCCAGCTGGATGGATCCAATCGTCGCCTACTTGAAGGATGACCAGCTCCCCGAAGACAAGACGGAAGCCCACAAGATCAGGCTCAAGGCAGCCCGGTTTTGGCTCTCTCCAGAAGGCAAACTCTACAAGAAGTCCTTCACGGGTCCGTACCTCCAATGCGTCCACCCGGCCAAGGTGGACGACTTCCTGTACGAGATCCATGAGGGAATCTGCGGCAGCCATATTGGAGGTCGGTCGCTGGCCTACAGAGCAATCAGTCAGGGTTACTGGTGGCCCTACATGCAAAAGGACGCCCAGGTCTACGCCAGAAAATGCGAGAAATGCCAGAAGTTCTCCCACTCCCTCCATCAGCCAGCACAGGACCTGAGTCCCCTCTCCAGTCCATGGCCCTTCGCTTAATGGGGCCTGGACATTGTGGGGCCTCTTCACCGAGCTCCAGGGAACAAAAGATGGCTGATAGTGGCTACGGACTACTTCACCAAGTGGATAGAGGCTGAACCATTGTCTTCCATCACGGACAGGGACTCCAGGAACTTCGTCTGGAAAAACATCCTCACAAGGTTCGGCATCCCTCGGACCCTGATCTCGGATAACGGAACTCAGTTCGATTCCAAATCCTTCAGAGATTTCTGCCAAGAACATGGCATCAGAAACCATTACTCCACCCCGGCATATCCGCAGAGTAATGGCCAGGCAGAAATCTCCAACAAAGTTATCCTGGACGGCCTGAAGAAGCGACTGGACAAGGCAAAGGGCAGATGGACAGAAGAGCTTCCGAGCGTGCTATGGGCTTACAGAACAACTCCAAGGAGGTCCACCTCGGCGACACCATTCTCTCTGGCCTACGGGATGGAGGCGGTCATTCCCCTGGAAATCGGCCTTCCTACCCTGAGGACAGAGCTGGTTGACCAAGGCCGAAATGAGACGAACCTGGCAATGGAGCTGGAGCTGGCAGACGAACGACGAGAAGCAGCAGCCCTGAGACTGACCGACTATCAACAGCGGTTAGCCAGGGCGTATAATCAAAATGTCAGGAAAAGAAGGTTCACCACGGGAGAGCTCGTTCTAAAGAAGACCCTGCCAGCTGACAAGGAACCAAGTGAGGGGAAGCTTGCCCCGAACTGGCATGGCCCGTTCAGAGTGGTTTCACTGGCAGGAAAATCAGCCTACAAGCTCGAAGACTTGGATGGCAAGCCGCTGCCCAGACCATGGAATGCATCCCACCTGAAGAAATTTTATTTCTAAAGATGTAATGAACTTCAGAATCAATAAAAGCAGCTCTTGCCTTGTCATCAATCTGTCTCCCTGGTCGACTCCGGCAACACAGGCTCAACGCCTTGGAAATGGCTTCGAGTTCCTACACTCAGCCTTTCCTAAAATCCCGTGTCTTGGACACACAGGCTCAACGCCTTGGAAATGGCTTCGAGTTCCTACACTCAGCCTTTCCTAAAATCCCGTGTCTTGGACACACAGGCTCAACGCCTTGGAAACGGCATAGAAGAGTTCCTACACTCAGCCTTTCCTAAAATCCCGTGTCTTGGACACACAGGCTCAACGCCTTGGAAACGGCATAGAAGAGTTCCTACACTCAGCCTTTCCTAAAATCCCGTGTCTTGGACACATGGGCCCACCGCCCTGGAAGAGACCTCGAGTCCCGACTCGGTCGCCCCCTAAAGCTCCTAGCCTTGGGCTATGGAGAGGCTTCGAGTTCACACTCAGCCGAGATCGGGCCCACCGCCCTGGAAGAGACCTCGAGTCCAGGCTCGGTCGATTCCTAAAGCTCCTAGCCTTGGGCTATGGAGAAGGCCTCGAGTTCAGACACTCGGCCGGATTCCAAAGATCAGGGTTTCTACGCCCCTCAAAAATCATTGCCAAACTCATGCCCAAGCGGCCGAGATCAGTGGGATGATGACTCCACTTCGGCACAACGCAGCTCGTCTCGGTCAAAGCCAGCCCTTTCGGCCGAGGTCAGTGCCAGCATTCAAACAAAAACCCAAGCATTCTAAAACAGCGTAAAGTAATGAGAGAGAGAACTCAACTCAGAAGCACTGTACACAGCTTGGGTAATCAGAAAATTCCTTTTCATTTATTGCAAAATGCTTCGTTACAAGAAATACATAACAGAAAGCAAAGTACAGGAAGGAGGACCACAGTCCTCTAAAAACAGAAAATAGAGAGAGGCTAGGAGACTCTGATCTTCACCAACTCTTCAGGCAGAAGGCTCGAGGACGCCGGATCACCGCCTGGAGGTTCTGAGCAACCCTGGACCTCGCGGGGCTCTGCAACACCCTCGGCGGCCAATGGGACCAGCCAAGCCTGAAGAAACCTCGCGGACCAGCGAGGCCTCACCCCGCCTGCCATACGACGGGCGCACTGGGCCGTGTTGGACGAGAATGCGCCACCGTCCCCTCGCAGCGCATCCTCACTCTGTCTGGCCAAGGGGCAGTGGCCATGGACCCGCGTTCAGAGAGCGCGTGGCCCACGGAGAGTTCCTTCAGAGAGCGCGCGGGCCACGACAGCCTTCCCCCCCCGGGGGCAGCCGTCCAACGGCGCAGGGTTTTCCCCCGGATCAAGTAATCTCAGGCGCCTCCCAGACATGGTTACTATGTTCTTTCCTTCTCCCATGGCGAGCCTGTTCCCCCTATTTATAGGATGGAAGAAGGCTCAGTCTCCAAAAGGAGTTATGGGGCGAAGTCTCCCACGCGTTGTTGGGAAGGCGCGACTATTGACCAGCGAACCCTATGGCGCCACGTGGAGACACCCGTCAGACTCCCTCGTCTGCCGCGCCACCATGTTTATTGCTATTCAAGATCACCCAAGATACGGAGTATCAGCGCGAATACCAATGAAGATCACCCAAGATACGGAGTATCAGCGCAAATACCAAAAAAGATCTTAAGGGAGCACTCTACCGAACTCAAGCAATCGAAGAACTCAAGCTTAAAAGAGAAAAGCACGAGTATTTCAGAAAACCTTCATTTGTATTAAAGTTTCAATCATTACAGTGTTCAGCAAATACAAGTCGAAGAAAATTACAAAGCATAAAGCAAAAAAGCAAAAATCCCAAGTTCCCGATGTCCCGAGGTCATGACCTGTCAGTTGCACGAGCTGCGGCGTCAGAGGCTTCGCCGGATAGACGGGCAGAGTTCGGCACCGGAAGCGGGTACGGAGGCGGCTCCCGAAAGGAGCGGTGGCCCTCCGAGACCCCGACCTCTTTCAGGCCGGCAAGCCACCCTTTCGCCCAAGCCTTATCCCTCACCACAATAACCCTTTCCTTGCAGTGGGCGGTGACCTGCACCTTGGCATCCTCGAATGCAGCATCGCACTCGGACTCGAGCTTAGCCTCGGCTTCATCCGCCCTCTTTGACTCGGATTCAAGCTTCGCCTCGGCCTCGTCCGCTCTTTTGGCCTCGGCTTGAAGTAGGGCCGCATAATCATCTCCCATCTTCGAAATAGAGACCTCGAGCTCGGCCGACCTAGTCCTCTCCGCCTCAGCCTCCTCCCTCGCCTGCTCCAGCTTCGCCGCGTATTCCTCTTCTACCTTGGCCAACTTCTGGCTCACAGCATCCAGGGACTCTTGCAGGCCGTTCTTCTCCACGGACAGCTCGGCGGCGTCCGCGCTGTACCTCCAAATCCTATCAGCAACGGCCATGGACTTCTGAGCCGCCTGTCAAATGAAGAAGACGTACGTGTTAGATCCAGAGAGCGTCAGACGCTAAATTGCTGGTTTAGCAAAGGAAAATGAAGATTTACCACGAAGTTGGACTGCAGCATCGACAAGATCAGCTTCTGATCGCTGTACTTATCCAACCGCTCCATGTTCCGGGGAAGGGCACAGGCTCGCCCAAGGGCCTCGAGGACCGGGAGATCGATCCTGTGAAGAATGCTGTCCTCCACCGTCATCGGCCTCCCCGGCCCGAGCATGAAGCTCGGCTCCCATAACGGCGGCCCCGGCGGCAACGAGGCAGCAGCCGAGCTAGGGCCCGCATCAGTCCTCGGCATCTTCAGCGGCCGAGTTTCCTCCTGCTCGACCTCGGCTGGGGGCAAGCGTACCCCTAGGTCAACAGGGCTAGGGGGCACGGGCACCTCCGCCACCTCTGCAGGAGAAGCCACCCGAGCCCTCGGAGACGGATGCCTCGGAGAATCTACCGGCTCCTCGGGGGCTCGGACGTCCTCCACTCCAAGCGCCAAAGCCTCAAGATCCTCGAAGGACAAACGCCTGGTGTGCCTCATCTCGGATCCTGGCGAGGGAGATCGGGCAGATTGACTCGATTCCCTTCCTGAGACCTGGGGAAGTCTCGATTCCGCTAAGGAAGCTAGGATCCCAGACGCTGCCCTAACTTCAGACGACGCCCGCGAGGGCTCTGCGACCTCCGGAACGGCCTGCTCCTGACCAACCCCGGATCCGGCACCTTCACTCCGGATCGGCTCTACGGTGCCCCTCAGATACCCGCGGTACTTCGGCTCATATCCTAGCAGCGACCAAGCCGCCCTGCCGTCGTGACCGCTGTACCGCTTCACCAGACGGAGCCAGGCATCGTTCCTCTTCCAGATGTATCTGGCAGCCCGTTTCCTCTCCTTCAAAGCTGCAGCAATCAGAAGCATAAGCACGGCGGAATAAAAAGAAACTTATGAAAAAAGAAAAGAAACGAGAGGCGATTACTTGGGATGGTACCGAAGTGGCGAGGGACCTGGTAGCCTCTATCGGTGTCGGCCTCCCCAAACTCCCAGTTCCCAGAGACGTATAGAAGATCGTCCCCGGCATACTTGCTCGAATCCTCTAAGTATCGGACGAAGCCGTCCCGGCCTGACTTAGCCCGGAGATAATAAGATTCCCCGGACCTGCATATGTCATAGACGTCCTCAAGATCGAAGACGCCAAAGTCGGTGCCCAGGACCTCATTCAACTTGATCGTGCCCATCACGATCTTGAAGGCATTCGGCAGCAGTTGGCAAGGGCAGAGACGCCACTGACTAAGGCACCTCCTGAGAAGTGGATGAAGGGGGAATCGGACCCCGCCTTCTATCACAGCCACCAGCGGAAAAGGCATCCAGCCTCCCAAAAAGGCGCGAGGGTTGTAGCCATGGGGATCAGCACCCCTGACTTGGACATTAGCAGGGATCCTAAAGGCCGACCTAAAGCCCTCGATCGCTGCCTCGCTCTCTAACCAGTGGTTGTAAATCCCCATTCCTATCCCAGTCTAAAAGCAGAGAAACCCGCAGGAGAAGAAGCAGAGCAGGAAGAACTTACGGAAGCAGAACAAGGACGCTGGACAGCGAAGAGACTCAACCTCAGCAGCGCACCACTTCTCGGATGAAGCTCCCTCACAGTAGCCTTCCCTCTTCTGACGCTCGCCTCTGATTCAGAATCGCAAACGAAGGATGGAGTAGACCTGAACTGCCCTATAAATAGCAGAGAGTCCCCCCTTTTTTACAGAAACCCTAATCGGGCGTGCCAAGGGGCGCCCCCCCCCCCCTGGGATTTCGCGCGAATCATTTCGAAAATTTATTACGCCTCCCTGAAGCGGCGCGCAAATCATTTCAAAAATTGATTGCGCCCCTGACGAAACGGCGCATACGACCTCGAAGAGACAGACAACCAGCCAGGGGATGACACGTGGAGCCGTCGAACTGTCTTCAGCATTGAATAGGGGACGCCATTTATCACCTCGAACATCCAAAGCGACAGCGAGTCAGGGCCGAAAGAGGCTCTCCTACAGAGACTCGGCACATAGCTCCCGACCTCACGGCACTGACGTTCTACGCGAGCTCAGAAGCTAGGGGGCAATTGTGTGGGGAAAATTCCAGAGCTACAGGATTAAGCTAATCACAGCCATCAGACGGGGCTAAGCATTCTCACGTGCCATCCGCGTGGCACCGATCTCATCCCGGCTACCAGGGCAGAGGCCTTAGCCGACATCATACATCTCCAGGCCACAAGCGCCGAACTGGACCGCCTCGGGCATCATCTCGGCAAAGAGTCCACATCGGCAAGGCCACCCCGAATGCTATCTCCGCAGAGAGCCCTACCTCGGCTAAAGCCACCTCGGCTGAAGAAGCCAGAACAGTAGCCGAAGCAAGAAAGAACCTTCGCCTGGGCCCCTCATCCTCCACGTCACCAGACACGTGGAAGGATAGGGTCACGATCTAGTGGGACAGACACGACATCCAGCCGCCCACTATCTTCGCCAGATCGCCACATGGCAGCATCTAGCGGCTGAGGCCACATCAGGGCAAGGCCCGAGGGCAGATCCGCTGGTACTCCTACCGCCAAAGGCGCCCAACACAATCTGGCCCAACAAGACGTGCATTTAATGCAATGTGGGCTGACCTGACTGGCATTAAATGCTGAGTGGGCCGGATTAGACCGCATTTATTACTTTGTGGGCTGATTATGACTTCCCAGTCAGATCATGGGACCCACACCCAGATATTCTCTAAGAGATACGATCTATTCCTCTATAAATAGACCTTCAAACACCATGCAAGGTACGCACATTATTATTCACAGAGCCCTTACTCTGCCTCTCCTCTCCCTCTCTTCCATCGTTCCAGTTCATATACTGACTTTGGCATCGGAGAGCCTTGCGCCGCTCAGGCCAGGGTCCTCTGACCGTTTGCTTCTCCCTTTCAGGCTCTCGGACGGCATCCAGACATTCCAGACACCATCATCTTCACGGATAAGTCCTGTAAGGCACCCTCTTATTGTGGGTCATAATTTTCTGCACCTACAAGTTCTTTCTGCCTTTAGCATTTTAGATTGAGGAAAAGATAAGGACCTTGATACCAAATGGAAGCAGCTATTACTGAGGAATAAATACATCTACTTACAACCAAAACATAAGAAATGTGACTTATACTGATCTGTCAGATAAAAATCTGAGATGTCTATGCAACAATGCCAATGACTTACAATATAGGACAATTATAGAACCAAACTGAAGCAAAGTACCCAATGAAAGCATACAATTGAAATCTTTCTATATTGAACTTCCTCAAAGTCTTAGTTTTACCGCGTCTTTCATCAATTCTCAACTTATTGGGTCCCTTTAATTTAGTACTTGAGTAAATGAATTTGAGATTTTATTGTAAAGTTTACTATGTTAATAAGATGGTCCTACAGAACCGCAGTGAGGTCAGCAACGTTCCACACAACCATAGTTCAAGCATCTAGAAGATTCGTACAACTCAAGTTTCAAGCATGGGAATAGGTAAGGCAAAAATCTTATCTAGTTTTGGTTTTCTATGAATATTGGTTCCAAGATTCTTCTATGAAGGAATATATTATCATTTCTGAATCAACATCTTTCTTGAGATCGATGGACTTTATGGCTATGACATTTCTCATATTCATACAAATTGAAACCAGTTTGTCAATAATTTTATTATGATTTGGAATTATATACTATATTTTCTGGAATTTGAATCTTGTATTTGCTTTCTGAGTGTGTATATATCTTGTATTTTTAGTTTGTTCAATTTGTGGGTGTGATTTGTATTTATTCCTGTCCCGATAAAGACACATGATGTTTAGAAAGAATGATGAGACATAACAAGAAATGTTCTTTTGGCACATCCAAGTTTGCCCAAATATTTCATGCTATATTTCTATGCTCAGAAACAAGTCTAAACAACCAACTCAAAGTTGTAATCGAAGATCTGCACTGCCTGTATCTCCAATTCTAGTAATTAGTATATGTAATTGGATGGATTAGTGATATGCACAATATTAAATGATTACACCACAAAAAGTTTGTATTGCATAGAAGAGTAGAAGCCTTAAAGAAATCTCAAGTAAAAAGCAAGAAAGACAAAAATACTTTCTATGGCTGAATTGAAAAATGTAGCTAGGTAAACAATCCTTCGAGTAAAAGAGGAAATGATGAAGAGAACTATCTCTTGCAATTTATCATGCACACTAGAGGAAAAGGACAAACTTACTACTTTTGTTCTAAACAAAATAACAGCTATTTTATTTAAAATAAAAATACCCAATTCGATCTAGTAAATGGAAATTTACTTATTTCTATTATAACACCAAAGACTTGTTAAAAAAAAAACTCAAATAATGAAACCAAATCTAACAATAATTTTAACAGTTTTAGTATCCATTTAGCCATAGCAACTCGCATTGGTGTCCTATCTGCTCATTAGTAATGGTAGGCTCTCCTGGCTTGCATTATCTTCAAGCTAACATTGCAAGATAGAAACATTTTCTTCCTTTGATCTCACCAATAATCAACATGGTTGGGTGGTTGAGGGTACATTAATCTTTTTGTACCTTTTTTTATTTTTCAGTCGCTGCTTCTTGTATCCCCTTTGCCTTTTTAATATATATTTTTGTTACCGATCAAAAAATAAAATAAAATCAACATGCTCTTAAGAATATACGAGGGAATCAGTGACATTGCAATAGATTACACAGCATGAAATTCACAAGTCCTTTTTTTTTAAAATGCTCATACATCTCATAATATGTAAAATGGAGAAAGCAAGCATATGGTGTTCCAAAGAGCAAGGTAGTAATTCCTTAGCAAGGTAGTAATTCCTTCTTGGGATCTTAACTTACCTGTAAATAAATGCATGTTGGGAGTATCACAGCCTGGAACGTGTTCTTGCGCTATCCATGTCCCAGTTCTTTGGGAAGTCCATGATGTCACTGCAAATTAAGGACACTAGACTGCTGGCATTCATCCCTTGTGGGTTTGTAAGGTGTTGGTGAAAATCAAACACTGATAGCCCTAACTTGTTTGGTTCATTGATTTCAGCCCCCAATTCCAAGGGCTTCTTATCATGAGTAATGTGAGAACCAGATTCCTCAGTGGAGCCAAGAGGGCTCAAGGGCCTCAATTGGCTTGGATCTTGGGTGCTCACCTCGGGAAGTTGTTTAGATTTTTCAAACCTTTTAGTCATCTTCTCTTTAGTTCTTTCCCTAGCCTTGGCTCTTGCAATCGCCCTCGACTCTGTTGCAATGGGGCAGTATGTAGCTTTCTGTGACTCTTGGATCCCCTTCTTGTTTGGAGTTGGCACCAAGGATTTCTGCTTCAAATCCTCATCCTGTTGATCCACAACAGCGTTAGTCTCATCAGTTCCAGACATGTCTTGATCAGACTCAGATGTCGAATATGGATAGGCTCTTCTGGAGCTTTGACTCCTATAGAGTTCCTTGATCGCAGGCTTCGACTCTCTCAGCAACCACGCAACAGTTTTGCTGGCTTTGTCGAAACCAAGCTCGTCTTGCAGGACAAAGAATTCATGTGCAACATCAACTGACAATCGCATTCTCCGGTCTCTCAGGCCTTGCGCGGTGATGATCTTGCTGTGACGTTCTCTATTCGAGTTTCGCTTTCCACAAAGCGCTTTAGGACAAGAGGGGCTGGTTTTGTTAGGAGACAAGTTCTGGGTAGTGCTCGAACTCACCATCCCCGTCGCCACCGATCCTTGTTGAGAGGATCTGTAATCCCCTCGATGAACGATTTACTTGCTCTCTTGCTAAACCTTTGGTAAAGGGATCCGCAATGTTATCCATGGACTTTATGTACTCAATAGTCATAATGCCATTAGAGAGCAGTTGTCTCACGGTATTATGTCTCCGACGAATATGTCGAGACTTACCGTTATATATGTGATTCTGCGCCCTTCCAATTGCTGATTGACTATCGCAGTGAATGCAGATAGGAGGCACAGGTTTTGACCACATTGGAATATCTTCTAGGAATTGACGAAGCCATTCAGCTTCTTCGCCAGCTTTATCCAGTGCAATAAACTCAGATTCCATAGTGGATCTAGCAATGCAAGTTTGTTTAGAAGATTTCCATGATACCGCTTGCACCACCAAGCGTGAATAGATATCCACTTGTGGATTTTGAATCATTGGTATCTGATATCCAGTTGGCATCACAGTAGCCTTCAAGTACTGCTGGATATCTCGAGTAATGCAATCCATAGTTTTGGGTGTATTTTAAATATCTTAGAACCCTGACTATGGCCTTCCAATGGTCTGATCCTGGGTTACTTGTGTATCTACTCAGTTTACTAACAGCATATGCAATGTCAGGACGAGTGCAATTCATGACATACATTAGGCTCCCAATTATTTGCGCATATTCGCATTGTGATATGCCTTTTCCAGTATTTTTGGATAGATGGATACTAATATCTATAGGTGTTCTCGCTGGACTGCTATTATCTTGATTATATTTCTGGAGTATTTTCTCAATATAGTGCGATTGAGATAATATCAGTCCATCCGATGATTTAGAAATTTTAATTCCTAGTATGACATCAGCAACACCCATATCTTTCATATCAAACTTATTGTTTAACATTCGCTTAGTAGCTTGAATGATTTCATCATTACTACCCATAATCAGCAAATCATCAACATATAAGCAAATAATGACACAGCCATTGTTAGTGCTCTTGACATATACACACTTGTCACATTCATTGATCTTAAACCCATTTGACATCATCAAACTGTCAAATTTTTCATGCCATTGCTTAGGTGCTTGTTTTAATCCATATAGAGATTTGACAAGTCGACAAACTTTCTTGGTTTGTCCTGGAGCATTAAACCCTTCGGGTTGTTCCATATATATTTCCTCATCTAATTCACCATTTAAGAAAGCGGTCTTTACATCCATTTGATGTATCTCGAAATTGTGTATCGCAGCAATTGCAATTAACATTCGAATGGATGTTATCCTCGTAACTGGTGAATAAGTGTCGAAATAATCCAAGCCTTCTTTTTGTCTGTACCCTTTAACAACAAGCCTGGCTTTGTATTTTTCAATTGATCCATCTGCTTTCATCTTTCTCTTGAATATCCACTTGCACCCAAGAGTTTTGCAACCTTGTGGAAGATCCACTAGTTCCCACGTATGATTTTGCAAAATGGATTCAATTTCACTGTTTATTGCCTCTTTCCAATATTGTGCCTCGGGACAGGACACCGCTGCTTTAAAGCTTTGAGGCTCATCTTCTAACAAAAGTGTTAGAAAATCTGGACCAAATGTTTTTGATGTTCTAGCCCTCTTACTCCGTCTAGGTTCATCAATCTCTTGTTGGTTTTGTTCACTGCTATTAGCAGTATCTTGAGTTCGTTTAAGAGAACTCGATTCCTGTGAGGGTTTATTAGGAAATACATGTTCAAAGAACGATGCATTCCTTGACTCAATAATAGTGTTAGGATGCATATCAGGAATCTCAGATTTGTGAATTATAAATCGATACGCACTGCTATTATGAGCATACCCAATGAAAACACAGTCAACTGTCTTTGGTCCTATTTTAACCTTTTTAGGTGTAGGAACCGCCACTTTAGCCAAACACCCCCACACTTGCAAGTATTTGTAAGTAGGCATTCTGCCTTTCCACAACTCGTAAGGGGTCTTATTGGTTTTCTTTTGAGGTATTCGGTTAAGAATATAATTTGCGGAGAGTATAGCATCCCCCCACAAATTCTGAGGTAATCCAGAACTTATTAACATAGCATTCATCATTTCTTTTAAAGTTCTGTTTTTCCTTTCAGCAACACCATTTTGCTGAGGTGAATAAGGAGCGGTAGTTTGGTGTATAATACCATGTTGTGAACAAAATTCACCAAAAGGTGATTCGTATTCACCTCCTCTATCGCTTCTTATCACCTTGATTTTCTTCTCAAGTTGATTCTCAACCTCATTCTTGTAATGTTTGAACATTTCCAAGGCCTCATCTTTACTTCTCAGTAAGTAAACATAACAGTATCTTGTGCAATCATCAATGAATGTAAGAAAATATTTCTTACCACCTTTAGTTTGAACAAACTTGAGGTCACATATATCAGAATGAATTAACTGAAGAGGTTCAGAAGTTCGTTCAATTGAATGAAAAGAAGTTCTAGTTAGTTTAGCTTCTACACATGTTTCACATTTGATATTTGAATCAAAACTGCATTTAGGCAAACATTCCATATTAACTAATCTACGTAAAGCATCATAGTTAACATGACCTAATCTACCATGCCACACATTAGAAGACTCAAGCATATAAGCAGAAGATTTTTTCTTATTAGGGACAATGGTCATTACATTCATTTTAAAGAGCCCATCGCTCATATACCCTTTGCCCACGTACATCCCAGACTTAGTGAGGACAAACTTATCCGCCTCAAATACAAGTTTGAAACCCTTCTTACTCAGTAGTGAGCCTGATACCAGATTCTTACGAATATCAGGTACATGCAGCACATTGTTGAGGGTGAGTTCCTTTCCAGAAGTCATTTTCAGTACTACCTGTCCTTGGCCTTCAACCTTTGAAGAGGCAGAGTTACCCATAAAGAGTTGTTCTCCGTTTGTTGCATTATAAGTGGAGAACATGTCTTTATTGGAGCAGACATGTCGAGTGGCCCCAGTGTCCACCCACCATTCTCTGGTGTTGCCAACCAGATTGACTTCTGAGACCACAGCAGAAAGATTGATGTCTGAAACATCAGTGGAGAGATTGTCCATTTCTGTCATGTTGGCCTGCGCTGGTTTCTTACTTGTATTTCCTTGGTCCTTGCGCTTACGACAGTCCTTAGCACGGTGGCCTGGTTTGTCGCACACATAGCAATTCCCTTTGAACTTCTTGTTGTCCTTGGGACCTTGTCTTTGACCATTTGAGGGGTTCTTCCTCTTCTTGGGGTTCTGCCCATGTTCCACCACATTAGCCTTGGCTTCAGTGAAGGTTTTTCCTGCCTTTTTCTCAGATGTACGATTGTCTTCCTCTATCCTCAATCTGACAATCAGGTCTTCAAGTCTCATCTCCTTTCGCTTATGCTTAAGGTAGTTCTTAAAATCCTTCCAAAGTGGTGGCAATTTTTCAATGATTGCTGCCACTTGGAAAGACTCACTAAGAGACATTCCTTCTGCATGAATTTCATGGAGAATGACTTGAAGTTCCTGAACTTGATTGATTACTGCCTTGGAATCACTCATCTTGTAGTCAAGGAATCTGCCAACAACGAACTTCTTCATTCCGGCATCTTCAGTCTTGTACTTTTTGTCAAGTGAATCCCATAATTCCTTAGCAGTCTTCAATGAACAATACACATTATATAATGTGTTATCTAGTCCATTGAGAATATAGTTTCGACAGAGGAAGTCAGCATGCTTCCAAGCATCTACAGCAGCAACAACTTGCTTGTCTGTCTCATCTTCTTTTAAAGCAGGAGCTTCTTCATGGAGGAACCTAGCCAAGTTCAAGGTAGTGAGATAGAACAACATTTTCTGTTGCCATCTCTTAAACTCAGTACCGTTGAACTTCTCAGGTTTCTCCCCATGGTTCACCAAAACAGGGCCATGGGTAGTGACTGGAGTATTCTTCTCAATACCCATAACTGTATAACAGAAGAGACTTAAAATACAGCACAGAGAATTATGCAGGAATTGAAAGTAATAGAACTGTAAACAGTAACTCAGACTTACTGATTACGTTTCAGAGAAAAGAAAAAACAGAACACTGTTTACAGTAACTCAGACTTACTGATCACTTTTAGTAAAGACACAGAACAGACTAGAGTTCTGTTAAGTTTTGCATGAAGAGAGAGCCTCAGTTTCACAATACTGGTTTCATAGAAAGAAGAAGTAGAAACCAGTAGAGAACTGACAGAACCCGAAATCAGTAATACTGAATTAAACTGATGGTGTACTCAGATTGAGACAGAAGGAAAATTTGTCTTAAGATTGTTGATCCGAGTACACAGTTATAACAATCAGTATTAGGATTACAGATCCTCTCAACAGTGAATCAAACTAAGCATAAAACAGAGTTACAGAAAGTATTTTTGAATTGAAATTCTCTTACTGTTTGAAGGCAGAATAACAGTACTTTGTTGTTGTCTTTACGAAACTCAGAAATTCGCAGTAGATGGTAGATCAAGGCTAGTGTTTAACACTATGTCCTTAAGACAAATTTCGCCCCTGCAATGGTGCTAACAGGCTTCAGTGGCTTCTGTCTCCCAGGATACAATGATCAACACACAGTAGCAGCACTGCAAACTGTGTGTCTGTTTGAACCAGAGTGCAACAGCAGACTCTCTCTTGACTGACAATGCAGACTCGAATTGATGCAACAATTGCAGTGATTTGGATGATTGAAAATGGGAAGACATGCATATTTATAGGCTGCTTCAGGTCTCTTCAATGGGGCTGCATCTGTTCAGAACAGTGACTGTTCAGTGAACAGATGCATCTGTTCTTTGGACACACCCTTTCACAAATGAAAGGACACACACCATTTAAATCCAAAAAAGAAATTATTATTTTAATAAAAATTTCTCCAAAAAATTAAATGGGTAGTGGGCCGAGCCAGGCCCAACCCGCGTGTGAAGCCCAAGCCCAGGCCCGAGCCCGGCCCGGGGCGGGGCGGGGCGCGCGTGTGTGTGTTGTTTGGTGGTGACCCAACAAGGATCTATGTCCTCCCTCCTCCACAAAAGTGGGATGCCCCTTGGGGCTCATCTTATACCACTAAGGTAAACATATTTATACCAAAGAAATGTATTGCTCTCAAGCAATGTGGGAAGCAAGTTTTCCACTTCCTTTTCTTTCCATGTTTAACATGTTCAACTAGTATTGTTTAGGAGGCAATTTCTCATTCACTCCTTAATGGATTAGAGCAACCCAATACATGTCATTAGTCTACTCATGGAGTAGATTACATTCCCATGTATTCTCACCTAAAACTATAAGTGGGTCCCACTTTTAGTTTGGCCCAAAGATAGCCTAAAGGTGGGTTCTCTTAGCCATTTTTCCAACAATCCTTTCATTGAAGCTGCTGCTGCATAGCACGCACCATCACCTGCAGCTGATGTTATTACATTACCAGCTGCAGGAAGATGTGGGAATTGGGTGAATTGCCTAGAAAGAAGTTCATGGTTATAGGCAAGGACTTGGTTGCTGTGGTTGAGGGAGGGAGAGAAGTGAAAGGACGAGGGGGGTTCGTCTTTAGGAAAGGTGTGGAGACCGAAGTGGCATTGCTCGGCAAATGTGTATGGGATGGTGCCATGGTTGGATGGAAACATCTGTCTTTGTTGATTACACCACCCCATGGACCATGTACTCAAGTTATTCTCCATTGGAGGTTTGCTACACATGGCAATGTATAAGGCCACATACCTTGCTTTATATCTTGCTCTGAAAAGGCCGGGTCACCATTTCCATCTCTTTCGGTGTAAAGGGGAGGTACTATTGATGTCCTCTGTGTGTGTGTGTTGTGTATGTGTGTGAACAAAAGAGGAGAGATGCAATGTATCTCAATAAGTGGTGTGTGTTAGATAAAATAGTCACTTGTGGTGCTTGCTTTAGGGGACATGGATGGGAATGGTTGTTTAGGCGATATATGTGAGAGAGGGGAGGGGGGATAGTGAAATACTACTCATAGTAGGGTGAAAACCTATATATACAGGGATAGATATTGATAAGAAAGAAAGGAGAGGTACATTGACAGTAAGTTAGTAGGGTAGAGGGGGGAGAAAATGGAGGAAAGTGGGGTATAATATTGGATGAGAGTGAGAGTAACAGGGTTTAAGATACAGCTAGATGCTTTATTCATAAATAATAATAATAACTAGTTGACAAAAGAGAAGTATGGGAATTTGAATATTAGGGTTAGGGTTTTGTAAGAGACCCAAAGACCACCAACACCACCACCCTCCCGCCCTTATTTCCGTACGTCATCTACCCCATCAATTCACACGTGTCCTTATCTAGACACCCCAAGTACAATTATTCACCTCCAACGTCATGTGCTTGAGGCCCTCCCATCATCCATGGCCAAATTACCTAATCCATTCTCTCTCTCTCTCTCTCTCTCTCTGGCCTTCTTCCTCTCTACCTTTTCTTATCCGGGGTCTTTGGCCTTTGGGTCAGTCAAAGGGTGCGTGCTTACATGGTGATATACCGCTTTCTTTTTTGAGGAAGAAAGGAAAACTGCTTTTCCTATCTTGAAACCTTCTCATTCTCAAAAAATGGGGGTGTGTTTTAATACTTTGGCACCTTTTTTTGGGTCTTTCCTAATCTAAATAGCATCTTTTTTTTTCTTTTCTTCTTCTTCTTCCCTTTTTTTTTTTTTCCCATCATTCGTTGGCACTTCTTGTTGAAGATTAGGAGCATATGGAGCAGCTATGGCGACCGTACTTGTGACGTTTTGATATTATATATATTATATTATATTATTATTATTATTTAATTAATTGTATATTAATTAAATACGCGATTAGTTTAAGTGGGGACCACGCTAGACTTAGTTTGGTGAGTTAGGCTTGTTGGATAGATGTCTTAACCCATAGTTAACCCAGGTCCAGTTTAGTGGGTATAATTCTTTTCTAATCCAAACTCTTATCTTTTTAGAAAACAAATTCTATTATTTTTAGACTTTAAGTCAGATTACAATTCCTATTCTTATTTCCCTATTTATACACCACACTCTTTTATTTTCACACACAATTCTCTCTCTTCCAATTTTTCTCTGGGGTAGCACATTTGGCTTTGGCAATAAAGATTCTAGACCGTCTCCACCAACCGCTAATCTCAGGCAAGTGCTTAACCATAATTTGTAAATTTAATGCTTGTATTTCTCATTGATTCAAGTTTTGATGCATGTAGAAACCCCTTTTATGCCTAAGTTTTGATTTACTCTATTTGCTTTCTTTTATTTAATCTTGATGTGGGGCCCGTGGGGAGATCTGATCAGATCTAGTCCGGTAATCTACCCGTACAGGGCCACGGGCGACCTAGCAAGGGCTAGTCCCATAGGCAGTGTACACCCATTCGCCCACGATCTACCAACTTGATGTGGAGCAGGTGTGATTGAGGAAAAAAAAAACCAGTTTGGCATCAGGCGGTTGTGGGACCCACTGGGTTATTTGATCATGGATCTGGTCCGATCCTTGGGCCTTACATGGCTGGGCGACGTTGCTTGTGTGGGTGATTTGGGGTTGTGATCTGTGGGGCCCACTATGAACTCATCCGGTGGCTGTAGGCGTGAAACACTTGAGCTCTGTTAAGAGTTCTGTGTAGAATGGAATGACCGGATGAGAATAGAAATAAAGGAGGAGAGTGGTGATGACATGGGATGATGCAATCCCATGTGACATTGACTATGATTATATATAAATGAGGGAGAATAGTGATGACCTAGATTTGTGTTGGGATAAGGAATGGGGTGATGACCTGGAGATATTTTGGGATAAGGAACCCATGTAACTTTTAGTACTATGGGGGTATTTATTACCTTGTCCCCTATGGTGTTAAAATTAGGAAAAAGGCCCATTGTAGCTTTATTGAAACCAAATTAGATCCTTGGCCTATTTTATAAAGACTTAAAATTAGAAAATATTATAAATGAAATTCTTAGGTTTTCTAAAATCATACATTAAGGTTATTATTTGTAAATTAATATTAAATGATATCTTTGGTTTTTAAAAGTGTTAAATTATATTTTTCTATCTTATTAATCGGATCATTGGACCGAGTAAATATCGTCCGGGCAAACGGTATCTTACTAACGTGGGGTTTAGTACTTCGTATAACCTCGAGGAAATCCTAATGGATTCGAGCTTAACCCATCCTTATTGGAAAACCCTTAATTGGGTCTATGCACCATTAATGATTGAGAAGGGATGTGTTGATCTTGTATCTATTTAGAGATTTCTGTGGTTGTTGGGTACGAGACCTTATGTTTGACCTTAGGATTGGCTTGTGAATTATCCTTGACCTTCGGGTTTGCATGCATGATCGAGATTGATGTTGGTCTATTAGCTGCATACCTTACATTGATTGGATATGGACCGTGATGTGGCTTGGCATTTGATTGAGATATTGTAGAGGTTTATTCGAATGATTTGATTGGTATTCGATTGTGGATTTTTGTGCAGCCAGCCATTCACTTTGACTTAGGTTTCTATGTCAGAGCTTTACAAAATCATTAGGTCTATTCTACTATGATATGTATATATATGTATTTCGATTGGGTCATATTCGAACGACTGCAGTTGTAATTGGACGGTTGATCACCGATGTGTGCGGACACTGTAATATCCAAATTTCGAACCGGTTTATCCGGCCTACGATTACGAACCGGTTTATGACCGCCGGCCTTCGAACGGGTTTTCCCGCTTTATAGTTAGGGCTGACCACCCAAAGCAGTGGCATTGCTTCTGTGTGATTATTGTATTGCTCTATTGTGTAGATTGGATTTAGGATATTCGTTCTTTTCGTCATTGATACATTGTTATTCTCTTATGATAATTACCTGTCATTACTCACTTTGTTCTTGTGTTTTATTTATGAATTATGCTTTTGTGCTTGCTGTTTACTTTGTTTATTGGTGCATAGGTACGAGTCCCTACCATACCAAGGAGACGGTGGAGGGTCAAACGTTTCAAGCATTTGAGCCAGTTGATGAACCCGAGTGGAGTGCCGATGATGGCTACGAAGCTGTCTGAGTCCGCACGGGAGTGACTTTCATCATAGAGACTATTTTAGTAGCAAACTATTCATAACGAACCTAATTTTATTTTGTTATTTTATTTAAGATAATTTGGAAACTTTAACCTTAAATATCCAACTAGTTATATATTGGTTTGATTTTTAATATTGATACCAATTGATTTAATGCTTCCGCAAATGTTTTATTATGACTCACCATGTTTCGAAATTTTTGTGGGTCCATATTTAGGAGCTTGTGTTGCATAAAACACAGGAAATTGAATAATTATTCTTATTTTTCACGTTTTCCCCTGGTTGTATTTTGGGGACGTGACAGTTGGTATCAGAGCCAGTACGTTTCTCGGAACTTAAAACTGGATAGAAACAATTAGGACGTGGTGAGAATTTCGATCTCGTTAGACAGGTTTTACGTGCTAACGGTAAAGTCTATAGTGTTGTTTGTTAGATTATTGTTAGGAATCAACTACTAACACCCCTTTGCAGGAAATGGCACACCAAGAAACTCAATCACAAGATAATAATGGAAGTGGGTCGAACTCTAATGATGACCGTTTCAATCGACTCTTGGAAGCCTTTATGCAGTCGCAGGCTGACCAGATTGAGCAAAGACAGAGAGAAAAGGAAGAACGAGCCGCTGAAAGAGCACAAGCTGATTAAGATAGGGCAAGATTTCAAGCCCAAATTCTAGAGTTAACAAATCGGGCAGCTCAGCCGGTGCAAGTAGTTATGCCTCCGAAAGTAGTGGATCCGAATGACCTTTATGAAAAATTTAGGAAGAGGTTTCCTCCAGAATTCCACGGTTCAGAAGACCCCATGGTAGCGGATGATTTCATAGAACAGCTTAAACAAATAGTCGCAGTTTTCCGTTGCACTAAAAAGCAGAAAGTTAATTTGTTAGTTTACATGTTTCGAGGAATAGCCCTCCAGTGGTGGAATTCAGTTAAAGCAATAGTCCAAGCAGACACCGTGACAGAAGAAGATGCATGGAAGACGTTCACTGAAGAATTTATGGATAAGTTCATTCATAAGTATGTCAAGGATCAGTGGAAAAAGGATTTCCAGAATCTTAAACAAGGTGATATGTCAGTACAACAGTATGAACAACAGTTTATCAGATTGGCTAAATATGCGCCTGCGCTCATTACCCCGGAAGAAGAAAAGATCAGACGTTTTCTCGATGGCCTTTCAGCTGATATTTACATGATGATCGGAGATAATCAGCGCCCACTATTTCAAGTTGCTGTTAAGAGTGCATATTGGGCGGAGGGTGCGCTGAAGAAAAGAGCTATGGAACGACAGGCTAAAATGCAGCAGAATCAGTTAGGGCAGTCGGCAAGTCAGAACGATCAAAATAACTCAAAGCGACAGAAATTTCAGAGTCTACCCGCAGCCAGTCCAATACTACATTGTGAACGGTGTGGAAAGAATCACCCGATAGAGCAGTGCTACAGGCAGTTAGGGGCATGTTTCCACTGTAAGCAAGTTGGACATTTGATGAAAGATTGTCCTAATGGGGGCAGTCAGTTATCAACAGCTCAGACAACGGGATCTCATGCGCCTTCACAGCAGCAGTGGAGGACAGCACCTCAGCAGGGACCACAACAAACAGGTCAGCAGTTTCCTCTGGCGCCGCAGCAGCAACAACAACAATTTAGGGCTCCTCAGAATCAACAGTTTAGGGGACATGCTCCACAACAGCAGATGCAAGTTCAAGGTCAGCATAGGCAGCAACAAGGGGGTCAACAGAGGCCACTTGGGCCAGCGCAAGGGCAACAGAACCAACCCCAGCAGGGCAGGATGTATGCTTTTACCGATGTGAATGCAGATACTTCAGCGGGCGTTGTGGAAGGTACCTTTTAATCTCAGTGAAGAAGCAGTGCCCGCATCTCCTTCCAAAGTTATGGTTGTCATTTGGAGGACCAAATGTCCTAAGGGGGAGAGAATGTGACGTTTTGATATTATATATATATTATATTATATTATTATTATTATTTAATTGATTGTATATTAATTAAATACGCGATTAGTTTAAGTGGGGACCACGCTAGACTTAGTTTGGTGAGTTAGGCTTGTTGGATAGATGTCTTAACCCATAGTTAACGCAGGTCCAGTTTAGTGGGTATAATTCTTTTCTAATCCAAACTCTTTATCTTTTTAGAAAACAAATTCTATTATTTTTAGACTTTAAGTCAGATTACAATTCCTATTCTTATTTCCCTATGTATACACCACACTCTTTTATTTTCACACACAATTCTCTCTCTTCCAATTTTTCTCTGGGGTAGCACCTTTGGCTTTGGCAATAGAGATTCTAGACCGTCTCCACCAACCGCTAATCTCAGGCAAGTGCTTAACCATAATTTGTAAATTTAATGCTTGTGTTTCTCGTTGATTCAAGTTTTGATGCATGTAGAAACCCCTTTTATGCCTAAGTTTTGATTTACTCTATTTGCTTTCTTTTATTTAATCTTGATGTGGGGCCCGTGGGGAGATCTGATCAGATCTAGTCCGGTAATCTACCCGTACAGGGCCACGGGCGACCTAGCAAGGGCTAGTCCCATAGGCAGTGTACACCCATTTGCCCACGATCTACCAACTTGATGTGGAGCAAGTGTGATTGAGGAGAAAAAAAAACCAGTTTGGCATCAGGCGGTTGTGGGACCCACTGGGTTATTTGATCATGGATCTGGTCCGATCCTTGGGCCTTACATGGCTGGGCGACGTTGCTTGTGTGGGTGATTTGGGGTTGTGATCTGTGGGGCCCACTATGAACTCATCCGGTGGCTGTAGGCGTGAAACACTTGAGCTCTGTTAAGAGTTCTGTGTAGAATGGAATGACCGGATGAGAATAGAAATAAAGGAGGAGAGTGGTGATGACATGGGATGATGCAATCCCATGTGACATTGACTATGATTATATATAAATGAGGGAGAATAGTGATGACCTAGATTTGTGTTGGGATAAGGAATGGGGTGATGACCTGGAGATATTTTGGAATAAGGAACCCATGTAACTTTTAGTACTATGGGGGTATTTATTACCTTGTCCCCTATGGTGTTAAAATTAGGAAAAAGGCCCATTGTAGCTTTATTGAAACCAAATTAGATCCTTGGCCTATTTTATAAAGACTTGAAATTGGAAAATATTATAAATGAAATTCTTAGGTTTTCTAAAATCATACATTAAGGTTATTATTTGTAAATTAATATTAAATGATATCTTTGTTTTTAAAAGTGTTAAATTATATTTTTCTATCTTATTAATCGGATCATTGGACCGAGTAAATATCGTCCGGGCAAACGGTATCTTACTAACGTGGGGTTTAGTACTTCGTATAACCTCGAGGAAATCCTAATGGATTCGAGCTCAACCCATCCTTATTGGAAAACCCTTAATTGTGTCTATGCACCATTAATGATTGAGAAGGGATGTGTTGATCTTGTATCTATTTAGAGATTTCTGTGGTTGTTAGGTACGAGACCTTATGTTTGACCTTAGGATTGGCTTGTGAATTATCCTTGACCTTCGGGTTTGCATGCATGATCGAGATTGATGTTGGTCTATTAGCTGCATACCTTACATTGATTGGATATGGACCGTGATGTGGCTTGGCATTTGATTGAGATATTGTAGAGGTTTATTCGAATGATTAGATTGGTATTCGATTGTGGATTTTTGTGCAGCCAGCCATTCACTTTGACTTAGGTTTCTATGTCAGAGCTTTACAAAATCATTAGGTCTATTCTACTATGATATGTATATATATGTATTTCCATTGGGTCATATTCGAACGACTGCAGTTGTAATTGGACGGTTGATCACCGATGTGTGCGGACACTTTAATATCCGAATTTCGAATCGGTTTATCCGGCCTACGATTACGAACCGGTTTATGACCGCCGGCCTTCGAACGGGTTTTCCCGCTTTATAGTTAGGGCTGACCACCCAAAGCAGTGGCATTGCTTCTGTGTGATTATTGTATTGCTCTATTGTGTAGATTGGATTTAGGATATTCGTTCTTTTCGTCATTGATACATTGTTATTCTCTTATGATAATTACCTGTCATTACTCACTTTGTTCTTGTATTTTATTTATGAATTATGCTTTTGTGCTTGCTGTTTACTTTGTTTATTGGTGCATACGTACGAGTCCCTACCATACCAAGGAGACGGTGGAGGGTCAAATGTTTCAAGCATTTGAGCCAGTTGATGAACCCGAGTGGAGTGCCGATGATGGCTACGAAGCTGTCTGAGTCCGCACGGGAGTGACTTTCATCATAGAGACTATTTTAGTAGCAAACTATTCATAACGAACCTAATTTTATTTAAGATAATTTGGAAACTTTAACCTTAAATATCCAACTAGTTATATATTGGTTTGATTTTTAATATTGATACCAATTGATTTAATGCTTCCGCAAATGTTTTATTATGACTCACCATGTTTCGAAATTTTTGTGGGTCCATATTTAGGAGCTTGTGTTGCATTAAACACAGGAGATTGAATAATTATTCTTATTTTTCACGTTTTCCCCAGGTTGTATTTTGGGGACGTGACAGCTGTCAACATTCCCACCCATCTCTGGTGAGACACTATCTTCACTTCTCCCCAGTATTCTTCCTTCCTAGTCATAGCTTCCGCTCTTTTTTTTCTCTTTGCTCTTATCCATATTGAAACCACTCTACATCCATCATCTGCACCTGCTTTACTGGGTATTTTGTTGTTTGCACCTAGAGATTTTCCAAGTTGCAACTACTAGACATGTGGCATATGTAGACAGTACTTCAGATATGTCTCAATCCCACCATGTGAGATGATCTGGTCCAATATAGGCCTATTCTCTCTTTCAGTCCACACATTCTTTTTGGTCATTGACCAGGAATAGTTGATCTTTTTCAGCTATAAAATGTTTTTACTTACATCTATGGGCCTCCATTTATTTGGGCCACTTCATCTAGTGGACAGGTGTCCATGTAATATATATATATATATAGCTTTAATATTGTTAATTTGTGTGGTACATGTGGTCACATGTTGGGGTTGTGGCATTTGGGAGTGGCTAAACCTGTTTTTGTTTTGTTGATTTTGTACATATATTTGCGGTTTAGTAATGTGATGTGTATTAACCCCAGAAACTATTGTTAATTACACATGTCAATGAATCCAACCTTCTACTCAATGGACCATCTGGAACCAGTGGTAGCCAAAAATCACACTGATCAAATTGGAGATTTCATGATTTTCTGGTCCCAACATTAGTCGATAGTTAAGAGAAAGCTGTCCAGTAATCAGAAGGATCGATACAGAAAATGGAATGGCTGGAATTGCCTGAGGTTGCACAATCCGAGTGGTTCTGTTTGGTTTGTTGAAAAACATATTTGATAAGGCATTGTGATGTATCATATGAGAGCGACCCTAGTTCATTCAGTGGTCCAGCTTAAGTTTATAATCACTCACAGCAGAACATGTGGCTGTAAGGTTGCTTGATCATGCAAGGGTCTTGGCTGATAAATATTGGCCATCTGAGTTTTCTAACACTTGATTTAATGGCCTGATCAACGACTAAGACCAATTCTCTACAGAGACTTTTTATTGAAAATCTAACAGTGGATACAACCCAGATGGATGTCAAATTTGGGTTTGGTTCCGATTCATGGAAGCTAGTGGGTGTTGGGAGGAAAATGTGATCATACTCTACTTAGCTTACCCATCATTTAGTATGATACTTATGTAGACATCATCATCATAGTCTTACTGCATCTATTCCAAGCAGGCCAAGTGAGTTTTTTCTTTATAATTCAAATATTTTAGAACTAAATATGATACCCATATCCCAACAACTCCCCAAAACATATCAATGTCTTTATTTTCATCATTGACATAACCTTATTACACAATAAAGACTTCTACTCCAACTCCACAAAAATAAAATAAAAAATTGTAAGCTACCTCTCTAGGGAGCATTCAAAATCTTAATTCAAGCACTTAATTTTGTGTCATATATCATATTTACATTTTAGAGTGTTTGATAAACCTGTAATTGAAGTTCTAATTGAAATAGAAGTAAAGACAAAGAATGTGCTGATTTATGCACCTTTGTAGGTGGCTTTCTAAAATGCCTCTTTGTAAACAAGATATTTGAGTTCGATTCATACCTAGAAAAAAAACCCTCAAGCCGCCCTCAATACACATGGATCCACTGTCGTGTTCACGTATAGCTTTGAAACTCCTCTTTACGCAGCAATAGCTAAAGAGCCTTCTTCTTTAGATATCAGAATATAACAACAACACTATTTATAAAATTTTAAAATAAAATAAGTAATAGAAGTTTTATGTTTTTGATAAAATTATATAATTTTAACCTTATTTATCTGTTGTCTCCAAGATCTTATTAATTATACATTCAGTTTTGCCTTGGAACAAAATGATAAGGAATTAACAACACGATGATACAAAATTCTATTTGATAAATTAAATATAGTAGCTTATGAAAAATAATCTAGCTTTCCCAAATATATTGCAAAGTGTAATGTGACTCGAGGATACCAAAGTTTGAAATATACCCCTTTCTTTTTGGAACTTGCCAAGAAATTGAAACATATATGAAAAGAAAGAATCTATGTCAGGATAAGGATGCAGAAGGAAGTCGCAAATATTGGTATGTTATTTATCATGTATAATTTATGGAGGTACATTATACATGTATGATTAAAATGAAGTGCAATTCATATAATAAATCACTTGTTCCTCATCCATTGCTAATAAGTAAAATGTAGACCACAATTTCTTTAGTGCAGTGGTCCCATCTTTAACATCCAAATCCAAGTTTCCTCTATGAGTTGACACTCACCCACTTGTGAGAAGCATTTTTAAGATTATGTTTTTAGAAATGATAAAAAAAGCCATCTAATTATCTCTGATTTGTATATTTATCAAACATACTTCAAGGGAATAAGAGCTTTTTTAGAATTTTTAGCAAACAAACTAAATGTAAATTAAAAGATTAGAGTTATTTGTTCTAGACCTAATATAACTAACCCTTACTAGAATAGAGTAGATAATGAGCCCTAATACTAAACACCCAAGTCAAATAAAGTGTTTTTTTGTTAATGAGGCAAAAAGATTCATACCTTCTTTGGCCACTATTGGCATTTCTGATAAGCATAACCTATGCATTGCTAAGAGACTGAAAACAAAAATTAACAAGAAAATAAGGATTATTCAATGGTCCTCATTGAGTAGAGAATTCTATACATTGGTAAGTCCAGCTTGTTATAACTAGTGTATTTTTTGCATCACATTCCATCCCAGATAGAGTCTACCAAGTGAGCAGTCTTGAGTTGAACTCTCTTGACATGGAAAGCTCCTTTAATGATGTAACAGCCACTATGGAAGCTAATGTTCATCTTATACATAGTTAATGTTAAGAGGTGATGTACTTAATAATTGTCTTTCAGGAAGTGGAGTATGATATGCCACATTAGTCTTCCAACTATGCACACTTACATACACAATAAACATAAGTAGTGGGCCCAATTGGGATGGATCCAGTTCATACAAGTAGGTTGTATGTGATGCACACATTCAGGATAAGGGGTGTGTCAAATATTCTTCTTGTCATACAATCCTAGCATCCAATTTTGGAGCCTCAAAATTTAATGGTTTTCTAAGTTCATTTGTTTGTTTTGATTGAGACTAGAATAGTTAAAAGTTGGATTGCTGTAATTCATGGAGGTTAGGTGAGTACTGAGAATTAGGATATGTCAAAAATGTGAACCTTGATGTAAAGAATAATGGAAGACACAAATACTTAAATAGAAGCAGGTTGATTTAAGAAACCATATTATAGGAGTGATATATATAGAGAGAAAAGGAATAAAGTCATGGTTGGGAACTTCTACAGAAAGTCCTTCATTGCCATCAAGATTCTGTTTGTATTCACAAGGGGGACTGTACCCATCTTCCCTTGCCTTCCAATAGAAGGGGGGGGGGGGGGGGGGGGGGGGGGGGGGGGGGGCGCTGAACCCATTTCCATTTTAAGCTAGTTTTCTGGTGCAACACAGGAGACAGGACAGGCCTTTCCTGTTTTAACCAATTTGGTCATTACATGATTGTATTTATACCAAGGTGCCGTGGACATGTTGGATTCTTTTGATGTGTGCCTTTAGCTTCGGCTTTCTTCTCTTAAATTATTTTCTATTTCTATTCACTTGCGTAGGCTTTCCAAAGGATAAACATTGATGGTTACTGTGGGGGGAGATTTCCCCAAGCTCCAGGATTACACTAATCACGGCCATCAAACGGGACTGAGCTTTCTCACGTACCACACATGCCGACCGCGCGCTAACCACGTGGCCTCAGACTCACCTCGGCGACCGGGACAGAGGCCTCAGCCGAAGTCAGACAGGTCCGGGACGCTAGCGCCGAGCTAAGCTACCCAGGCGCCCCTAGAGCTCCACCTCGGCCAGAGGTGTCGGGATGAAAGCCGAAGCAAGAAGAGGACCTCCACTCGCGCCCTTTGCCCCCCACGTCATCCGACACGTGGAGGAATAAGGGCGCGAGCCAGTGAGACAGATGCGACATCCAGTCGTCCACAATCTTCCCCAGATCACTGACAGGGCGGCATCCAGCGGCTGAAGCCAAATCAGGGCAGGGCCCGAGGGCGGATCCGATGGTACATCTATCGCCAAAGGCGCCCAACACGATCTGGCCCAACATGACGTGCATTTAATACGATGTGGGCTGATCCGACTAGCATTAAATGCAAAGTGGGCTGGAATGGACCACATTTATTACTTTGTGAGCTGATCATGACTTCCCTATCAAGTCATGGGACCCACTCCAAAATATCATCCAGAGAAACGACCCAGGCGTCTATAAATAACGCCTCATTTCACATGCAAGGTACGCACAATCCACTCCAGAGCCGTTACTCTGCCTCTTTTCTTCCTCTCCTTCCTTTGTTCCAGTTCACTCACTGACTTAGGCATCGGAGAGCCTTGCGCTGCCCAGGCCAGGGTCCTCTGACCGTTTGCTCTTCCCTTTCAGGCTTTCAGGCGGCACATCACCTTCTTCACCTTGAATAAGTCCTCTAAGGCACCACTGTTATTGTGGGTCATTATTTTCTGCACCTACAATTGGCGCTGTCTATGGGAAAGTAATATCCCAACCTTCTCAATCATCCTAGAAACCATGCCTCCGAAAGCTAAAAAGGGCGGAGAATCCTCGAGAGCAATGCTCGAGCAGCCAGGCCCGTCGACGGACGTCCCTCCTCAAGGGCGGTCCAGAACGGTGCATGGCACATCTGCTGGCGAGGGCCGCATAGGCTCGCAACTCTACGTCGAGATCCCCTTCCAAGAGGGACTCGAAACCTCACTCTCAGCGGAGGACGACACGCTACCCCGACGCGACGAGCGTCGGCATGAGCGTCCTCGCAAAGATAAAGCCGTGGCAGTAGAAGAAACGCGCCGCGCTCAACCTCCTGCTGCTGGGGGAGATGTCGCAGCTCAAAATGCTCTCCTCCAGAAGCAGGAGCAGTTAATCCGTGAGCTCCAGCAGCAGCTGAAAGCAGTGCAAACTGCCTCGTTGAGCCAGGTCTCTGATCCTCAGGGCAAGAAGAGGGACGCCCCAAGCAGGGTAGCCCAGCCTCCTCGTGAGGACCTGAGAAACTATCTGGACCACAAGCGCAGCCAGGTCCATAATGAAGGCTCAAGCAACAGCCGAAGTC
The DNA here is from genome assembly GCA_012931725.1 of Litsea cubeba. Taxonomy (NCBI): domain Eukaryota; kingdom Viridiplantae; phylum Streptophyta; class Magnoliopsida; order Laurales; family Lauraceae; genus Litsea; species Litsea cubeba. The sequence continues at coordinate 157,356,951 of CM022944.1, read as the reverse complement.
ATCATAGCCGCGGTGGCCGAACTCATAGCCATCGCAGCCCAAACCACTCCAAGCGAAGGCCAAGAGCGCGGACACCAGAAAAAGACGACGAGCAGGAGCGGTTCGACAAACGCATCAAGTTGGCTCTTCAGCACAACCTGGAGATGCGGGACCAGAAACAAATCTGTGGCCACACCGATCTGGGGGCCTCACCCTTCACGCGAGACATCGAACGGACCCCCTTGCCCAAGAAGTTCTCCGTCCCGCGGTTCGTCCCCTACGACGGACTGTCCGACCCGTCCGCTCACCTCCGACACTTCTCCCAGAAGATGTCCATCTGGGGAAATGAGGGCCACCTGAACTGCAAGATCTTCTCCTCCAGTTTGGGTGACCTCCCTCTGAAGTGGTTCTGCGCTCTCCCCGAGAAGTCAGTTTCGAGCTGGAAGGAGCTCCAGCTCTCCTTCCTGAAAAAGTTCCAAGCTTACAGCGTCGTCCCCAAGACAGAGGGGGACATTCTCGCCCTGAAAATGAAGCAGGGACTGAGCCTCGCCAAGTTCGCCCAACGATTCTGGGCGGTTTACAGCCAGGTTGAGGGCACCAGGGAGGAGATAGTAATCTTTGCCTTCCAACATGCCCTGATCCCCGGCCACGACCTCCGGAAGGACTTGGTTGGAGATCCCCCAGAGTCCATGCCGGCCTTAATGTCCCGGATAAAGCACTTTGTCGCCCGGGAGGAAGATGAGATCCGGGCCCGGGAGGAGGACGAAAACCCAGAGTCCGGAGAGAAGAGCAGCCAGCCTCGGCAGAAGGGCAGGAGGCCCTTCCAGAAGCAAGAGCCCAAACAAGCCTGGGTTGCCAATTCGGCGAGGCCTACGTCGTCCAGATCTGGGGGCACCAGGAGGCCCAGACCTCCCACCGACGCCTATCAGGGCGTCAACGTCGTCTTCAAGGAGCCGATCTACCAGATCATGAACAAAATAAAGACTAAGCTTTTCTTCAAGTGGCCTCCGCCCTTGAAGAATGAGCCCACCGCCGGCGGCCGAAGCAAGCTCTACTGTATCTACCACAAAGGTAACGGGCACAAGACCGAGGAGTGCAGGTCTCTGAAATGGCACCTATAGAGGCTCGCCGGCGAGGGCCACCTGGCGTCCTCAGCTCCCTCTCCCTCATCGTTCGTCAAGGCAGAAGATGCCGTCGGCAGCGAGAGCCGAGTTCACCAGAGCGCGGCTCGGGACCCGGACAGCGAGGACTCCGAAAAGATCATTAACGTGATCCACCTGGCGTCCTCAGCTCCCTCTCCCTCATCTCGCGGCAGCTCACAGGCTCGTGCCGAGGCCAGGCGGGCATCGCACGGGAAAGAGGTGATGAAAGCCAAGCTCGGCCCGGCTTCCAAGAGAGCTCGCCGCGACCGACCCGCAATCTCGTTCTCAGACAGAGATCTGGAGGGAATCCAGCTTCCCCACAACGACCCCCTGCTCCTCACGATGAAGCTGAGAGACTTTACCGTGAAGAGGATCCTCGTCGACTCCAGCAGCTCTTCCGAGGTCCTCTACTATGAGTGCTTCAAAAAGATGACCTTTTAGAAGCAGACCTCACGGAGGTCCGTGCACCCTTGCTAGGGTTATCCGCCAAGCCAGTCTATCCCAAGGGTAAAATCACCCTGGAAACCCGAGTGGGCGGAGCCTCCGTGTTGGCCGACTTCCTGGTCGTGGATGCCCCTTCTCCCTACAACGTCATCTTGGGCAGAACGTGGCTCCACAAGTTGGAAGCAGTCCCTTCTTCCCTCCACCAGAAGCTGAAGTTCGTACTTGAGAACAAGGAGGGCAAGATGGAAGTGGTCACAGTGGAGGGAGATCAGCAGCAAGCTAGGCAGTGCATGCTGGCCGCGGTCCCAGCAGAGAAAGAAGCAGAGCGCGTCAATCTCGCCGAGTTCGAGAAAGGGCTAGATGAAATCGGCTAAGATCCCGAGAAGAAAAGTATTGAGGATCTGGCTGAGGTCAGGCTCGACTCGGCGGACCCAGACAGGTTCTTCCTGATCGGCACTCAGCTGCCAGACGAGGAGAGAGCCGAGCTCTCAAGGTTCTTGATGCTGAACGTCGATGTCTTCGCTTGGAGCCCGAGCGAAATGCCTGGGGTCGACCCCGAGGTCATGTGCCACAAGCTGAATGTGGACCCCAGCCACAAGCCAGTGGTGCAAAAAGCCCGAAGGACCGGGCTGCAGCAGACAGACGCGGTCGTCGAAGAGGTAGACAAACTGCTGGAGGTGTCACGCCCCGAGCCCGAGATTTCACACATCCCGAGGCGCGACACACGTCCGCGTGGAAATCCGAGTCAAACTCGTTGACTCTAGGTCCCCAGGTACGGAATTTACCCACTGGATATCACGTGTGAGGTTTATAAATTTCCATAACCTGTATAATTTTGTCAAATAGATATCCATCCACATTTTATCATGTATCAAAGTATAGAGCATAAGAGTCTATAAGCAATACTTTAAAAGTTCAAGTTTAAGAGGTAGAAAGAGAAGAAGTAAGTTAGTTAAGTTTACAATCTCAAAAGCTAACAAGTTTATAAACTACTACAAAAGAAGTGGCAATCCTAGCCACGGTCCATGGGTCATTTAAACGTCCATTTCTCATCGAGTGGATGTCTAGAAGACATCATCAGGAATCCACTCTGCTACGTTATGTGGAGGTTCCTCTTCCTCAAGGATCTCCGGGGCAGTGGCGTCGATGTATTCACCTGTAACGCCAAGTGTAGCACCATTAGACTAAGTTAAGCAAGACAAACATATACAGTCCATATAACATGTAACAAACGAATAGTCAGACAGGTATAAATCATAAGAGATCAAGGAATAATCACTAGGCATATCAGTGCATGAATTAGCATGATACATACGAGTCATGGATAACATATAAACATATCAACAGAACTAGTTGGCACATCCACACAAGCTATATTCTCTCAAGTTAATCATATAACATGAAATAAAATGAGAGCAGAATATCAGAACAGAACAGGGCGGTGCTACTAGGAGACAGAGGTACCTAGAATTCTCCATCGTAGACCTAGGGTGCCGGTAAACCCTCAGAATAAATTTCCATCTGCAGAGGGCCAGAAATATACTAAACCCATACTTAGCCGGGTCCGACTTAGATAGGGTCGAAGCTAAGTGGTGCCGACTCATAGAGTGCAATATACAACAACAGATCAGGTGCAGAACAGTGTTAATCAGATACAGGACATAGACAGGACAGGTCATATAAATAACAAATCAGAACTCACTGAGGTGTACTGAACAAAGCCAGAAATAAATGTAACATTACAGATGTGTAACAGAAAATACATAACTGAACAGAAGCATGATCAAGTCATACTAGAATACTGGAAACGGAATGCAATGCATGTACATACAGATCATATACGGAGTCAAGATGTAATTCAAGCCAAGCCTACGGTCTTGGAAACACATGTGGTCTTCACCGTCCAACTCGGGTAGTATTAAGAGTTCGACATTATCGGGCTACAAGGACCCCTTGGCGTTACATAATTTGGATGTCAAATCCCTTAATAGAACACATTTGGTTCGGTTACAGTCCGAAGAACACAAGGTTCTTTGTGGTGTACGATTGCTCAATTCGTAACCACAACTAAACAACACATTGGTCATGATAAAAGTTCAGGGTGCACATCCTACAGGTCCATCTATCAGGCCAATCAACTAGGACAAGCTACGGTTCAATATCCGGTTCATGTAATCATCCATTTGTCACAATTATGTAGAATCCAACATATATTATTTTCCAAGATTCACAATCATGAGCTTTCCAACGGTATGTAGATCTCCAAAAACGGACATACGGTTCAAAAGTTACGGTCGTTGGAAAATCTGCATACTGTAGGTGTCAGGTTCGCTCGAGCGTCCAAATGTTCGCTCGAGCGGACCCAGACAGAGAGCTGTTCGCTCGACCGGACCAAATGTTCGCTCGAGCGGACCCAGACAAAGAGTTGTTCGCTCGATCGGACCAATTGTTCGCTCGAGCGAACTCTCCCAGAGAGCCCTTCGCTCGAGCGTTCACTCACGCTCGCTCGAGCGAACTGCCAAATTTCTGTGTCCGAAAATCTGAAACTTTGTTGTTTCTCCCCAGCCATTCAAGGCATTCTATCAGGTCTTAACCCACTACAAATGGGTATCTTGGAGCTTCCAAAACTGCTCATAAAAACCATTCAATCAATCCCATATACATTAACAAGAACCATTCAATAAAATCCATTTTTGAGCTAGAAGAAGGGTGTCTACACATGATTGAATACATTCATGAGACAAACAAGGAAGTATGCATATCAAGGTACATATTTAACTTGCCTTGGTGCTTGGAAGCTAACTCTCACACCTAATCCTTCTTAAACTCGAAAATCCCCAAATATGAAAGCTCAAATGCCCTAAAAATGGTGAAAACGAAAATGAATAAAATGAAGAAGGTGAATGCACGAGTTTAGGACATTCTTACACTAATATGAAGCAAGAGAAAGGAAATGGAAAATGAGACTTACCAAGAAGATGATGGAAAATGGATGAATGCTTGAGCTTAGGGAATGATCTCTTCCCCAAGGAAATGAAGAGGATGAAATGGTAGCAAGAGATGATTCAGCTAGGGAGTGATGAAGGAAGAAGAGAAATGAAGTAGAAGAAGAGTAGGGAAGAACTCTCAGCTGGAATGAAGAAATAAAAAGAAGAGAATAGCTGAAATGGTCTTTGATGGAATTTATTTCCAGCAGTTGCATGCAAGTCCACTAAAGGCTTGGAAATTTCAAGAAAGGGCTTGGACTGGTTAAGTGGGCTGGAAATGGGTCTAAATAGATCCGAATTTAATGAGCCAAAGCATGAAAGTTAAGGCCCATGAAATACTCTATGCAATGCATTAAAAACCAAAAAATTTCTAAACACACACACACAAAACCCAAAACACTCCAAAAGTCATAATCTACCTGGTAAATGGTCAAACCCACTAATTCTACCTAGTCAAGTCCCATCACAATTAAAATATCCATTAAGCAATTAATCTAAATTAATTAACTCTAAAACGAGATTAAGGCGGGTCGGGGTGTTACATCCTCCCCTCCTTAGGACATTTGGTCCTCCAAATGTAAATCGTACCTCGGTCAAGAGATGAGGATACTTCCTCATTACTTGCTCCTCTAATTCCCACGTAGCTTCTTCCGGACCATGGTGCTCCCACAAGATCTTCACCCAACGAATCGTCCGGGTACGCAACACTGTCTCCTTGACGTCGATCACTTGCAAAGGCTTCTCATCGTAGGTTGCATCTGCTCGAATCTCCAAAGGCTCATACTCAATGACGTGCGACGCGTCCGGAACATACTTCCTCAACATAGCCACATGGAAAACATCATGTACTGCTGCAAGGTTAGGAGGTAATATCAATTTGTAGGCCAAATCTCCAACTCCGCTACGAATCTCGAACGGTCCGATGTACCTCGGTGATAACTTGCCTTTCTGCCCAAACCGAATGGTGCCCTTCATCGGTGAAACTTTGAGGAGCACCTTGTCTCCCACTTGAAACTCGAGATCTCTACGTCGGTGATCCGCATAACTCTTCTGCCTACTCTGAGCTGTCTTCAATCGATCATATGCAAGTTTGACCTTTGCACTAGTCTCACCAATAATAGTTGGTCCATGGAAGCTTCTGACTCCGACTTCCTCCCAACAAACCGGTGATCTGCACCTCCTACCATAAAGAGCTTCAAACGGTGCCATACCGATACTCGCGTGAAAGCTGTTATTGTACGCGAACTCGCACAAAGCTAAATCTCGATCCCATTCTATCTTGTAGTCCAAAACACACGCTCTGAGCATGTCCTCAAGAGTCTGGATCGTCCTCTCCGACTGTCCATCAGTCTGCGGATGGTATGCCGTGCTGAAAGTCAACTGAGTGCCCATAGCTTGCTGAAATGAAGTCCAAAATCTTGAAATAAATCGACTATCTCTGTCTGACACAATCGAAGCTGGAATCCCATGCAATCGAACAATCTCCTTGATAAACATATCCGCCATCGTATGCATCTTGGTTCCTGTCCTGAAAGGCACAAAGTGTGCAGACTTAGTCAATCTGTCTACAATCACCCAAATAGCATTGTTGTGTCTCGAAGTCTCTGGCAATCCTGACACAAAATCCATCGTAATATGCTCGCACTTCCACTTGGGTCTCTTCAATGGCTTCAAAAGTCCTGGAGGCTTTCTATATTCTGCTTTGATCTTCTGGCATGTCAAACATCTCGAAACAAATCCAGCAATCTCTCTCTTTATGTTGTTCCACCAAAATCGTCCCCGTAAATTCTGGTACATCTTAGTACTACCGGGATGCATAGAGTACCACGCATGATGCGCCTCTACCATAATCTGATCCTTAAGATCTCCAACATTAGGCACACACAACCTATCCCGGAAATACAAAACACTATCTTCAAGTCTAAAATCTGGCTTATCTGCAATCTTGTCTCTAATCCTGACCAACTCGGGATCTTGATATTGGCTATCCTTAATCTGCTGAATCAACTGCGGTTCTGAAACTGACATGGCTGCCAACATAACCTTCTCACTGACTAACTCTATCTCAACATCTAGATCTCTGAAAATCTCAACTAAATCCCATTCTTCGCACAAACTGGCCAAAGTACTTGACTTCCGGCTCAACGCATCTGCCACTACATTCCCTTTGCCCGGAAAATACCGAATTGGAAAGTCATAATCAGCCATCAACTCTAGCCAACGACGCTGCCTCTGATTCAAATCTTGCTGCGAGAAGAGGTACTGCAAACTCCTATGATCTGAATGAATTTCAAACCTCTCTCCATAGAGATAATGTCTCCAAAGTTTCAAGGCAAAAACTACCGCCGCTAACTCCAAGTCATGCGTGGCATAGTTCTTCTCATGTTCTCTTAGTTGCCTAGATCTATAAGCCACTACCTTTTCATTCTGCATCAAAACACAACCTAATCCAACCTTCGAAGCATCAGTATAGATCACAAATCCCCCGCTCTCGGTCGGTAAAGTCAACACTGGGGCTGTAGTGAGCTTCTCCTTAAGCAACTGAAAATTAGCTTCACACTCTGGAGTCCAAACAAAAGTAATATTCTTCCTAGTCAACTTCGTCAACGGAGCTGAAATCTTAGCAAATCCTTCAACAAATCTCCGATAGTATCCGGCCAATCCTAGAAAACTCCTGACTTCTGCTACATTCCTCGGGCTTTGCCAATTCACTACTGCTTCTACCTTAGCTGGGTCAACTGCCAAACCTTCCTTAGAGATTATGTGCCCGAGAAAAGCTATTTGCTCCAACCAAAATTCACATTTATTCAACTTCGCATATAACTGATTGTCTTTCAACAATTGCAATGAAGTCCTCAGATGTTCTGTATGCTCTTCCTTAGACTTAGAATACACCAAGATGTCATCAATAAAAACAACTGTAAATTGATCCAAGTATGGGGCAAATATTCTATTCATTAAAGACATGAAAACTCCCGGAGCATTTGTCAATCCAAAAGGCATAACGAGGAATTCATAATGTCCATATCTCGTCCGGAAAGCTGTCTTAGCAACATCTTGCTCTCTAATCCTCAACTGATGATAACCGGACCTAAGATCAATCTTCGAGAAATGAGCTGCACCTTGTAATTGATCAAACAATTCATCAATCCTAGGCAGTGGATATTTATTCTTTATAGTCACTTGATTAAGCTGCCTATAATCAATACATAACCTTAAGGTGCCATCTTTCTTTTTCACAAATAGAACTGGAGCTCCCCAAGGTGAAACACTAGGGCGAATAAAACCGTTATCAAGCAATTATTCCAATTGAATCTTCAATTCTCTCAGCTCTGTAGGTGCCATCCTGTAAGGTGCTCTAGAGATTGGGGCTGTCCCCAGCACTAACTCAATAGTAAAATCTATCTCCCTAATAGGTGGCAAACCAGGCACTTCATCCGGAAAGACATCCGGGAACTCACAAGCTACTGGGATATCTTCTAACTGCTTAGGCTGTTTATCTTCTGAAATAAAAGCTATGAACCCTTCACAGCCACTATGGATTAGTCTCTCTGCCTTAAGAGCTGAAATTATTCTGGCATCTAACCTCTTCTTAGACCATACAAAGATAACTCCTGCACTAGACTCATCTAACCTGAGGGTCACAGTCTTGTGGAACCAATCCATACAAGCACGATACTTCGCTAGCCAATCCATTCCTAGAATAACATCAAAATCGTGCATAGCTAGGACTATCAAGTCTGCTGGCATCACCAAATCACCTATCTGCACTCTACACTGCGGGTAAAACAAATCACAAACTACCCTCCTGCCTACTGGAGTAACAATCACAAGTACAACCTGCAACTGCTCGGGTCTACCTCCGATCGTCATAGCAAAGTGCGGTGCAATGAAAGAGTGTGTGGATCCAGGATCAAACAAAACTCTACCTTCATGATCACAAACAAACAGCTTACCTTCCACAACTGTATCTGCGGCTTCAGCTTCTTCGTTGGTCATGGCATAAATACGTCCCGTTGCATTCGGACGCTGCTGTGGCTGCTGCCTTTGTTGTCCTTGCCTCTGTTGAATTGGACCTTGTTGCCTAGGCCTCTGTTGGCCTTGCACTTGTCTCTGTTGCTGTTGCTGGGCTGGTCTCTGAGCTCCAGGCAAAGCCTGTCTGATGGGCTGAGCTTGAATGGGTGGACGGGCTGGTTGCTGAGGTTGTTGTTGCTGCTGTTGCCCTCTAGCCCCATCACCTACAGGGCGTGGACAATCCTTGATCGCGTGATCTGAAGAGCCGCATCTATAGCAAAGACCAAGAATCCTCCTGCACTGACTCGAATCGTGGGCCTTGCCACAATGAATACAAGACACTGGCCTCGCTTGAGAACTGCTCCCTTGCTTGAATTTCTTGCCCTGGGTTTGTTGTGGTGAACTCTTGCCAGAAGGAGTGAAGTAACGCTTAGGCTCATGTAGAACAATGTTCTGCTGTTGTTGCTCCGCAGAATAAGCCCTCTCAACCGCATCATCGAAAGTAGTAGGTCTCTGAAACATAATGACATCATGCTTAATGGAATGGTCAGGCCGAAATCTCCAACAAAGTGATCCTGGACGGCCTGAAGAAGCGACTGGACAAGGCAAGGGGAAGATGGGTAGAGGAGCTTCCTAGCGTACTGTGGGCATACAGAACGACGCCAAGGAGGTTCACCTCGGCGACACCCTTCTCTCTGGCCTATGGGATGGAGGCGGTCATTCCTTTAGAAATTGGCCTCCCCACCCTGAGGACAGAGCTGGTCGACCAAGGCCGAAATGAGACAAACCTAGCAATGCAGCTGGACCTGGCAGACGAGCGCCAAGAAGCAGCAGCCCTGCGACTGACTGACTATCAGCAGCGGCTGGCCAGAGCATATAATGAAAAATTCAGAGAAAGAAGCTTCTCTGTGGGAGAGCTGGTTCTAAAAAAGACCCTGCCTGCTGACAAAGATCCAAATGAAGGAAAGTTGGCCCCGAACTGGCACGGCCCATTCAGGGTAGTCTCATTGGCAGGAAGATCGTCCTACAAGCTCGAAGACTTAGGAGGCAAGCCACTGCCGAGGCCATGGAATGCATCCCACTTAAAGAAATTTTATTTCTAAAGATGTACCGAGTCTCAGAATCAATGAAAGCAGCTTTTGCACTATCATCAATCTGTGTCGTCTCTCCTTAAATGACTTCGGCAACTCTGGGTCCATCGCCCTGGAAAAGGCTTCGAGTTCAAACACTCAGTCATTTCCTAAAGCTCTAGGTCCATCGCCCTGGAAAAGGCTTCGAGTTCAAACACTCGGTCGTTTCCTAAAGCCCTGGGTCCATCGCCCTGGAAAAGGCTTCGAGTTCAAACACTCAGTCGTTTCCTAAAGCCCTGGGTCCATCGCCCTGGAAAAGGCTTCGAGTTCAAACACTCAGTCGTTTCCTAAAGTTCGGGTCCTTGACCCTGGAAAAGGCTTCGAGTTCAAACACTCAGTCGTTTCCTAAAATTCCGGGTTCATACACCCCTCAAGACCATTGCCGAACTCAAGCTCAAACAGCCAAGATCACCGGGATCCTGGGTTCACCTCGGCGCAAGACAGTTCATCTCGGCCAATGCTTGTCCATTTCGGCCAAGGTCAGTTTTCAAAAGAAAAAGAGCAGTGCAAGCACCAAAGTGCAAAAAAGCATCACAGGAATGCAAGCATCCCAATTACAAAAAGAAAAAAGAAAAAGAAAAAAAAGAAGAGTTGTGCGCAGATTGTATGATTACAAAATTTGCACTTTTTATTCATTATAATAACTTCATTACATGGGTTACAAAAAAGAAACCAAACACACCAAGGAGGCTCGCGGTCCTTTGAAAGTAGAAAATGAAGCGAAATGGAAACTCGAAGACTCCAAGCCTTGCTGCTTCACTGTTTGGAGGCTTTGGGGGACTCTGAATTTCACCGAGCTCTACAATACGCTTTGGTTGGTCAGACCAAAGTTTGCAAACAAGAGCCCCCTCAGCTCCAAGACCCTGGACCTCGCTGGGCTCTTCAACACCCGAGGTCGTAGGGCGTTCTCGATCCTGCCCCCCGCTCCGAGGTCTTGATATCCCACAGGTGGAAGGCTCTGCAGCATGACTCAGCGTAGAACCCTGTGGGATTAAAACAAGGCCGCCGAACGAAGGGAGCGCCACCAATCCACAGCTGCAGAGATTCCCATGCAGCCGCACCGGGGAAGGCTGGCCGTGGACCCGCGTTCAGAGAGCGCGTAGCCTACGAGGACCATCTTCAGAGAGCGCGCAGACTACGACAGACTTTCCCCCCCGGAGGAAGCTGTCCTCTGGCGCAAGGATTCCCCCCGGGTCAAATATTCCTAACCATCTATCAAACATGGCTGTTAGGTTCATGTGAATTATGTTATCCTAGTTCTTTCGTCTCTCCCATGGCGAGCCTGCCACTCCTATTTATAGGAAGAAGAAAGGCCCGGTCTTCAAAGGACATTATGAGGCGAGGTCTCCCACGCCTTACGTGGTGTGCACGTTTTCCCTTATACTGACCAGCGGCTCTGATGACACCACGTGGAGCCATCCGCTCGTTTCCCTCATCGGTCATATCACTACGCTTACTGCTATTTATGGTCTCCAGAATACGGAGAATCGGCACAGATATCAATGAAGATTGTTCGGTACTCTCTCTAACTCAAGACTCACACGACACGACACGACGTAATAAAGGCATTCAGCCGAACTCGAAAGAAAAGGGAGAAGAGGGGAAAACGCACAAGTAAAGAAACTCTGTTTTTTATTAATAGTGAAGGACGTTACAGGGCTGAAAGTTTCATACAAGAAACGAAAAAAGAACAAAGGACAAAAGCAAGAAAGGTGAAACTACTGCGGCTTCGGCGACTCCACCAGATCGATCACCGTCTCTGCCGAACCAGCGGTACCAGTGACAGCCGGCGCTCTCGAACTTCCCTCCATTCGAACGATCACCGTCTCTGCCGAACTAGCCGCCAGATCCTTGGTAGCCGGCGCTCTCGAACTTCCCTCCATTCCTTCTTCCCGGTCGGACGAATATGCGTCCACTATGTCTCTCAGATGCGGCGACCCCGAACTAGAGGAGGTGGACGCCTCGGCGCCAGACGCAGCCCGGCTCGCGGTAGGTTCGTTCAAAGGAACCCCGGCAGGTACGGCCACGGTGACAGCAGGATGATCAGGTTGCGCCTCGTCCTCCGGGGCCGCTTCGATTCTCCTGTAGTGACCACGGTACCTCGGCGTATACCCCAGCAGCTTCCAAGCCGATCTGGTCTCATGCCCCGTGTATCTTTCGACCTTGTTAAGGTCGTCAACGTTCCTCCTCCAGCCTTTGCCCGCAACCCGGCGTCGCCTCGCACCCAGTTCTGCACCACAAACATTAAGAGTGTCAGCTCGGCATTGCCGAAATCAAGCAAAGTAAACAGAGAAAAGAAGCAGTGTTTACTTGGGACGGTCCCGGGGCGACGAGGGACCATCGACCCCCTGCTCTCACCAGCGCCGAACTCCCAGTCCCCCGACACGCAGAAGAAGTCTTCCTCGGCATTCTTACTAGAATCCTCTAAGGCCAGGACAAAGCCTCTTCGTTGATGCTTCACCCGGAGATAGTATCTACCTTCCCCAGCCTTGCAATATCGTAGGTGTCCTCGATGTTGTGGACACCCAGGTTGGTCCCCAGAATCTCGTTCAGTATCGCCGTGCCCATGATAACTTTGTAGCCATTGGGCATCAGCTGGCACGGGGTGATCGACCAGGCGCTAAGGCAGGCCCTAAGCAGTAGGTGCAAAGGAAATTTGACCCCGCCCTCGATCACGGAGATCAGAGGGAATGGCATCCAGCCGCCGGACGAGCGACGCATGGCATAGTCGGAGGGATCCGCCGGCTTGAGGCGAACTCCCTCCGGGATACTGTAAGTGGCCCTAAACCTAGCCATGCCCTCATCAGTGTCTAACCGAAACCTAGGGGTGCTCATGTCTAAAAAGGAGGACAACAAAATCTAACCCTAGAAGTCGAGAAACCCTAAAAAAAAAAAAAAACCAGACAGAGGCACGAAGATACTTACAGAGATGAAAGGGCGAATCAAGCGCAGGTCTGGGCGCGTCCTACGGTCGTCCTCGCCAGAGAAATCTCGAAAAGCAGAGCAGAGCAGAAATCGAAGGCGAAGGCAAGGGCAAAGGAAATCAGAAACAAGAAAGAAAGAAGACAACCCTATTTATGGAAAGGGAACCCTCGTTGGGCACCACTTTCGAATTCGAAGGGACGGATTTCGCAATCCGTGCCCATTCCATCAATGAGACAACACAATCAGTGAAGAGGCTACACATGTAGCCGTCGGTTCGCTTCCCAGGGCAGGCAGGGCAAGGCATTTATTGCCTCAGAGAAGTTGAAGCGACATCAAGCAATGATCGCTACCACTCCAAACAGGTTCTCTAGCTTCTGACCCCTAAAAAGCTAGGGCGCTCAAGAGGTCAAAAGCTAGGGGGCAATTGTGTGGGGAGATTTCCCCAAGCTCCAGGATTACACTAATCACGGCCATCAAACGGGACTGAGCTTTCTCACGTACCACACATGCCGACCGCGTGCTAACACGTGGCCTCAGACTCAACACGGCGACCGGGACAGAGGCCTCAGCCGAAGTCAGACAGGTCCGGGACGCTAGCACCGAGCTCAGCTACCCAGGCGCCCACCTCGGCTGAGAGCTCCACCTCGGCCAGAGATGCCGGGATGAAAGCCGAAGCAAGAAGAGGACCTCCACTCGCGCCCTTTGCCCCCCACGTCATCCGACACGTGGAGGTATAGGGGCGCGAGCCAGTGAGACAGATGCGACATCCAGCCGTCCACAATCTTCCCCAGATCACTGACAGGGCGGCATCCAGCGGCTGAAGCCAAATCAGGGCAGGGCCCGAGGGCGGATCCGATGGTACATCTACTGCCAAAGGCGCCCAACACGATCTGGCCCAACATGACGTGCATTTAATACGATGTGGGCTGATCCGACTAGCATTAAATGCAAAGTGGGCTGGAATGGACCACATTTATTACTTTGTGGGCTGATCATGACTTCCCTATCAAGTCATGGGACCCACTCCAAAATATCATCCAGAGAAACGACCCAGGCGTCTATAAATAACGCCTCATTTCACATGCAAGGTACGCACAATCCACACTCCAGAGCCGTTACTCTGCCTCTCTTCTTCCTCTCCTTCCTTTGTTCCAGTTCACTCACTGACTTAGGCATCGGAGAGCCTTGCGCCGCCCAGTCCAGGGTCCTCTGACCGTTTGCTCTTCCCTTTCAGGCTTTCAGACGGCACATCACCTTTTCACCTTGGATAAGTCCTCTAAGGCACCACTGTTATTGTGGGTCATTATTTTCTGCACCTACAGGTACAAACTAAAAACACATGTTTTTGTAACAGAAGTGGATACAAGGCTGTATCAATCAGAGCCAGTAGTCTTTATCATCTCCTAAAATGAAAGTGTTTGATGTCATGCCTTACGTCACCTCTTACAATTCCTGCATTGTTCAGGAGAGTGTCTTAATCACACTGAAGTTTTTTTTTTTTTTTTGATATCCCAGCTTAAAGGGGCTGGGGCCCAGCCCTCTGGTAAGGGAGCCCTCAGGTGAGAGGGGTAAACCTCAGGTGAGGTAGGAGAACCCTTTGGTGAGTGGAGTTGACCTCCGGTGAGGTAGCACAGCCTCGGGTAAAGAAAGGTGCATGCCCAAGACCTTAAAGTTATAAATGGTTAAGGTGTAGTATAGGTGAGGTTCAATAACCCATGTTTTGTTGGGTTTGGCCCACATGGTCCGCATTTGTTGTTACATGTTAGTTAGATTTATAAGGGATTTGTTATGTAGTTAAATTAGTACTAGCACAGTAATCCGTGACGAGCACGAGTATGCCCATACAATGCAAATCAAATATTCATACAAATGAAAAATAAATATTGACTTGAATGGCAGTCCAAATACAATGCACAATAGTAATTTTTAGAAATGAAATAAAAAAAGAAAACATATGACCGTACCTAATTTCACAATTAAGAGTAGGTAGAGTAGAAAGAGAATATGAGATGTGGGTAGAACAAAATGGCAAGATCTGCAGAAATGGAATAAGAGATGATGATGCCAAAATTGGATTTCGTACACCACCGGTCAAGTAAATAAATGCAGCAATAAATGAGATAAATTAATGAGAGAGAGAATGGATTATAGTGGTTCGGTCAAAATGACCTACGTCCACTTCAGAAAGGCAGAGGTTGCCTGTGGTGTTTTACTTCCTCAATGAGTTGGTATTACAAGCTAGAGGAATACAAGAGTCGAAGGAGATCAGAAGATATCAGCCTTCTCAAGTGCTGGTAGGGCTCCTTGATTTATAGTCCTCCCCTAACAGATGGGGACGACTCTTCAGCAACGTTTGCCCTTGGAGCCCTCGAACTGCCCTCGCGCTGGACGAGGCAGGTGAGATATTTCTCCGCAGGACCTGGTAGGAGCGAGACTGTTTCCGAAGCAACGTGGCTGCCCTGACTTGGTCTCTTCGTGGGCTTGGACCTGAGCTTCATCCTCATGGGTTGGGTCATTTGGGCCTGACTCATCCTCTTGGGTTGGGTCATTTGGGCCTGACTCATCAAGAGATGTGGACAAAAGGGGTTTTACCAAAAACAAGAGAGGAAGAGTAGGGAATAGACATGGATAGTTATATGAGATAAAATAGGTATTTCATGGGATAGAAAATAGGTAGTTATGAGAGATAATGGAGGAGAGAAGAATAATTTACTGTCAAAATTGTAACCAACAACCCAAATCACCTCAAAAACCCTTCAGCTTAATATAGTATAATTGTGTTTGGTTTTTTTGAAATGTAATTAGTTATTATGTTTGGTGACTAGTAAATGTGATAAGTTTAATTAAATTAAGGCTTTGGGGTTTGTGTTTGGAATTAATTATTCTCTCATGTTGTGAGGATTTCACTTTCAGCATCGAGCTCTTTCCATCAACCTTGGTTAGAAGTCCCAGCCTTATGATCCACTCTATGACTCATGTTCTTAGCACCTGATCCGCATCAGGTAGTTTTTTTGTTTGATATGAATCTTATGATTTAAGTAGTTATATTGTTATTGTTCTTAGTGATTTGTGAGTTTCTGGTTTGAAGCCCAACTCTCTTACATTTTTAGCCTACATACCTAATTTGTCAAATGGAAAAAAAGTGGCAGCATTTAAAAGTTGAACAGAGAATACTTTTTCTTCTTTTGGTAATCAATGAGTGAAGAATGTCGGGTTTGGAGAGTCCCATTTGAATCTCTCTAGTAGCAGCTAAAATGTTTTTTAATTATTGATGACAATCTATAGGCAAATAACCTTGAAGGAGGGTGGATAAATGAAGGGACTGTTTTTTTTGTTTTTTTGGTACCCAGCTAGGGGACTGGGACCCAAGCCCTCTGGTGAGGGAGTAGACCTCGGATGAGGTAAAGGAGTCCTCTGGTGAGTGAAGAAAACCTCGGGTAAGGAAATGTGCCTTCCCAAATTCGAACCAGGACATGCAGGTAAGAACTCACAACTCTTAACACTAGGGTAAGAGGCGGTTCTTAATGAAGGGACCTTTTAATGTCTAGGAATGACTATGAGGGTTGTCCAAAATGAGTGATCCATATGCCAAAAACACATGTTTGGCAACTCTATTTATATCACTTGGTGGTTTTTGGAAAAAAAAAAAAAACTGGATGGTTAAGATAAAATCTTGTATCTGACTTTTGTCATAAAATTCGCTACTGGAAGCTTGAGGATCATCTCAAGCAGAATCATGGAGTAATCAGCTTATATAGAAAAGATCAACAATGCCCTTCCTTTACTTCACATTTTTTGTTTGACTTGGATCCTCTATAGCTTAGCAAGGCCTTTTCTTGTATTATATATATATAAGTCCCATGATCAGTGAGTCCCTAGGTGGGCCCCATTAAATTTGTCCCTCACCATATGGTGAGGGAAGGATACACAGGAATATGCCCCTATGAGATCAAATGGACTTCATAAACTATGCTATGGGTTCTATTTTGAGAAGACAATGAGAGTGTCCTGCTATTGAAGCCGTAAAGGATTAGGATCCTTTTTGGTGGGGAACCGAGGACGCTACACTAATTTTCAATGTACACGTAATTACAAATTAAAATGGAGCACATGGTAAAGTTATATGTGCTCGCCAGCTTACCAGATACGAGAGAGTTTTAATATCTAGTTTTCTATATAAAAAAAAAAAGTTCATTGGATGTTGCCTAACTATCTGATATAAAATTATTAAATAGATAGTAAAAAACAAAGAACTATACTCATAACTCATGTAAAGGGAAGGATGTGGCTGTCTTTTTGTTTGGTTGAGGGAGAAAGAATTAGAGTTATCACATCAGGAGCCAATCCAAAGCTAAGAAAAGGAGAGTCCAGTGTTAGTCAATTCTAACAGTGGGACATTCCTTAGAACCAACACGCTGTGGTGAGAGCTTAACCAGAGCGACGTTAAATAGGTTGGAGAGGAAATTAAAACTCCCAGAGCAACCTCAGAAATCTCTCTCTCTCTCTCTCTCTCTCTCTCTCTCTCTCTCTCTCACAGCAGCAGCAGCAGCAGCAGCTGCCGCCGCCTCAAAACATGAATATTCAGTTTCCTTGAAGCAACTACGAGTAAAAATCAATGAAAGATGCTACTCTACTTTGTTTTCACCCCTCAACAGTGATGCATGTTTACTCAAGTTGTACGAGTTGAATCATATATTTAATTCGATGAATTAAATTTATCTATGTTCAAAATACTTCTCTGGACTCTACTTCTGATCGCGAACTCTAGTTTTCCTCATGATAATTGATGATGCCAAAATAGGGTTTCGGACACCACCGGTCAAGTAATAATGTAGTAAATGCAAGAAGAGAGAGAAGAGATTATAGTGGTTCGGTCAAGATGACCTACTTCCACTGCAGAAAGGCAGAGATTGCCTGTGGTGTTTTACTTCCTCAATGATTATTACAAACTAGAGGAATACAAGAGTCGATCTGAATAGAGAGAGATCCATCCTCTCCCAAGTGCTGGTGGGGCTCCTTGATTTATAGTCCTCCCCTAACAGATGGGGACGACTCTTCAGCAACGTTCGTCCTTGGAACCCTCGAACTGCCCTCGCGCTGGAGGAGGCAGGTGAGGAACTGCCCTCGCGCTGGACGAGGCAGGTGCGATATTTCTCCGCAGGACCTGGTAGGAGCGGGATTGCTTCCGAAGCAACGTGGCTGCCTGCCTTGACTTGGTCACTCCGTGGATCTGGACCTGGGCTTCCCTGGTGGATTTGGATCTGGCTCATCATATTCTAGGCCACTTGGGCCTGACTCATCATTTGCCCCCAATGCCCTGCGCACAAAGAAGCTTTGAAAGGGGGGCATTTTGAGAAGAAGGAGATGAGCCTAAAACTTGCTAAAAAGAATGCCCCAGACCCAAAGTTGGAGCAGAGGACGAGGTACCAAGCGGCCGATCTGCAGTTTGCTGTGCAGGTGGAGAGGAGGTGGTTGCGCCAACAGACGAAGCAGGCAGCAGGAGGCTGGGCGCCCGGAAGAGGCCTGGGCGGTCGACAGGGTGCTAGAGTGCTGGGCGCCAAGGTGCTAGGGTGCTGGGCGCCAGCAGGGAGCTGGGGTGCCAGGAGGATCTTTAGTATCCAGGAGCGGTTGAGGCCCGATTGTTGACATTCAATCTGGAAAGAGAGGCAGACTTCTTGCCTGCTTGAGAGCAGTGCAGAGACGAAGCGTTTTTTGCAACCCGCGAGAGGGCCGCTAAGCTGGATATATAGACTGCCTGTTTAAGAACAGTGCAGAGGCCAAGCTTTTTGGGCGACCCGCGAGAGAGCCGCTAAGTTGAAGATAGGCTGCCTGTTTAACAACAGTGCAGAGGCCAAGCTTTTTGGCGACCCGCGAGAGAGCCGCTAAGCTGGAGATAGGCTGCCTGTTTAAAAACAGTGCAGAGGCCAAGCTTTTTTGGCGACCCGCGAGAGAGCCGCTAAGCTGGAGATAGGCTGCCTGTTTAAAAACAGTGCAGAGGCCAAGCTTTTTTGGCGACCCGTGAGAGAGCCGCTAAGCCGGATGTAGGCTGCCTGTTTAAAAACAGTGCAGAGGCCAAGCTTTTTTGGCGACCCACGAGAGAGCCGCTAAGCTGGATGTAGGCTGCCTGTTTAAAAACAGTGCAGAGGCCAAGCTTTTTTGGCGACCCGTGAGAGAGCCGCTAAGCTGGAGATAGGCTGCCTGTTTAAAAACAGTGCAGAGGCAGGTCACCACGTAGGGCGATCCGCGAGATGATTCATCCAAATGGAACATCCAAGAGAGGGAAAATCATCCCAAGAGAATGAGAAGAGTGTGCAAGTAGTTGTAATGATGGGTGCAGTAGAGAAAAAACAAACGAAGACCAGAGTGGTTGGCCGGACGTCGACGGACGTCGAGGATGCGGCATCAGGCGAACATGAATTGAATCCCGCTGCGGGCGCCCAACCCGAGGCAAGGTTGGGCGTGCCCTCCCCTCGGGCAAGCAGCTTCGGCGAGGGCTGGGCCTCGGGCGCCCAGCCCGAGGCTTCTCCATGCGTGGGCCCTCCTCGGGCGAGCAGCAGTGGCGAGGGCTGGGCCTCGGGCGCCCAGCCAGAGGCTTCTCCATGCGTGGGCCCCCCTCGGGCGAGCAGCAGTGGCGAGGGCTGGGCCTTGGGCGCCCAGCCCGAGGCTTCACATGGCGCTCCCCCCCTTCAGGCGAGCAACAGTGGCGGAGGCCCCCCTTGGGCGAGCAGCAGTGGCGAGGGGGCTGGTCGCCCGGGCGTCGGGCGAGAGGGTCGCCTCGCTGATGAGGGCGCAGGTCGCGTGGCTGCTGAGGGCGCCGGTCGTCTGGCTGGCGGCGAGGATGCTCGCCTCCGGGCGAGGGCGAAGGCAGGCTGCTCCCAGGCGAGGACAGCCTGCTCCCAGGCGAGGGCGAGGGCAGGCACGGGCTCGTCCCGGGCGACAGCGGCAAGAAGGAGGGATCCTCGCTGGGCGAGGGGATCCTGCGCGAGGCCAGGCCGGAGAAAACCAGTCCGGACGAGGAGGTGCTGGCCGCGGGCGACCCCAGGCCTGTGGGCGAGCCTGTTTTTTTTTTTTTTTTTCGGGGCGCTGCCCCCGAGCCCCCGCGGACCCCCTCTGCGAAGGGCAACTTGGTAGGCTCACTTTCCTGTCTGCAGAGAGGACAGATGGCGGGTGCTTGGATCTCTTCTGGGCGCCCGGGGTTTCTGCGCCATGGAGCATGCCTCGGCCAAACTGATGATGTCTATGGTGATGCCGAGGACAACTTTAAGAGTGATTAGAGGGCAGCACGGGATTGAGCTTCCCAAACTGAGGAGAGGGTTGTCCTGGCTGATAATGACTCATAGGATGGCCTTGCTGATGCTTTTATTGCTGCGGGGTCATCTTGTATCTGGAGCAGAAATGTGCCCAACAACGGCATTGAGAGGATGGGCGCCCAGATGGGGAGGTCCCGGGCGTGGAGCGCTTGATGGGGAGCTCCCTGGCGCGCCCAGCTGAGGATGGGCGCCCAGATGGGGAGGTCCCGGGCGTGGAGAGCTTGATGGGGAGCTCCCTGGCGCGCCCAGCTGAGGATGGGCGCCCAGATGGGGAGCTCCCAGGCGTGGAGCTCTTGGAAGTCCCTGGCGTGATGCTCCCTGTGGTGCTCCTCCAAATTGTGCTCCACCTTGCCTTGCCAGCACGAGTTGTAATATCTGCTGGTTTTGGGCGGCTACCAGCTGTTGCATGGTCTCCAACATCTGCTGAGGAGTGGGAGCAGGAGCATTCGGGGTAGGAGTGAGGTTACCCTCGCCCTCTGCTCGTCTTGTCGATCTAGTGGTGATCACCATAATTTTGAAAAAAGGATGAGAACTTTTGCTCGTTTCCCACAGACGGCGCCAAACTGATGATGCCAAAATAGGGTTTCGGACACCACCGGTCAAGTAATAAATGTAGTAAATGCAAGAAGAGAGAGAAGAGATTATAGTGGTTTGGTCAAGATGACCTACGTCCACTGCAGAAAGGCAGAGATTGCATGTGGTGTTTTACTTCCTCAATGATTATTACAAACTAGAGGAATACAAGAGTCGATCTGAATAGAGAGAGATCCATCCTTTTCCAAGTGCTGGTGGGACTCCTTGATTTATAGTCCTCCCCTAACAGATGGGGACGACTCTTCAGCAACGTTCGTCCTTGGAACCCTCGAACTGCCCTCGCGCTGGAAGAGGCAGGTGAGGAACTGCCCTCGCGCTGGACGAGGCAGGTGCGATATTTCTCCGCAGGACCTGGTAGGAGCGGGATTGCTTCCGAAGCAACGTGGCTGCCTGCCTTGACTTGGTCACTCCGTGGATCTGGACCTGGGCTTCCCTGGTGGATTTGGATCTGGCTCATCATATTCTAGGCCACTTGGGCCTGACTCATCAATAATCACCTTCATTTTGAAGCATCTTACATTGACAAATTAAAACCCACAGACTCTCCATTTGCAAAAACAATAATCCTGTGTAAATGCATTGCCAGGTTCTCAGGCAATTTCTGGACCATTTGCGAAGGATGAGTTTATGCAATACTGTTATCATCTCTTGGATTTGCAATTACACTCATCAGATTCGATGCTCTGACACGATGGAGGAGCCCTTTTCTTGTCCAGAAAGCACTCAAACGCACCTGTTTATCACGCTTTTGATGCTTGAGATCAACGTTGCGTTTTGTGCTGTTTCAGATATTTCACCAGTGCATGAGAAGTGATATCTATACTTTGCCATAGATCTGGACTCAAAAGTTTTGAAGGCCAAAGACTTATAGAAAAGTGAATGGACATTGTGTGTTGTGATCTGCAAGTACTCAACATGAAAGAGATAATTAGGCTTCATTATCCATAAGTACTCACCAGGAATGAGATGACTCTGCTATCTTTCTGTAAACAAAATTTCAAGATCAGTTAACTAAGGCATCATTGTCAGGGATCTGTTCTAATCTAGTTCCATTTTGTGTGATAACCTTCGAGATTGAATGAGTGATATTATTAGACTTTAACCCACCACCAATTTTCTATGAGAACGATGTTATTAATATTTTGATGGCTGTTCATGTTCATGATTGTGTTTACATTGCACCATGCATGTAAATGTTTTATCAGTTAAACTAGTTGATTGCAATGGTTTATGGATGTGGATAGGAAATAGAAAAATTAGGAAGTGCAAATCTCACAATAGGTTAGTCGTTACTCATTTAACAGTGTCGGCCATACAGGCGGTGCATCAGCAAAAAATTATTAATGACAGTCCATAGTGCTGTAAGCATGATTCAGCTCCATCAACTTCTTTTGTCTTTTTATAATAATTTCCTTATGATTTATCCAAAACAAAAGGTATTACCATTGTTGAGAATTACTGAAGACACATGCACACGTTTTCATTAATGATTTTTTTTTTCTTTCCCATTTCCAGCTCCCAAAGTGTCAAAATGTATCATTTCAAGAAAACTGTACACAACTAAATTATTATTTTTTATCACCAATAGTCACTGCAAGAACAGACCCCATCTCTAAAATGATGAAAACGATTTGCATCTCTCACCACAATCTTCTTCCCAATACAAGCAGAAGCCACCTTCATAAAGTTATGGCAATCCAAACAAATCCTAATATTCTTCATTATCTTTACACAACCAAAACTAGCAGTAGTAGTAGCATTCATCAACCAAAAGGCCAATGCCAGTTTTTCACTGTGATGATACAACTGTTCTTCCTTGTGTTGTTCTTCAATCTCATGCAACACCAAACTTGTTTCGGGGACATAGCCCATCTCCTTCAATCTCCCCACCAGCCCTTCAAGCTCTGCATATATTGCATCCTTCTCAGGGTGTCGGCGGCCTCCTGCCGCAAACTCATGGACCCGATCTCCTATCTCTATCCAGCTCAAACCAGGCACCTTCCTTGTCCCACCATCTTTCATCTCTTTCCTAACGAACCCGGCATCGCTATATCTTCCATTCTCACAGTAGATGTTGGACATCATCACATAACCCACTGAGTTCTTGGGTTCCAATTCAATCAGCTTCCGTGCAGCCCGTTCAGCAATTTCAGTCTCACCATGCTTTCTACATGCACCAAGCAGTGCACTCCACACAACAGGGTCCCCCTGCACTGGCATTTGTTTTATCAGATCCTCAGCCTCAGTCAGACGTCCTGCCCTGCCAAGTATGTCAACCATGCAGGCAAAGTGATCACATTGAGGGGCGATTCCATAACGTTCTAACATGGCATTGAAGAGCTCATGGCCTTGGTCTACCAGTCCAGCATGAGCGCAAGCACACAAGAGACTGACAAATGTGGTTGAATCGGGTTGAACATCCATGGCTGCAAAGTCCCTCAATGCCTCTTCTCCTTGCCCATGCATGGCGTAAGCTTTGATCATCGTATTCCATGACACAATGTCACATGCCCGCATTTGATTGAAGACACGCTCTGAGAGCTCAATGTTGCCACACCGGGAATAGGCATGCATAAGTGCATTGGCAAGAACTGTATCATCCTCAAATCCTGTCCTGATTATCAATCCATGGAGAGCTAAGCCATGTCGCTCGGTGGCAAGCCCTGTGCACGCCTTGATAACAATTGAGAAAGTGTAACGGTCAGGGTTCAAGCCATGATAGCGCAACCGGGAGAAAAGGAGGAGTGCCTCTTCCGGTTGGCTCTCTGCACATGCAGTTATAATTCCAGTCCAAGATACAATGTCTCGATCAGTAGTCTCTATAAAGACTCTGTAACATTCATCCACATCAGACACAAGTGTTGCATAAAGTTTCACAAGTGCAGTTGCAACCTCAGGCTGAGAAACAAAGCCAGCCTTGATTGCAAGAGAGTGCAGTAGGTGACATTGCCCAATAGAGGATTGGACACTCTCACAACATGAACCAATGACACTGATGAGCGTTGCACGATCAAACCCAATCCCATCACCGTGCATTTGCACAAAAAGACTCATCGAGCAGCCTGTGAGACCCAGCAGCTGAAACCCTGCGATCATCGAATTCCAAGTGATGAGATTGCGCAGTGTCATGCTTTGGAACACTGACCAAGCATCATCACTACAGCAGCTTGAATACATGGAAATGAGAGCATTCCCCACGTAAACATAAGCATCAAAAGAGGTTTTCAAGGCGAGTGCATGTACCTGCCGGCCCCTGTTGATGTTGCCACAGCTAGCACAAGAAGTGAGGACACTCACGAGTGCGAATTCATTGGGAAGGTAGTGGGAAAGCAAGCGGGTAAAGAGTTGGAAGCAGTCGTTGGGTCTGCCAACTTGGTCATAGCCAGTGATGAGGGCGGTCCAAGAAACAAGATTTCTCTGAGGCATTTCATCGAACAGGTTGAGTGCAGTTTCCATGCAGCCACATTTAGCATACATATTTATGAGATGGTTCGATAGGAAGAGATCAGGCTTGTGGTTACAGGAAAGCATGTGGGAATGGAGGGCTCGACCCTCGCGTAGTGCCCCGTGGCGGGCACAAGAATGGAGGAGAGCAGCATAGGTTTGTGAGAGGAGGGGGTGATTTGAGGGAGTAGAAAAGAGAGAGGGCTTCTTGGAGCTGGCCCTTTTGGCAGAGGTGCAGGATGATGAGGTGGGTGCTGGCATTTTGAGGTGGTAGGGACTGGGAGAGAGTACAGGGAGCGAGAGAGCTGCAGACTCTCCGCGCCCATCTATCATGAGAGAGGAGACCATGACAAGCTCTCCTCACAAGCATTTTCTCAAACACCATGTTTGCAATTCAATAGTTTACATTATATGGATGGCCAACCAACATTACTGACTGAAGTTTTTTGTTTCTGTGAAAATTCGTGGTGATTCCAGTTCCCAATGTTTGGTTTTGGAGCATGAAATACTATGATGGCTAGATACAGTTCCCAAATACGACATGGATACATCATTGACACACCCTGGACATGATAGGGCACGGATTTTACACGTAAAAAAAAAAATAAAGTATTGAATATAATATGACATGATCCGTTGCTCATTTTAAAATATTCGATGAAAAATGAAAATATATATATCCAATCCTGCTTTTTTTTTTTTCACAGAATTAGACTATTGGATACCGCCATCATTAGCGGAACTCATCCACCTAAGCTGCAGGTAGAGCTCACTTTTGATTAAAGCCACTCTCATACATATCATACAGACTGATACACCCCTCTATGTATATGGGAGATTTCACAGCCTCCACTTATGTGTGCCCCTGCCAAACAACAAAAGCAATCAAATCTTCTTTTAGCACATTCATTAGGTCATGGGGTTCAAGATATGGCACCAACAGCAATAAAAAAATAAAATAAAAATAAAAAATAAAAAATAAAAAATCTTAGCACCTTCTTATATATATGTTCACTAGATAGAATTAATGGTGAAAGGAGTGTTACTTCAAATGTGAGGAATCTGGCTTTGGACACCGGTATATATTTTGCATAGGATCAATTCAGCATATGATATGATACAAGCAAATAAATCGGATCAAAGAAGTGAGCCCCAGCCACACACAAGTTAGTTTACATCCCCTGTAGTTCTTTAATAATATTATTCCGGGAGAATTATGGTCAAGATATTTTCTAAATTTTAGATTTTCTAATGATATCAATAAGAAAATGCTGCCAAACATAAAATGATAATAAATAATGAATTAGTGATTTTTCCATAATATTTTTTTTCCCCAAATCGTTTGTCTGATATTTCGGCGATTTCCTCTCACTGTTCTCAAAACACCATCAATTTTATAACACTATAGGTATGACAAAAACAATCCATAGATGCCGGATCTTAAATGTGGGCGACCAAATTTAACACAAGTACCACCTTGAGAAGCCCACATAAACTTGATGACGATAATGGAAGACAGGAACGGACATAATGTTGCAGTTTGTTTACTTTTCTTTTCTTTTTCTCTCTCTAGAAGTTAAAAGTTTATTTTCAGTGGCAAATAATGACAGTACAAACCCGAAAGGTGTGGCCTTTCGAAACAGTAGAAATGGGAGAATCGAAACACCCCTTTCCTTCTACAAGTAGGCTATATGTTAGGTTGTAAGAAATCTGCGGAAAAAACCCTACGGCTACGGAAGGCATTGTTGCAGAACATCAGATAAGGCTTTCTCCCTACTAACAACTCATGTATTTCCAATTAAAAAAAAAATATCATATTCTAATACAATGGTACAATTTATCATGAATTCCCAATAGTTCGACTTTTGAATTTGATTCGAAGCTTATGTACTGTGCTGCCTTCGTTAGACACTGATCTAACCTCCACACCCGATTTTGTCGCTTTGGATTCTGCCTATTCCCATCTTTTAGAATCCACCCGACGTTATAGGCTTTGCACTCGCTTTTTAGATGTGAGGTGAAAAAAAAAAAATGAAAAAAAAAAAAAAATGAAAACCGGTCCGGACCACTTTAAGTGGTCCAACCGGACCGGTTTGGACCGGACCGGACCGCTTATAAGTGATCCGGTCCGGTCCTTCATTCTAGGCCGGACCGGGCCGGACCGGACCGGAAATCCGGTCGATCACCCCTAATTCATGTACGTCTATGATAGTTCCATCCATGGTGGGTCATGATTTTAATGGTTTGGACTGTTTGCCCAATGTGGGTGTAAATGCCAAATGATCTGTGTGTGCCTGTGGTGCCATGATTGAACGAGCCATAGTCCATACATAGATGTCGCTAAATACAAGCTTAGGTTTTATCTGCTTTGATGTACAACAAAACTTGTGAGGGTATTATATCTCTTTCCTTTCCGATAATGACATCCATGAGCGGATATTTATGACCAAACTTGTAGGCTTACGAAAGATGTTGGACCTTTTGGCCTTTTCTCAATACTAGTAGAGCCCTGCACGTGCACCAAACACATAGTTTTACTCAGAAAATTTTTAAAAAATTTAGTAGAAGCTGAAATACATTTAAAAAAAAATTCAACAGAAAATGAGTGATTGTAAATTGCAAGGCCCGTGCAATGTCCAAATACAGCTGACACTACTTTTTTCCTATACATTTGAAAACAATAAAACGATGATATAGTGAGAAAAATAAGATCTCAAAAGACAATCGATATGGAATTTATATAACTTTTTGAGGATATAAATCACATATATCTAGATATTTTATCATGAATGTGTACAAAGAAGTCGACTTATCAGTTTCTTGGTAGACTTGACATGCTAAAGTTGGAGTCCAGTCGAAAGCATAGTCAAATTAATAACTTGTAGTTTTATAAAAAAATAAAAATAAAAACTAAGAACCAGATGAGCTTACTATTTTAACCAATTACCATTAACATTATATGTTCACTACAAAATCAGATTCTATTAAGGAAAAAAAATTAAGTATATCATACCTAAGGACGTCAGAATAAAAAAACTGAGATGGTGGGTTTAGTCTTAACTTACAAAGAAGAATAACATCTCACACCGATCGTCAAGAATAATGAAGTAATCCGGCTTGTCCTCAAGCGACAGGGATCAATAATGGTGGAACTATGATATAAACTCTGACGGGTAAGATTTGCAGAGCACCCGTTGATCAATATTAGTATTTAACATATGCTTTGTTTTATTTTATAAGATGGACCACTATTAGGTAAAAAGAGACAATACCTTTCCAAGAGTCGGCATCTTCTTTTGCTTGATACAAAGTGCTATATTTTATACCCAATAAGAAAAGAATAATACAAAGTAATCATAAAAGTTCAATTAAATGGAAGCTCACAAATAGAGATATCCATAGAAAAAAAATACCAAAAAATAAAAAATCTACAAATACAAATCTAGCAAAAGAATTGGATCTAGCTCTTAAGAAATACATAAGAATGTAACACTATGTAGTCAGATCAACTGACTCTGCTCTTGTTCGGTATAGAGGATGAAAGAGTGCTGATCAAGTAAGAAAAACTCGAAATGAACCAAAGACAAACTGAAGTTGTGCAGCTTCAGCATCAAATATTTTTTAATTATTTACACTTGAAACGATCACTTCATTCACTGACTCTGAAGTTAGAGTAAGTACGCTAGCATAAGAGGCAGTGAGATCTCATAAAGAAATGTGATGCTTCATGAAATATATAAAAAGTTGCAGATAATCAAAGTGTTAGAAAAATTCATCAAAGTTTTTAATGTAAACCTCATGAGTAAGACATGTTAAATAAATAAATGCGTGGCCTTGAAATGCCACTTTTATAATAGAGAAGAGTTACAAAAGATTGTATATTAAGGAAACTAAAAATTGTACAGAACAACAACATTTCACAATAGCAATCTATAGACCTACCACTAAGATTGCATTTATGGAATTATCTTTAGCAATCACTAATATTAGAAGAGCAGCAATATTTAGTAGTAGTGATCACATTATCCAACTTGTGACTATTCTTCCAACAGGGGTATAAATCAAGATCAATACAACTATTATGTCAGAAGTGAAAAATAATAATACTAAGTGGGGCCTACATTGCAGTTTATTGGGCATATCTATATATATCTATAATAATACTAAGTGGGGCCCACATCTTGCATTTTATTGGCCAGGTGTATAGTGAAAAATAATAATACTAAGTGGGGCCCACATCTTGCATTTTATTGGGCTGGTGTGTAGTGAAAAAGTACTACACTTTACTCTCTTTTATATAAGGGTATAGAAAATTATAAATGGGCCATGGTGTGTAGTGAAAAGCATTGTCATTTTGTTCTCTTTTATAAGAGTAGATAGATATAGATGGATAGATAGATAGAGATAGAGATAGAGTTAGAGATAGAAAATACTAAGTGGGGCCCACATCTTGCATTTTATTGGACATGTATGTAGTGAAAAAGTACTACACTTTACTCTCTTTTATATAGCGTAGATATAGATATAGATATAGATATAAATATAGAGATAGATATAGAAAAATAATAATAATAATAATGTATAGATTATATTAATATTATATAGGTGAGGCCTACATAATTTCTTCTCTTTTATAATCTTATTATTATATAAGTGGGGCCCAAGTTCTTCTCTTTTAGAAGGTTAATAATAATATATAGATTATATTATTATATAGGTGGGGCCCACACAAGTTCTTCTCTTTTAGAAGGGTAATAATAATATATAGATTATATTATTATTATCTTAAGTGGGGCCCACATCTTGCATTTGATTCGGCAAGAGATTATATTATTATTATCTAAGTGGGGCCCACACAAGTTATGTAATTTTATTCTTAATAATAATAATAATGTATAGATTATATTATTATTATTATTATATAGGTGGGGCCCACACAAGTTCTTCTTTTTTAGAAGGGTAAAGAAATATATAGATTATATTATTATTATCTTAAGTGGGGCCCACATCTTGCATTTAATTGGGCAAGAGATTATATTATTATTATCTAAGTGGGGCCCACACAAGTTATGTCATTTTGTTCTTAATAATAATAATAATAATAATGTATAGATTATATTATTATGATATAGATAGGGCCCACCCAGGTTCTTCTCTTTTATAAGGATAATAATAATATATAGATTATATTATTATTATCTTAAGTGAGGCCCACATCTTGCATCTGAGTAATATAGATTATATTATTATTATCTTAAGTAGGGCCCAAATCTTGCATGCAAGTGTGTAGTGAAAAAAAAGTTACATCGTGGGGCCCACATCTTGAATGTGATTGGGTAAGTGTGTAGTGAAAAAAAAGTTACATCTTGCTCTCTTTTATAATAGTAGAAATAGTAGATAGATAAGTAGAAGATAGAAGATATATATATATATATATATACTATAGATATATATAGATATAGATAGAGATATATATTTGGGGGTGGGCTCTATAATGGTGTAGTGAAAAAGTTTACAATTTCTCATAATAATATATTATTATATTATATTGTAATATTTGGGCGTGGGCCCCACAATGGTGTAGTGAAAAAGTTTACATTATAATATTTGGGAGTGGGCCCCACAATGGTGTAGTGAAAAAGTTTGCAGTATTATATTTGGAGGTGGGCTCCACAAAGGTGTAATGAAAAAGTTTACAATTTCTCGTAATAATATATTATTATATTATATTATAATATATGGGGGTATTATAATATTTGGGTGTGGGCCCCATAATAGAATAGTGAAAAAGTTTACATTATAATATTTGGGGGTGAGGTCCACAATGGTGTAATGAAAAAAGTTTGCAATCTCACATTTTATAATAGTAGATATTTATTATAATTTATAATTATAATATGATGAGATGCTGATGATATGAGATGATGAAGTGGGCCCCACAATGGTTAGTCAAAAAACATATGCAATGTTCTCTCTTTTATAAGAGTGTATAGATTGGAGGTGGGCTCCACAAAGGTGTAATGAAAAAGTTTACAATTTCTCGTAATAATATATTATTATATTATATTATAATATATGGGGGTATTATAATATTTGGGGGTGGGCCCCACAATAGAGTAGTGAAAAAGTTTACATTATAATATTTGGGGGTGAGGTCCACAATGGTGTAATGAAAAAAGTTTGAAATCTCACATTTTATAATAGTAGATATTTATTATAATTTATAATTATAATATGATGAGATGCTGATGATATGAGATGATGAGATGAGATGAGATGATGAAGTGGGCCCCACAATGGTTAGTCAAAAAACATATGCAATGTTCTCTCTTTTATAAGAAGAGTGTATAGAATTGATTATTGCCAGTGAGCATCCCAATGCAAGATATCTTATGGTGGCCGTAGCAAAAAAAAATTTCTACTGAAGACAAGATTTAATGGATTGGATTGATTCAATCAATATGCTTGGTCAGTGGGCCCCACTTAAGTTGGCTTGGATTTGGCTAGACGTCCTTGTCTGTATGTGTCTAGGCCTTTAATGTGGGGTGACTCGTGAATCGTGGTCCCTGGGAGTATGGAATTCCTTTTAATGGTTCCAAAAGATTTGAGAATTTTTTATTTTTTATTTTTGCAAGTTATGCCTCCCCTGGCGGTTGATTGTTAACGAGGGAAATCCACCACCGCAGCTGCATTTTGTGGGGCTCTGGTAGTTTCCAAACTCCAGACCACTACTTTATGTTTCAGAATGAACCCTTCTTTGTACAAAAACCTCTATCACCCGAAAGTCTGGACACCACCAAATCGTCACCTGGAGCCTCTATGGGATTTGAAGTGGACACCTTTAAATTGCAATGAGGAAAAAGATGGAATTCGAAGTGGACACCTTTAAATTGCAACGAGTAAAAAGATTTGAGAATTATCCCCACATTGATGACTAGATTTTGAGCAGAAAAAAACCCACCAATAGCTTCGAAGATAATCATTTGAGGTGGGGCACAATGACAAAAGTAAGAGCCAAAATGTGTAAACATCAAGGAGCAAGGCAGGTCAAGCAGGGCTGAAAAAGAGTCAATTCAGGTAAGAATGTGTCATGTTAACAAGATATATCTACGGTTTGAAGTCCAATCCACATCTAATTCATTTTTAAAATGGTGGTCCACTACCATTTTTTTTGGGTACCCTAGTAAAGAAGGCTGAGAATAACGAGAGAGCCCGCGGACACATGGAAAAACAGTCCACTCATGAGATGACGCACCTGAGGTCCAAATCCTGGGCAGCCAGGTGAAAACTGTTTGCGCCGATCCTTACCACTGGTGTAAGGAGCAGTTCTCCTTAACCAACCCGTTTAAATGGACTATGTGGGGTTTTTATTTATATTCTTTTGCAAGTATGTTTTCTTAAGCTATGACTGACTCGTATATGTTATGGGTCAGGTTGAGTAGATCACATGTTGGTGCTGGGCTGAAACTTGCCAAGCCCGACTATGGGCCCAAATGTTCATGCTCTGTTACGGCCCACTGTCCTCAAAGTATAGCCTAGTTTCAGCCATTTGTAAAACATAAATTTACAGTGGGCTGGTTGTTCTACAAGTGCATGCAGGCTTCGTCCCTAGGCTTAAGGCTATCTAATTATGGGGCCAAGAGAAATGCCTAGGTAACACCCACAGGCCCAAGAAGAGAGCCCAAGTTTAGGTCAATAGAACACAGAACACACAGCGATACTTTCTCTAGAACGAGTTTGACCCATTGATCCCTCTCAATGTGACTGTTCCCAGAAGAACTGCACCAACTTCGATTTTGGTTAAGACTGATGGCTCTTTGGTCTCATCAAATCTTCAATCTGTGCAATAAAAGACTTGTTGATTTGTTTCGACAAAGAAGGAAAGAAGTTTGTTGTGATAAAGAAAAACAGAATGAAGAAACAACTTAAATAGACTGGTGTGCCATTGAGCTGTGATTTGCACCCTTTGCACATGTAACAATATTGGTATGATGTGCATCACAAAGATGCCTGTGATTGACCAATTTTAAAAATTCGGCTCCTACCTTTGAGCCAGTGATCCCATCAGACATGATTTTAGACCATCAAATAAACGGTGGGAAGAGAAAACTCCTCCCTCCATGCATTATTAATCAGCGCCCATTTCATGATTATAGATTATTTTATCCATTTATTACACACTTTTGAAATCCCAAACTAGGGAAACCACAGTCTCACATTGTCTTCTCCGGGCCAAATTTCATTCCAATCGGGGTTAACCCATTTTTAAATCGATCACTTGTGTAAATCATGTGATTTGAGTCTTTCGTTTCTTATTTCAATCACGTGTTCTTGATAGACTTGGACAAGATCTCAACTCAATTAGACTTGGGCATACTAAGATTGGTGTGCTCAAATTTGATAGGATTGAAATCTTGATGTATGACAATGCACAAGCAAT
The DNA here is from genome assembly GCA_012931725.1 of Litsea cubeba. Taxonomy (NCBI): domain Eukaryota; kingdom Viridiplantae; phylum Streptophyta; class Magnoliopsida; order Laurales; family Lauraceae; genus Litsea; species Litsea cubeba. Next base: position 157,324,542 of record CM022944.1, on the reverse strand, counting down.
TTGTGATTTTGAAAGGTTTGGCTTTTATATAGGTGAGGAATACAATCAATACAGTTCCCTGCATGTAGGCAGGCTATAGGAACTAAGCCGGCAACAACTGACTCTCGGCCAACTGCACAAGATTCGTGGAATCTCTTTGAATCTAAATTACAACACTTTGTCCTTCGAATATGTCCAAACTGTCTGAATTCTATATTTTGGCCAATAATTGAAGGATTGCAATATATCTCCAGTACATACTTGTGATCATGTAGGCTGTGATCTAGATTGTGATCCATTCAGTACCTTCCATCAGTAATGGGTCATATATATATATATATATATATCATTAAATGCATGTACTGATAGGACGATGCTAGCAGCTACCTTTATGATTGAGAGTAGCCACATGGAGGAGTAACATCTGTGGGGCCCATTTTGACCTGATCTGAAATGTACATGGCTGGACCCGATGGGTCGGACTTGGGCCCTTGGTTGAAGGCCCTACGTAGACAACTCAGGGCAAAATATGGTCAAATGGCTCCAACCCGATGATTTTAGGGTTCGGATTGACATTCTCAATCCAATCACTAGATGGGCCAGCTTCATGCTGTTCCCTTATTGCTAGCCTGAAGATCTGAACGACATCGCGACCTGGCCCATTGTCACCCCTAAGTTGAATATGATTGGGCCTTGACCCAAATTGATCCATTCAGTGTCAACTGTTGCACTATGCCTTGGCTTCATGAAGGGGGCATCTACAGTAAAGCCCATCCAAATTCTACCTCAAAGGGGGCAAAATAAGAAGCAGCTAGTATCTAAGCGTCTGATGATTTTCATGTATAAGGGCCATCTACAGTAAAAGCCCATATATGATCAATTTGAATTACCAAAATTGTGGGCCCTACTCGTACGAAACTGGTCAAACCGTACTCGTTGCAATAAAAAAAACCTTATCTCAGTGTACCCAACTGATTCCTTGATCAGCCTCCTCAACCCAAAAAGTTGTCTTATATATTACATGCTTTTCCTTACAGCTGCCTATATATTACATGCTTTCCTTACAGCTGCCTCAGTCCTCAAATTAAATATATAGTAGACACAATGATATGGTCCACATGATCTCTACTCTACCACCCTTCAAAAAGACTATTGATTTGGACAACAACATTATAATTTCCTCTTTACAGAATCCAGTCAACAATCCGCTGCTTCTGTCAACCATCCACTGCTTCTTTGATGCAGCAAAGGAGCTAGCTTTTAGTTTTTCGTGTGTTTCTCTTGTAAGTAGTGTAATGGCCTATACTGCCAACTCCATTCCTGTGATTTTGGCCTTTTTTCTGAAACTAACAAAGATTGGCTGCCATTTCTCTTTGTTGCAGAGACTGGCAATTAAAGCATGCAGTGTTCAAGAGGTGACTCTGTGTTAAGTCTTGTGGGTGGGCATGAATGTTATCTGCATAATCATCAGTGTTCAAGAGGTGACTCTCTGTGTCAGTCTTGTGGGTTGGTATGAATGTTATCTGCATAATCATCATAGAGATTTATTCATTTTTCATCAGTAGGTGTATGGTTATGTTTCCATGCCTTGCATGACTCTGCATGTCTTGTTTAGAAGCTGAGCATTCATGTTCTTATAATGGGTTAAATTGGTTGAGAGATCTGCTTATTGCTTTATATTTGTTCTTATATAGCATTACAATTGTAAAGGGCTGCCATGAAAATTCTAAGAATGTGATATTAGTCTCTCCTTGCTGAGGAAATGGAATTGAAAGTTATAAATGACAGAAGAATGAAGCTAAGAGTGTCCCACTAAGTATAAAACATGTGAAACTTCCCTGGGGATGATGAGTACTGGAACCTTTAATCTGGTGCCCCAATTGAATCCAGTACTAGCTGTAACCCAAAGCCAATCACCAATGACTCATCTAAACAGGTGCATCAATGGTGGTTTTTTTGTTTTTGTCTTCTTGTTTTTTTCTTTTCTTTTATTTTTTCTTTCCATTTTCAAGGGATAATATGATCCTAGGCTTGGAAGGCTGGAGCACGAATGATTTCCCATCTTTAGTTGATATGTTTGGTTCATCTGATGGGCCTCACCATGGAATTGGGGAGGACTATTTAAAATTATGTACTATCTAACCTTTTTTATCAGTACAAAAAGATTTCATTCATTAAAAATGAATTACAAATAGGGAAGAAAGTACAAGAGGATTGTACCCTCACTTCACGTCCCAACACATTAAAAGACACCACCCCAAAAATTTACATATCATATACACACAAGGAGAAGACCTTTCGACCCCTATCTAATGTTAGTTTAAGCCCATAATTTTATGGTTATTTCGTGGTGAGACTCCATCAGAGAGATACTGCGGCTTCAATGAAGGGTGAGAACCCAGCAACTATTACAGGGTTTTTGAGGAATCTTTGATTCTGACAGTTGAATCCAAATTTTGGTATGTTAGCCTGAATCTAAAATTCGGTCCGTTTAAATCTGGGGTGGGATTGGATTAAGTGATAGAGAGCCTTAAGCCCGGCCTGAACAAATAATTCTTGTAGATTAGTGACTAGTTTTCCAAAATAAGACCCTGAACATGGGTTGGAGCCTGGGCCATCCTGATTGACTATTCGGGCCTCACATATTTTAGGTGGCCCAGGCTCGGGCCCCTTTCGGGCTTAGGTCACATACAAGCCTGGTTTATTAAGTATGGTTTATTAGGTTACATACACTGCTCTCTCACGAACAAAATGAAAAACCAGGTCTCTGTTTAGTTCAACAATGTAGCATATAGAAATGAACAAAATTCAATAATAGAATGCCTGATAGATGGATATCCTACCCATTTTGGGTATGAGAAGTAAGAAAGAAAGCGCTCCGGTATGAGCACATTTAACTGCAGAGTTCTTATAGGATTAACGGCTGCACGGCTTTAAAATGCGCCACATTAAATTAATACGGGTTTGACCTAGCTTAAAAGCCCAGGTCAGGACTTGGATATAGTGCTAACTGAAGCAGTCCACCCTTATTCTTGCGAATTTCCCTTTCTTTGCTTATAGGATGCTTGACTTGATATTGCCTCAAGGAATTAGCCAGGAGGATTGGGGCCGGTATATATCACAGAAAGAAAAATGACACAATCAAAATATGTAACTTAAATTTCCAAAAAAGTAATGTAGAAAACCACGATCTTAAGTAATGTAGAAAACCATGATCTTTCATAGCAAAGTCTCTACAAAGCTGAATGATGAATCAATCTAGAAAACATAGAGGCATCACCATTAACATCGTGTCATCGACATAAAAAAGTAATAAGATAAGCTGATTATGTTTTTGCTAGTTTTAGTTATACTTCATGTACTATTAGTAGGAGTTTTTGTACCTGGAGTAACTGGTTCATCACTTTGAAGTTCCATTGCTTTAGATGAATGTGTTCTAACTGATCTTTCAAACTTAGTGGAGGATTGTGTTTGAGGAGTGAGATCCACGCAAGGGGGAGTATTGAAAAGTATTTATGCTGCCTCAACTAACGCCTCGAGGTTTTGGTATGAATGACTAGCTAAAGAAATTTAAGATGGAATCAGAGCCAATTGGGCACAAAAAAAAAAAAAAAGAAAAAGAAAAAAAAAAGCGTGCCTCTAAACGTGCGCCGACCGAGTTTCACCTGAAGGGGAGTGTTGAAGAGTGGGCTCCACCCAAAGAAAAATATTAAAAAGTATTTTCGCTGCCTCTACTAACGCCTCGAGGTTTTGGTAGCAATGATTAACTAAAGAAATTTAAGATGGTATCAAGAGTGTTGATGAGTGGGCTCCACGTATTTATGCGGCCTTTATTAACGCAAACATAAACAGGTATGGAACCAACAATGCCTTATGAGCATTGTGCGGTGAAGTTGTATAGATAGGCACGAAGTTGTGCAGAATCTATTGATATTTGAACCAACAATGCCTCAGGAGCATTGTGCGGTGAAGTTGTATAGATAGGCACAAAGTTGTGAAGAATCTATTGATATTTGATATAACTAGGGCTGCGAATGAGTATTTGATTATCTGAATATTTGAAGCCTTTGATTTTGAATTTAGAAGGTATGGAGGCTATTTTGGATATGAGGGAAATTCGGGTCGGGATCCATGCAGGTAGGATCCGAAACATCTGGATCCTTGTACGTTCCAACTTGTGTATCACGATGTAGGACAACTATATTTAAATATATAATATATATATATATATTAAGAATCTACATAGCTGGAGTTGGATTCAAATTTGAGAGATTTCATATAGCCTCATTTGAATATTTAAAAAATTATTTTTTAAAATAGTTTTATCTATTTTATATATGCACTCTTCATCTTATTTTGGATATGAATCTGGAAATGTATCCGGATCTAAGAAGAAGGATCTTAGTCTGGATCCACCAAGGTCCCGCTACATAATCGACCCGTTTGCATCCCTAGATGCAACTAACAATGAATATATGGGTAGATTGTGGCCTTTCATTATCACAAGTTTCAACCCAATAAGTATTGGTTGCACGATTCTCTTGGACCTGTACTTTGTTGGAACAGGAACCTTGAGGCGAACAATATGAAAAATATTTTCATCAAACACAACATGTCTTGAGATATAAACATCTCTTGTTGATGGATGGATGCAATGCTATCCTTTTTGCTGAACACTCTAAGCCATATATACATCATGTAATGAATGAGAATTAACAAATTTATGATCAGTCCCATAGTCACAAAGATATGGAAGCAATTAGTGCCTAGAAACGCGCAGTGAAGGTATATATATATATATATATTTTTGTATGGCTTCTACCTAGCATTTCTTTGGTACACAACTTAATTTGAAGCATCATAGTTAAATTAACCAAGTTCGACGATAACTTTGTGCTTCTATTTAGATTAGAAACTCCATTCTGTTCAGGAGCATGCGGATAAGAAACTTGTTGAATGATGCCCCAATTTCTCAATAGATCAATGAACTCTTTGCTAGAAGATTTACCACCTCCATTACTTTTGAGAACTTTTTTTTTTTTTAAAGTAAATCTCCTACAACAGTTTTGAAATTTAATAGAAACCAAGTAAAAGCCAAGTTTTTCTTTAAGATTATCTAGACCTAGTATAATCATCTATAAATATAGCTCAAACCTTTGATTTGATAAAAAGGGTGCCTTATCCCACAAATTAGAATGAATCTTAAACAAAGGTTAAAAGAAACTTTATTAACGGTAGTAAATGGAAATTTGCCTTCTTTTTCTTATTTGACAAATGCTACCCGCATAGTGCGCTTTATTCCAGTAATCTATTTTTATTAAATTTTTGGAACCCCAGGGGTAGTGTATTTGGCTAGGACCACAACTTAGGAACCAGAAGTTTTTTTTTTTTTTGCTAAAAAGGTAATTGTATTAAAAAGCAAAGAACATAACAAAGACTTTTAGAGAAAAGTCTCCAAAGAGATCACCAGAGGCAGAAGAACAAAAGGGAAAAGAGAAAGGATCAAAAAAAAAAAACAAAAAAAAAATTACAATGAGCTAGATAGATGAGCATGAACTCTCAAAAAACGAATCAAGTTTTTAAGTTGAAACCCATTGAAAGGCTTGGCAATGTGACCCAAGGTGAAAAGCAGCAAATCTTGGAGTCATTTCCTGATTCTTAATTAAGAAGGAAGAATTCCTTTAAACATTTCATCATTCCTTGCATAAGAAGAAAGCAGCTGATAGAAAAACCGACGCAAGAGCTTCTATGGTTAGAGCATCACAGTTTGCTGAAAGCGAGTTCCAGATAGCTGTGGGAGTGAAGGACGGAGGGACTTGAGCTCTTGCAATGCTAAGAACCCAAATTCAAAGATCTACTGCAAAAGGACAGAGGAAAAAAGATGGATAACAGACTCAGAAGCTTTCTTGCAGAGACGACATCTAGAGGCTATGGAGAACCCCAATGATTGAGACCAATCTTGAGTATGGGTTTTTTGATGCAGCAAGCACCAACTAAAGCATGAAATTCGAGGAAGACAGAATTCATTCCAGACGAAAGGAGCCCAATTGATAGTGGACGATCTTGAATGAAGAAGATGCCAAGCAGCTTTTAGGGGTAAGATACCATCTCTTTGAGATTTCCAAGACAGCGTGTCAACTGCATTCTAGTTTAGCACAAGGGACAAAGATGCCTGCGTTATAAGAGATATAACTCCAACTAGAAGATGGGATGGGATGTACTAGGTATTATCAGAAGTTGAAGTTTTGAACTTGCGCTCTCTCAATGAGGTCACTTGCACAGGCAAAAGCTTGACTTATGGGCCCAGTGCGCATAGGGGAGGCAGGAACTTCAAGTGCACGGGAAATTAGTCGGTTCTCTTGAAGAGGCAGGACACCCTCGTGAGCGGTAAAAAAAAGGAGTTCTTGGAAGATAAAAAACTAACAATCTTAGACTGTATGTGTCCTAGTTGAAGATATCATGTCTTTTCTAATGCTGTTTTATTCTTTATACAGAAGAGAGCCACCTTTGCCTCACCCAACAGAGTCCTCTTCTCCTGCCTTCACTAGTTCTGTCTCTGTCGCCTTTTCCTTAACAATAAAACCATCGGAAGAGGACTCAAAAATATATGAAAAGTCTATAGTGAATTGACTGATCAATGGTAGTAAATGCTTCTTCAACTCGGAAACTACTAAGACATTAGGAACGATCAAGCTGTGTTATTTCCAACATTAATTTTTGTACTCTCCAATATGAGATATAGACAATTGATTGTCATCGTCTATCATGATATTATCAGCTCCTGAGTATGGATATATATTAACAAGTTTACTTGGTTTTATACTGTCATTAAGTTGAAGCAGCAGAATCTATGGTACCATTCTTCATCCTATGGATTCACAAGAGTAGAAGGCTAATGAAAGAGATTCAGGTTGATGTGAATTATTAAACTAATGCCAACAATTAAGCGCCGTATGATTTCCTACGTACACTAAATCTTATGTTGATCTCCATTATTCTTTGATGGTGCAAAGTGTGAAGTTTCGAATAATATTACATTGAGGTAGAAATCACCGTAACATTCATTGAAGAATGACCTCCATTTATACAACTTGATAACAAGCCCATTCAACCATTATTCAAATTCAAACCTATCTATAATACCACTTATCTAAAAAATAAATGACATATATCTTACATAAATGATCATGTCTTCCTAGGGACCATCGCCATCTATTCTCTCCTTTCGAGTCTATTGGTGTTGGTGGCCTATTAGATTAGATCTCTCGCAATCTCTTCTAGAAGCTTTGATTGTACAGGTTGACAAAGATGGCGAGATCGTAAGGCTTAAGGTGTATGGATGGATGAGAGATGATGTTTGATTTTATTTAAAAAGGAAAAAGTGATAGTGATTATTACAGACACATGAAGAATAGGACCACGGCGGACCACAGCAGGACAACACTGATTCCATGTGAAATTTCAAATAATATTACATTGAGATAGAAATCACCATAATATTCATTGAAGAATGATCGCTATTTACACAACTTGACAATAAGCCGATTCAACTATTATTAAAATTCAAACCTATTTATAATCTCTAATCTATTAAAATGGTATCAGAGCCAACCGGTCACGAGTTCGAATCTTAGGAGGAACGACTCGGCGGTGAGAAAAAAAAATGCACGTCGCCAAAAGTGCGCCGACCGAGTTCCAAATGAGTTTGAGTGTCAATGAGTGAGCTCCACCCAATAGATAGTATTAAAAAGTATTTATACAGCCTTCTTTGTGTACTGCATTTGCCGCTTTATTTCTACTTCAGGTTCTTTGATTGCTTGGAGATAATTTTCTTCCAAAATAAGTTCAGCATTTGAAGTCTCACCTTTTTCGGAAGTAGAGATTTCAATGGGTGGCTCTTTGTATAGGATAGTGGAAGCCTTCATGATCTCAATTAGAGGGAGAATTTGGCTTCTCCACATAGGGAACTTGGGCAGTCAAATTGATTGACACAATATTAATTAAGTGATGGAGGTATTGAGGTGAGAGAGAGAAGGTGGTTGAGGCAAGTGAGGAAATGGTGAAGGGAAAATAATAGGAGAAAATATTTAAGAGATGCAGAAAAGAAGAAAGGAAAGATGGATGACACGATGGGAAATATGTATCAAAGGCTACTCTGATACTTCATACCATCTAAGATTTTAATATTCTTAGAAAAAGACAATCACTGGTTGATGCTCAGAGTCATTCACCTTTCTCAATTTCACGGTGCCGACCACTTTCACTTTATTTGTATTTATAGCTAGATGCTTACACATGTACAGAGTATATAAGAAAATATCTCACAAGAAGTCCTAGCACAGGATCGTCCAGCCATCATAGGATCTCTACGTGCCATCTTCTTTCCATCTTCACATGTGTATTTAATTAAGATGGGTTGGATCTATCATTCTATCTACATATTTCTCCACAATCTAGGCCATCTTGACTTTATGAGGCTGAGAGAGAACCTTGAGATCACCGGTGTTATGGATTTGGTGTGTTTATTGAGATCAATGTCCACCTTCATTTTTTAGTGGTTATAATTGTGGTTGAACCCTCGCTCATACCATAAAATATTGTTGTGCCGTTTTCTATCACCAATTGATTTTGGGATAAGTGGAAGCTCAATGGGGTATAAGATCCTACAAGTGGTATAAAGCTTGGTGGGTCGAGCGTTCGAGTCACAAGACACGCGTTTTCCAAGTGTGCCGTGGAGGGAGGGATTATTGTCAACGTCCACTCGCTCCTTTTTTTTTAGAGTTGAAGTTGTTGTATTAATTAAAATTTACACGTATGAGGATTAGCTGTTTATGTCTTTTTGAGACATCTCCATACATCTGCTGCAGTCATCCAATCCCACAACAAGACATGAGTCTTTATCAGATAAATAGCTTGTGATCCATTCCTTAATTTTATGGTTTGATTTTCTTCATGCAATATAGGCAGTGATAGTCCATTACTTTTGCAGTCTTTATTGATGGCTGACTGGCATAGGACATTCTACATCAATAAATCCTATCCTATCTTCACTTTTTCAAGTTGTCGCTGAAGCGGAAGCACGGATATGAGGAAGGTATGGCCACTAAAAGTGCAATATAGGATTGCTATGGCTTGGTTTCGGGCACTAGATAAGGAGATCAATGACTATCTATGAGAAACCCTAGACATGAAGGATGATGACAGATGGTTCATATCTAGTGGAAGGAAGAAGGAAAAAGGCTTTCCTAAAGGCCTTCTGTTTCTTCTCACTAAGACGTGGGTCCCATCACAGTCGCTCACAAACTTTTCTGATGATAAGCAGATTCCATAATAGGAAGTTGGGAGATATATAGTTTAAGAAAGACATAGTTGTTCCAATTCTTTAGTTGTTGCCAATGATTTGTTTGATAGTTAGGGAAATCTATTGTTGATAAATCAAAAGTCAGTGGCTTGCCTTGGATTGTTGCGGGTGATTTCAATACTGTAAGATGGAATCATGAAAAGTCCGAAGGATTAACCCCTAGGGTTGTTGGGCTAATTGAGTTTAATGACTGTATTCAGGAAACGGGGCTTTTAAAATTAACAGGACCTTCCTTCACATTGTCAAATTCTAGCATTGGTGAGTCAAGAATTGAATGTAAGCTGGATAGAGTGTTAGTAAATGCCTCCGTTATTCAATCAAGTCCATTCAAGGGAGATATTATGATGCCAGGTATCTCTGATCACTCTCCGATGGTACTTTCTTTGCATGAAAAGACTAACATCAAAGCTCCATTCAAATATTATAATTACTGGGCAAAAATGCCAGGATTCTTTCAAACAATGAAAGATGCATGGGATACTAAAATTCATGGCACTCCCCTTTTTACCGTGGTCCAAAAGCTCTTGATGGTGAAGCGACATCTCATTGAATGGAAAAGATCACAATGTTCTCTTCCTTAAAAAATATTAGAGGCAGCTCTAAAACTAGAAAATCTTCAGAACTGCTTGGCAGATAAGTCAAGAAACATGGATATCCAAAAATAGGAAAAAGTGGCACGGATTGAGCTTGATCAGTTACTAAGAGCTGAGGAAAATATTTTCCAGATTGATGATGCAGAGGACAACACCTACACTGATCCCTTAGGTGTTGCTGCAGTCTTTGTATCTCATTTTCAAGATATTCTAGCACCAACAGTTCATACTCAATCCCCTAATTTATCTCATATCATCCCTCATGCTTATGTTACTGAAGAAGATGCAGTAAATCTCATGAAACCAATTACAATTTCTGAAATTGAGGATGCGATTAAAGCTGCTAATCCAAATAAAGCCCCTGGACCTGATGGGTTTAATGCTAATTTTTTCAAGGTGTGTTGGCCAATTATAGGAAAAAATGTTTGTGAAAGCATTAAGGATTTTTTTTTAAGCATGGTTCAATGTTAAAGCAGCTTAAGAACACTTTTATAGTGTTGGTACCAAAAACTGAAAATGCAAGTTCTCCAACTAAATTTAGACCTATTGCTTTGACAAATGAGTTATACAAAATCATTAGTCGCATTTTGGTTAATCGGTTAAAAACAATCATTGCTAAGATTGTGGGGCCAATGCAGTCTGCTTTTGTTCCTGGAAGAAGCATCACAGCTAACATCCTCCTTGCTCAGGACCTCATTCATAACTTTCTTTTGAATCAAGGTACTCCTAGAATGTGCATTAAGCTTGATCTTGCCAAAGCTTATGATAGTGTTAAATGAGATTTTTTGAGGCTGCTCTTAGATGTTTACGGTTCCCAGATAGAGTTATCAAGATTCTTATGGAATGTGTCTCAGGAGCATAATTCTCAGTATTGGTTCATGGTGCTGCGGAAGGTTTTTTTAAGGGTACTCGAGGGTTGAGACAGGGTTGCCCATTATCTCCATTTCTATTTGCTATAGTAATGGAATTCTTCTTTCTCATGATAAATAAATATGCTTCTTCACTAATGATTCCATCTCCCTTTTTGAGGAGGGATGTCACTATTTCTCACTTGATGTTTGCTGATGATTTGATAGTGTTTAGCAAGGCTTCCTTAGGTACAGCTGTTAACCTCAGACACTTTCTTCATCATTTCAAACTTCAAAGAGTTCACAGGACTCGGGGTTAATTGGCTCAAAAGTGCAATACTTTATGCAAACTGTAACGAGGAGGACCAAGAGGTTATCTGTTCAATCCTTCATGTCTCAAAAGCAAAGTTTCCAATCAGATACTTGGGAATTCCTCTTTCATCTAAAAAGCTAAATTTCAATGATTGTCAAACCCTTTTGGCCAAAGTTCATCAGCGCTTATCAAGATGGAAAGCTAAAGTTCTATCTTATCCAGGAAGATTGGAGTTGATTAAGTCTACGTTATCCTCTTTCCATCTTTTCTAGGCGACCGTCTTTCTTCTCCCTCAAGCAACACTGCATGCCTTAGATCGTTACGTCAGGGATTTCTTTTGGAACTGCTGGTCCACTCATTATATTCATCCCATAGCTTGGAGCTCCATATGCCAGCCAAGTAATATGGGAGGTCTGGGCATTCGGTCTATGTTTGGAGTTGCCAAGGCTGCACTACTACAGTACGTATGGAATATTGTCATTAACAAACAAACTTGCTGGAATATATGGATTAATGCAAGATATTTGAAAGGGAGTTCTTTTTGGGATATATCAAGTCCAAAATATGCTTGTTGGGGGTGGAAATGTATTTTACCTCTTAGATCTTTTGCATCACCTCACATAAAAGTTTTGATTGGAAATGGGCGGTTCACAAATTCTTGGATTGATCCATGGCTCAATGGTGGTCGGTTAAAGGCCCGTTATGGTGATCAAGCAATTTATGATCTTCGTATGGGCACCGATATCAGGGTTAATTCGTTTCTTCAAAATGATGGCTGGCATCTTCCAAGGCCAACATCGACTGCTTTGATTGATATTTTTCAGGCAATCCCAAATGAGATTGTCCATTGGAGTATGTTTGATGATGAGATTTGGACCCTAGAAGAGCATGGTCACTTTTCTTTGAAATCTTCCTACCAGTTAATCTGTAATATCCCTAACCAGCAAATCCAGTGGACCTCAGCTATCTGGTTTAAAGGGTGTATTAAAAAATACTCAGTTTGTGCTTAGATGCTCTTACGAGGAAGACTCAAAATAAAGGATTTCTTTTTTCAAAAAAATATTGACTGTGACTCTTGTTGTGTTCTTTGTGATTGCACATGGGAGACAGCCTCACATCTTATGATTCATTGCCCCTATTCTCAAGAGATTTGGCAAATGATTCTTTATAAATTCAACTTGGTGCCAATCAGCTGTCATGACTTTCATGAACTATTAAATTCAGTCATATCTTCTCTAGATCAGCAAGATGAAGGAGCTTTAACACTTGGTAAGCTACTTTTTAATGCTTTCGTTTGGCACGTGTGGGCAGAAAGAAATGCAAGGATCTCCCGGTTGACTGCAAAACCAAGTAGTGACCACTAAGGTTCTCTACCTTGGCATCAACTTACCAAATAGTATTCAGAGTCATTGGAAGTTCCATCTAATGACCAACTGCTTTGTCCACGTCTGGTAGCTGAAAGGATTTCAATCCTGGTTGGCGTCTTTCCATAGTTCCAAACAATTAAATTTTGATTGGCATTATGTGGCAGGACCTTCACCACCCTTTAAAGGGTCGCATAGTGTCGTTGCTGAATTACTATGAGGGGGTTTTTCAAATTCTGCAGCTTATTCCAACAATGGTTTCATCACTTACTATTGAGGCCGACTCTTCTTTACAGCTCGTGCTGCTTAATCCAGATCGATCTAAATGGCCCATGCGTTTTTGAGCTAGAAGGCTTCATGCATTGCTTAAAAGTTATGCGTAAGTACAGTTCTATTTTCTTCATCCTCACACTGTGCGGATCAACAAAATCATTAGCAGAACTTCGGGTAATCCTCCAATAAATATTGATAACATTGATATTTTGTATAACTCTATATGTGATAGAGTTTAGTTTCTTTCTTTTGTCATTTATTTCATAGACTTGTTTACTTGATGGGATATGCCCCTTTTTGGAAGTGCACAATCATTCTGATGGTATACTTCCATTTCTGTAACTTTTCTTTGAGAAGTTGAAGGCCTAACTTAATCTTTAAAAAAAAGGTAGCCATTAGGATTCAAAAACAAATGAAGCTTGAGAATGTGAATGAACTCTTTCATCACTTCGTTTTCTCCACTACGAAACACAAGGCTGTGTTTTTTTTTTTTTTCTCCAATCATAACTCTCTTCTTGATCACAGATACCAAGGTTGTGATATTGTTCTGTGTATATAAACTTTATTCTCCCTCTACTTTCTTATCAATTGACACTTAAATGTGCTATTGTATTGAGAAATATCAAATACAAGAAGATGACTAATTTGGAGGAACGAACGTTGCAAGAAAATCAAGGCAGTATTCATGCACACACAAACATATATATCATCAAAACTATTCTTTTAGAAAGGATTGTAACTATTGTCTTAGAGTAATGACACCATGATCTACCTAATAAGGTTTTGTTGCTTTATTCATAGGGAATTTACTACTTACTATAAATCCCTAGTTCTCTTGCAAAATTTACTAGCTTGACTAGCTCTCATCAATGCTTAATTTGTTCCGAACACAATTTTTGTATACCTTCTTGCTTCATATGAAGTGCACAACTAAAATAATATCCGCCCACAATACCATAGAGTCGTGTCAATGTAAGGGAAGTATGAAAACAGAATTAGGTGCCAATGGGCCGGGTCCAAGCAGAAGTTTGTGGGCTAGGGTGCAAATCAAAAGTCAAGCCCGTGTAATTGTAATTGAGAGTTTGGACTGACCTCCATTACAGTACAATATATATTTTCTTGCATAGTGTTTTATAACAAATGTACAATTTTGGGTACTGCTTTGTTGTTATTTTTTGTGCATGTTTGTTTGCATGAGGGGGGGAGTGGAGTAAAATAAAGAATTAAATCAAAAGGAAAGAAAAGAGAAGGGGGGTTGAGACTTGAGAATAAACGACAAGGGGGGTTGAGACTTGAGAATAAACGACACTAAACGATAAAAAACTAGTAACTTTTTTGTCATTTAAGGGTAGCTTGTTGTCATTTAGTCTCTTTTACTCTCAGCCCCTTCCTCTTTTATTTTCTCTTGATTTGATATTTTATTTTACTCTACTCCTCCCCTCATGCAAACAAATACATCAAAACCTTCCAAACACTCTAACTAAAGCAAGATTCAGCCCAATAGTTACTCTGAACAATCATCTTAAGTAATGAGTAACTTTACTAGGAAGCTTGAAATTAAACTAAAATAGATGATGGCAGATAAAAACGATAATTACATAGAAAAAGGATAAATCATCTACAAGAAAAAAAATATCAATGGCCTTTGTTATAGGGCCTATCCAGGCCCAGGCAGAGGCGCCTCAACACTTTCTGTGACATCTGGGATTGGGCTCGAGCGGCCCAAATCCAGCCCTTTAATTGCCCTTTCACACCAGGGGCTATACAATACATTATCTATTGTAGAAAATAAATATAAAAAAAGAAAAAGAAAAAGACAAAGGCAAAGTTCAAATATGCAAACCTTCAATAACTAATAAACTCTACCAGGACACATGAACAATTACAAAGGTTCTGATTCATGGAGAGTTTCACAAACCACACTAAACTAGCGGAGGAAACAGCGCAATTTGAAAGTTACATCTTCAACATAACCATCCATGAAGGCACCCAAACTCCGCACCATATCACTAAAATAAAATAAACTTAACTTATTAATGGTTTTCATTACACTGGTTGCGATATTCCAACATTTAAACTGCTCCAGTACTCCATGTTTCTTGTGATACATCAAACAAGATTTTTGTGCTTCATCCTCAGAAATTACCAGCTTAACTAGATTTGGTTCTCTCTTTCCAAACATGTACCTGATGGCTCATCTTCACCCAGTTTTGATTCCATTAGGCTTGTTCAAACATCCATAACAAGGCCTTGATGGATCTGTTAGATCAAAAATCTGTCAACCCAAAGTTAGTATCATATTTCATTGAATATATAAAGTAAGCTGCTTAATGTATGTTCTAGAAACATAAACATGGACTAATGTAGTCAGAATTAACTTGGTGATGTGATGCGAAAATCTATTGTGAAAATGCTGTGAATTATATGAATTATGAAATGAGTCATACGAGAGCATATATGAAATGTCTCGTTGGTATAAATATAATGTGTAAAAACTTCCTGTATAATTCATTTCTTTTCTGCTTTTCTATATACCTTTTTTTATTCATCATTTAGAAAGAGTTGAATAGCCCAAAACATGTCTGTTTTAGGATTCCCCATGAGAAATTATCAAAAGAAAGATTGCAAAAATTATCAAAATGAGCAGAAGCAACTGATACAAAACTCAATCCTCGATGTCTCTTTAGACACTTTTAATGGATGGTCTTCACCTTGATCAACTGTATTCAGAAGCAATGACTCCTTGTCAATTTGTTCTTTCTGCCTTTAGCATTTTAGATTGAGGAAAAGATAAGGACCTTGATACCAAATGGAAGCAGCTATTACTGAGGAATAAATACATCTACTTACAACCAAAACATAAGAAATGTGACTTATACTGATCTGTCAGATAAAAATCTGAGATGTCTATGCAACAATGCCAATGACTTACAATATAGGACAATTATAGAACCAAACTGAAGCAAAGTACCCAATGAAAGCATACAATTGAAATCTTTCTATATTGAACTTCCTCAAAGTCTTAGTTTTACCGCGTCTTTCATCAATTCTCAACTTATTGGGTCCCTTTAATTTAGTACTTGAGTAAATGAATTTGAGATTTTATTGTAAAGTTTACTATGTTAATAAGATGGTCCTACAGAACCGCAGTGAGGTCAGCAACGTTCCACACAACCATAGTTCAAGCATCTAGAAGATTCGTACAACTCAAGTTCAAGCATGGGAATATGTAAGGCAAAAATCTTATCTAGTTTTGGTTTTCTATGAATATTGGTTCCAATATTCTTCTATGAAGGAATATATTATCATTTCTGAATCAACATCTTTCTTGAGATCGATGGACTTTATGGCTATGACATTTCTCATATTCATACAAATTGAAACCAGTTTGTCAATAATTTTATTATGATTTGGAATTATATACTATATTTTCTGGAATTTGAATCTTGTATTTGCTTTCTGAGTGTGTATATATCTTGTATTTTTAGTTTGTTCAATTTGTGGGTGTGATTTGTATTTATTCCTGTCCCGATAAAGACACATGATGTTTAGAAAGAATGATGAGACATAACAAGAAATGTTCTTTTGGCACATCCAAGTTTGCCCAAATATTTCATGCTATATTTCTATGCTCAGAAACAAGTCTAAACAACCAACTTAAATTTGTAATCGAAGATCTGCACTGCCTGTATCTCCAATTCTAGTAATTAGTATATGTAATTGGATGGATTAGTGATATGCACAATATTAAATGATTACACCACAAAAAGTTTGTATTGCATAGAAGAGTAGAAGACAATTAAAGAAATCTCAAGTAAAAAGCAAGAAAGACAAAAATACTTTCTATGGCTGAATTGAAAAATGTAGCTAGGTAAACAATCCTTCGAGTAAAAGAGGAAATGATGAAGAGAACTATCTCTTGCAATTTATCATGCACACTCGAGGAAAAGGACAAACTTACTACTTTTGTTCTAAACAAAATAACAGCTATTTTATTTAAAATAAAAATACCCAATTCGATCTAGTAAATGGAAATTTACTTATTTCTATTATAACACCAAAGACTTGTTAAAAAAAAAAACTCAAATAATGAAACCAAATCTAACAATAATTTTAACAGTTTTAGTATCCATTTAGCCATAGCAACTCGCATTGGTGTCCTATCTGCTCATTAGTAATGGTAGGCTCTCCTGGCTTGCATTATCTTCAAGCTAACATTGCAAGATAGAAACATTTTCTTCCTTTGATCTCACCAATAATCAACATGGTTGGGTGGTTGAGGGTACATTCTTTTTGTACCTTTTTTTATTTTTCAGTCGCTTCTTCTTGTATCCCCTTTGCCTTTTTAATATATATTTTTGTTACCGATCAGAAAATAAAATAAAATCAACATGCTCTTAAGAATATACGAGGGAATCAGTGACATTGCAATAGATTACACAGCATGAAATTCACAAGTCCTTTTTTTTTTTAAATGCTCATACATCTCATAATATGTAAAATGGAGAAAGCAAGCATATGGTGTTCCAAAGAGCAAGGTAATAATTCCTTCTTGGGATCTTAACTTACCTGTAAATAAATGCATGTTGGGAGTATCACAGCAGCTGGAACGTGTTCTTGCGCTATCCATGTCCCAGTTCTCTGGGAAGTCCATGATGTCACTGCAAATTAAGGACACTAGACTGCTGGCATTCATCCCTTGTGGGTTTGTAAGGTGTTGGTGAAAATCAAACACTGATAGCCCTAACTTGTTTGGTTCATTGATTTCAGCCCCCAATTCCAAGGGCTTCTTATCATGAGTAATGTGAGAACCAGATTCCTCAGTGGAGCCAAGAGGGCTCAAGGGCCTCAATTGGCTTGGATCTTGGGTGCTCACCTCGGGAAGTTGTTTAGATTTTTCAAACCTTTTAGTCATCTTCTCTTTAGTTCTTTCCCTAGCCTTGGCTCTCGCAATCGCCCTCGACTCTCTTGCAATGGGGCAGTATGTAGCTTTCTGTGACTCTTGGATCCCCTTCTTGTTTGGAGTTGGCACCAAGGATTTCTGCTTCAAATCCTCATCCTGTTGATCCACAACAGCGTAAGTAGTCTCATCAGTTCCAGACATGTCTTGGTCAGACTCAGATGTCGAATATGGATAGGCTCTTCTGGAGCTTTGACTCCTATAGAGTTCCTTGATCGCAGGCTTCGACTTTCTCAGCAACCACGCAACAGTTTTGCTGGCTTTGTCGAAACCAAGCTTGTCTTGCAGGCCAAAGAATTCATGTGCAACATCAACTGACAATCGCATTCTCCGGTCTCTCAGGCCTTGCGCGGTGATGATCTTGCTGTGACGTTCTCTATTCGAGTTTCGCTTTCGACCAACAGCTTTAGGACAAGAGGGGCTGGTTTTGTTAGGAGACAAGTTCTGGGTAGTGCTCGAACTCACCATCCCCGTCGCCACCGATCCTTTCATTGAAGCTGCTGCTGCATAGCACGCACCATCACCTGCAGCTGATGTTATTACATTACCAGCTGCAGGAAGATGTGGGAATTGGGTGAATTGCCTAGAAAGAAGTTCATGGTTATAGGCAAGGACTTGGTTGCTGTGGTTGAGGGAGGGAGAGAAGTGAAAGGACGAGGGGGGTTCGTCTTTAGGAAAGGTGTGGAGACCGAAGTGGCATTGCTCGGCAAATGTGTATGGGATGGTGCCATGGTTAGATGGAAACATCTGTCTTTGTTGATTACACCACCCCATGGACCATGTACTCAAGTTATTCTCCATTGGAGGTTTGCTACACATGGCAATGTATAAGGCCACATACCTTGCTTTATATCTTGCTCTGAAAAGGCCGGGTCACCATTTCCATCTCTTTCGGTGTAAAGGGGAGGTACTATTGATGTCCTCTGTGTGTGTGTGTGTGTGTTGTGTATGTGTGTGAACGAGAGAGGAGAGATGCAATGTATCTCAATAAGTGGTGTGTGTTAGATGAAATAGTCACTTGTGGTGCTTGCTTTAGGGGGACATGGATGGGAATGGTTGTTTAGGCGATATATGTGAGAGAGAGAGAGAGAGAGAGAGAGAGAGAGGAGGGAGGGGGGGGGATAGTGAAATACTACTCATAGTAGGGTGAAAACCTATACAGGGATAGATAGATATTGATAAGAAAGAAAGGAGAGGTACATTGACAGTAAGTTAGTAGGGTAGAGGGGGGAGAAAATGGAGGAAAGTGGGGTATAATATTGGATGAGAGTGAGAGTAACAGGGTTTAAGATACAGCTAGATGCTTTATTCATAAATAATAATAATAACTAGTTGACAAAAGAGAAGTATGGGAATTTGAATATTAGGGTTAGGGTTTTGTAAGAGACCCAAAGACCCAACACCACCACCCTCCCGCCCTTATTTCCGTACTGTCATCTACCCCATCAATTCACACGTGTCCTTATCTAGACACCCCAAGTACAATTATTCACCTCCAACATCATGTGCTTGAGGCCCTCCCATCATCCATGGCCAAATTACCTAATCCATTCTCTCTCTCTCTCTCTGGCCTTCTTCCTCTCTACCTTTTCTTATCCGGGGTCTTTGGCCTTTGGGTCAGTCAAAGGGTGCGTGCTTACATGGTGATATACCGCTTTCTTTTTTGAGGAAGAAAGGAAAACTGCTTTCCCTATCTTGAAACCTTCTCATTCTCAAAAAAAGGGGGTGTGTTTTAATACTTTGGCACCTTTTTTTGGGTCTTTCCTACTCTAAATAGCATCTTTTTTTTCTTTTCTTTTCTTCTTCTTCTTCCTTTTTTTTTTTTCCATCATTCGTTGGCACTTCTTGTTGAAGATTAGGAGCATATGGAGCAGCTATGGCGACCGTACTGCTGTCAACATTCCCACCCATCTCTGGTGAGACACTATCTTCACTTCTCCCCAGTATTCTTCCTTCCTAGTCATAGCTTCCGCTCTTTTTTTTTTTCTTTGCTCTTATCCATATTGAAACCACTCTACATCCATCATCTGCACCTGCTTTACTGGGTATTTTGTTGTTTGCACCTAGAGATTTTCCAAGTTGCAACTACTAGACATGTGGCATATGTAGACAGTACTTCAGATATGTCTCAATCCCACCATGTGAGATGATCTGGTCCAATATAGGCCTATTCTCTCTTTCAGTCCACACATTCTTTTTGGTCATTGACCAGGAATAGTTGATCTTTTTCAGCTATAAATGTTTTTACTTACATATATGGGCCTCCATTTATGTGGGCCACTTCATCTAGTGGACAGGTGTCCATGTAATATATATATATATATATAGCTTGAATATTGTTAATTTGTGTGGTACATGTGGTCACATGTTGGGGTTGTGGCATTTGGGAGTGGCTAAACCTGTTTTTGTTTTGTTGATTTTGTACATATATTTGCGGTTTAGTAATGTGATGTGTATTAACCCCAGAAACTATTGTTAATTACACATGTCAATGAATCCAACCTTCTACTCAATGGACCATCTGGAACCAGTGGTAGCCAAAAATCACACTGATCAAATTGGAGATTTCATGATTTTCTGGTCCCAACATTAGTAGATAGTTAAGAGAAAGCATCAGAAGGATCGATACAGGAAATGGAATGGCTGGAATTGCCTGAGGTTGCACAATCCGAGTGGTTCTGTTTGGTTTGTTGAAAAACATATTTGATAAGGCATTGTGATGTATCATATGAGAGCGACCCTAGTTCATTCAGTGGTCCAGCTTAAGTTTATAATCACTCACAGCAGAACATGTGGCTGTAAGGTTGCTTGATCATGCAAGGGTCTTGGCTGATAAATATTGGCCATCTGAGTTTTCTAACACTTGATTTAATGGCCTCAACGACTAAGACCAATTCTCTACAGAGACTTTTTATGGAAAATCTAACAGTGGATACAACCCAGATGGATGTCAAATTGGGTTTGGTTCCGCTTCATGGAAGCTAGTGGGTGTTGGGAGGAAAATGTGTTGCTTACTCTACTTAGCTTACCCATCATTTAGTATGATACTTATGTAGACATCATCATCATAGTCTTACTGCATCTATTCCAAGCAGGCCAAGTGAGTTTTTTCTTTATAATTCAAATATTTTAGAACTAAATATGATACCCATATCCCAACAACTCCCCAAAACATATCAATGTCTTTATTTTCATCATTGACATAACCTTATTACACAATAAAGACTTCTACTCCAACTCCACAAAAATAAAATAAAATAAAATAAAAAATTGTAAGCTACCTCTCTAGGGAGCATTCAAAATCTTAATTCAAGCACTTAATTTTGTGTCATATAACATATATACATTTTAGATTGTTTGATAAACCTGTAATTGAAGTTCTAATTGAAATAGAAGTAAAGACAAAGAATGTGCTGATTTATGCACCTTTGTAGGTGGCTTCCTAAAATGCCTCTTTGTAAACAAGATATTTGAGTTCGATTCATACCTAGAAAAAAAAAAAAAAAACCCTCAAGAACACACATGGATCCACTGTCCGTATAGCTTTGAAACTCCTCTTTACGCAGCAATAGCTAAAGAGCCTTCTTCTTTAGATATCATAATATAACAACAACACTATTTATAAAATTTTAAAATAAAATAAGTAATAGAAGTTTTATGTTTTTGATAAAATTATATAATTTTAACCTTATTTATCTGTTGTCTCCAAGATCATATTAATTATACATTCAGTTTTGCCTTGGAACAAAATGATAAGGAATTAACAACACGATGATACAAAATTCTATTTGATAAATTAAATATAGTAGCTTATGAAAAATAATCTAGCTTTCCCAAATATATTGCAAAGTGTAATGTGACTCGAGGATACCAAAGTTTGAAATATACCCCTTTCTTTTTGGAACTTGCCAAGAAATTGAAACATATATGAAAAGAAAGAATCTATGTCAGGATAAGGATGCAGAAGGAAGTCACAAATATTGGTATGTTATTTATCATGTATAATTTATGGAGGTACATTATACATGTATGAGTAAAATGAAGTGCAATTCATATAATAAATCACTTGTTCCTCATCCATTGCTAATAAGTAAAATGTAGACCAAAATTTCTTTAGTGCAGTGGTCCCATCTTTAACATCTACATCCAAGTATCCTCTATGAGTTGACACTCACCCACTTGTGAGAAGCATTTTTAAGATTATGTTTTTAGAAATGATAAAAAAGCCATCTAATTATCTCTGATTTGTATATTTATCAAACATACTTCAAGGGAATAAGAGCTTTTTTAGAATTTTTAGCAAACAAACTAAATGTAAATTAAAAGATTAGAGTTATTTGTTCTAGACCTAATATAACTAACCCTTACTAGAATAGAGTAGATAATGAGCCCTAATACTAAACACCCAAGTCAAATAAAGTGTTTTTTTTGTTAATGAGGCAAAAAGATTCATACCTTCTTTGGCCACTATTGGCATTTCTGATAAGCATAACCTATGCATTGCTAAGAGACTGAAAACAAAAATTAACAAGAAAATAAGGATTATTCAATGGTCCTCATTGAGTAGAGAATTCTATACATTGGTAAGTCCAGCATGTTATAACTAGTGTATTTTTTGCATCACATTCCATCCCAGATAGAGTCTACCAAGTGAGCAGTCTTGAGTTGAACTCCCTTGACATGGAAAGCTCCTTTAATGATGTAACAGCCACTATGGAAGCTAATGTTCATCTTATACATGGTTAATGTTAAGAGGGGATGTACTTAATAATTGTCTTTCAGGAAGTGGAGTATGATATGCCACATTAGTCTTCCAACTATGCACACTTACATACACAATAAACATAAGTAGTGGGCCCAATTGGGATGGATCCAGTTCATACAAGTAGGTTGTATGTGATGCACACATTCAGGATAAGGGGTGTGTCAAATATTCTTCTTGTCATATAATCCTAGCATCCAATTTTGGAGCCTCAAAATTTAATGGTTTTCTAAGTTCATTTGTTTGTTTTGATTGAGACTAGGATAGTTAAAAGTCGGATTGCTGTAATTCATGGAGGTTAGGTGAGTACTGAGAATTAGGATATGTCAAAAATGTGAACCTTGATGTAAAGAATAATGGAAGACACAAATACTTAAATAGAAGCAGGTTGATTTAAGAAACCATATTATAGGAGTGATATATATAGAGAGAAAAGGAATAAAGTCAGTGGTTGGGAACTTCTACAGAAAGTCCTTCATTGCCATCAAGATTCTGTTTGTATTCACAAGGGGGACTGTACCCATCTTCCCTTGCCTTCCAATAGAAAGGGGGGGCTGAACCCATTTCCATTTTAAGCTAGTTTTCTGGTGCAACACAGGAGACAGGACAGGCCTTTCCTGTTTTAACCAATTTGGTCATTGCATTATTGTATTTATACCAAGGTGCCGTGGACATGTTGGATTCTTTTGATGTGTGCCTTTAGCTGCTTTCTTCTCTTAAATTATTTTCTATTTCTATTCACTTGCGTAGGCATTCTAAAGGATAAACATTGATGGGTACAAACTAAAAACACATGTTTTTGTAACAGAAGTGGATACAAGGCTGTATCAATCAGAGCCAGTAGTCTTTATCATTTCCTAAAATGAAAGTGTTTGATGTCATGCCTCACGTCACCTCTTACAATTCCTGCATTGTTCAGGAGAGTGTCTTAATCACACTGAATTTTTTTTTTTTTTTATATCCCAGCTTAAAGGGGCCGGGGGCCCTAGCCCTCTGGTAAGGGAGCCCTCAGGTGAGAGGGGTAAACCTCAGGTGAGGTGGGAGAACCCTTTGGTGAGTGGAGTTGACCTCCGGTGAGGTAGCACAGCCTCGGGTGAAGAAAGGTGCATGCCTAAGACCTTAAAGTTAGAAATGGTTAAGGTGTAGTATAGGTGAGGTTCAATAACCCATGTTTTGTTGGGTTTGGCCCACATGGTCCGCATTTGTTGTTACATGTTAGTTAGATTTATAAGGCTTTGTTATGTAGTTAAATTAGTACTAGCACAATAATCCGTGACGAGCACGAGTATGCCCATACAATGCAAATCAAATATTCATACAAATGAAAAATAAATATTGACTTGAATGGCAGTCCAAATACAATGCACAATAGTAATTTTTAGAAATGAAATAAAAAAAGAAAACATATGACCGTACCTAATTTCACAATTAAGAGTAGGTAGAGTAGAAAGAGAATATGAGACGTGGGATAGAACAAAATGGCAAGATCTGCAGAAATAAAATAAGAGATGTGGACAAAAAGGAGTTTTACCAAAAACAAGAGAGGAAGAGTAGGGAATAGACATGGATAGTTATATGAGATAAAATAGGTGTTTCATGGGATAGAAAATAGGTAGTTATGAGAGATAATGGAGGAGAGAAGAATAATTTACTGTCAAAATTGTAACCAACAACCCAAATCACCTCAAAAACCCTTCAGCTTAATATAGTATAATTGTGTTTGGTTTTTTTGAAATGTAATTAGTTATTATGTTTGGTGACTAGTAAATGTGATAAGTTTAATTAAATTAAGGCTTTGGGGTTTGTGTTTGGAATTAATTATTCTCTCATATTGTGAGGATTTCACTTTCAGTAAAGTAGGTTGCTTGGATGGGTAGAGTATTCTCCATTTATCAGCATCGAGCTCTTTCCATCAACCATGGTTAGAAGTCCCAGCCTTATGATCCACTCTATGACTCATGTTCTTAGCACCTAGGTAGTTTTTTTGTTTGATATGAATCTTATGATTTAAGTAGTTATATTGTTATTGTTCTTAGTGATTTGTGAGTTTCTGGTTTGAAGCCCAACTCTCTTACATTTTTAGCCTACATACCTAATTTGTCAAATGGAAAAAAAGTGGAAGCATTTAAAAGTTGAACAGAGAATACTTTTTCTTCTTTTGGTAATCAATGAGTGAAGAATGTCGGGTTTGGAAAGTCCCATTTGAATCTCTCTAGTAGCAGCTAAAATGTTTTTTAATTATTGATGACAATCTATAGGCAAATAACTTTGAAGGAGGGTGGATAAATGAAGGAACTGTTTTTTTTTTTTTTGGGTGCCCAGCTAGGGGACTGGGACCCAAGCCCTCTGGTGAGGGAGTAGACCTTGGATGAGGTAAAGGAGTCCTCTGGTGAGGGAAGAAAACCTCGGGTGAGGAAAGGTGCCTTCCCAAATTCGAACCAGGACATGCAGGTAAGAACTCACAACTCTTAACACTAGGGTAAGAGGCAGTTCTTAATGAAGGGACCTTTTAATGTCTAGGAATGACTATGAGGGTTGTCCACAATGAGTGATCCATATGCCAAAAACACATGTTTGGCAACTCTATTTATATCACTTGGTGGTTTTTGGGAAAAAAAAAAAAAAAAACTGGATGGTTAAGATAAAATCTTGTGTCTGACTTTTGTCATAAAATTCGCTACTGGAAGCTTGAGGATCATCTCAAGCAGAATCATGGAGTAATCAGCTTATATAGAAAAGATCAACAATGCCCTTCCTTTACTTTACATTTTTTGTTTGATTTGGATCCTCTATAGCTTAGCAAGGCCTTTTCTTGTATTATATATATATATAAGTCCCATGATCAGTGAGTCCCTAGGTGGGCTCCATTAAAATTGTCTCTCACCCATATGGTGAGGGAAGGATGCACAGGAATATACCCCTATGAGATCAAATGGACTTCATAAACTATGCTATGGGTTCTATTTTGAGAAGACAACGAGAGTGTCCTGCTATTGAAGCCGTAAAGAATTAGGATCCTTTTTGGTGGGGAACCGAGGACGCTACACTAATTTTCAATGTAAACGTAATTACAAATTAAAATGGAGCACATGGTAAAGTTATATGTGCTCGCCAGCTTACCAGATACGAGAGAGTTTTAATATCTAGTTTTCTATATAAAAAAAAAAAAAGTTCATTGGATGTTGCCTAACTATCTGATATAAAATTATTAAATAGACAGTAAAAAACAAAGAACTATACTCATAACTCATGTAAAGGGAAGGATGTGGCTGTCTTTTTGTTTGGTTGAGGGAGAAAGAATTAGAGTTATCACATCAGGAGCCAATCCAAAGCTAAGAAAAGGAGAGTCCAGTGTTAGTCAATTCTAACAGTGGGACATTCCTTAGAAGCAACACGCTGTGGTAAGAGCTTAACCAGAGCGACGTTAAATAGGTTGGAGAGGAAATTAGAACTCCCAGAGCAACCTCAGAAATCTCTCTCTCTCTCTCTCAGCAGCCTCAAAACATGAATATTCAGTTTCCTTGAAGCAACTACGAGTAAAAATCAATGAAAGATGCTACTCTACTTTGTTTTCACCCCTCAACAGTGATGCATGTTAACTCAAGTTGTACGAGTTGAATCATATATTTAATTCGATGAATTAAATTTATCTATGTTAAAAATACTTCTCTGGACTCTACTTCTGATTGCGAACTCTAGTTTTCCTCATGATTATCACCTTCATTTTGAAGCATCTTACATTGATAAATTAAAACCCACAGATTCTCCATTTGCAAAAACAATAATCCTGTGTAAATGCATTGCCAGGTTCTCAGGCAATTTCTGGACCATTTGCGAAGGATGAGTTTATGCAATACTGTTATCATCTCTTGGATTTGCAATTACACTCATCAGATTCGATGCTCTGACACGATGGAGGAGCCCTTTTCTTGTCCAGAAAGCACTCAAACACACCTGTTTATCACGCTTTTGATGCTTGAGATCAACATTGCGTTTTGTGCTGTTTCAGATATTTCACCAGTGCATGAGAAGTGATATCTATACTTTGCCATAGATCTGGACTCTTAAAAGTTTTGAAGGCCAAAGACTTATAGAAAAGTGAATGGACATTGTGTGTTGTGATCTGCAAGTACTCAACATGAAAGAGATAATTAGGCTTCATTATCCATAAGTACTCACCAGGAATGAGATGACTCTGCTATCTTTCTGTAAACAACATTTCAAGATCAGTTAACTAATGCATCATTGTCAGGGATCTGTTCTAATCTGGTTCCATTTTGTGTGATAACCTTCGAGATTGATTGAGTGATATTATTAGACTTTAACCCACCACCAATTTTCTATGAGAACGATGTTATTAATATTTTGATGGCTATTCATGTTCATGATTGTGTTTACATTGCACCATGCATGTAAATGTTTTATCAGTTAAACTAGTTGATTGCAATGGTTTATGGATGTGGATAGGAAATAGAACAATTAGGAAGTGCAAATCTCACAATAGGTTAGTCGTTACTCACAATAGGTTAGTCGTTACTCATCAATTTATATTAATGACAGTCCATAGTGCTGTAAGCATGATTCAGCTCCATCAACTTCTTTTGTCTTTTTATAATAATTTCCTTATGATTTATCCAAAACAAAAGGTATTACCATTGTTGAGAATTACTGAAGACACATACACACGTTTTCATTAATGATTTTTTTTTTCTTTCCCCTTTCCAGCTCCCAAAATGTCAAAATGTATCATTTCAAGAAAACTGTACACAACTAAATTATTATTTTTTATCACCAATAGTCACTGCAAGAACACACCCCATCTCTAAAATGATGAAAACGATTTGCATCTCTCACCACAATCTTCTTCCCAATACAAGCAGAAGCCACCTTCATAAAGTTATGGCAATCCAAACAAATCCTAATATTCTTCATTATCTTTACACAATCAAAACTAGCAGTAGTAGTAGCATTCATCAACCAAAAGGCCAATGCCAGTTTTTCACTGTGATGATACAACTGTTCTTCCTTGTGTTGTTCTTCAATCTCATGCAACACCAAACATTGTTTCGGGGACATAGCCCATCTCCTTCAATCTCCCCACCAGCCCTTCAAGCTCTGCATATATTGCATCCTTCTCAGGGTGTCGGCGGCCTCCTGCCGCAAACTCATGGACCCGATCTCCTATCTCTATCCAGCTCAAACCAGGCACCTTCCTTGTCCCACCATCTTTCATCTCTTTCCTAACGAACCCCGCATCGCTATATCTTCCATTCTCACAGTAGATGTTGGACATCATCACATAACCCACTGAGTTCTTGGGTTCCAATTCAATCAGCTTCCGTGCAGCCCGTTCAGCAATTTCAGTCTCACCATGCTTTCTACATGCACCAAGCAGTGCACTCCACACAACAGGGTCCCCCTGCACTGGCATTTGTTTTATCAGATCCTCGGCCTCAGTCAGACGTCCTGCCCTGCCAAGTATGTCAACCATGCAGGCAAAGTGATCACATTGAGGGGCGATTCCATAACGTTCTAACATGGCATTGAAGAGCTCATGGCCTTGGTCTACCAGTCCAGCATGAGCGCAAGCACACAAGAGACTGACAAATGTGGTTGAATCGGGTTGAACATCCATGGCTGCAAAGACCCTCAATGCCTCTTCTCCTTGCCCATGCATGGCGTAAGCTTTGATCATCGTATTCCATGACACAATGTCACATGCCCGCATTTGATTGAAGACACGCTCTGAGAGCTCAATGTTGCCACACCGGGAATAGGCATGCATAAGTGCATTGGCAAGAACTGTATCATCCTCAAATCCTGTCCTGATTATCAATCCATGGAGAGCTGAGCCATGTCGCTCGGTGGCAAGCCCTGCGCACGCCTTGATAACAATTGAGAAAGTGTAACGGTCAGGGTTCAAGCCATGATAGCGCAACCGGGAGAAAAGGAGGAGTGCCTCTTCCGGTTGGCTCTCTGCACATGCAGTTATAATTCCGGTCCAAGATACAATGTCTCGATCAGTAGTCTCTATAAAGACTCTGTAACATTCATCCACATCAGACACAAGTGTTGCATAAAGTTTCACAAGTGCAGTTGCAACCTCAGGCTGAGAAACAAAGCCAGCCTTGATTGCAAGAGAGTGCAGTAGGCGACATTGCCCAATAGAGGATTGGACACTCTCACAACATGAACCAATGACACTGATGAGCGTCGCACGATCAAACCCAATCCCATCACCGTGCATTTGCACAAAAAGACTCATCGAGCAGCCTGTGAGACCCAGCAGCTGAAACCCTGCGATCATCGAATTCCAAGTGATGAGATTGCGCAGTGTCATGCTTTGGAACACTGACCAAGCATCAT
This sequence comes from Litsea cubeba, assembly GCA_012931725.1. Taxonomy (NCBI): domain Eukaryota; kingdom Viridiplantae; phylum Streptophyta; class Magnoliopsida; order Laurales; family Lauraceae; genus Litsea; species Litsea cubeba. The sequence continues at coordinate 157,295,723 of CM022944.1, read as the reverse complement.
CACTACAGCAGCTTGAATACATGGAAATGAGAGCATTCCCCACGTAAACATAAGCATCAAAAGAGGTTTTCAAGGCGAGTGCATGTACCTGCCGGCCCCTGTTGATGTTGCCACAGCTAGCACAAGAAGTGAGGACACTCACGAGTGCGAATTCATTGGGAAGGTGGTGGGAAAGCAAGCGGGTAAAGAGTTGGAAGCAGTCGTTGGGTCTGCCAACTTGGTCATAGCCAGTGATGAGGGCGGTCCAAGAAACAAGATTTCTCTGAGGCATTTCATCGAACAGGTTGAGTGCAGTTTCCATGCAGCCACATTTAGCATACATATTTATGAGATGGTTCGATAGGAAGAGATCAGCCTTGTGGTTACAGGAAAGCATGTGGGAATGGAGGGCTCGACCCTCGCGTAGTGCCCCGTGGCGGGCACAAGAATGGAGGAGAGCAGCATAGGTTTGTGAGAGGAGAGGGGGTGATTTGAGGGAGTAGAAAAGAGAGAGGGCTTCTTGGAGCTGGCCCTTTTGGCAGAGGTGCAGGATGATGAGGTGGGTGCTGGCATTTTGAGGTGGTAGGGACTGGGAGAGAGTACAGGGAGCGAGAGAGCTGCAGACTCTCCGCGCCCATCTATCATGAGAGAGGAGACCATGACAAGCTCTCCTCACAAGCATTTTCTCAAACACCATGTTTGCAATTGAATAGTTTACATTATATGGATGGCCAACCAGCATTACTGACTGAAGTTTTTTGTTTCTGTGAAAATTCGTGGTGATTCCAGTTCCCAATGTTTGGTTTTGGAGCATGAAAGACTATGATGGCTAGATACGGTTCCCAAATACAACATGGATACACCAGAGACACCCTGGACATGATAGGGCACGGATTTTACATGTAAAAAAATAAATAAAGTATTGGATATAATATGACACGATCTGTTGCTCATTTTAAAGTATTCGATGAAAAATGAAAAATATACACATCCAATCCTGCTTTTTTTTTTTTTTCACAGAGACTGATACACCCCTCTATGTATATGGGAGATTTCACAGCCTCCACTTATGTGTGCCCCTGCCAACCAACAAAAGCAATCAAATCTTCTTTTAGCACATTCATTAGGTCATGGTCAGGGTTCAAGATATGGCACCAACAGCAAAAAAAAATAAAAAATTAAAAATAAAAAATAAAAAATAAAAAATTCTTAGCACCTTCTTATATATATGTTCACTAAATAGAATTAATGGTGGAGGAGTGTTGCTTCAAATGTGAGGAATCTGGCTTTGGACACCGGTATATATTTTGCATAGGATCAATTCAGCATATGATATGAGCCCCTGTAGTTCTTTAATAATATTATTCCGGGAGAATTATGGTCAAGATATTTTCAAAATTTTAGATTTTCTAATGATATCATTAAGAAAATGCTGCCAAACATAAAATGATAATAAATAATGAATTAGTGATTTTTCCATAATATTTTTTTTCCCCAAATCGTTTGTCTGATATTTCGGCGATTTCCTCACTGTTCTCAAAATACCATCAATTTTATAACACTATAGGTATGACAAAAACAATCCATAGATGCCGGATCTTAAATGTGGGCGACCAAATTTAACACAAGTACCACCTTGAGAAGCCCAGATAAACTTGATGACGATAATGGAAGACAGGAACAGACATAATGTTGCAGTTTTGTTTACTTTTCTTTTCTTTTTCTCTCTCTAGAAGTTAAAAGTTTATTTTCAGTGGCAAATAATGACAGTACAAACCCGAAATGAGTGGCCTTTCGAAACAGTAGAAATGGGAGAATCGAAACACCCCTTCCCTTCTACAAGTAGGCTATATGTTAGGTAAGAAATCTGCGGAAAAAACCCTACGGCTAAGGCGTTGTTGCATAACATCAGAGAAGGCTTTCTCCCGACTAACAACTCATGTATTTCCAATTAAAAAAAAATATTCATATTCTAATACAATGGTACAATTTATCATGAATTCCCAATAGTTCGACTTTTGAATTTGATTCGAAGCTTATGTACTGTGCTGCCTTCGTTAGACACTGATCTAACCTCCACACCAGATTTTGTCGCTTTGGATTCTGCCTCTTCCCATCTTTTAGAATCCACCGACGTTGTAGGCTTTGCACTGGTTTCGACGATTCCTCCCGCTTTCTGGAAATCTACTGAAGATTCTTTCGCTTCCTGAATCCGCTGCTTTTCCATCTCCTTCTCCCTTTGTTTCTTTTGTTCTTTTTTCCGTCGTTTCCGCTCCAAATACTCAGGATCATCACGATGTCTTTTCTCACCAGATTTCTCCTCTCGTCTCCTTTTCTTTTCCTTCTTCTCTTTCTTCTCTTTTCTCCGCTTCTCCACTGAATCTTGGACTTCAGGAGCCAACATAGTGGCATTGTCATCCTGTCTTCCAACAGAGAGGGTTTGACTGCATGAATACCTCTGGGCATCCATTTCGTTGTTGTTTGTTTTAATGCTGGGGGACAATTGATCCTCAAATGAAGAGACTTTTCTCGAGTCAGCAGTGCACTGCAATTCCTTTCTGACCTCATCGTCATTCATGACTTTTACACTGCCAATGCTTGCAGTCATTCGGGACTCATGATCATGAGAGGAATTGACTTCTTCAATATTATGATGGCTAGTGCTTGCAGGCTCATTTGTAACCCTTAAAGGCGCATCAACAGACATGGAACTGCTGGCTGCCAATTCACTTTCATTGTGCCCACCACGCGAGCCTTCCACTGTTTGATCAACTTCAACCACTCTACCAGAGGCTGTAGGCTGCTGCTTGACCCTAATCTTAACAACTGGGACCCTTCGTTCATGGCCATTGGAAACTGTATCCTCTTCCTTGGCAGCTTCTGTGACAGAAAGACCATCACGCAATTGATTCAAGGGAACATCTGCACCAGGTTCCTGGGGCTTGGAAATCCTTAGCTTCAAGAAGGGTTTGGCCTTCTGATCACTGTATGTTTCCGCATCTACAACTGGATTGCATGTTTCTGCATCCTCAACTGGATGGATTACCACCTTAGGAACACCATAGAGCGTTGGAGGCCTGATAATGAGAAACAGTTAGATCAATTGCTTGAATGCCGACTACAAGATAAGCAACAGATCTTCCAAGCATGTTACAAGTAGACAAAGTCAACAAGTTTTAGAAAACACTAGAGAAGCAATATATCAGCTAGTAGCGAAAATGCTGGACGGGAAATATAAAAACATCCATCTCTTAATGAAGCAGGACAGATACTTTCATACCTTTAAACAGGGTTCAACAGCACAGATTTAAACATGATTCAAAAAACCATGACAAAGACTTTAAGAAGAGTGGACAATATAATGGCACAAAGTATGCATTGGTCCACTATGTTCCCCATTTTATTTTAAAGAAAGAAAAGAAAATAGAAACTGAAAGATTTTTCAAATTTTGATTGAGTTCTTTTAGGCTGATTTAGATATGAATAAAAACTAAGAAAACATGGTAACAACAAATATTGTACAACTTTCTTGTGTGTGTGTGTGTGTGTGTGTGTGTGTGTGAGATGCTCCTATGAGAGCATCTCTCACCTTACTAAGAGAGATAGGGTGGGGGCTCTCACATTTAAGTTGTTCGCATTGGATATGGATTCGAGGGCCCCCACCTTATCTCTCATAGTAAGGTGAGAGATGCTCTCATAGGAGCACCTCCCTATATATATATAATGTTTCATATTAGCATAAAAGAAACAAGTGACAACTGAAACCCATAAACATCATTAAGAAACAGCTTCTATTTTCAACCATAAACATCATTAAGAAAGAGCTGCTGTTTCAGACTTTCATATTAGCTTTCCACCTGTAATGTGTCGCATAATTGGTAAGCCCCCACATTTTTTCTAGTTATCTCAAAGGGGCATTCCACCTGTTGCAAGGCTTGGATGTAGCACATTGACACAACTACATGTGTGGCAGTGGACATAGAAAGGTACATTTAAGCTCAGGAAACCACTTAGCGTGACATGAAGGCTAGATTCAGTTATCCACTACATCATACAGAATTCACCAAGCAAGAGACGTGTACTCACCTCCCTGCAAGGATTTGTAAAATACAAAATAAGTGATGCCGAAGGAAGACATTGTTGAAGGCTTTACGACTTCCAAGGAGACGAAGCAAAGCTACAAGAGTCGAGCTCTTTATGGCATTACTCAATTCAGGCCCACATTTTATTTGACTTAAGTGCATTACATGCACAGCCAACTTCACCTGTCCTGTAATCACCAGAATAAATGCTTAAAAACCTCGAGAAGATGGGGGAGCAGACTGGACAAGGATGCAAGCAATGACAAACCTCGTAAAGACGTCTCTTCCTCCACAAAGATCATGAACAAGGATAAAGCCTCATCAAGGCCTTTGCGGTAAAACTCAATATCAAGTAAAGCCCGACTTGCTTCAATGCGAACTTGCCAAAGCACCGTCTCAAGGTCCCGAAATGGTTTAATAAGATCAGATACACGATCCTGCAGCAATGGTATACTCAGCTGAATAAAAACCCTTAAACAGAAATGGCTTTTAGGTGAAAAGACCTCTTACAAGTGGCACCGAGGTTGAAAGCTTCAATGCAATTTGTGTAAGGGCACGGATGCAGCTGATTGTCAAGATTCCATTGTAGCTCGGCATCAGCCTAATACAAGAAGTGGAGAAATATGCATTAGTCTGAATTTGTTAAAAGGGAAATAAAAATGGATACACCAATCAGGTAATTCACGTAGAAATATGCACCTGTCAAATTGGAGAAGTCGATCAATACGTTTAAGAATGGATGACAAAAACTGGATGCTCTGTTAAGAGGTCAACGATGACACTTCAGCTTGCCAGCATAAACCCAGGACTAATCAATATGGAGGCAGTTCCTTAATTGAAAACAATGAAGTTTTTTGGGGGATCCACATGGATGAATGCTAATCATGGGAGGGGGAAGGGTAGTGGCTACAAGGTGGATTAGAGGTAGACTGACACTGGTCCCAATCAAATCATCTTAGCTCTTGACTTAGGGCCTTAAACAAGAGTGAATGTTAGTTTTCTAAATCCAACCCTGTATTTATTTTGCCGAATGTTAGATTGGGGTCAATGCCAATAGATGGAGTATCGGATGTAGGAGTTGTATAAGGGTTTGGATTCATCACGCATGGACCCTATTAAAAGTTACTTCTTGTTAAGTAGCAAACCAGTTCTCTCTTGAAAATTGTGCTAAATATAATATGTTATATCTATAAAGAGTATACATATAAATGCATACAAAACTCACTCCCCTCATTTTCCAGAATACAATAAATAGCAACCAGTACAGAATGAGGAAATAATTTCAATAATAAGAAAAGGTAGCTGCAAATGTTCAGAAGGATCCTGTGCACAAACCTGCTGACCAAATTCAAGTTCTCCAATGGACTGGACCAATGCAGCAAGCCAGTAGACATCAGAATAAGGGTTTCCATTGTTATCGTTGTACTGAAAGATGATTGAATAAATCAAAATCCATTAGTCTCAGTACAAGGAAATATCATGTTGTTAAGAAACTAAACAAACCCAGTCTCAGTACAAGAAAAAACCATGTTGTCAAGAAATAAAATAATTCTAAAAAAAACTAACCAATAAGCAAAGGGAACAGTTGCTTCCGAGATATAAGCTGGGCAGCCATGGCTAGACCAAGGCCTTGGAAAAGCTAAACTTTTTTGTTTAGAGTTGGCCAACGAGCATTGTCATTTAAAAATCATGGAGGCCAACTGGCCATTCCCATTTACCGGGAATTGCAAAAGTCAAATATTTAACCTAATTATTCAAGTGATCAAATGCTGACGCATTTTTTCAGGTGTCAGAAATATTTTGCACAAGTATCAAAGTAACCATACTAACTAGACAAGAAACAATATATCAAACATATTTTATGAAGCAAGAGCTAATGGCTAAGATCTGTGAGGATATGTGACATATCTAGCCCTTAATTACTTAGATCGACTTGATCGATAAAAAATGTTCCAAATCCATGTTAATAGGGGCCATATAAAAAACATTGGGTCAAAACAAGGAAAGAAGAGACAATATGGATGCAAAATAGATTCCAAATTAAAGCCAAAATATTCTTAAATATTTGTGGATTCAAATTAGTAAATTAATCGATTGATTGATTCCATCCATCCATCCCAATTTGACTCAAAAGGGCTCAGGATTTGATGGATGCAATGTGATGGATGGAAGGTGGGACCAAGGATAAAAATATCGGCCAATACGATTCTTTGAAATAATCGGGTATCGCCCCATATCGGCCGATACTCAAGCATATTGGCCAATACGGATCGATACGATACGTATCGGCCAATATGTATCGGGGGTTTTTAAAAAATCCCCCAGCAAACCCATATGCAATTATTTTCACCTACCTCTCTCTTTCACTCATCTTTCTAGTTTCTACTGTGACTCTTTGAGCTTGTGAAGTTCTAAAGTGAGTCTAAGACTCTAAATCAAGATTTTACCACAAGAAGTCAACATTCAACAAGATCAACCACAACAAACTTACAAACATCAAAACAAGGAACAAATAACTATAAGATCCAAGCTTCCAAGGTTCTAGATAAAGTCTTATGCCTTTATTTCATGTTCTATTTCTTTTTTATGAGTTTTCCATTACTTTCTAAATTAATATGACTAAGAAACATGTGAAAAAACTAATCATTACTATTATTTTCTATTTATACACCGATACAGGACTTCATATATTGAGGGCACCGATACGCCCCCTTTTCTTACTTACTTTTGCAAAAGAACCACATATTCTTTCATTTTACAACTTTCTAGATTTTCTGGAATTTTTTCAGATTTTTTGGGCGAATTTTTCAAATCGCACCGCTATGCCGATATGTATCCCCGATACGCTACGTATCGCCTGCTTCGTATCGGTTTGGCGGCGGGCCGATACGCCCACCGCTACCGATATTTTTATCCTTGGGTGGGACGGCAAGAGACTCTAGGTGTGGACCCCAGAGGCGTCGCTTCCAGTGCAAATATATAAACATACAATGGTGATCTTCTGGGCAATGTCGCCCATGAATATGGTGCCAATCTAGGAACTTGTATCATTAAGTTAGCTATAACTTAAGAACTCTAATTATATTAGAAAGTTAGCTACAACTTAGGAACTCTAATTATATTAGAAAGTTAGCTATAACTTAGGAACTCTAATTGTATTAGAAAGTTAGAATTGTATTAGGACACTAATAATAGGATATTCAATCCCTATATAATGAGAAGGATGCAACCCTAAGGGGTACACGATTTTCCTCAAACAATTTATTCTTCCCATGCGTCTATTTCTGACATGATATCAGAGCCTATGGTCGACAGCTACTGTATGTGCCCTAGTGCTCTAGTTTCTTTAAGCTACAAGGATCTGTAGATCCTCCCTGATATCTTCCACGTCTAGAAGCCTTCGGTGTGTCTCCGATCATCCCATATCATCATATCAGGTGTGGCCCACCTGAGATCATCTTCAGCACCTCTACGGAACCAGCCCATGTTGGTCGACTGGACTTCTAAGTAATTGTGGTGATTTTTCAAGAATTTTTTCCCATCCAAGATAGGCCTTCTATCTCATTTTGTGGAAATTCAAGATCTTGACTGTTTTTGGCTGAAACTTCTTCCATCACTTGCGTAAACATTCTGTGCCTTCATCCCCAACATCAGATCTGTACTCTGATCATCTGGTGGGGCCCACGAATATCAGATTTCTGGTCCTTGCTGAGTAGATTTCTGGTCCTATTTTTAGTAATTTTTTGGCTACTTGCTGCTGTTTTGAATACGTGACACTACTGCTGCTCGTCCTCCTTGTTATCACTTGGCAGGGCCCACATACTGCATCCCTAATTACTTACTAGTCTGCTATTATGGAAAGGTCTGCAATTGCTCTAGTCCGTTTTGATGGAAAAAATTACTCATCGTGGGCCTTCCAGTTTCAAATATACTTAGAAGGAAAAGAACTGTGGAGATATATTCATGGGTCTGAAAGTAAATCGGAGGATGATGACAAAAAGATTTCAGCCTAGAAAACCAAGGATGCTAAAATCAAAACTTGGTTACTGGGCTCTGTTGAACCGCATTTTATCCTCAACTTGAAACCTTGCAAAACTGCCCGTGAGATGTGGGACTACCTTAAAAAGATTTATCAGCAAGGTAATATTGCTCGCCAATTTCAATTGGAGCTTGACATCTCTCAGTTTACTCAAGGCATCCTGACATCCAAGAATATTACAATGGGTTTTGAAGACTCTGGTCTGAATATGATGAGATCGAGTTTGCCACTGTGTCTGAAGCACTGTTACCCAAACTCCTTCCTCTACAGCAAAATAGCCATCGAGACCAGTTTCTCATGAAGCTTCGTCTGGAGTATGAGACTGTTAGATCAAACTTGATAAGCCAGGCTTCTTTTCCCAGCTTAGATGACTGTCTTCAGGAACTTCTACGAGAAGAAGAACGTCTGGTTACCAAAACTTCTATGGAACGACTGAAATCTGCTGAAGCTCCACTTGCCTATGCTACTACCACCAGACCACCTCTCAAGGACATCAGTAAAGTTCAATGCTATAATTGTAAAAAAAATATGGCCATTTTGCAAAGCAAAGACGGGTATTGTAAAGCCGTTGGTCATGTTATTGAAGAATGTCAGAAGAAGGGTCGCAATTCTACTTCCCGCAACTATACGCCGTTAGCTCTTGACACTTACACAGTTTAGTGCGCTCCTAGTGCTTACACATCGACCTCTCAACAATATGCAACCTCTGACTTCAATGGCTCCCTCCAGTGTGATTCTTCTTCCCAGCCTGGTTCCTCATCACAATCTGCATCCCCAGCTCCTCTCATTCCTGATATGGTAAATCAAATGATACTCAATGTCTTAGCCTCTATGAACATCACAGGTATCGACTCATCTCTGTCTCATACATGGTACTTAGATTCTGGAGCAAGTAACCATATGACCTCTTTACCCACCAAATTGCAAAATGTTGTTCCATACACCGGTACTCTAACTGTTCAAACTGCAAATGGAGACCATCTTCCAATCACCTCTGTTGGTGATACCTCCGACCCCTTATCATTAGCCAATGTTTTAGTGTCGCCTCATCTTGCTACAAATCTGATTTCTCTGGGACAACTTGTTGAGAATAATTACAATGTTTCATTTTTCTTCTTCTGGATGTGTTGTGCAGGACCCGAAGTCGGGGGAAGTGATCGCGAGGGGACCTAAGCGTGGCAGACTGTTATCCCTCCAAGTTTCTACATTTACTATAAACAAATTTTGACACCAGTTGTTTTGTTTCTTTCTTCAGAATATTTCTCAGTTGTGGCATAATAGACTTGGTCATCCGAATGCATCTACGATGTCTACTTTATTCAAATCTGGATTATTAAATAAACCTTTTGATTCTGCTTCTTTTGAATGTGATGCTTGTAAAGTAAGAAAAAGTAAAAGTTTACCTTTTCCTCACTCGACAACATGGAGCCCTAAATGTTTTGACTTAATTCACAGTGATGTTTGGGGCATTGCCCCTCACCTTTCCCATGGTCATTTCAAGTACTTCGTTACGTTCGATGACTACAACCGGTTTACTTGGGTTTATTTGTTGCATTCTAAGTCTGTCCGTATACTCCTCAACAAAATGGAGTCGCGGAACGGAAAAACAGGCATCTCCTTGATGTTACTCGAACTATATTGATTGAATCATTAGTCCCTCCATGTTTTGGGGCAGAAGCTCTCACCACAGCAGTCCATTTAATAAACCGTCTTCCATCTCCTACATTGCTCAATTAACACCACATTTTTAAACTGTTTGGTCATCATCCTGTGATTGATCATCTACATACTTTTGGATGTGTTTGCTTCGTTCATTTATCTCCCACAGAACGAACAAAATTAACCGCTCAATCTTGCAGGTGTGTTTTTTTGGGTTATGCTACCAATCAAAAAGGTTGAGTGCTACGACCCCATTGGTCGTCGCATCAAGGTTTCTTGTAATGTTATTTTCTTTGAAAATCAGTATTTTTTTCAAACTCAATTAGATTGTCCTCATCCCTCTTACCAGGTTTTTCAGATAAAACAATTGTTACTAAGTTTAATCCTGACTTTGTTCATCATCGTCGGGAATAACCTACCACTGTAGATGTCCGTCCTCTTGATCCTCCGCCAGCAACTGATTCCACAACTCATCATATCCTGCGTCGCTCCTCCAGAACTTCTAGACCACCTGAGCGGTATGGATTTACCCACACTTGATGACAACCCTTTTCTCTGTTTCTATACCAAGTTCTTATTTGCAGGCAGTAAAACATGATAATTGGAACCAGGTTATGAAGGCGGAATTAGATGCCTTAGATCAGAATCACACATGTGACATTTTAGATTGTCCTTCAGCAATTAAACCGATCGGTTGCAAATGGATCTTCTCCATCAAACTTAAATCTGATGGCTCCTTGGATAGACACAAAGCTAGACTTGTGGCACTCGGAAACAAGTAAGAATATGGCATTGACTACGATGATACGTTTGCACCTGTGGCAAAAAATGACATATATCTTGTTACTTCTCGCCATTGCTGCCTCAAAATCTTGGCCGTTATACCAAATGGATGTCAAAAATGCCTTTCTTCATGGGGATTTGAAAGAAGAGGTCTATATGAGAATACCGCAGGACATCACCTCTCCATCTAAAAAATTCTGTCTGTCGCCTCCGGAAGTCTCTTTATGGTCTAAAGCAAGCTCCTCGAGCATGGTTTGGAACTTTTAGGGGGCGTCTATGCACGAGTGGCTTTACTCGGAGCCCTTACGATCCATCTCTGTTCATGCAAAGAACATCTACTGATGCAACTGTTCTACTTGTATATATGTTGATGATATTATTATCACTGGCACTGATGATAGTATGATCAAGTCTATCCAAGCTTCTCTCAGGGAATACTTTCATATGAAGGATTTGGGCCCTTTACATTATTTTTTGGGCTTAGAAGTGCATTAATCTCCAAAAAGGCCAGTTTCTCAATCAACACAAATACACATCTGATCTTATTAAGCTCGCTGATCTACATGAATCTTCGCCAATTGATACACCTGTAGAGGTCAACCTTAAATTGAATAAAGATGATGGTGACCTTCTTCCTAACCCACATACTTACAGGCGCCTGGTGGGCAGCCTAGTCTACCTCACCATCACTCGCCAAGACATATTATATGCTGCTAATCTTGTGAGCCAATTCATGACATCTTTTAGACACTTTCATTTGACTGCTGTCAAGCGCATTATCCGGTATTTGTTGGGCACTGTTGCTAGTGGTTTATATTATCCCAAGAATAATCCTCTTTAAATGACCGCTTATGCAGATGTTGATTGGGCGGGCTATCCGGATACTCGTCGAACTACAACTGGTTGGTGCATGTATCTTGGCAATTCTTTAATTTCCTGGAAATGCAAGAAACAAGAACGTGTTTCTCGATCCTCTATAGAGGCGGAATATAGGGCAATGTTTTCCGCATGTTCAGAAATCTTTTATGGCTACGAGGACTTCTTTCGGAACTCGGATTTGCACAACCATCTACATCCTTGCATGCGGATAATACTAAGGCTATCAGGATAACTAAAAATCATGTCTTTCATGAACGCACCAAGCATATTGAGGTGGACTGTCACTTTATGCGGGATGAATTGAAGCGTGATGTCATTTCTTTACCTCATGTCCCTACTGACCTTCAATTTGCTGACATCTTCACCAAAGGACTTCCTCGGCCTCGACATCAGTTTTTGATTTCCAAATTGCTGCTTTATGACTCCCCCGCATTAATTTTTTTTGGGGGAGGGGGGGGGTTAGGGGTATCAATCAAGGAACTTGTATCATTAAGTTAGCTATAACTTAGGAACTCTAATTGTATTAGAAAGTTAGAATTGTATTAGGATAATGATGCAATCCTAAGGGGTACACGATTTTCTCCATACAATTTATTCTTCCCATGCGTCTATTTCTGACATATGGTAAGCAAATGCATTGCAGAGCCTACTTCGGAGCTCGGACCACTCCCAACAGATTAAGGCAGGTTTATAAGGTTTTTTTTTTTTTTTTTTCCAATGGACCTATCATGATTGAGGCTCCTAATCAACCATCAAACACCCTTGATCTCATATCCAACAATAAGATCAAGAAATGTGGTGGGCAAACTGCAATGTCCTTTCAAGGGGAATCTTTCATCTTGAAAGAAGAGATGCATTACAAAGGGGTTCGCCCCTGGCCAGGAGATTAATTGGCTGTAAACAAATTGGAGACATTACATGTCCATTCATTTAAAATATTGGTTTTTAAAATAGATAATAATCAAATAACCATGCCTCAAAAAGGCTTAAATCTTGAGGAAAGAATTCAAGGTTGAACACATATAGCGAGCGTAATTTGACTGACTTTATATTAAATTGCAAGCCTTCTGCTACCCAAAACAAAACACAATGTTCCTTGGTGCTCAGTCATTTACTCCTTTTGGAACAATTATCTGATGAACAAAATAAAAAATCAAAGGCTGAAAGGCAGTAGTTATTAGTTTATTAAATTCATAATGTTACCTTCAGCAATTGTAGAACAAACTCAACTGCTTCTCTTGGACTTCTCTTGTCTGCTGCTCTAACCATAGCTATTGCATGAGGAATAGCCTAAAAAAACAGAGAGAGTAATTCCATTACAGTTTGATTTCTCTAGAATACCTTTAGAGGCAAGAAACAAAATCATAGCGGATAGGGGCGGACATGCACCTGATGTGATTGGATTAAATTTAGTATCATGAATAGGTTAAATTTGAAGCAATCATATAAACTAAAAAACCAATACAGATTGTGCCACAATTTCAGCTCCATTACGATAAAAAAAAGATGTAGGACATTATTCAACCTTTTTTTCCAAATAAAACATCAAAGTTGTCATAAAAGTATATATAGGGAGCTAACTACAGCATGCAAAAGACAGAAAGCTTCACTTCCACCAATTTCACCAAGTCTAGAAAATAGCTGTGTAAACATGGCAAACGATCATGCCAGAGTTTAAAATAAAACCAGTACAAAGAATACACTTTCTAAAAATAAAGTTTAAGAAAGTAGGGTAAAAGCACTGACAGTTGTAGCATAGTTATTAATACTATTTCGTTTCGGTTTGGCCATTCAATCAAAACAAAATACGGTTCCAAAGTTTTCTTTCATAATATCGGTCAATACCTGCTGAAATCCTTCATTTCGGCCAAAATAAAGGGATCTCGGATGAAATGGCTGAAATGTCTATTTCGTTTTTTTTTTCCTCCCAAAAAATGCTAAAAACCCTAATCATCTTTAAATTCAGGTGGGGAGAAAAAAAATCGAAGAAGAGGATCAGCAGGAAGAAATGGCAGAGAGAGAGAGAGAGAGAGAGAGAGAAGCATCAACTGCAGTGGGGAAGAAAAGAAAGGAAAGCACCTGACGCTCGCCGCCGCCCCTGCTGCCGGCCGTCCACCACTGTTGGTCTGCGTGCTCTCTCTCTCTCTCTACAGTCATCAGAGATGAAAAGAGACGAAAAGGTAAATCCTCCCTCTCGATTCTTCTTTTTTTTTTTTTTTTGGCCTTTTGCACTTCTAAATTTTTTCACTTTGCCCAGCCTATTTTTTAAAACATGTTTCTTGAATTTTTCAATCTGCCCCTTCATATTTATTTTATTTTTCTCTCAATTCTTTTGTTTTGTCCTACTGCAGTTTTGAACTTTTGCACTTTGCCCCATCGTTATGTATTATATAATGTTTGAAAAGTTACTACGAAAAGTTTCGCTGAAGTTCAAAAATGTCAGAAGATTTCATTTTGGAGGCCATACTGAAATGGGGACCGAAACAAAATTGACAGCTATGATTTGTAGTCAAGCAGACATCATCTACAATAAAAAATTTGACTATTTGTGCCTCAGGTCCATCACGTCGTCAATTATTGAGGTACAATATGGACATGATGGAAAGTAAGTAGCACAAGTTCTCATATGGCAAGAAACCGGATTTTTTTAACCGAATACTCTGAATCCTGGATTTTTTATCATGGGGTGTAAGGTGGATTTATTTCGGACCTCGTACCTCGGCTTCACCTCTATGCCTAGGTAGGGCATCCAAAGCTGTTTGGAATCCGGTGGTGGAAAGAGCAAAAATTGGCATCTTGGAATTGAAGTATCTATCTCTTGGGGAGTAGAATTACCTTGATTCAGTCAGCTCTTGCAAATCTTCCCATCTACTTCATGTCCATTCTCAAGTGGCTGGTGTCGATAGTTAAGTGCATAAATAAGTTACAGCAGGACTTTCTGTGGCAAGGAAAGAGTATCAAGAAAAGGTTCCACATGGTTGATTGGATCTGTTTGTAGACCAAAAAGGGAGGACAGTCTAGGTTTTTAGACCATTAAAAGCAAATGAACCAAGCTCCTTGGGAAAGTGGTTGTGGAGAATCAGAGAACAGTCAAGACATTTTATGGAAACAAATCCTTATGTCAAAGCATGGGGTGAGGAGACAGGTTGGGACGCATTACATGTTTTCCAACCTACGGAAAGTATTATGGCTGTTAATGCAAACTTTGCCACTCAGATGAGATATCGGGTGGGTTCTACAGAAGATACTTTTTTTTCTGGAACGATATCTAGGTGGGAGATAAGCCATTAGCAAATCAGGTGCTTGCTTTTGGGTGGTTCGCTCTTCGTCGAAGCATTCTCACTATGGATAATCTTCATTGTCGCAACGTGATTCTCATGACCCTTTGATATACATTGTTATGTCGTTCACTAATAGCATGAGCTTTTAGTGTTTCTTATTATTAACATGGTATTAGAGTCCGGGTTCGTGTGTTCGAATCCCTGGGGGCGCGTTTCTGTCCACATATGGTTGTTTGGCACGTTTCTGTCCATGTGCAGAGACCCACACGCGAGGGGGGCTTCAAGACCTGATATACATTGTTTTGTCGTTCACTAATAGCTCGAGCTTTTGGTGTTTTTGGTTACCAACACTTCCCCGATCCATCTCTGAGCTATTTGAAGCTTGGGAATTTGGGTTTGGGTCCAAGAGAGGAAGCTCCTAAGGCGCTCATCCTTCGTTGCTACCATCTAGGCCACATGGAAGGAAAGAAATCGGCTTTGCTTTGAAGACTGCTCATCTCCTACATCAATTGTCGCTGCAAAATCAAGATACCTCGCTGCATCCTGGGTTTCTGTTTTTCCAATGGATGCCAAATTGTTGAAGTGGAGGGTCGGGGCTTTTTTGGCTCCTTTTCGGCTCTTTTGGATTGTGGTTTTTGCTTTCTCTTTATTTTCCGTTGCTTTTCGGTACATTCCTTTTGTATTGCAAAGCTCTGATTAATACAATTACTAATTAAAAAAATGGAGCAAGGAATAAAAACTAAATAAATGGAAGTTACTAACCATTGTGAGGATTGACAGTCAATACAAAGAGAAAAAACATATAATACCACCATAGGCCAGACAAAGAGGTGCGCACTAGATTTCCCACATGTGCTCAGATTGAACTGAGACCATTTTTTTTATAACAGTAAAAATTTTCTTACATGCCCAATTTTAATAACTAGTGAGCACAATGCCACCGAGTCACCAATTACATTAATTACTGAAGAAATATATTGGACAACCTACACGTACATAGAGAACACGTGGATTATCCAGGCCCCCTACTTGCAAATTGCAATATTACCTGGAAGTATCAGCGCTTCAAATGGGGTTAACAGATAAGTCCAAGCTCAAGCCTGAGCCCGTATATTAAAGGGCTAACTGACAGGCTCATGTACCTATTTTAGTTAACTTTATTTTATGTGTTCCATTTTAGAGAGTAAGGATCTTAATTAGCAAGAATCTTATACTATACATGAGGAAAAGAAAAAATAGAAACAGTAAATGCCATTTTCTTCCAAGAAAGTAGGAAGGAAATTTGCATTGATCAACAGAGTGAAAGAATCTCGGAAACAAACAGTCACATATAGTGAATGCTGACCATAAGAAATATAAATCCAAAAAATTTAAACTGATTCAATAAAACACCCAAAAAAAATTAACAAGAATAGTAGGATAAACCCATACCCACTACAAACAAATCCTACCTCACTGCATTACTGATTCATTAAAACACCCAAAAAAATTAACAGGAATAGTAGGATAAACCCATACCCACTACAAACAAATCCTACCTCACTGCATTACTGATTCATTAAAACACCCAAAAAAATTAACAGGAATAGTAGGATAAACCCATACCCACTACAAACAAATCCTACCTCACTGCATTACCTCAAGAACGAAGTACTCAGGAAAATCATGAAAGTCATTCGGCCTGGCCAGGAAATAAAAAATAAAAATAATAAATAATGATGTAAATGAGTCAAACAAACGAATCTGCAAACTTAAAGAGTATCTATTTCTTCTATGTATATACTGTTGAGACCTTTGGGTACCTGCCACCATAAACTGGCCAACTTTCATAAATTGACACAGTGCATGCAGCCAATCACAAAAACCATGAGAGACAAGTTCATGTTGCTTTCATTTGTGCCCGGTAAGCAAATGACATGATGTCAATGAAATAAGTGGCCATAGTATTGAAGATAGGTGAATTATGCAGGAGCCCAAACATGGCAACAGGCAACCTGACTCACTATAAACTCCAAAGTGAAGATCTTAACCTCGGCAGTCCAATAGTTGCATCAAATCTTCGACTTTTGTAAAATTTGATGAGGTGGAGTAAACCAGCCCAATCAGTTTCCTGCAAATCAGCACTATAATGAAAATGCATACTCAAAACATGTATCATACTGAAATGTAAATCAGCAAGGAAATCCATATCCAATGTGTTCCTTCACATTCAGAAATGAGAGATAGTAGCATATTAGCTGTAAAACAGTGAAAGAAATAAGCTGTTTTATTGTTCTGCATCTTCAAGAAGCTGACTACAATGACTAGATGGTCAGATCTATTCCATCTTAGCAATGTTTAAGGGAAGCATTTATTGTTCAGTAGACAAAATCACACACCAGAACAATGGAAGACTGAAAGATTATAGACCTACCAGGAATTGTACTTCTCTGCAACACTGAGACTAGTTCACCAGGCATGTAAAAGTACAAATACAAGAGACTCCAAAATTCAAGCCTCTCCACTCGATTACACATATCCCAAATTAACCTTGTAACTTCTTTTGTATTATATATAGGAAATTTTCAAATAAGCACCCAAGCACATTTAAAGTAAATTGGCACTACGCAGTGGGGTCACCATTTCCATTCTTGCTCTCACTAGTGAATTGGATACATGCCAACTTCAATCCTGATGAAGCTGAAGTCACCAACAAGGTTCTAAATTCTGGTGGCAGTCATTGAGCCAGTCAGGACTGGAACAAGCAGTACCATCTGTACCAGTCACGCTGGACTTAAATGGGCACGCTGATCTTAAAGATCACAAAAAATTCAAAAAATGAAGAAAAAATATAGAAGTCATAGCAAAAGGCTAAAAATGTGTGAATTTGATTTTGTAATGGTATCTTAAATTGATTATAGAGATAATTTGTCTTTCTAAAGGCTACTGCAATGTTCTAAATGATAGTGTTGTAACAAATGGAAGGATCACTTAGCACATACAACGCATAAAACTACCAAATATATGATATACTTTTTATAGATTAACACTCATCGGTAGAATTAAAATAATATGCCACAAACCAAAATATTGAGCGATGGGAGTCTTGAGTCCATAAAATCAATTATTCACATGAAATCAATTCTTCAATACATCACACTGAGTTTCAAGCTAGCTCGAACATATCTTCATCATCATTTACCATAATCTCCACCCCTTATTGGATAACTGGAATCCCAGCGAATAAAATGCCTAAAATGATCAAATTCCTCCCACTCCACCATGCCGAAAACTCCTATATAGCACTGTTCAACAATCTCACGATGTTCACCACCAAACTAATATTGCCAGTAGGCACCATTATCCATATATATAATTACATGATGTGTTCTGGTTTTGTTATTATCAATAATAATAATAATAATAATAATAATAATAATAATAATAATGTGTTCTGGTTACCAAAAGGGTGCTTGTCCCTTTCACTTCAAAGTTCAAATCAAAGAGGAAAAATGTGTTCCTATTTATGTTTTTGGTTGAGTTACAGTTTGAATCAGTTTGTCTGTAACAATCTTGTAACAGCCTGATGCTACTTCATACCGACTCATTTTTCAGTCCTTGATGGTCCAACTCGATCGAGTTAAGGCTTGTTTTTCAAATCGCAATCCCTACCTCATACCAGTCCCTAGGGATTGCGATTTTTTTTTTAATAAAAAAAAAAAAAGCCTTAGCTCGATCAAGGGTGTCTTAACTGAGTGGTAAGGCACGTCCCCTCTCCTTGCATATGCGATTTTCCCTCTCCTCGCATGTGTGAGGTCGCCTCTCCTCACATGCACGAGTTCTCTCCCTGTGTTTGCGGGTTCTACTCCTTGTATGTACGAGTCTCTAGGGGACCCAGCCCCCATTAGCTGGGATACCAAAAAAAAAAAACCTTCATACCAGTCCTAACTCGCACTAAGTTGACTGAAGAGCAAATCATGATACAGCGGATCCTCTCCTTCATCATCATCATCATCATTAAAGCCTTGTCCCAACTATGTTGGCGTTAATTGACTACATCAAATACAAATTCTGAGGGTATACTCTCCTTCTCTACCAAATATTTGAATAGCAGATATGTTAGCTTCAAATATGTCAAATCTTCATAAAGGTATCATCACCATCATTGTCAATGTCATTGTAGCTTAATACCATCAATTTAGGATCGTCTCTATGGACTGTGCATTTCCACTTGACTAATTTGCAGTCATGTTCTCTACAAGGGTTACCTATACCAATGCATCGTGGTTCATTTGTGGAGGTCCACCCTCCACCCCATGCCAAACATTCCAGTCTGCCAGGGGAAAAAAACTGAGAAAATTCTTTTCATCAAATCATTTATTTCATTTGATACATTCTTTTCTATTTATAAGTAAGGATACTTTAGATCTAAGATCTCAAGCTATTGATATAATAGGCCCGTGTAAGATCCTAATTTTTTTGCAATCTAGATATTTGATTATGAAAAGTCAGTTAAGGCCACAAAATACATCATAATAAAAGCTATAAAAATCCATATAGTAAGGTTATTTCCTTCTCTCTCTTTTTTGTCAGAGGTGTACCTTGTAGTGCCGTGTGCCCCAGGCTCCAGAAGTGCTTGGCACCTAGCTTGTGTTTTGTGCCTTAATTATCATTGCATATATTTCCTAAGACAGTTTATCCATTTTGTTTCTCATAAAGGAACAACCGAAAGTTTTATTGGAACGAGTTTTGAATTGTTGGCTTACATCGGAAGTCACAACTATTTATCGATTATTAGAATTTGTAGGTGATATTGTGGCTCCTTTCCTTTCTCTGTTTGTTATACTCTATATTTGTATTTTGAATAGGCTTATAATTGAACGATGCAGAATACGAGTATGTCAAATGGATTTGATTAGAATAAAAAAAGGTGTAGCATAGTGATAGAAGCTAAAAAGAAACTACATAGGCTTATTTCCTTGTTTCTCATTGGAGATGTGCTGGTTAGGCTCGCACTTAGGCGTGCGCCTTGCTATTTGGGCTTCAAAAGGGCTTGGCCCCTAGCTTGCACTTTGCACCTTAACAGCATTGTGCTGAAGTAGACTTGACAACGGCACAACACTAAACTGTCTCCATTTTCATACCCGGCTCTTCCACCTATGTTACACGTGTTTATACAATTTTGCTCCTAAATATCAAAATCCAACACACCATAGATAAGTTATATTCGATTTTGACTAACTCATCTCTTCCACTTGTACATCCAGTAAACATGCACTCTATATATTGTCTTTGATCTACCTTTTTTCGGTCAGTAACAAAGTAAGTTTGATTAAAAATACAATCTTGCCTTCCACCAAAGTTCAAGCATGTCATCAAGTTGCTTTTTTATCTAACGAATGAGTAATACATCATTTGCAAACACCATACACCCCAAAACTTCATCCAGGATATTTGTCATGACATTGTTCACAACCAAGGCGAATAAGATCGAAAAAAAAAAAAAGAGAAATCCCAGGTCAAAACATTCCAACAAGATTAATAAATAATTAATTAAAATCATAATTGATTGCAAAAGTTGAAAAATAAAAAATAAATGTAATCAATGTGATAAAATGTCTCTATATCATAATTTTAAATACCTCCGAAGCTGTATGTGCCAATGCAAAAGCAGCTTCAATTCTAACTCTCCAAAATGCCTAAAGCCAAAACAAAACCAAACCAAAGATCAAGTTTTCGTTCATAGAATCAAATAAAATATAAAAGCAGGATTCCCTTAAAGCGCACAATCACCTTTGAATCAGTAAGGAAATTGTTTAGTGCATTAACAACAGAAAATGATTGATTTGGCAGCATCTCTAGAGTCGATATTGCTTGTGACTGAGAAACAACATCCTTGTCCTTCTCTAATTGATTAATCTGATGTGAATACAACCACGTTTCAAAAAATAGAAGCAAAAAAGATCAAGCATGCAAGTATTTTACTCTCTTGTAGCAATAAAAACAAATAAATTCAATAAAATAACATGACTGGGAATATTATCCACATCCCTCCCAATGACTTTAGGAAACACATAATTGAAAGCAGAATGGCATTATATTCATTATAAACTAATTGCCATTTAGGAGACAGCTATTCAACAATTCTCAAACAAATCAGATAACAGAGAATAATCACCGCAGGAAAAATGTAGCAACCAATGTAGTACCAGATTAAATGCATACTACAACAAAGAAGAAATGTTTTTAACTAAAGTCTCGAACTAATTAAAAGAAGACATGAAGGTAATAATTAGTAAGGTCGAGTCACTCCATGCCTAGTATGCTGGTAGTTACCTCTCCCTGTAGGGGAGACAAGTGATCAAACACTGCTCATCTTAGTGAAACTAGCTTGCTGCTGGCCACATAAAAAATAATAACAAAAAAAGAAAAAAAATAAAAGACTAACACAAGAAAGATGTTTGAGAAGCTACCATATATAAATGTGTACCTACTGCAGGAAAACAATATTACTCTACCCATATGGGAATTTCCTCCTGCAAATATTACTTTTCTGAGGTTTCTTCTCATACGTAGGGAGGCAGGGAGAGAAGGGAGAGAAAGTACTGTCAATCTAATGGATAGGAGAGATGTTATGACCAGAGACTTAAAATCATAGCAAAATAAACCCATTGGTAAAAAAACCTAGAATGCAGAGCTGTATTACAGGCTGACTGGAGCAATTCACTGCTTTTGTGAAAGGTGTATCTTGCAGGGCTGTAAGCAGTCAGAGCTAAGAAGTTACATCTTACCCACATCTGAACAGGTTGGTGAAAATGAATTTCAGCTAGGTACTCCATTTCTGGGTCCACCCTGAGCCACAGCAAGGGAGATTCGATGCTGCAAGAGGGAAAGAAAATCATCCATGCTCATTGAAATGAGTATTATTTAATAAAATAGAAATTTATTCATCCTAAATCAAAGATATACCCAGAGCGCATATCCAGAGTAGGAGCACCATCAGCATTGTCATCAGATCCATCAGGTTTGGAGCCTTTCTTAGGTTTTTGAAAGCGTCTTGCAGCAAGCTTCGAATGACATTGTATTTCAAGTAGCTGCCAACTTTCTCCAGCCATAGGCAGACTAGGATGGTCATACATCCCATCAAGTTCATGCACTCTGATGCTCATCATTCCAGGCCATCCAACATCACCTTCTCGGGTTTCACTGTCAGGGTTTCCATTAGAAATCGATGTAATTGCACCTGCCGTTGCAGTACAACTCCGTAAAACAGCTAATTCAATCATATTTCTCCTTTTGTTGTAGGAGAAACCCATCCTTCAGCAAAGAGGGGGAAAAACAGTTATTAGATAGGATGAATGCAGCAGCAGCAGTTAACTACCATAGTAATATCAGTAAATAAGTGCTATGCAGTGTAATTTAATCAAACCTTAGGACCGGACATCCACAAGATCCCACCCAGCGTGGAAAAAATTCTTTCAGAAAAGGACGCTCAAGATTGCCAATCTTATTGGCAAAATGTCTGAACTGCATAT
The DNA here is from genome assembly GCA_012931725.1 of Litsea cubeba. Taxonomy (NCBI): domain Eukaryota; kingdom Viridiplantae; phylum Streptophyta; class Magnoliopsida; order Laurales; family Lauraceae; genus Litsea; species Litsea cubeba. The sequence continues at coordinate 157,273,507 of CM022944.1, read as the reverse complement.
CATAAATAAAAAAACATAAAAATTCCATTACTAAGTAATACCTTAAGTACTTTAAACATTGGAAAAATAATAATAATAATTGGTCATTGAGCTTTTTTCTTTTTTCTTTTTTTGAATGGTAAGCAATAATTGTCACTAGCTGATATAAAAAGTAAATTCATCATGGTTATACATTAAGCAACAGCATTCACACTCAACAGAAAACATGACAGTAGTTGGAATATGCAAAAACAAATAATTATTAATGTCAGGTAACAATGGCAGTTCCATTAGTGACAGAAAATTGGTTACCAACCATTCATAAACAATGTTGTTCAGAAACTCCAGGTACCTTATAGTCCAGAAATTATTGAAAAAAAGTACACTCTTGCCTATTTACAGATCTAGGCTTCACATTAAAGATTTTTCTTCTGCATAAATTGATACAGCATGTCTGTTAGGGTTTATGACAAGATTTTATGCTGGCTGTCAACCTACCTGATGCAAATACAAGTTAGGCAGTCAAAAAACCAACCACAGGATACAACAGACTAGCACATTCACAACAGCTCATAATACTGTACCCGATGCTGTCCAACGACCGCAATTGCACAACTATCGGAGTCTTAAGGATATGAAATATGGCACTATCCCAAAGCAAATTTAAAAGTTGTCAAATTATGCGATCGCCCATTCGGTAATACAGTGCCATATTAAAACTCAAAAGTTTCTGCAAACGCATAAAAGTGAAGATTGGACAATATATAATTTGAAGATCCGAGTATCAAAGCATGTTAACCTTCTTTGAACTAGTCAAACCTCCAGTTCAAAATGCACAAACGTTCTAAGAATATAAATTTCTCAATGTCTTTTAATGGGCTTGATCATCCAAAAGCAAAAGTAAAACAACAATCCGTAAGGCAGAAAGGCTCTCATTCAGCCACCCACCGTTCAACCACATACAAAATCATCATACAGATATACATAGTATGCCACGAATAGAAAAACAAAGCGTGGATGGTGTAGGATGCAATCACCTCCTTTGTGCTAAGTGTTCTCAATGAACAGTTTGTATTCTGAGCTCTATAGATAATGACCTGTAGAATCTGAAACTTGACAAAGGCAGATATCAGAACACGAAACAATGTTCAGCAAATTAATTCTAATAGAAGAAAATCCGAAGCAGTATATTAAAAGAACAAGTGCATGAAAAGCTACATAAAGAGAACAACTAGCAAAGATAAGAAAGTCTAGCACGAGAGGGGGACTGGGCAGCCTATAAACTCTGCCAGAAAAGATGAGAAAAAGAAAAATGATATGGGATGAAACTAGTGAATTCAACAACAGACAAGACAATATCACTAAAATTCCATGCCAACACATGAGGAGTTTCCAAATATAGTAAAGTGGGAATATCCTGGAGGAAGCATTCAAAGCGAAAAATATGCTCCTTGGGCCTTTGCCTTGTGCTTTGCAGTAGCTTTCCAGCATATGTCTCTAATACTGTTTTGCTATATTTAATAAAGTTGCCATTCAAAGAAAAAGAAAGAAAGAAAGAAAAAGGCAGTAAACACAATAAGAAAACAAAACCATTTTGGTTGTTTGAATATGAAGGTGAGATGATCAAAGATAGAGCATTGCAAAGGAAATTATAGCATTATACAAGGCTTTGTACTTACAAAACCCCAAGAAGAGGTTGAAAAGGGAGAAAACTGAGTTCTACTCGGTTAAGTCAGGAGGCGTGAATCTCATGAAAGCCCTTTTTGGAATAAGTTCATAAGGTGGTCTTTGGAATGGATAGACAAAGTCTCAGGGACTAATGGTTTACCATAGCTTTTTATTAAGATTTTTGGTAGACAATCTCATGGATATTTTCTTTAAATTTCATAGAAGTACGGATTCCACTTCGATTACCAACACAGGCCCTGCTGGTAACAAGAGAGAACCCCCACATAATCCAATTGATGAATTGAAGCAACCTCTCCCCTCCTTCAATGAACGTACTCATAAGTCTCAACTACAAAGATAGCTGTACTTGTACTCTTATAAATTCCTTTTACAAGATACCCTACAATTCCATATTACTCTGAGTTTCAATGCAATCTATTAATTTCCTGAACATGATCCCCTTCCTTCAAAGGCTTCTATTTCGCTCTCCGCATTTCGCAGAATATACATTAGTTTCCAACCTTTTGCTACATTAAAAATTTTAACTTCTAGCCTGCAATGATCTAATCGTATAGTTCTCAAATAGCAATAAGAAAATAAGTACCATCAAGTATCAATAGCATAAAAACAAAATGCTGGGAAAAACAGCAATCCAAAACATTGTTTAAAAAAAGAAGATAATCAAGCAAGCTTCTTAAGAAACCAGAGTGCAACTAGAAATGAGTAAACATTAAGGGAGGGTCATAAAATCACAAGATAAAATTAATAACAAGATAGCTATCACCTTACGGAAAGACTCTGGACCCATCTGCTTCTCTAACATTTGAAGAATTGCCACCTATCATCAAGATGTAAAACAAGAATATTGTAAGAATCAAGAAAAACAGAATTAAAATTAAAAAGCAAAGAAAAGAGAAGGAAAGAAAGAAAGAAGGGAGAAGTGAACTTACAGCCTTCCATGAACGAATCTTCCCATAGAGACCAATGCACTGAGTGCCATATATTTCAGTAGAAGCTGCACGCAGGTTTAAAGCAGTTGCACCATTTACATCTGCCTTACAAACAGCACAATTTGCCTGCAATAAAATAAGAAATATATTAATATGCAGCAACTATGGCTGAGTTCAACTTTCAGAGGAAGATGGTGAAACACGCAAATTTACTTCAACGACAGTAATTATATTCACCGGTTGCTTATTCTAGCAAACATATGTTGGCTCTTTGATGGTGCGGAGGTTTTGAGGATTGCGAGCATGGGCGTTGGTCAATTTTTTTTATTTTTTATTTTTTATTTTTTGAATGGTTACGTAGTCAATATTGGTGGTTAAATGGAAGCAGCGTCCGAGAAATAAATGGTTGAAAGAAGGGGATCCGAATACTAAATTTTTCCATCCGATCTTTTTGTCCTATTTGGTTGTTTTCCTTTTTGGGTGTTCTTTGTAAGCTTTTCAGTATATTTCACTTGTACTGTTTGCTTTTTCTTAATGAAATTTACCGTTTTTTTTTTTTTTAAAAAGGATGTTTTAGCTGCTAGAGGAAGGGTGTGGGAGAAAAGTAAGATATAGTGAGAGAATTTGTACAATTTTTCAAGAAGCTATATACTAGTGAAAATCGTTCAAGGCTTCAAATGGATGGTGTTTCTTTTAGGCAGCTTTCTCATTCTCATGCTTCTTTTCTCGAAGGGTGTTTTAATAAAAGAGAAGATTAGAGAAGCAGTTTTCCAGAAGGGTTTCCAATTGTTTTCTTTCAACATTTTTGGAATCTTTTTATAGTTGACCTGCGGGGTATTTTTTTTCAATGAACTTCATGAAAATGGTGTGCTAACAGATGAATTAGGTGCCTCCTTTATTACATTGATTCCAAAGAAGGATGGAGTTGTTTCTATCAAAGATTATAGGCAGATTAGTTTGATTGGAAGTTTTTACAAAATCTTAGCTAAAGTTCTCGCTAATTGGTTAAGGAAGGTGCTTCCTGAGATTATTTTAGAGTTCCAACTTCCAAGGCACTTTTCTTGAAGGGAGTAAAATTCTTGACGGTGTCCTAATAGCCCATGAGTGCATTGATTCAAGGAATCGGCAATGACATCCTGGGTTAGATTGTAAGTTGGATTTTGAAAAGGCGTATGACATTGTGGATTGGGGATTTCTTCGGTACATGTTGGATAGATTGAAATTTGGTAAAAAATGGTGTCAGTGGATCCACAGTTGCCTTTCATCTGCTCATTTTCTATATTGGTGAATAGGGTTGTAAACGGGTCGGTTCCGGTCCGGGTCCAGGGTGGAACCGGAACCGAAACCGTTTTCTAAGAAGGGGAACCGGAACCGGAACCGTTAAGAATAATGGGAACCAGAACCGGAACCGGAACCGTTTGTGAGGCGGGTCTGGTTCCGGTTCCGGGTCTAGACTAATACCTGTATTTTTCTTTAAAAAAATTATACTTTTTTCATATTTCAATTGGATCACGTACCTACAAACACTAATGTGACATTTTGTCTATCAATAACAGACACTTTTAACCAAAAACTCAGAAATCACATCCAAACAGGCAATGAGATGTAGAAAAGTAGAAAACCCTAATGTAGAAAAGTAGAAAAGTAAAAAGGGTTCTGTTCTCGCATAATAAAGTTACCTTATGTTAGTATATATATTGGGTCGGGTCCCGGGTCCACGGGTCTGAGCCACTGCGGAACCGGAACCGTTTAGGTATCGGTTCCAAAAAAAGGATCCGGAACCGGAACCATTTTCTTATCGGGACCAAAATAAGGACGCAGACCCGGATCCTAACGGGTCGGAACCTTCGGGTAATCGGAGAATCGGGTACCCATTTACAACCCTATTGGTGAACGGATCTCCCAAAGGCTATTTTAAAAGTTCTAGAGGTTTGCAACAAGGGGGTCCCTTATCTCCTATGCTTTTTGTAATTGTGGTGGAAGCTTCTAATACTTGAAAGGAGAAAGCTAAAAATTAGGGCCTAATCAAAGGATTTGCTATTGATAATGCTGATCAAGAGGTTTACTGATGATTCTATTACTTTTTGTGGTGCTTCTATGACTCGAGTGATTAATCTGAAGTTTATTTTGAAATGGTTTGAAATGTTATCTGGATTGAAAATCAATTATCGTAAGTGTGAAATGATTGGTGTTCAGATGGAGAACAGAAATGTTGCTTTATTGGCAAGTGCATTCAGATGTAAAGTTGGGAAGCTCCCATTGAAGTATTTGGGATTACCTTTATGGATTGGATTACCAAAGAAAAGCCTTTGGGACACAGTTGTGGAGCGAATAGAGAAGAAATTAAGTTCGTAGAAAGAAAGATATTTGTCTGTAGGAGGCCGTGCTATTCTAATCAAATTAAGTTTAGTCAAGCATTCCGATTTATTTTCTTTCTTGCTTCAAATGTCCTAAAAGCGTCTATCAACGAATTGAGAAAATTCAATGAGATTTTCTTTGAAATTGATTCTGTTGAAAAGTGTTAGTATGAGTTGGTTCAATGGGAGGAGGTACGCAAACCCTTAGCTCAAGGTGGATTGGGTATTCATTCTATCGAAAACGTTAATAAAGCCTTGCTGAGAAAGTGGTTATGGAGGGTGAGGGATTCAGGCCAGGGTTTTTGGAGGCGGCTTTTATTGTATAAATATAAGTTGGGTAATGGTGGTTGGTGTATTCCAAGCAAGGATTACAAGGTTTCCCGTTTATGGAGGTTTGTTATTTCTGTTCAAGAGGGCTCTCATCCCAGGATTCATTGCAGGGTTCAAAATGGTCATCATGTTAGATTTTGGCATGATGAGTGGTGTGGGCAGTTTATAACTCTATATTGAAAAATCAATTCCCAAACTTGTATTTGGTGGATTGGAGACGAGGCTTTTGTTTCTGACAATTTTTATGGTTCTGATAGATGTGTAGTTTGGGATTTTTCTTTTTGAAGAAACCCGACTAACATCAAAGATTCTGACCTTGTTGCTATGCTTATCATTCTTGATAAGGTATATTGGTCAGTCAGCAGTTGATAAAGGTTTTGGAAACCTGATGTAAAAGGTCAATTTTTTGTTAAGTCATTTTATAATGTTTTGGTTTACAATTCTAGTAGAGTGGAAGGTTGGCAATCTTTTTGTGATCCCTTAGTTCCGCCAAAAGAGTTGGTTTTTTGTTGGGTGGCAAGGAAGCATAAAATTCTAACTATAGACCAGTTGTGTAGAGGGAAGCATTTTTTAATAAATGGGTGCCCTATGCATTTAAAGGGCGAGGAAACGGCGCATCATTTGATAATTCATTGTCAGTTTACTAATAAAGTTTGGATGGCTATGTTAAATTTTTTTGACATGAGTTGGGTGATGCCTAAAAGACTGTGGAAGATCTTTTTCTTCAATGGCGATTGAGAAGTAAGTTTGTTCGTGGCAATATTTTTTGGAAGTTAGTTGTTTATGCTATGGTATGGAAGCTATGGTTGGAGAGGAACAATAGATTGTTTACAAACAAGAACAAATTTGTTGAGAAAGTTGTTAAGTCTATCTTTTGGACTGTGTCGGAATGGGTATGTTAATAGCTTGGTATCTCTCTCGAAGATCTTAATATGTCTTGGGCAATTGTTTTAAAAGGAGGTTGGCATTCTAGAAGTGTGCAAAAACCAGTTTGGAACCATCCCCCTCCTAGTATTTTTAAGTTGGAATTTGATGTTAGTTTTGTTCAAAGTGTTCAATGAAGAGGCATCGGTGGAGTCATCAGAGATTGGAATAGAATCATTGTTAGAAATTTTTCAGGGCCAATGGATTCTTCTAATGCAAATGACGTGGAGTTGTAAGCTCTTCTAATTAGGTGCCGTGAGCATATCCTTGAAGGTGATTCTTTTTTTTTTTTTTTCTATCCAATGGGGTTCTAGAAAAGCTATTTATCCTTGGAAGCTAGCAGATTGGGTGGAGGAGGTGCAAGATATTTCAAGTTTGTTGGGTGCTTCTTTCAATCAAATTTTAAGAGAGGCTAATACTGAGGCAGATGGTCTAGCCGGGGAAGGAGTTTTTCACACTTCCATTTCTTTTAATGTGTAAGTTCTTTTAGGTGTTTTCCTTGTTTGTTATAGTTTTCATTTTGTCTTGTTACTGTATGTTTGATTGGTGGAATAAAATTTTTATCTTTTATCAAAAGAAAATATAGGCAGTTAGTTCCAAGAAAAGAGCCAAGAAGTGGAGGAGACCTCCTTCAAAACAGGCCTGAAAAGTAGCCCTCCCCTTCCACATGTCACATCAGTAAGAAAACCTTCAAATGGACCCACTTTGAGACCCTCAAAACAAAAGGGAGAAAGACAGAATGCAACTGAGTGGTTTGGTGTACAAAACCAAATGAAAGAAGTTTCTTCTGAAGGGGGAGAACAAAATGAATAAGACCTTTTTACCCGGTCGCAAAAGACAGACAGGTTGGCAGAAACAAAGAAGAAGGAATCATCGAGGGAAAGATGAATCAGTTGGGTAAAAGCTTGAGGAAATGTTAAGCTGACAAATGTTTATGAATTCCCACTAGGATGTATTCAAATAAAACGTCAATTTCTTAAGCAACAATGCTGAAGTCCTGCTTAAACTTCTTGGAAGCCATTTAAGGATTCTAACCAGAGAAGAAGAAAAAATTATAGAATGCACCGACTGAAGATAACACTACAAATATATTCTGGAATTAAATGAATTTTTATATGGAAGAGGAGAATGTACATAAATGGGTTCCACATCAAGTGACAGGAGCGACATAACAAACGATAGTAGCTAAAATGACTAAAACAGCAGCTATGAGATTCTCCTGATTGGCTCCTGCTTCCACCAATATATATGCTTCAAAGTCTTCTCTCATGGATATGCATTCTCAGCTCTGCTAATTCCTTAATTTCACCAAGGCCTAATTGTCCTTACACTGCCCATGGGATTGCATTATTTTAATTGCCTTACCCCATTTCTCCAGACTCATTTACTTTTATCATCTCCCATACGTGATAGACCAAAATCACCTTTTTTTTTCCTCAGGTGAAAACACTCACTCACCAACACACACACACACCCACACCCACACCCACACGCACCGAAGTCCCTAACCAACAGAGCTACAATAAGGGATTGATCCCTGGTTGTTTCTATGGGGGGAAGATACCTCACCACTGAGCTATCAGTGGATTGGCAACCTAAATCACCTTCGAAAATCCCATCCTCATTTTACTTACATCCCCTTTTGAAGCGCATATGACCTAATCCAGATGGTCCAATTGAAGCGCTCAAACTGCTTTGTAAATCAGATGCAAATCCATCTGAAAACTTTGGCTTGACAACCCCAAATTGATCCATGAAGATCTGATCCATGTTAAGGTGAAAGAACAAGGGTTTTTTCCCCTTCAAAGCTTACTCTATTTCTCTGTTTCCACATAACACCCCATGAGGCTGCAACAGGTAACATTGTCCAGAGTATTTGTCCCGTCCATCTGAGAGGGCCAAACCCATCCATCCATGGGAACTGGGAACCACAATGACTCTGTGAAAACCCAAGAAACAAAGGAAAATTTTACCAAAGTAGGCGAAAGGAGCCCAAAGGGTAATGCTATAGTAACCTATTTAACAAAGTCCTCACTTGCCCTAAACAAGAAAGAAATACTAGGGAGCGGAGCTAAGAGTAGCAAGCTGGCAAGGCATTCTCTGTTCGTTGAGTCTAGCTCAATTAAGAGGACATTTTCTTAAAAACAGTTAGGTGACAAAATGACAAGAAGAAAAACTGAATACGGCCAAGATGAGGAAGCAGATATGGATGTGTTGAGTAACAACAAAGGATAGAATTATGAATGACCACATAAGAGAAAATCCATGCGTGGTAGCTCCAATTAACCGATACAAGATAAGAAAACAAATGTTGCCATTGATGATTTGGGCTCATTTTCACCGGAAACAACCCCATTAGAAAGAACTGAAGTGTTTCACTTTTACAGTACTAGAAGGCCAATCAATAAATACTTCCAAAAATGTTAAGTAGAAGCAAAAGGTCAGGTTGTGCCATAAAAGGATGAGTTTTTTTTTTTTCTTTTCCTTTTCTCTCTTTTAGAAAAGCGCGAGAAGGGTTGAACATAAAGGTATAAACTCGTAAAGCCAGACCAAATATGGTAGCATTAAATTTTAAATTTTGGCCTCCAAAAACTCTCAAAGCGATAATGAAAACCAAAAAAAGAGTTATCATTTTTTTCAGCTCATAGTCATGAAAATAACTTTGTATAACCCAGAAGCTTCACAAATCAAATGCTAATCAGGAAAGATGATCCTTGATAGAAGAAATAGTTATCAAAACAAATGAAAAGGCAATAGCAAGAAAAATACAAATGTATGCATGAAACTAGGAATGCCAAACCTTATAGCGACGATAGCGTGCTTCATTGATTCCAAGGAATCGCTTAACAAATGAATCAGTAAGAAAGCCAGCAAGACCATCCAACAACCATTCTGCAAATAAGCAGCCATATAAATTAAAAACTATATTCACTGCTTCACAAAAATAAACCAAAAAAAAAAAATGAAATACTCAATCCATCATTGCATATACACTTTTCTGACCAAGTTACCATCATTTTGTGCCTCTGCAGTAATGAATATCCCAAACCACTGCCTTGCAAGAGCATATGCCAGTTTGATCCTGGTGTCAATTGTCTGAGAAAACGAATTTCAAATTAAAGTCAAAGACATCCGAAATACATCAAAGAAGAGTAGAAACTGGAAATGCAACAAACAAATAGAACTGAACAATAAATCTTGACAAACAGTTAAATCTATTCATTCCAACATTGGTAAATAAGGAACTTTGATGCTTTCTAATGATTTAGATTGCAGAACTTGTGAGCCATAATTCAAATAATACATCCAACATGCTAAAATGAATTAACCTGAAATATAGCAAAGATTAAAAATAAAAATCCAAGCATCTATATCATTTTTTTATATCAGTAACAGCATAGCATGACTAAAACCTGCAGCCTTGTGGGTGCAATGATGAGCACCTTCCAACTGTACTGCAGGCTCTTCTCCATGGAACTCAATCCTAGGGCACTAAAAATCTAGATGAATTCAATACTGCAATAATCTCAGGTCAAACATGGGTTAAGCTGGGCTCATGACATCTAAAAAAGGTGAATGAGCCCAGAATTCAGCTGAGTTGTCCCAGCACAGGTTTTGAATCACCTCAACCAGTTCTAGAACTGTGTCAGGAAATATCAATTCTGCCATTGATTCATTTTAAAGTTTCCAATGTGAGATCAAATTATAGGAGAAGTCCAGATCACCAAGAGAAGATAAGACAGTAACTATATTACTAGACCACAATGGAATTAGCTAATCAACATGTGTAAGAGAAAGCTAACCTGGTCAATGACCTTCTCATCAAACAAAACTTGAGAACTGAAGATACACATGGAAGCTCCCAGGCTCATAGAGGATACAGCCATTTCAGGTGAGATAAAAACTTGTTTGTATGAACCAAATGGAAAGGAAGATGAAAGATAATCCTCATAATGGCTGTAAAAAAAGGCATAAAATGAAGCAATCATAATTTAAACATGAAATAGAACATTCATAAGACTTCTAGGACTCAAACAACCATAATTTTGACATAGAAGATTTAAGTTAATAGATAGGAAACATAGAGAAGAGTAATAAGTTCCATTTCAACCTCATCAAAAAAAGGAAGACAAACCTGAACGCATTATGGAAGAACCCAACTGTATTCTGGAGCTTTGAAAGGCTTGACTGCAAGCACATATGTGATAGAAGACTGTTGTGGCGGTCTGGAAAAATTTCAAATGGTGCGACTGCCAAGGATATCCACTCAGCAGTAACAGGAGTACTTAGTTTGTAGACATATGTTTTTCGAGGAGGATCGTCTTTGCTCATAACCTGCCAAGACAGACTTGGCATCGATTAGGCCAAGCCATAAGAAAGAAAATTTCTACAATAATAAAATAGATGGTGCAATCAGTATTAAACTCAAACATTGCCACTACTATAAAGCCAATAGCATTACAGCTCAAGATAATGGGAATGATATTTCCGTCTGGCTAATGGATATATATGCCTACAACAGAAGAATGCCCAGGGCACAATCAAATAATAATTTTTATTAAATATAATGGATCTTCTCTTTCCTTTTTTAAATTTAGTTAATTTAATGAAAAGCAAACATCTTTAGTAACATAGGATGTCTAATTCTATTTAACTGTTCTCACAATTTAAATTTTGCAATTCATTCCAACAATTCAAACCTTTTTTTTTTTCTTTTTTGCAATAACAAAGGTATCCCATGGTATTAACCAGTCAGGACTAATCCACCGGGCACACACACTCACCCCACATGTGCAACAATTTAAACTTTAGATTAAATACAAGTTTCCTAAGAATTTTACCATTTTTTTTTTTGATAAATCTTACAAATAAAGATTTTAATCATTTTAACCATTTATGACTTGAATCTCTTGAAAATGACCCGTGACATGATACATCAACTTAACCAACAAATTTAACAATTCAGGCATTCTCTTTTTAAGTGGTAGTGAAACAACAGAGTTATCAGCAGTGCAAACTACACTGACGGTACGGAGTTGCATCAATTGCGGATATAGACTAGGCTAGGGAATAGAATCCATCTCTTCTATTCTCTTCAGTCACACCTTACACTTTTGAGTCTAACAAGGCTCAAGAGTAGAGCCTTCCAATTGTGGACCGAGACTACACAATGGCAGAACACCAATTTTCTTTTTCTCCTCATATTTTCTTGAGCCCTTTTAAGCCCCAATGGTGCAGCCCGGATCCGCGATCAAGATGGTAGATCAATCTCCCGAGGGATTGATCGAATCCAAGATGGATTCCAGCCACTAGAGCACGAGCAAAACCATAAAACAAACCATAACGGAAGAAAACTCAAGCAATCTTTGATTAATTAGGAATAAGCATGTCCTAATACAATGAAGAGCTTCTCTATATATAATGTAATAAGAATTCTAAAATAGAAGGCTACCAATTCTAATCAAATAATGAAATTAGAAACAATTCCCTAATAGACTTAGGATAAAATTAGCATGTCACAATAGCTTCTCAGCCAATTGGGCATGTGGACAGAACCCAAAGGGCTGGGTTGGATGGCTGGGTTAATCATGTTGCCTAGGGGTCTTCTTTAACTTCCGTATTGCATCAACTCTCCCCGGCTTCGAAGAACTCGACCCCGGCGAGTTAATTCCTTGATAACGTTCATAGAGATCTGGATTTAGGCACTGGAAATCGGTAGAAGTAATCCATGTAGCATTGGAGGTTGGACGGTTATGCCAACGGACAAGGAACTTCTGGAATCCTCCTTGACGAGTAAAAACAATCTCATCATCAAGAACATCAATGATTTTATCTGCCGGTGGAGGAGCAACGTAATGGCTTGTTCTTCAGAATCTTCCTCATTGTCATGCCCACGGTAGAGAGTGAGATCTGCAACATTGAACGTAGGACTAATACCAAGATCTGATGGTAACTCCAAAGTATCGGCATTGGAATGGACCTGTATTTCTCGGATGCAACTTCTTTGTAGCTCTTGGCGTTAACCTTTCCGAATGAATACGGACCATAATCATGTCTCCTTCAAAAAACTCAAGGAAACGACGACGTTTGCCCGCATAAGCCTTATAACTGTCATTGCTAGTAGCAATATGTTGTCTAACTTCATTATGTATTTGTTGCATGTGTTTAATGAAGTTATTTGCTTCAACACTAGGGCGCGCTTCAAGAGGCAATGGGACAAGATCAATAGGCAAGCGCGGTCGAACACCTATGACTGCTTGAAATGAGGAGATGCCTACGGCTTTGGGTTCAGCAGGGGTTTGTGGGATTGAGGATTAGGGTTTGGGAAGTTCGTATAGGCTGGGAAGATGTAGGGATGGGGATTTAGGATGGATTTGATGTTCGGTTGGTTGGGGATAGGTGCGGTGGTGGGTTGGAGCTAGGACTGGGTTTTGTGAATGGAACGGACGATGGACAGTGGTGGATGGAAGAAAGACGATGATGAATGGACAGGAGGGGGAATTCCAGGAAGGACGAACGTCTCCGGAATTCGGCTCTGATACCAAATAGGCGCAGCCCAAATCCGCGATCGAGACGATAGATCAATCTCCCGAGGCATTGTTTGAATCCAAGATGGATTCCAACCACTAGGACACGAGCAAAACCATAAAACAATCCATAACAGAAGAAAACTCAAGCAATCTTTGATTAATTTGGAATAAGCATGTCCTAATAAAATGAAGGGCTTCTCTATATGTAATGTAATAAGATTTCTAAAACAGAAAGCTACCAATTCTAATCAAGTAATGAAATTACTTGATCTACCTATATACTATAATATATTCCAAAATCCAAAACTTTGATTCTTTGCAATAACCATCCATCCAACCGGTGAACACTCTACAAGCCAAACTAGATGCAGCCAATCCAAGTTCTCTCTTTTTTTTATTTTTACTATTGACAACCCATTTTCATGTGACAAACGATCCTGAAATGCTACAATTTATACCCATGGATAGCCAATCATGAGCTGCCACTCAAAGAACTGATGATTGCACTATTCAAACAAGAATTGTCATGACTGAATAGTGAACACGGTAATGTTAGTACAGAATTACAAGGTTTCTTCATAAAATGTTTTATTTGAGCACATAACAAACAAACGAAAAAAAAAAAAAAAACACCACTCAAGTTAGGAGTTGATATTAGATTATATTTAAGATTAGGATCGATTCGATGGTTTTATTTTTTTGCTTCAGGGATCATAGTAACTAGTAAGCAATCTAAACAGTGGCTATTTATCACTGACAGAACTTTCATTAAAACTATCAATAAGATGCTTTCGGATTATCAGATATTGCAATTGGAATTTTTTGTTACAGAAGAAAGGAAATATCTTACAAGTTCCAATTTTATTATCAATATTGACTTTCCTCACCACATAGTCTTTGCTCATCACTAGATTTGACTGAAAAATATTTTGGTTGAGAAGCCCGGTAACTCGATAGGACCACCTCAAAGCCTTGTCCCAACTATGTTGGGGTCGGCTACATGAATTTTCTCTCCAATCCAGTCCATTGTGGGCCAAATCCTCAGATAGTTTGCACTTCTTCAGATCGAAGAAAAAGTAAGTTTCAGGCCATGACTTTACTCTTTTTTTTTATCAATGTCTCATTGTCTATTTACCTATTGATTTGGTAGCAGAAACCATGAATTGTGTAAAAATGTCTTTTTAAGTATAAGCACTGATATCCACGAAAAGTATACCTTGGTTATCACTACAAACAAGGAGACACTTTAAAAACAACATTGAACCATACGAGAGATTATTCGCTGTTGTAGACTCCACCACCCTCCAATGCTGAGGCAACAAAACCTTGAGGAACACTACTGTAGCAGAGTATCTTCCATTTCTAAACCCATAATCACCCGTGGTGGGGGTGGGGGTGTCAGCTATACTGCCAAATGTTGACCGATTCTTCTATATTCTGGCCGTAAACTAGTGTGAGAACTAATCACTGACGTACACGACCAAATAAATGAAGTAAAAAAGAACTAAAAAAAAAAAAAAAACAACAACAACAACAACAATTCAAAGATACACTCTATTATACCCATTTCAAAGTCTAATGACTCTAATTCCACTAAACTAGTGTGAGAACTAATCACTGACGTACACGACCAAATAAATAATGTAAAAACTAAAAAAAAAAAAACAATTCAAAGAGACACTCTATTATACCCATTTCAAAGTCTAATTCCACCATTTCTTTTAGATGTCTAAAAGATACATTAGCAGTAAGAGAACAGACACAATAACAAAAACAAGTGTACAACCTGAAATCTCAGATTTTCCTACATAAGCCCTTTATGTGGCATGTCACCTCCTGCTGGAAGAACATGGACAAAGAACCAATATCATGGTGACACAAGCATTATGTAGTTAAATATATAAAGCATGGTGAAAAATCCTAAGATCGATTTGACTTTAAACCAAAGAAGCATCACAATTCTGTGCATAAAGATGGATGACTCCAATTTTTCCAAAATTCTAACAGCTATTCTTCCATGCTTTTGACTACTATAGCCATAGTATTATCAAAACAATAGGACCGCTTTGAAACCAAAGAGTAACAAATATGAGCATCCAGAGCTGGGCTGAGATCCCATACAACTTCCTAGCACTTCAACTTCTAACACTAATCACTAGGGGTGTCAGATGCCTTGTGACCAACCAATACAATCACCAAGCAATGGAAGCTATGTCAGTGAAATAACCAACTAACAGAGTAACAACTGAAGTCAAAAATTGTCTTTGGACCTAATATGATCTGCAGATTGCATTCTGAACATTTTTTTCCCTTTTTCTTATCTTTTTTGAGTGTGTATTCCAAACATTTTCTTTTTCTTTTTTTAGTGTGTGCAGGTTTGTTTAGGCAACAAGGATCAAATTCGCAACTTCATGGTTGCAATTTCTTCCTTCTTTTCTTTCATTAATTGTCCATCACATTAGACACTTAATGGAGAAAGATATTAAAAGAACAAAATAAGAATTTCATTACATAAAAAATATTCCTAGAGCGCTCAAGAACTCCCAACCACCATATGTAGAAAGAAATTTGGCAACATAATAGAAGGAACTAAAAGAATTAAGTAATCACATAAAAGATATTCTATTAATCCTCTTTTTTGAGGAAGGTAGTACAGTACTTTCTTTCGAGCATAAAATCTTAACAGAAGCACCTTTACTTGATAAGGGCAAGTGTCACCTGATAGAGTAATGTTCCATTGCTGACAGCCACAAGATTGGAAGCAACTGTAAATTCTAGATCGTAGCTGCGGAAGGAGAGTAATTACCACTATGAATGTCAAAGTCACTGCCTAACTAAAGTTTACAAACTGCTAAAAGCACTAATAGACAATTGGGAGATGAAAGATGCAGTACAAGAATAATAAATATTACCAGCAACTCTGCAAACTACTGTCCATACAAGGGAACCAGCAATGTGCACGCCTTATTTGGTTATCAGTGTGTAGCACATTGTCCCTGAAATGGATGCCTGACTCAGCCTTTTCAACCCAATAGTCAATGCGAACCCGTTTCACATTCTGCACCCAATATCAACCTACATGAGACACCACAGAAGTGTGAACCCCTTCACAGCAATTATCATACCAAAACTGAAGACCCGAGTATGAATTACACCAAAAGAATAGAAGCTTCAACTTCGCACTATCACCTCATCCACCACATGACCATTGCTGCTAGAAAAGTCCTTCTTGGCTTCTCCAGATGAATGCTCCAAATTGTTCACCAAGTTCATTCGGCCCTCCTGGTCAATTGTTGACTTTGATGACTTTCGGCACGAAATGAGTAGGTTGGGAGACATTTCTTTGTCTAGAGATGACATATATGTCGAGCATGCAGCATCAGAAGCAGAACTGGTGCATGACACTGAACGCCATCTCCGCTCATTGTCCACATTTTGATAGTGAGGAAAGAATTCAAATTCAGCTGGCTCTCCATCCACCAATATTCTCTCAATAGTCATATTGTCAGCATGCAATCCGACAAGCCCAGTCTCTGGGACATCAATCTTCAGTTCAGTATACCTTTAACAAACAAGTAGAAGGGGGGAAATATCAGATACAATGACAAATGCTACTCAGTTACAACTTACGAGCATTGTTGCCAGTAAAAAATTCAGAGGTAACAGCACTAATTAAGCAGGATCAAGCAGTAGTGCCAGTATGGCATCAAACTGAAGTGAACAGGACTGAAAACACGTTACGTCCATGTCATATTTGGCCCAACCTTAGATGCGAATTCCAAATGATACCCCAAACCAAACCCAAATGGGCTGAAGCCACAAGACCCTACCCAAACACAGATTCAAATTAAAGACCCAGAGCCAGACACATACCCAGCTCAATAAAGGGCTTGGATCCAAGCGCAAATCAAGGACCAGTCAGTTTTTAAAAAAAATTATATATATATACCACATAATGACCTACTGATAGCAGGGAGATTCGAAACAGACGCCTCAGGTTTAAGGCAACAACAAGTAGCAAACCAATTGCACTGAGCAGTTGTATACACAGAATATATACAATATAATATACAGAAATGCATGGCATCAGATTTTTTTTGGGTCCTCAGGTATGAAACCCATGGACCTCAATATGGACCCGTATTTTATTTGGGTTTACGCAGTGGATCCGAACCCAGTCCTTAATTACAAAAGGGTCCAAATATTGGACCCGCAACCGTTGTTTAAAATTCAGGCCCTTAAGGTACCCGGAAACGTGCTTTCAACCCTGTAAACGGAACAATAAGTAAATGGAAGTAGTTATAGCTAAAAACAAGCAGGCTCCTTATTTCCAGATTTCTAGAGCAGAAAAGAAAAAGGGACTTGCATTGTAAGAGAACTATCCTTCATTATTCACATAATAATGGTAACAATAAGAATAGCAAGCAGCTTACAGACTAGCTTTGAGGGAGGAGTGGTGGTGGTGGTTGGGGGGGGGGGGGGGGGGGGAATGAAGGTAAGTACCAAAGCATTTTACATCACAAATGAATAAAAAAAAAACAGAGATATTTTAAATTTGTGTCTAAGTTAGGGTTAATGGTGGTGGGTTTGGATATGTACCAAAAATGGTACTAGGATTTTTCTCAGATGCCATTTCTCGAGTTTGTGAGAGAACAACAAACAGCAATTTCCATTATAGATTAGAAGTTAATCCCACTTAAACCTATCACAATATGAATGAGAAGCTAAGACACTTGTATATGCATCTTCCCTAAGCCCTCGAAACACCATATTTACTTCTAATCGCTTCCCCGCAAAGAAGCAGAGAACGAAAACAACTGTCACTTACAGATAACTAGGTTTAGGAACATGCAAGCGAACCCTAATTCAGATTTAGGGTGGATTTCATGGCATATTTCTATGGGCATCGAAACGCAACATCAAGCTCAATCTGTGAATCAATCTTCAAAGCAAGCACAATAAGATCAAATCTCAGGTGAAAAATAAGGATCGTCAAAAAGTAGGAATGGATAGAGAGATCTGGAGCTTTGGAAATAGAAACCCTAAAAAAGAGAGAGAAGAAAAAGGAGGAGAGTGTAGAAAGTACCCGAAGATGAGGCGTCTGTCCATGTCGATGGAGATGCAGAGCTTCTGATGGCGGACGACGGCGGCTGAAGAGTTCTCTGGCCTCTGATCCTCAATCTTCTGCTTGCGAGCCTTCGCCATTTGCAGTGAAGAGAAATACACAGAAATGGAGATGGAGATCGAGATCGAGAAAGAGAAAGGGTTTTGGAGGGAGGGAGGGGAAAAGGAAGAAAGATGAGATGATAATTTTATTTCTGTATTCGATCTATCATCGTATCATCTATCCATCGCTTATTCGCGTGTATGCTATGTGGAGGGCGGGGCTTTGTGTATTTATAGAGAGAGTCTTGTGTTGTGCCCTCGCTGAGGCAGTCGAAGACCCCTCTTTTGTAGTTCTTACTTGCCTGCACTAAATGGGTGTACATCGGGTCGGGTTCCGGGTTATCGGGCCGGGTTTGACCCGACCCGATTAGTTTATGCACACCGGGAACCCGACCGAATGCCCGGTTAGCTATAACCGGGTTTGTCGGGTTCGGGTTACCGGGTTTACCGGGTTACCGGGTCGGGTTACCGGGTAACCCGGTTACAAATTTAAAAAAAAAAAAAATTTTCAATCTCAATCTTTTTTTGATAAAATGCATGTAGATAAAATAACAACTTCTGTGAAATGAAGATTTTCTCATCTAAATCCAAGTTTAACCACAAAACTTTCCACAAAACTTTATTTCAAAATTTATTTCTAAATCAACTAATTAGTATATAAAAGTTATTTTTTTAACATTTTTTTATAACCGGGTTATCGGGTCACCCGATAACCCGATTAACTAAAAATCCTTAACCCGGCACCCGGTCCGGATTAGTATGTTCCGGGTCGGGTTTGACCCGACCCGGTATAAGACCATGTTACACCCGCCCGAATACGTCCGGGTCGGGTCGGGTTACCGGGTCGGGCCGGGTTTGGAAACCCGGTGTACACCCCTACTGCACTTGACCCTGGAGTTTTCAATATTGCCGCTTGCGTCCCTTCTTTGTTGGTTTTTACTTTTGATTAATCCAAATCCAGATCCATCTGTTTCGATCTAAGGCGGTCGCCCCAGGTGTGATCCAAACCAAACCAAATCAAACCAAACCAAGCCTTTTCCCACTAGGTGGAGTCGGCTATATGGATTTGACGACGCCAATCAAATCTGTTTAGGGCCATGTCCTCCGTTAGATCCATGTAGGCAAGATCATGTTTAATAATTTCATTCCAACTTCTCTTGGGTCTCCCTCTCCCTCTCCTACTCTTGGCAAACTCCATGCTTTCACACCTTTCGCCCCAGGTGTGATCCAAAAAATGTTAAAAGTTGTATGGATTATATTATACCTCACGCCCCATTTGAGTGAAGTAATGGACCTACTTTAGGTTACGAAAAACCTATTGCTTTCGATCTCATGAACAAAAAAAAAAAACTAAGAATCCTTTGCTCAATTGTTTTTCCTTTTCTAATTCAAGCTCGTGCAGTTTGACCTTTACGCAAATAACATAGCATAAATGTGCACCCTCTCACCATACCTTTATATAATATGTGGGGAAGTATGTTGATTAGTAGATGTACATGAGTTCTTTCTACTTAATTTACTAATAAATATATATATTATCTTTAAATCATGCAATAAGTAGAGATTATTGATATTTGATTTTAGTTTTTGAATTTTTTTATTTTTAATTTACCATCGTCTACTCCACCCATATAAGAATTTTGGATCCCCCGCGGCCAATCATAATACGTCATGTTGGCACAAGTACACATGACTATTAATTTTTTTCACACTCGCCTTATGTTGATGTGGCTGTCCATCATCGAGGATCCAGATTCTTTTAAAATAAGTGCACTCATGGTGAGCGTGTATCAAGTATGATTGAGTATACTAATTCTTTTAAACTTGAGCAAATAATATAATTTTGCATGTAGTTTGTGAAGCCACTTAACTCAGGTTCTAAGATACACGAACCTCTAAGTTATAGGTATCAATTAATAATAGATCTCTTTATCAAGAGACTCTTTTTTTTTTACTGGGGATGGTTATGGGTCCGGTCTAGTTGAATGACACCAGTCAGTCCTTGCAAATCTTAAAAAGCAGAGTCTTATATAGTATGACAAATCTTGGGTCACTTGATTGACTCTCCCATTGGTTTGGTCATGGATTCCTTTGAATAAATCGCAGACAAATGATGGGAGTGGAAGAGGCAGAGAGGATTAAAGATTTTTAAAAGTTGAGGAAGAAGGTGAAAAAGGGCATAGATAGGTTCCAATGTCAAGGCCTATGCATCCTATCATTAATTAGCAATTAGCGAGCATCTTTATAATTTGTTAGTGATTTTTTATATATTTTTCTATACATATAGTGGGTAATCATGTGAGCACAGCACGGTGACTCCCCATTGTGAAATAATAATAATAATAGTAGTAGTGGTGGTGGTGGTAATAGTAATAATCACACACATAAGCTTCATCTTCTTCATACTCATTGCAAACAAGAGGAGCAGTCAAATAAATCTCCTATTGAAGGTGTGAAAGTGTTAACTTACTAAAATAGGTGCTATTCTAATAACCAATGCACAGCAAAAGCAATCAATCAAATAAGATAGCACTAACAAATATATCTATCAAACAATCACCACAATGAAACATAAATTTAACGTGGAAACCATTTTTTGGGAGAAAAACCACAATAGAAAAAACCAATCATTATTGAACGATTACAAGATCAACTCATAGATCCTTAATCTCAGTCAGTACGTCGACCTAAGAACTCTAGTTGTTCTTGCATACCTCCTCACAACCACGACTATTTCCAGCGCACCGCTTTATTTGCTTATCCTTCTTTAACACCTTGAGACCAAGATGCACTCACTTTCTACAAAGAAGTAGAAGAACTTAACCTTCTAAAGAAAAAACTTCAGCTCAATCTCTCAATTGATTGCTCTAGATAAAAAATCTCTCTAAAAGATCTCTCTTACTCATAATAATGTGAAAGGTAGTGGATAATTTTGAATTGAGAGAAACACTAAATTTATAGCCCAAAATCCGTGCATAAGACTTCTAATCATAATTCACTAAGAATTGAAATCATATTAAAACTCTAAGTATGAGTTTGGATCGGAATGGGTCAACACCGCCCTGCTTGCTATGGCGAGCAGAGTCCTCACTATAGCAAGGGTGCTGTCTGCAGTTTGGCCCAAACGCCTAAAAGCATATGTTCGCTATAGAGAACATTCTCCCTGAATTTTGGCTTGTATTCTCCAAAAATCTCAATCTACGCTTCAATCTTTGCTTTAGCTCTTCCGGCAGCTCAACTACACTCCATTCTAAAATAAATAAAAAATTACAACTCAAATGGACTCACAGTTTTATCCAACCCGTGAAGTAGCACCATGCAAGAAAAAAAAAACACTAAACAAACTTCACCCATTACGTTACCAAATCAGTTTAAAACATATTCTATTTGGGCGCCATCAACAGAGATGTGATACATGACAAAACCACATCTTTACATTGCTTTAGTAACTTGGTGCTTCTGTACGCGTGTGCTTGCCAAAGAAGGTGATTCTTCCGGCATCCTTTCAACACCGCCCCTTTTCAGACCCATCAGCTCATCCACAATCTCAAACAACATTTCATCAATGGCAATCTATCAACCAATCTCTTTATCACAATCTTCGAGTAAACAGTTACCCTTTTGTTCATGCCAAACACTTTCTCAACCATTGATGCCTACCGCCTCAGATGGCTAATTAACTTGGACTTGACCAAAACCCTCATGTGTTTTTTTATTTTTTTAACCAAAACTACGTCAAAACGACGATAAAACCACACAACTAAGTGCAAAATACCTCTTCCGTTGGCTGTCGAATTTTTAGCGACATTTTTTTTTCAAAACTACAGTCCATATGCGTCGTTCATCTAGTGGGAAAAAAGCCAAGAGAGACCCGCCCTCCCCTATTTCACTCCCGCCTTGTTCCTCTTTTCCCTCCCACTCTCTAGTCTCTACCCTCTTTCTCTCTCAATGGAACCATCTCTGCCAACAAAATCCCTAAAACCAATCTCCCCATCACCGAACACCATTTCTTCGTTTCTTTCTTCTTCTTCATTTTCCCCCAAATCCATCTATTCATCATTGAACCCTCCCTTCTTCTTCTTTATTTTCCCTAAATCCAAGCCCCACTTTTCATCTCTCCATCTCTCAATCTCCTCATCATCCGACAACTGCAAGTTCCAACCCACCACTCCATTCCAAACCCATCTCTCCATCCAACGACTAAAAGTCCTAGCGGAGCCATCTTCGTAGGATTTCTTCTTTTTTGGGGTTTTCTTTGGTAATAGCTCATTACCATCTACCCATCACTCAGGTAAGAACCCTTTTCATTGGTTGGTTTTTACTACCCATTTCCTCATATATACATTTCAACTACTGCTTCTTTTCGCCACTACTAGTTTTCTTCCCTACCTTTCTTAGCACAAACCCTCTTTCTTCTTCTTCTCTCGACCGCGATCTACATCTGGATCTGAAAGAGGTAAGTCTACAACTTCTTTTTTTGGTTTCTTCGTCTACAGAACTAGCTATGCTAGTTGTCCAATTGCCAGATCACAATTTTCATTGCCGCCTTTTGGGGTTTATGAACTCTGTTTGGAATCTACATCTGGGAATTAGAGAATCTCGCAGCTAGGGCTCTCTCTCCTTTCTTAGTCACCAATATATTTGCCTCTTTACCGTTTTTTATTGCATCGATCTCTATATATTGTATGACGATGGTATCTCTATGGTGTGAAGTGGGGTTTTTCGATCTGATTGGATATTGGGGGTTTTTAGATTGTATAGTTGTTTGTTTTGGGTACCTGGTGATCTGATCAAAGTGGGTGTTTGTTTTCTACAAATGGGTTTTCTTGGTTTGCTATCATTAGTATTGTAGTATTGTCAAAATATCAACCTTATTGGTGACAGTTAGTGAGCACTGAGACTGACTTGTGCAAAGTTAACCAAAAATGTGCCACCTGAGTTACAGATGTGGTTAGTCGCCCCTTCCATCAAGAAAGAACAAAGACCGGTAGGCAGCTTCAATGGGAGTTAGCAATGGCCATGTAGTTAGGCTTAATTTATACAATATTTTGAGTTTCTGGCAATAGCAACACGTTATTAATATTTCCTAAATAAAACTTGTTGCTGCAATAGTTTCAAAGCATCAATGGTTTCTGTGACTATGCTCTCCTTGTTCTACTGAGCCAATGGGCCCTTCCAAAGAGGGCAGAGTTAGAAAAAAAATCGTGGGGGCCACAGGCCAATGTATAAGAAGACTCATTTGCAAGGGGCAACCCCACTTGTTCCCTTTTCTGGATTGGTGAGGCATTTGTAAATATGACTAGTTGATCAAAACCATCCATGTAGTTCTGCATGACCCATCTGTCTTGCTAATAAAGAATCCAGATCCTCTTAGTTTTTAACTCATAGAAATTCCGGCTTGATTGTGTAGAAACCATTAAAACACATGATAGGTGAAGATGGTTGCCACTCATTTGTACTAAAAGGTTGATTTTTATATAGGGGTGACCTTGTCCTCTTTTTTTTTTCCCCTCTTTTTTGATAAGGCGGGCATTGTTGAAATCATTATCTCAACAGTACTAGTCCCTTGGGCGCACACACAGTGGGTAAATTTGGGGTGATTTCAATGTCATATGAATATGAACACACTGTTGGGTGCACCCTGTACAAGGTAAATCCTATTATAGCTGCTGTCAACTCGATCGATCATTGCTCTTATTTGGGCCTATGTTTGTATTAGAATACATAAAAATTAAACACGTAGGAATTGGAATACTTATTTATGCCATAAATGGTTAAAAGTAAAAATCAAGGTGAACATCCAAAGCTGCCCATTAAAGAAAACATTCCTTTTAAAGGTAATGGAATGAAGAGAATATAAGAAATGAATACGTAGCTTTCATCACCTCGGTCTGATGTGGGTTTTGATGCATGTTTCTTTGCTTCTTTTTGTGGTGGGAACATTTTTTATTTTTTTTATCAACAATCTTTTGTAATGTTGGGGTTTGATTTAAGGGTTGTTACTTGTTGCTTCCAACAGTCATTGTATTGGTATCTCTGCCTTCATTCAGCCTGCATTGATTGTTTGGACTGTTATATATTTCCACTTGAACTTTTCAGATCTGCAAGCAAATGGAATGGAGATATGTTTATTTTACAAGTTTGATGCTAAAACATGATTTGATCTCTTAGTTTATTTTCGCTGCTTGAACTTGGTTGCAGGATATTGGGCTTCTAAAGTTTCTTCAATTCTGACAAGAATGGAGCAAGACATGGCTCGTCTGTTAGTAGGGTAACTTACAATTTCTACTTCGGGCTTTTTGTAACTCTTTCTTTAATTAATAATGAAGAGTGATATTAAGACATCTCATTTGGTTATTATAAGAGATGAGTTGCTTTGATAGACTTGAGTTCTTTTAGTTTAACTATAGTGCTTTGGATTCTCCCGTATGGAAGTCTTGATAGACTTCGGTTCTTTAAAATATAGTTCTTTGGATTCTCCCTCATGGAATTCTTGATAGACTTGTTCTTTTAGCTATAGTTCTTTGGATTCTATGGGATTTGTCTAGAGCATGTGACAAATATAGTTTGACTGGGTCTTCTCATTTCTCCTCGGATTAATTTAAAAGTGTCTTTTAGGGTGATAATGGCTTTCCTCTCCAAATCTATGTCTTCAATTGTTTTCTAATAATCAAGGTCAAAATGACTTGAAAAAATATTTTTTTTATAGTCCTACCTAATGTGGGTCCAAATGCATGTAGGAAAGAGCAGGCAACCATCTTTTTTTAAATGCATCCCCATTAAGCTCATGTGGGCGTAAGAGTTTCAAGTCTCAAAAATTGTATTAACGATGAATCCAAGAACATAGTAACCAAGCGAATCTACAAGAAATATAAGATTTTTGTTTTGTTCGTTTTCCCCTTTTATTTTATTTTCTTTTTTGTTGTGAGAAATGTGTTGAAAGTTCTTATTCTTCTTGTTTCTTGCGGAATGGACCTGGATATGTTGCTCAGCTGGAAGGGAGTAAGCCATCTAATGAGGTACCGTGAAAAGTATCATGAGGTATGAAAATATCTTTGGCATTGATGTTGGTCATGTTAAAAAAGCAGATATGTAGAGGGTATCAAGTGATTAGTATTGTTGATGAAATTGTAAATACAATTGCCCAAACAGAAAGGGAGGATTAGTATTGGTGATTCTGAAGGCTATTTTCTTCTTTGTAATTGGTAGCTTCGGAAGGAGTTGAGCAATGAGGTGGATTCTACAATCGTTGCTGTACGGGCTTTTTCAGCTGATTCGTCATATGGGCATGAAGAATTTACAGTATTTAGTGCTTCTCTGGGCTTTTAAAGTATTTCTCTTTTACTGCATTCAGGTCCCTTTAATGAAAGCTACCTAAAAAAAAGGGAGCAGTGGACCCTTGTAACAGGTTTTCCAAAACACAGTCTACTCCTTGTGAATTTACAAAAATGCCTATCAATTATTATCTCTGCTCTATTCTATTTCCATAACAGGAGTTGTTATCTGTTTTAGGTCATGTGTGGGCCCACACTCACATGTTTTGGTGGTTGAGATTTACATGAGACAAATCAGGTCCTGTCCAGTTTTTATTTTTTAGGTCTAAACTTTATTTCATGCTGATGATTGAATGTGGATATAGAAAGGCCAAGGTCGACTCTATTTGATGATACTCCTTTTGAGAGGCTTATAGTCTTGTTATAATTGAGTTTTCTATCAGGTCTTGTGATCTGTACATAGGAATGTTTTTTTATGTAGGAAGGATTTTGCCAAAAAATTTCAGAAACTCTTTCAATTTGCATGTGCCTGTTGGAATGGAGTAGTTCAAATCCCCATGGTGAGACTTGGAATTTTTTTTTTCTGACTCTTCCCCGGCAATCACAGCCATCTATTATATAATGGTATGGGTTGAGAAATGTGTGCTCTCCCAACAAACCTTTTTGTTGACAATTGCTCTGTCTCCCACCTAAAATACCAACTAATACTCCAAGCACAAACAAGTATGAATTTGAGTGGTAGGATTGTCTCACAATCATATGCAAAAGATTCAATTTCCTTTTACATGTACAAATGCAATTTGTTGTGCACTTAACCAACATGTACAGGCTGTCAAAGGAAAAATGAAGTCAAGAAGGGACCATATATACCTCTTTATGTTGTTTTTTGAATCCTTGCCATATTGAATTGGAGTAGGTGGATAGATTGAGAGAAAAGTTTTTGTCATTGTATTTACCCTCTTAGGCTAATGATCATGGGCTAGGTTGTGTATTTGGGAGAGAAGTATCTCCGCAGTTGATAGTGTGGATTATCCATTGAAAAAGGTTGAATTCATGATGCATTTATAGTACATCTAAGATTTAAATGTTCTATTGAGCCTTTTCAATTGTAGTCAAACCCATTAGATCATTGATTTTCGTTACTAACTACTGAGAAATGTTTACAGCAAGCACTTGAAAGTTCTTATTAATCCCTGATATTTTTAACTTCTTCCTTTTCTCTCTTTATTTCAAGATAAAACTTGACACGAAATATTTTTGCAGGAAAGAGTTGCTAGCTTGTATGAGGATAACCCTTCAATTGCAAAATAAAGATTTAGATCATGACGCGGTAGCCTTGGTATGTGGTTTAATTATATCTGTATTACTTGATTTTATGAACCATCAAATATAGTGACGAATACATCCTATCACAAACAGGGATTGACATTGATTTTTTTTTTTTACACAGATTCTTGGTCGTGATAATCGTGGACGCATAAAAGGCATGGGCGATGGAGTTTCAAAGACCTCTATCAAGTATTCAGATCCTTACAAGAAAGCATTACAAAAGGAACATGAATCACAAGTTATCCTACAAGCTCAAGTGGATAATTTGGAAAAACGACTAGAAGTGGAGTCTAGGGATCTAAGGCGTGAGATAGACCAAATGTTTGCATCCTTGTCTCAAGCAAATACACAAATGCGGCCTTCTACCGAACGTGGACACTCCTCTCAGGTACAAAGCAATTGATATTAATGGAATCATTCTTAAACGTAATAAAATGTCTGCATTGATAACATAAAAATTAATGTGTTCCAAATGATGTATGTAGGGGAGCCAAAGTTCTCAGAGTGCTTATGCACACTTGGACCAAACAACCACACAAGCAAGAGGCCCATCTTCGTGTAAGTTGCAACACATGACAAAGAAAAATATAATTGCTTATGGAAGACTAAAGGGGGAGGAGTCACCGGAGGCAGGTTTCTACATGATTGTGTTAGATGAGATTGTTGATGGGAGTGTTGACTTGTTCGACGGAGAACGCAAGTTAGGAGATATCATGCTAGGAGATGTACTTGATTGGCCTATAATTAGGACCATACTTTATTAGTTTTCTATTCTTACTTTGAAGTAAATGTTTTGTGGGTGTAAGTTTGAGTTAATGTTGGATGATGGATTTCTATGATGTTTTAGTTGATACTTGGATATTATATGGATGCATGTGGTTTTGATGAATGAAATTGTATGGTTATTCGGGTATTGTTTGGATGGCTAATGTGTGGATGTTTGAGTTTTAGATTGTTGTCAGATATGGTTGTTTGAGTTGTTTAAATGGATTGTTATTGATACTAAATAGGTTTAATATTTGAAATATTTTAATTTTTTTTAGGAAAAATAGAAAAAAACCACAGCCATTGGCTGTCGTTTTTCATCTCAAAGGCACCAGCTACGTTTTTTAAAAAACGACAGTCTATGAATGTCGTATTAGAAACTAAATTGTCCACAGTAATGGGCTGTCGCTTTTTTTAAATAAAAACCACATATGAGAACTGTCGTTTTCCAAAAGCTACACTCCAAAGTGAGACACAAGTGTAATACAAAAAACGACAGCTACAGCTGTCGTTTTTTTTAAAAACTACAGGCTATGACTGTGGTTTTTCGGCTGTTTTGACGTAGTGACGTATGGATTGATCAGAGTTAGTTTTGAAGCATTTCTATGACTCCGAGGGAGCAATATTGTTGATCCAATAACCTCACTCTTTTTGTGAGACCCCAGTCCACTTTGGTAACCCGAGGCAAGATCAAATCAAATGATCCTGAAAGCCAAAAAGGGGGAGTCAATAGGGATAAGAGTGGAGTGTCCTTGCCCAAGCCCACATCAGAAAATATTAAAGTCCTCCACATTTTGATTACGTTTGTCATTCATCTTCTTCACAATTGCAGGGAAAGCATCTTGCTATGCTAGCAGCTTAAATCTGGACAAAGCTTCTGAGCAAGATCTCTAGTTTGGGGTGTTTGAGGATGTGGTTCTTCTCTTGTATTTTTACAAGGGAATTGGGGAAGGGTGTTGAGTGCTTAATTAATTATCCTTGTATGAAACTTGTAAGTGTAATGAGCACTCTTTCAGTTACAAAACTAGGCAAGTGTATTCACCCAGTGTGCCAGACATTCATTAAAAACATGCATGGTTTAAGCAAAGCAAAGAAAATACCAGTATTAAGTATTTACCTATAACAAATCTTAATTACTAAGATAATTAGCTATATGAAACAATTTTCAACTATTTATAACTAAGTTTATTTTGCAATCAGTTATAGAAATGCTACACTCAATCAATGAAGATCCACATGGTCCTTATGGGTTTGTGTGGGGTCAATTTTCCACTTTCACATGAGTTCCTTGGTAGATTCGATTAATAGTCGATTTAGCTCAATCAAGCTGAGTTCATCAGTGAGGTTTTTTTCCTTGCTATTTCTCCTTCTTTCTCTTCATTTCTTCTATTTTCCATCCTCCATGCATGTTCTTTCTTCCGACTTTGCTTCCTTTTCTGGTTCTCTCTCATCAAATTACCAAATCCATTGGTGACAGCAACTTAAACTTTCTAAAATTCAAAGAAATCATGCATGGCTTAGTAGGCAATGCAATATTCAAAAAGAAGAAAAAAAGAGATAAGTGCGTCCATGAATGAGAGGGAACAAGGATGAGAAATATGAGAGATAATGACCCTGCTAAGAAGGTCTATTAACTCCAAAGGTAGAAGCTGAGAGGGATTGAACAAGGATGAGAAATATGAGAGATAATGACCCTGCTAAGAAGGTCTATTAACTCCAAAGGTAGAAGCTGAGAGGGATTCATTCAAAATAAAACTAAGCACTTTAACTTTCATAAACTGACCACTATACATTTTAAAGTTTAAAATATTAAAATCTAATTGACTACTGACTTTTTCACTTGAGCCAAATCAACCAGATGATCTGTCTAGTTAGGTCACCAAAGCTGAGGGTAAACTATGCTTTCCTGCATGCGGCAAGATATTCTATAGTTATCCAGACTAAAGCATTTTTAGGTTTAGCTTCGTCTCTGGCCTGGGTCATAGACGCTGATATGTCTCAGCTGCAACTTTAGAATTCTAGTCAGGTCCATATTAGGTCAATTCAGGTAGAAATTGAGATGGAGTCCAAGCATTTTGCTGTCCCTTCTAAAATTCAGAATGCATGGTCCAGAACCCAGTGTGGCAATATATTCAAGTAAGATTTCACCTATGAGAATCCTGCACAAGGAAGGTAATGTTTAACTATCAATCTCTAAGGCCCACAAAAGTAGAAATCTGAGTCAAAGGCACCCACCAAAATTTTAACAGGAGCAGATTGCAGGGTTTCCCAGACGAAAAGGAGTCTCCATGTATCTTGTGCATACTACCATGAGAATTGTGAAATGTCGATCAGATGGAATTCGTCCGTGTTGGGTGAGAAATGGTGAGCCCCCCCCCCCCTTAGGGTCTGTTTGTGCACAGCCGCTTCCGCGGTAGTTGAAGTCACTGTAGGGAAGTCGGAAAATCAGCAGTAGAAAATGGCCTTCAAAAAAGCGCCTGAAAAACCAAAATGAGGGAATCCTCCCGGCATCCAAACGCCACAATTTCTGTCGGTTTCCACAAAAACCAAAATCACAAACAGATCCTTGCGTAGGAATTCATTACCTTTGACCCCATGTCAACTCAAGTTTGTAGGCTACAGTTGAGGCACTTTTGCTGAAGGGGTATTTCTGCCTCTATTTTGATTCATTTTAGCACTAGAAAGTTAACTAAAGGGGATTGATATTAGCACTCCTTTTACCCCCTTCCTTTTGATGCAGAGTGCCTGTATCAAGGGGGGGAGGGGGGCAATATCGGAGGGAGTGTCAATATCGATCACCTAACTAAATCATGCTGTATAACCCAAATTATGTAATAATAAAATCTAACACAATATATCATTTCCAAGCACTCCCTTTAGGCTGGAAAACAAATAAATAAGAAAGCAAATAAAAGGAAATTTAGGGAATCAAGCTTGATTAATTTGTTAGAACTTAAGAAACTGGACTCAATTCAAAATTTCCCCTCGTGTCAGATTTACAGCTATTTTTCGGATTAAAAATCAAAGGCTAGTGTATATAAAATCTGCATGCCTATTTGAGTATTTAAGTGACTATGATCCCACTTGTTGCTACATATGGACCTGACTATCATGCTACATATTCAAGACTCACACCCAAGATTATCATAACATTCATTTGTGTGAGCAAATGCCCTTTTTTTCCTCTACAGGATACTTGAACTCCAGCACTCACACATAACAGTGTTGTCTTTAACCACTCGAGCAACAGTGATTGACAATCAGGCGCCCATTGACATCATTACATATAAGATTAGCTTACAAGTAGACATTAATAACATCTTGGGCATGCCAGTAGGCCATGTTGTTAGAATCAACTATTAGGCGAGCAGTTACAATATCATGAATAAGGTCATTGCCTTGTAGACTCAACCGAATGGATAATCACATCATCTAACGGATGGACTTAGAACAAGAGGAACATAGTTCCAAAATCTAATAATTTTATTTTGGAGTCAACGTGTGTTGATTGCAATTGCTTTAAAAGGTTCTAATACCTCGGAACTCAATAAAGCATACTTACTTTTAGGAGATCACCTCCATTATTTTTTTATAGCTCAACAACTACCACAAAGCTAGAAAAAAAATAGGGATATTGGTCTTAGGCCTGATATTCGCCCGTAAACTCCGGAAGTTTAAGTATTTTCTACATAGTTATTCGTGTGAGATATTTTAAGGACGTGCGATATTTAAGGGTCATACAGTATCACAAATATCGCCCTATGCGAGGAACCAGTTCGGTTTGGTTATGGTTTTTAATTTTTATTTTATTTTATTTTTTTAAGAAAAAAATGACAGTTCAATTGGTGAGAGACGTTGGACTTCAAATAACGGAATGAGGGTTCGAGCCTCTTCAAGTAATTTTGCATATTCCTTTATATGTTTTATAAAATATATATATATTTATATAATTAGTTCGGTTTGATTTGGTTCGATTTGAACAGTTTAACCACACATTCAAATCGAAAATCGAATTGAACTCAACGGTTTGAAGAAAATCCGAACCGTGACCGAACGATCTACTACAATACTCATCCGAATCGGTTTGGATCGGTTTAGCAGTTTTTTTTTATGCACCCCTACATTTGAGAGCAGTTGTGAGGGCAATATCCAAAAAAAATATTCCTATTTCTAAAATAATTTTTTTCTTTTTTGAAAAAAATAGAACTAGTTATTGGTAATGCAATATAATTGCAAACATAAAAAAAGAATATTTTGACCAACTAAAGGCAAAATATCCGGAAAAAAAATGAAACTACTCAAAGTCATTCATTCATCTAATAGCATACGGGCTTAAATAAACCCTTATGGCATGTTTGGATGTGCGGTGAATTGAAGTATGGTGAGGTGAGGCATCAAATCAAGAGAGAAAAAATATAAGGTGTCGTAATGGTGTTTTGTTTTTTGTTGTTTGGTATGGAATCTTTTTGATTTTTTGTATAGAAAAGTATAGTTTTTTTTATCTTTTAATGGAGAAAAGAGGTTGTTTTTTGACTTTTTTTAAAAAATTGGAAGGGAATATTAAAATTGTGTACTTTTGATGTGATCCCTAATCATTTTTTGTCCATATCCACTTTACTTTACTTTAACCAGTTAAGTGCCAAACACGCAAGATTAAGCAAAGTGAATGTTCCGAACTTAGTG
The DNA here is from genome assembly GCA_012931725.1 of Litsea cubeba. Taxonomy (NCBI): domain Eukaryota; kingdom Viridiplantae; phylum Streptophyta; class Magnoliopsida; order Laurales; family Lauraceae; genus Litsea; species Litsea cubeba. The sequence continues at coordinate 157,241,552 of CM022944.1, read as the reverse complement.
TACGCACAGTAACTCAACATTTTTTAAGGGTTGTTGAACATCCTAAAGCTTCGAACGACCTGGCCATCACACTCATTAATCAACCCAATCTTCCCCTTGGGCGAGTTAGCACAAACTCATATTTGATGTTAGGTGCTGTGTAGGCTATTTAATTATATGCAGATTTCGCACCTTTATTTAATTTTAACTTATAGGTTTTGATAACTTTGAATTCCTGATGAAACAGTACCTCCATGAACTCATAAGTTAAATTTTTTATTTTATAGTCATCCACATGATGGATATAATCATATAAGGAAGGGATACCTTTCAGGCCTCTAAAACCCTCATTTATCTTCAGGCTTCTAACCTAACAACACTATGAGTATGTTTATGTAACACTTTTTCGTGGAAAAGTAGATGGTTTTCCACGGAAAATCAATTTTTCAGACTTTTGGTGCAAAACAATTACGCGGAAACGCTTTCCTGCATCGTTAGCATTTTCCTTGATAATTGTGAAAATGAGTTTTCTATGGGAGTATGGGAAATGAATTTTCTCAGAAAACTTCTCTCACTTTTCCTCACTCTTGTCCATTTCAACCCAAAACTCTACAACTCTTTCATTTTTTATTTATATAAATTATTATTTAATGTTGAATAAATATATACATATTATGTTATTTTTCTTCAAAAAATTATTTCACCAAACAAGAAAATTTCATTTTCTATAAGGAATCTACAGCAGCACCAAACAACATTAGCACCAATTCAACGAGGAAATCTTTTTTGCACCATACATAAATTTCTAAATTCTATGGAAATTCTTTTTCAAGGTTTCGATTTGTAAGTATTTTACTGACGTGACAATTTTTTTTTTCGCAGAGAAGGTGTGTACAAAAATATACCCTATGGGCCAGTTTCTTTCCAAGCATTTCTGACAGGAATTCAGGCTGTCTGTGAATTCCTGAATTCCGGTCAGAAATTCTATGTTCATTTACTAGAATTCGCAGCATTTGAGGCAAACAGCATTTTGGAATTCCAAAAAAGTGGAATTCCCAAATGCTAGCCCTTGCTCCAGCATTTACAAATTCTGGCATTCTGGGAGGCTTCCTTAGAACTCCGGCTCTCTGTGACGGTGGAAGGTCATCTTCTTCACTGCACCTCTTAAAAAAATCAAATCTGGTTATCTTCTTTCTTTCCACTCCTTTCATATATCTGGTTCCATGAAACCCAAAATCCCCAATTAATCCACACCTTTCTTTTGATCTAATCTCAATTTCATTTTCATCTGACATCTTTCAAAACCCTACCATCTTAAACAATGCTTGTACAAGAAATCCATCTCCTGTTACATCGAGACCGAATAAACCCCAGAATTCATATATCCAACCTCTTTGGACAGAACTATGATACAGCATTCAATTCAAGAGGATTTGTAAGGGCATCATTGTGATCTCGATTTCCTTTGAGGCAAGCGGCTCCGAGCTATGATGACGATGGAGATGTTGGATGAGGAAGATGGGAATGGGATGAAGATCATTGCAATGTGCAGAGATTCGAGTACTCATGAAATTGAAAATTTGTGGAATTCAAGTTGCATGAAATTCTCACGCAGGAATTCTAGGTATAAAAGAAACGGAGAATTTAGAAATGCTAGAATTTATAGCATTTCAAAATTCCAGCTTCTCAAATTTTACAAATTTCAACAGACATGAATTCCAAAAATTCTTATAAAGAAACAGGCCCTATAGCTATCGGTTACCGAAACTAGCCCTGGGGGTATTGTGGTTATTGAAGTAGAACCCACCCAATCGTATAAATATAATGAGAATAGTACAAGAGGAAACTAGGACAAATTAATGAACCCTATCACGTACTAGGTTGGTGGAAGAGTAATTACACAGACGTACACAGACGTGTCACGCCATTGAAGAAATGCAGGTCCCTATAAGAAAAATTTAAGTACTTTTACCTTGCTTGAAAAGTGGTTTTGGCTTTTCTGCAAAACTCCATAGAAATTGAGTCTCATGGAAACCTGCTAACCACAGCTTATTTTTTAGTCTAAAAAGGCTCCTGAATTCTCTTACGTTCAAAATTCATGAAATTTTCGTATGTTTTATATTTTACATGTAAAGAGATTTAAGATTTTTAAATCCGAATTTCAAATTTAGCTGTTGGAAGTGAAAACCCATCAAGGGAAAGGGCTAAACCTTAAAATGCTTATATTGTGCCATTGACTCAATCAAGGTGAGGGAGGGCTCCTAACCTCTCCAAACTTCAAGGGCATGTTTAATAATAAGAGAGGAATTCTCTATTTAGAGGAATTTTTGCATCCGCAGAATTAGACTTTCTTATTTGAGGATTTATAAGAGAGAGGATTCATCGCATTCCACGTTTGGCGAGCACGGAGGAATCAACGATGATTCTTTTGGATTCAAGTTTGGTAACGAGAGAGGAATACATAATTTTTTTTTTTAATTTCTCCATCTCAAATCCATTTAACATAACCCAAAAAATATTCCATTCCATATCCTCTAATCCATCCTAAAAAGCAAAAACCCATTTTGTAGACACAAAAGAATTTATGAAAATTTTGACATGCTTTCTCATTTCTGGTGTCTCTCTTTAGCAGCTTCCAAGGGTTCTTATGCCTTCTCTGGTGCATCTGAAGGTTCTAATCACGCTGAAATCCTTGATTGGAGATCTCACGATGAAAGAGAGACTACTCAGCATCAGGATCTGAAACAAAGGCAAAAAAAAAAAGAACACCCACATCAAACACTAGAACTAGAATTGAATTGAATAATATGGTATGAACCAGTCTCATATTTTGAGGGGTCATGTACAAACTTGACTTGACCAATAAAAAATAATTTTTCAAAATAAACTTCAAGAAGCACATACACTGCATATAAAAATAGTGAATCTTAAAGTTCAGTTTTAGAAAGCAGTGTAAAATATGTTTAGCAAAAAGCTTAAGACATACAAATACGCAGATATACGCAGTCTGTCCTGAGTTTCTCAAAGAAAACTGAACTATATCTGAACATATTTGTATCAGACCTTCCAGGGTATCCCATTTTTACTCTTGTTTTTAAATCCTTGATCCAAGTTAATACCCAAACATATACAGTATTGAAAGAGTGATTCATGAATGAAATGCTCTTTTTTTTTTTTACCTTATGAAGGTTCCTCTGTATGAGACTCCTGGCAGTATTGCAGAGTGTCAATGTCTTGTATCCTATAATTGAGATCTCCAAGCCAAATAGTAATGTGGGAAGGTCTTGCATATGGGCTCTTCTTTGACATGAATGAGTGGGCAATGTGCCAGCACTGGGCATTCATTTCTTCTACATTACTTGCATGAGTTACATACACAAACCCATACCCAAAACAGAGTAATTAAATAAACTGAAACATCTTTTTAAAGCTCTAATTATCATGATATTAACATGCATGAGAGAGGAAATAAAAAGGAGAAATCAGATGCACTTTGATTTGTTCAGGATTGTGGGGCATCAACATGTCCAATTATAATAAGTATCAGGATTTGGACTGTAACAAGCCCAATTCAGATAAATGGTCAACCGAACCAAATATTACATAAAATCCTATCTAGGGGCGAAAAAAAAAAGCTCAAATTTTATAGCATACTGAACCACAAGAGTCATGTTCTTGTTGCTGAACTCTGGTGTCTTTGCAGATATCGCAAAATGCATGGCATTAAGATATGTCCGAATACCTACACAAACTTCCCCACTAAGATTCATGTTTTATCCAGAATTTGTTCAATCATAGTTTCAAGAGCAAGTTGAATTCTGTAATATAATCCTGAACAAAATTATCCAGTAGTAATAAAAATAAATAAATAAACGATGATGCTTCTTAGCAGCAATTAAACCGATGAGAAAAGGAGTTTGACGGAGCTTAGAGGGAAAATGCTTGTTGATCACTACCATCATTCATCTTTTAGCAAACCAGAATTTCAGTTAATACTAAGTCCATTTGTAATCCAAAAATCGACCCATTTCAGGTTTTAGATTTTTTTTTCTTTGGGTAAATAATTTTTATTTTTTTAAGCTTGAATTTTCATTTGTATGCAATAAAGAATACAATTTACTATAAAAGGAAGTAAAGCTCAGACCTTTATCATCTGGATCAGCAGACCATTTTCCTGCTGTGTGCTCAAATGATCCACCTTGCCCTTCACTCCTTTTCCAGTCTGATTTAACCCAAAGACTCTCCCACCCATCTTCACACATTAACATAAACATAAACAAAGAAGAGCCAATCAGATCCAACAAACCATTCAATCAAAATGGCAATCTAAAAAACAACATTGCAAACAAAAAGGAAACATACACATTGGATTATTGCAAACCAAAACCAAACACAGAAAGATGAAACATGTGTTTTTGACCCTCAGCTTAAACAATCAGAATAATAAAAAATTGCTATCCTTTGAGGTTGTCTCCTCTATTTTTGTTGTATTCTTGTAAAAGTTTTTTTGATGTTCTTTAGCAAAGTTTGACACCAGAATCTGGTTGCAATTTGGGGGAAAACAAGAATCTGGTTGCAATTTTGGGGAAAAACCAGAATCGACCAATCTGGGTAAATGCTATTGCTCAGAGAGAGGAAGGGAGATAAGATGTGTTGTTGTCTGGATTTGGAGAGAGAGAAAGAGAGGAGATGATGGAAGTATTGGTCGATAGAGGAGGGAGAGATGAAGGAAGAGAGAGGGAGGTACCTGTGTTTGGAGAAAGGAGGCCGCCGGAGTCCACTCCATCGTTGCTTGAAGGTTGCAGCTGGCCAAGAGAAAGAGAAAGAAATCGAGGAGGCAAGGAACGTTAGGGCAAAATCTCATGTGAAGAAAGAGACTTTTATACCTCCCCTTTTCTAGTGATGATTCATTCATTCCTATGGGGGGAGGTCAGACTGGAAGAATCCATGTCTCCATGGATTCTTAAAATATAAGATGCCTCAAATCCTTTGGGAGGAAAATCACCCAAACTTAGGTTTTCCTCACTTATGAGGAAAAAGGGCGAGGAATCCTCTAAATGGATGTTTACCAAACATGCCAAAATAAGATGAGACGGTTTTTCTGTTACTTTTGTGTTCTCTTTTTGGTTTTGACAAAGAGGATGCCCGAGGCTGAGTTTTGTTAGATACCAAAAACACTGATCTTTGCATGATCAAATATTAGTCCGCACCACCAAATTTAACTCTCGACTCCTGTATGATAACCCTAAATCACGTTTGTAAATTTTGATCCTGAGGACCTTTTCTTCTTCTTTGAAAAATGTGTTCCACCGACGTTTTTCTCATCGATCCGCAGGGAACCACATCCATTAGAAATACTTTTTCATGAAGTCGCAATAAATCTTGCTCATTTTTGTGTTTTTCCTTGTAGGAAAAAAAAAACTGCACTTTCCTTACAAAAAAGGATTCAAAATTTTCACAACCCTTTTCATAAAAATGAGGACGCACAAATGTGCAGTAAAGTGGTTTGGGTGGGTATTGAGTTTGGTTCAAAACATTATGTGTTATAGACCTAACAAATACGCCAAAAGTCCTAGAATTGATGGAACACATCAAATTAAGTCTTATAATCATTTAGGACTGTAACAAACCATTGCTCTCCACAGTCGACGTCCTCGGGGTTTCTCACTCTGACAGTAAATAGCTTGCTTTAGGTAGCTGTCTCTGCGACAACTTTTACTTTGACGGTAGGTAGTCATTTTCTCTAATTATTTTAAAGGACTCTCACTTTATTTTAGATAGCATTTTTCGTGACTCAAACCCGTGACGTGATCTAATACTAAATGCTACAGAACTAACCAATATGCCAAAAGTCCTTCAAAATGAAACGCGTAAAATAAGTCTCATAACCATTTATGTCCGTAATACTAAGTCAAATGTTCTAAATTTTTTTTTTTTAAAATCAAATGGTTTAAGGGATCGGCACACACGTCTGGAAGGCGACATGCAACGTACGATACAGGTTAATGATGGAGCAGGAGCAGTGTGGTAAATGGTTTGGTCTTTGTTTTGGGTGAAGGTGAAACAATCAACCGTGTGAGCCCAGCTTGATGCTATCACATGTTCACATTCCACATTAAAGTGTACGTACGTAGCTACCTGGAAGTGGGTGAATGAAGAGCTTTTCGTATCCAAAAGTCCACTTCAGTTTTCTTCCACTGCTTGTTTGTTTAATATATACATCATCCATTCCCTACCTGCCTACACTTTCAACAAGCCGCGTGTGGATGGGTTCTACGTGGGCCTACACTTTCAACAAGCCGCGTGTGGATGGGTTCTATGTGGGCTGCTAGTTTCTAAAATGAGGATGGTCCACCTGACTCATGTATGGTTTTCCAGAGATTTCTATAAACACTTGACCACGAATGCTAAGATTTTTCATGACAAACATTAATCAAATGTTTATGAGAATGTGATCAAATCAAAAACGATCGGACTAAGATAAAAGGAAAGACAAAAACATCACAACAATCGGGCTGACATATGATATACTTGGTATAGTTGATCAACATGCGACTTGTATTTGCAACTAATGCAAGCTTCACTACTAGAAAAAAGAGATTTTATATCGGCTAAAAATCGATATAAAAGACCTATTATATCGGTTTTTGAGTGAATTTCAAATCGTTATAAGTACCCCCGATATAAAAGATCGAAGTTTCTACAATAACCATTAGATCGAAGTTGATCTAATGACTGGTTGCGAATTAAGGGAATAAAATGACAAAGTCAAAAAAAAAAAGAAAAAAACAAAACAAAGGAATGGCTTCACACATGTATTGCACACATATACATATATATAATAGTTGGTCAAAGATGATAATAATAATATACTTTTTGGTAATTGATTTTATTTAACCTAATATATGAAAATAAGATAAAATGAGTAGAAACAATCCATAGAACACAGGTAAAGATGTTAGGCAAAAGATAAACTTGCTTGGATTTCATGTGAGTTAGGATTTATGGATTTGGAATCTAGTTAACTTTATAGTTAGGAAATCTGCTGTTTGTTTCATAGAATTAAATTTAAAGGAATTATAAGAAATATAATTTTAAAAGTAGCTAGAATAGAATAAATAAAGGTCAATATTTATAAATTATTATCAAATAATCTCCTCTTCCATTGACTTTTTTCTCTTATTTGGGTTTTTTTTCCAATCCCACCCTAAGAAGGAAATTTAGTTTTTCTTCTTAGTTGAGAATTTAGTTCATTTTATCCCACCAAACATTAATTATGCTGCGGTAAAGAAAAGAGTTCCCATAATAACTTTTACTCAAAAAAAAAAAAAAATCGGCTGCTAAAACGTGCCCGAAAATTACATATTCTTGGGGGTTGGTTTCGGACTTGGTCTCAATAGTTTTACAAGTAAAACAATGTGCAGGAGAGGACCACATCATTCCCATGATAGCTCAGTTACACTGCTAACTACAATTGTAAACAAAATTACAACCAATCCAGCCTGAAGGGATTCCACATTTCTTAGTTTAATCAACAAAGCTTAGATTAATTTATCTCATGTGGGGCCCACCTTATTGAATGGATGGTTGCACGCGCTGCTTTTTACATGAGAGACGTGGAGCAGCGTCCAATCAAACTCTTCATTGGGACCAGAACCTGAGCAAAGTCAACAAACCTGCGAGAAATCTCCAGTTCGTCAACAGACAGATCACCTTCTCTGTTATCTTCGCATACAGAAGATTGCATCTTTCGCATTCAAGTTCCTCCTCGTCGAAGGAGAATCGATCTTTAGCTTGCAAGAACCGATCGAATCGACTCGTCAACACGCTCAATCGAACGCGCAAATTCCAAGAACCAGAGACCCAATTCGGTAGAAAGAGAGAAGGAAATCATCATCTGAATAAGACCCATTACTGAGATTGATGGATTAGTTGCAGAAATCCACCGATCAGATACTGCAGATCATAACCACCATTTTTTTTTCTGATACCCACATGTCGAAACCCGGGAAATTTCTCGGGAATCTTATGAAACCGTTCTTTTCTCGCTCTGGCGCAGGTAAACGCATGAGATATCAAGAGAGAAGAGAGAGAGGGAGAGGGAAAAATCAAATCTTTTTATTTGATTAGCCTTTATTTGGGGGATTCTGAGACATATTCTATTTCTTCTCTTTTTGTTCTGTGTCAGATTCGAAGCAGGGAGAGGACGATTTGGAGAAGATCGCTGCGCAGGAGCAGAAGCAATTCTCCTTCGAGACCCTCGTCGCTGCAACCCAAGATTTTCACCCCAAATGCAAGCTCGGGCAGGGTGGTTTTGGGCCTGTATTCAAAGTAGGTGGAATGGATTTCTGTAATTCTATCTCTATCAATCTCTGCTTCTGCCAATTACTGTTTGGTTTTGGTCTGTTAGTAGTGTTTTAGGGTTTTTGAAAGATTGGGTTTTTGTTTGTATTGTATATAAAAGGGGAAATTGGAGGATGGGAGGGAGATCGCGGTGAAGAAGCTGTCTCAGACGTCGAATCAAGGGAAGAAGGAGTTCACGAACGAGGCGAAGCTGCTCGCACGTGTGCAGCATCGGAACGTGGTGAACCTGTTTGGATACTGCGCTCATGGCGAAGAGAAGCTACTCGTCTACGAATACGTTCTCAACGAGAGCCTCGACAAGATCCTCTTCAGTAAGCTCTCCTCTCCTCTCCCTCTCTCTCTCTCTCTCTCTCTCTCTCTAGGTGGGCCTTTTCCTGATGAACGGTCTCGATTCTTCACACGTGCCACATGAAGTGGCTTAAAATTTTTGTACGTGGAAGATGAGGTACACTTGGAAAGATTCCCGAACAAACAATTAAAAATAAAATATTATTATAATATTTTATATTTTATTTTCTTTTAATTTTAATTTTATGCTTCACCTCACCCTACATCCAAACACCATACATCCGAACGGACCCTAACAAGTGGCCCATAGGTGCCCCCACTTTTGGGGTCAATGGCTAGTATTGATCGAGAGTAAATGAAAGTGCACGTAGGAATCAGGGACTATACATGTAATCAGCAATGATGCCACTTCTTGTCCCACAATCTGAATTGGTATAAAGAAATAGTATTGAATGGGCACGCCATTTGACCCTCGATTGTAGTCAAAAGGATAGCTGTTTCCTAGCTGTCTCGTTTGTGCCACGTGAAGGAAAGGAGAGAGAAATTGAATTTTGGTCCACCTCCAGATACTTGTGGTTCAAGATTGGATAGGAATTGACAGTCAGATTATCTTTTTGCATGGAAACTTCTCTTTCTGATAAAACCATGGAAACTTGTCAAAACCACACTCTGGCCAAGTTTCAATCAATCTCAGAGTTTGGGTTCTACTTTGAGTCTTTGACATTGAAAATGTGCACAATAAACACTTGTTTAAAACCCAAGAACAATATTTTAATTATGTGTTTTTAATACGACCAATTTAACAGTATGCCCAACTCTAACTGGACTGAAACTTTAGCCAAGTGGTTTAAAGTAGGCATCTCTATTTGGACTCACCCTCAAGATGAAGCAATCATGGATCAGGACTTCACCCACAATCTGGCCCATTTCTATGTTCATGAGAGTTTGAACAGAATAGATAGATGAGATGGGAGATTAATGAATGATTTCCAAATGCAGGTGCTGATAAGCGAAGGCAATTTGATTGGAAGAAGAGGTATGATGTGATTTTGGGGGTAGCGCGCGGTCTCCTGTACTTGCATGAGGACTCTCATAGCCGCATCATCCACCGTGATATCAAGGCCAGCAACATACTTCTTGATGACAAGTGGGTTCCAAAGATAGCAGACTTTGGGATGGCTAGGCTCTACCCTGAGGACCAGACACACGTTAACACCCGAGTAGCTGGCACCAAGTAATTTTCTTCACTTTTTTCCAATTTATTTTTACTTAATTACAGTGCCATGATAATAGTGTTATTTTTAAGTAGTCAAGTAAAGTTCTTGAATCTACTAGTTGCCTGTACTGGACTGTTGATCAGTTGTAGCAGAAAAAAATTAACTTTCAGTATTCCACAGCAGGCAAAGCTCACACCCATATGGGATGGCTAGGCTTATCTGCTTGCTGCAGTTTTTGGGCTATGGAACATGATCCAGATCACTGGTCAATTTTCCCATGCATAATAGTGGTCTCTTGGAAATGTTCAATGATGCTGCATCTAATTGACAAGAAACTATGACTGCTGGAGCACTTGTTGTCTCGAGTTATTTAGTTTGATAATCGGTCTATCAAATGGCTGGGATCAAGTCACAAGGGATCTTACCCGATTTCCCATAGTCTGATTCCCCTTTCTCTTAAATTGTACAAATCGTACTTCTAATTGTATGTATATCATCAGCCCAAAAATCAGGCCAATATCTTGCCTTCTGAGGTTATATTGGGCATGTGTTTTTAAGCAAAAACTCAATGTGCTCCTATCAATGAGATTGTATTAAAACAATTTTGCAGCATGTAGATGATTACTCTCTCTCATTTTTTTAATTTTTTTTTCTTTTTGCTCTGCAAGCAGTGGGTATATGGCTCCTGAGTATGTGATGCACGGGCAGCTGTCTGCTTTCGCTGATGTCTATAGCTATGGAGTTTTGGTTTTGGAGTTGATCAGTGGCAAGAAGAATTCAACATTCAGAATAGAACCCGATGTTCCAAACCTTCTTGAATGGGTGAGAACTCAAGTTAATTGATTTATTAATTTAGAAAATACTCATTCCATTTCCAAATGCAATGACGATGATTGCCTTGTTATGGTGACATTGATCATTATGGAATATGATATGCAACCCACAGAAACCTTACATGTGACACAAATTACCACAACCTGAACTATACCTGTTGAGTGTTGACAGATTGAGCCTACGGGGGAGGGGCCATCACTCAAAAACTTGCACTGATCTGACAATCATAGCTTTGTCATTGGTAGTTTGCCAATGATTTCTGAAACGGATGAACTTGCATAACCAACTGGCAATGCTTTGCTAAATTACTGGCCAAGTCCAACCATCAATGCTTTGGTAAATGGCCAAGTACCAATATGGTTGGTGCAAGCTTTAAGGTGGTGGCCCATGGAAGGAGAGCCACATTAGATCATTGTAGAGATGGTGTCCCTTGTCTAGAAAAGAAGGGGCAAAACCCGGCAAGCTATGATGCCCATATACGGATATGGATACAAACACTGATACGGGGATCGGGAATACGACTCCTTACTTTTGAAAATTTAGGACACGGATACGGATATTGGTGTCCTAATTTTTTTTAAATCACTTTTGAACAAATGAAATTATCTTTGTTTTCATCCCTTTCTAGCATTTTTTACGGTGAGAAATAAAAATATTAAAAGAACTGTATTAAATAAAGGACTTTATAGTTAGGATATGTAAACTAGGTCCCTAGAAGTATCGGTGCAGTATCAGGTACCAATACAAGTGTCATATCGGTACGATACGGATATGTTGAGCTTGTACAAGTATCCGGGTATCATAGCCAACAAGTATTATCTTGCAGGAGAGGACTTGCTGTGAGGCTGGTGATCTATGGCTTGGATCATTTGCATAGGTCATCTATGACATATAATGGTCACGCATGGTGGGTCCACATAGGCCCCATAGACACGAACATCATCATACACTATGTCTTCTGTATAATGCTCATTAAGTGGGCAGTTAATTTTCTTTTAATGGATGGCTTACATAGACTACGGTTGTGGTCATCAATGTAGGCATGGAAGCTTTACACAAAAGGCCGGAGTTTAGAGCTTATGGACCCTGAATTGGCGTCGACAATGGCCCCCGATCAAGTTGCATTGTGTATACATATTGGGCTTCTCTGTACTCAGGCTGACCACAAGCTGCGGCCTACTATGCAGCGTGTTGTGGTGATGTTGTCAAAGAGGCCTAATAACCTTGAAGCGCCAACAAGACCTGGCTATCCTGGGTGTAGACACAGACGATCACGGAGGCCTGGAGGCCACTCCTCGCCGTCCTCCTCCTCCACTGAATGGTCATCTCAGCATGAATCATCATCTCGTACAGCTTCCACTTCAGCCTCAGCTTCTGCCTCTGTGTCTGCATCCACCACACACACAGCCACCAGGCCCACCACCACTACACATACAACGAGTCCAAGGCCACGCTCTCACGGGAAACGGCCCATGCAAGGGTAGGCTGTTGGTCAGTCTTCCTGTAAATTTTTTCATCATTCTTTGGTTGTATTATATGGGTTAGCTGTATTATATTTTAGTTTTGATCATTATATTGTTTGTATAGTTGGGCGGATTTCTATGGATTGAATTAATGATGTTTGAAGAGGGTAGGATTCTTTGATAGGTACAGAAAAGCCCCCTTGGGCTTGTATCATCAAATTCTTTTAAAATTAGAACACACCCTAATTTTCAACTTTGTGTTTGTAATTTATTCACTCACTGTTTAAGTCAAGGGAGAACTAAATAATGTTTTTCAATTAACTATAGTTTAAAGAGTCTGGATGTTTGCCCTGATGCAGAAGTTCACCGAGCCGAGGAACTTGGGCAAGTCCATTGAAATACTTTTGTCGACAAAATCAGGGTGAGTGAAAAGAAGCCTTTAAACCATGGAACTTACAGTTGTGAGGGGTTTTATGGTTGGTTAAAGAGAAGGATGTCAATGGCTCCTCAAATATTTGAGAACTTATGAATTCTATCAAAAAAGAAATAGGTATTTGAAACCTATTTTTGAATGTGATAGAAATTTAGATCGCAATTAGGGTCTAAGTTATTGGTTCAGAATGTTCTTGGATCTGGATTCATATCTGCACGTCCCTTAGTCCTGAATCGGGATCCATGTTCAGCAATAGTATCTTCTTTAGATATTATCTAGATCCTATCTATCAATTTCCTGGCTAGATAGTTGGGCTATTGGGTTGTTTGTCCAGGGGTTGGGCCCAATGGGTGCTAAGAACCAATGGGCTAGCTGATTGTGGGAAAATTCTTGGGCCTTTTAAACACATGTTTAAAAATCCTTTATGCCTATTATGCACTTGGATTGCATTACTTTCCCCACTTGAGAGGACTCGACTCCAACTGGTTATTACGGTGTCTTCGTGGAGTTGTATCTTCTCATAGTTAATCAATTAATCATTTCCCTTCTATTGTTGCTTTGATGCTACACATGGTATTCTCCATCTAAAAGTTGAATAGAGAGACGACATCTTTTTGATGAGGTAGATTGAGTTGATGGTGCCATTGGATTACTAGATTAACAAAAGATTTAAATCTAACCAGTGGGTCCATGAAAGAGTTTAGTCTATTTGTCAAAGTGTCATCTCTAGGTGTCCTCCATCGATCTCCAAATGCAAAGTCAATCTAGGATAGGATAGCTCAATGGAGGGGTACATTATCTGGAGCATATATATCATGACCAATGATCTATCATCTGTTAAGATGATCTGATCAATCAAAGGGTCTAAATTATCTTTCACTTCTAGAAGCTCTTCTTGCATAACTTCTTTAATGGATTATTGCTTCCCTTGATCTTCTGTGGGAGTCGAAAGGATTTCCATCTTCTAATGCTTGTCCTTTTATCATGGTATGCATCTTGGTCCCTAAACCATGTGTTTCCTAACAAGATGTGAGATATATTAGTCGGAAACATATCGCACCAAATGTTGTATTCATAGCTTCCTCATCTAATAATGGTCACCAAAGCATCTTTGATCTCTCAAAGACTGATTGGTTATTCGCTCTCAAAGACTGATTGGTTATTCGCCCAGGTAATGTGATAAGGACTTGGGTGTGTCTTAACTTGAAATTGCAACATATTGGCTGCGTTTTCTTTTTATCAACAATCACATTACATACTCGATTTTCTCACCACATACATGTGCATAGTCTTGTTGTGAACCAATCTTCAATAATGATAATCTGCCAGCAAAAACTCTCTATCGTCTTCCTTGGAAGGTGGCACTAATTGACAATTACAAACTCCTTCCTTTTCCTTCTTATCATTGACTTTCTTTAAATGTCCTCTAATTTGTCACCACTGTTCACTAGATTTGAATAAAGTTACCATGCATGTGGGGATTTATTATATCTTTCTTCTTCAGTAAGTCTCCGTACATGATCTCAATGGACATACATGACAATAAAACCATAGGCGATGATTAGTGGCAGAATGGATAAACTAATGCAAATAACAACTCAAATAGATTGATTTCTAAATGGAAATAGAGAATGAAAAGTAGATGGGAGCTAAGAGATAAGAGCCACATGACGGATGAAACTGAATGGAGACTGCAACAGTTACTATTACGTCAATATACACAAGACCCCGAAGCACTCCTCCATTTGGTCCACCCGGCTTGAATCCTGTGACTTACATCAGTATCAATCTATCAATCCTGCTGCACCATAGATCCAAGGTACCTAAAGTTTTCTTTCTCTATAATCTTTTGTGTGCCCAAACTTATTTCTATGTTACCAGGTGTCTTACTTTAACTAAACTTGCATTCCATATATTCCGTTTTGCATCGACTTAGCTTAAACCCTTTTGTCTCTAATGTTTTCTAGTTTAACATTCACTCATTCTCTCGTCACATCCACTAAAACAATGTCATCTGCAAATAGCATACACCGCGACACCTCATCCTGAATATGTCTTGTAATCTCATCCATAACTAGGGCAAACAGGTATGGACTTAACGCTGAGCCTTGATGTAGACTAATCGTGATATGAAACTCCTTAGTTTCGTTGCCAGTCATCCTTATAGATGTCACGACTCTATCATACATATCCTTTATCGCCTCAATATATGCGACGCACACTCTTTTCTTTTTCAGAACTCTCCAAAGAATCTCCATAGGAACCCGGTCATAAGCCTTCTTCAAGTCAATGAATGCCATATGTAAATCTCTCCGACCTTCTCTATACCGTTCTATTAACCTCCTCAGGAGAAAGATAACCTCCATGATTGATCTCCCAGGCATGAAACCAAATTGATTCTCTGAAACGTTTGTTGTTCTTCTCTCAATAACTCTCTCCCATAGTTTCGTTGCCAGTCATCCTTATAGATGTCACGACTCTATCATACATATCTTTTATCGCCTCAATATATGCGATGCACGCTCTTTTCTTTTTCAGAACTCTCAAAAGAATCTCCATAGGAACCCGGTCAAAGCCTTCTTCAAGTCAATGAATACCATATGTAAATCTCTCCGACCTTCTCTATACTGTTCCATTAACCTCCTCAGGAGAAAGATAGTAAATCTCTCCGACCTTCTCTATACTGTTCCATTAACCTCCTCAGGAGAAAGATAACATCCATGATTGATCTCCCATGCATGAAACCAAATTGATTCTCTGAAACGTTTGTTGTTCTTCTTAGTCTTCTCTCAATAAGTCTCTCCCATAATTTTATCGTATGGCTCATCAATTTAATCCCGCTGTAGTTCGCACAGTTCTGAATATCTCATTTGTTCTGGTATATGTGTATAAGAATACTTTTCTTCCATTCATTAGGCATCTTCTTGCTCTTTAGTACTATATTAAAAAGCTTTGTCAACCAACTAATGCCATCCTCCCCCAAGCACCTCTAAACCTCAATAGGGATACCATCTGGCCCAACCACTTTCCCATTCTTCATTCTTTTCAATACTTTTTTAACTTCTTCCTTACTGATTCTCCTATAGAACATTTGATTCACTTCTTCTCTAGAAATGGTAAGCTGCCCCAATTGTATGTCACTACTATTGCTTTCGTTAAATAACTTGTAGAAGTAGCTCTTCCAACGCTCATTTATTTCATCTTCCTTTACTAATACATTTTCATCCTCATCCTTAAGCATTTAACTTGGTTTAAGTCATTGGTCCGCCAATCTTTGGTTTTAGCAAGCTTGAATATCTCTCTTTTGCCTTCCTTAGTGTCAAGTCGCCTATATAGCTCCTCAAATGCCTTTGCTTTGGCCTCACTAACTGTTAGAATATTTAAGTGAGGTGTCCAAATGGCCTTAAAAGTCAACACAAAAGGGGGAAGAAAAAGTTGCTCTCAGAGCCCAGTTTGCAAAACCGGCAGAGAGGTACCTCGCTATAGTTAGGGTATACCTCGCTATAGCGAGGGTGGCGGACGGTGGAAGAATAGTTGGTTCAGGACTCTTTTTTAGAGTTGGAAAAAGGACTCTTTATTTTAAGTGGTTTATTATTAGGAGTCTCTTGCACGAATTTGAGGTTATAAATTAGGTGTTTCTCACAACCCAGAAGAAGACACAGATCATCTCTTAAGTTCTGAATTAGTGATCTAATTGAGAGAATTTTTTTCTAGAGATTTTTGAAGAGTTGTGCTGCCAAGTACTTTAGAGAGTCAGGTTCTTCTGCATCCCTTGTAGAAGATAATCTTCTTGCGTAGAAGATTTAAGGAGTCAAGCGCTGGATTGAGTCTGTTGCAATCAATGGTGTGATGTCGTTGGAGCGTAATGCGACATAAGGTAACTTCAGTCTTTAGATAGGGAATATCTAGGGAAGAAATCTGAGTTTCTTGTAATTGCGAGATTCATAGTGTTTGATTAGATCCAGTACGGATCCGTGGTTTTTCACCCGGTTAGGGTTTTCCACCTTAAATTTGGTGTCCTTGTGGTGTGTGCTTGTGATTTTATTTCCGCTGCGTAGATTATTATTTTTTTGCATATTAGTGGGCTGATTTATTGAGTAGACCAATCTAGAGATCTCGAACCCTAAAACTTTACTAACTGCCTTTTTGGTTTCTCTTTTTGCTTCTTTATACGTCTCCAAGTTCGCTTCATTTCGATCATTTTCCTAAGTTTTAAAGCACTCTATTTTAACTCTTATATTCTCTTGGACGGCTTCGCTCCACCACCATGCCTCTTTCTGTACCGGAGCACCCCCTTTGGATCCTCCTAAGACTGAATGATATAGAAAGCAAATAAAGAATTGAAAGTTAAAAAAAAAAGATCGTACGTAAAAATTAAAATCCAACCACCTTTTTAAAAAAAAAAAGAAATTCTCTTGGATAAAAAATGAATGAGTCAATGGGGAATCATAATCTAAATCATAGGAGTCAAAACACGAAAAGATTCGAGGGCTTAATTCCTCCCATACCAGATATGATGGGATCAGATGATGGATGGAATCTTCATAGATTCACTACAGATGCCCTATCTATCAAGTAATCACCAATGGCAACCCTATGAGTCTTCACACAAGGGAAAGCTAATCAAAGCAACCACAATAATACGAGGAAAAGCGAGAATTTCTCATTGAATCACAAATGAGAGATTAAAAGGAATTTATAATGGAAGGGAGGTCAACCTAGATATAATTTTTCTTTTCTATCCATGACTACTTACATGTAAGTCCCTTCCTACTTAACATCCTCTATTAATTACATTTCAATCAATTATCTTAATTCATTCGATCCATTAATCTTAATTGTATTATATGAGCTAGCTGTGTTATGTTTTAGTTCTGATTATTATATTGTTTTCATAGTTAGGCTTTAAATAATAATGTTTTGAAAAAATACGGGATTGTATCAAGATATATGTACAAAAAAATATAAGAGTATCTTCAAGTTTCGAAGGAATTGGAATTGCACATATAGAGATTCAAAAAAAAATGGACTTGATCCAGGTCATAATCTATATTGGATTCCCAAATTTGTTAATAGAAGGCCAAACACGAGGAATCGAAGAATTGCAGATCAATGTACAAAAGGGGCTTCATTCTGTGAATCGGAGACTTAAGGGGGAGTGAAACTCTTTGATAGGTCCACAAAAGTCCCTTTCAGCTTGTATCATATTTCTTTTAAACTAGAGCATATCCTCATTGTCAATTTCATGTTTGTAATTTAGTCGCATACTGTTAACCCCAAGGGGTAGCTCAGTTGGCATAGGACTACGGTTTGCACCCGGAGATTGTAGGTTTGAAACTGAGTTTAGCCGGCTTCCCTCTGGGCCCGGAGGGATTAGTCCTGCCCAAAGAATTGGGAACCCTCCGATAGAAAAAAAAAAAAAAAAATAGTCGAATACATTTTAAATGGAGGACAAAATAGTGCATTCCAATTGAAGTATTAACCATAGTTTTAAAACTCTGGATGTTTTACCAGACCCAGAGCTTCACTGAGCCGAGTAACTTGGGCGAATCCCTGAAGTACTTTTACATTTTTCAACTGTGACTCACTCAAATATTCGAGAACTCATGAATTCTATATGAAAAGAGATTGATATATGAAACCTAATTTTGAAGACAAACTCCACCATTTTACTGCAAGTCCCATATCCCAATCTATTTGAGGATTTGGCCAAGAATATATTGGAATGGCAAAATAAAATTCATATAGTTGATCCAACATAGTTAGGACAAGGCTTTGAAGATGATAATTTTGAACACGATAGAAATTTTCATATGAATTTGGGTCTAAGATACTGATTGAGAATATTTTTGGATCTAGATCCATTTTTCATTTTTTTGGCATGTACCCACTATAGACCTGATCGGGATCTGCATACAGCTATAGTATATACCTATACTAAGATTGTGAATTAAATTCAGGTACTAGGGCCTCTTCCTAAGTCTGAAAATCATATCAGATTTGGATCTTAATTTCCTGAGTTGAGAGTTGAGTTCCATCTCTTTGATTTTATCTCTTATGTGGGATCACAGACCGGCATACAGGGTCTTGTTGGATCCACATTAATCTCAGATTGAACCACTCATTAAAGCAATCCAGATCTGGATAACAGCAACTTGTTACAGTGTCATTAGGACCCATCTTTACAAATGGTTCGTCCCGGCTGCGGGGCCGGGTGCACGGTTATGGTTAAAAAATTTGGGTGCATTTTCCTTTCACCAAGAGCCCATTAGACTTCCCCAGGGTCCACAAAACTTAAATTATGGCAGGTAGGATGGCAACAGGTGAGGTCGGGCTCACCGCTATAGGTAACATGTATTTATCAGACCTGGACCCAACCTGCTTATTAATTGTGCATTTGTGCTTATAGGTGTGCCCATCCATATTAGTCTATTTGAATGAAAGTATCTTCCCTTAATCCAGAATTGTTGATCCTATAAAATCACATTCTAAAATCCAAAAAAAAACCAATAAAGAGAGAATAGAAAACCAAAGGAGATTCCTTGTGTAGATCTCCAAAGGATAATTTTGTTGGAGTGGTCCCACTTATGCTATGGTCCACCTTCAAAGTAGTCAAAATAGTTGTGGTTCCACACCTCCCTTTGCTGTCAGATCTCCCCTAAGAGAGAGAGAGAGAGAGAGAGAGATTAATTGATGCCTGTTTCACTCTGCAAGTGTATCCCTTTTCTGAGGGGAAACATAAAAAAGAAAAGAAAGAGGGTGGTCCAGTGTTTCTTTCCTTCTATCACATTAGATATTATTGACAATTCATCCTGATTCCAGGCATTCCTAAATAAGTTGATCATTTTCTTCATAACAGTCTGATTGGTGTCCTATACTAAACAGCTAGGATTGTTCACTTAGCACGAGATTGGACATGCACATTGACATCGCCTTTTAATCTATCTACAAAACAAGGCACATGATGAGGCATGTGTGAGTAGTACTATAAAATAATACATGAATTTACTTTAAATAATGCACACCTCCCACCTTGATGTATGTCAATTGTCAAGTCACAGGTAAGAGAGGCAAGGAATTATTCTCAGCTTAGGCCTATAGCTCAGAAGAGAAGGGACACAGCAATCCGGATGGATGTTAATTAAAGAGGCCTGTGTCAAATTCAGGTAGGTATCCATTCATAGTGATAAAATGTGTGTGATCGATCATGGACAGGCCTTATTCTAGCTAGATTCTAGTTTTCTTTCTTCCTGTTTTTTCTTCTTCTTCTTCTTTTTTTTTTCTTTCTTTTCTGTGTGTTTGGCTTGTGCAATATGGTCCACAATTAAGAAACCTTTTAATTTTCCCCTACCAAGATAATTTAAAAAGCCTTTAATCAAGGTGGATTGTGATAGCACCCTAGAGCGAGATTCCATGGCAACAGCCCCTCATAATTACATCAGCCTTTGGCATTCTAGTGACATGGCCCCCACCATGTGGCATGCCACATATCTTACATTTCTTAAGATGGTGAGGCCATGTTGAATCCAAAGATAATAAAGCTACTATCCAAGGCAAAAGCTAAAGGACATTGATTTTGAGTTTTGAAAAGGCAAATGGATCCCACCTGTGGTCAATCTAAGTCTTAAAAACATGCACCTTCTTTGTGAATGGGCACCCATCTCAATTTAAAAACTGAATTGAACCCTATCCACCATAGGATGCACGATGATGGAGAGATGCAATCATAAACACTTTTTGAAGCAATTAAACAAAGGATTGAAATGATTCAATTAGAATAATTAATATTTGGCCAACCCCTGATCAGTTAATCCAAGTAAAGCCCCTCCTATCTCTTTTATCATTAAGAATGGCATGCATTCAGATAACAACACATGAATTGGGGTAGAAAGTAAAACCATTATAATTTTTTTTTTTTGGAAGATCCGAAAAAGAGTTTGGTTACAACAATGAAGGTTCACACCCTGAATTGCTTGTAGAAAGTTTCCCCTGCAACGGGCAGAAGCCTTTTCTTTTTAAAGGTGTTTTTGATGGCTTAAGTTGAAGAAATTAAAATCGAAAAATGAGCAAAATTCTAATTGGAAAAAAAAAATTCAGAAACGAAACATCAAGACATCATTTATTTGCCCCACCAGATACTAATGTCCTGAGACTTTCATGTTGTACAAAACTACAACCTGATACGGAAATCATACATCACTGCATTTCACAGAAGCCCATGCAACTCGATCTTTGGAATGTTTGGTTGGGGTGGCGCAGCTGTCTGCCAATGGGCATGGCCCATGCATCAAGGTGGAAGGTTTTGAGGCAGGTGGGGTTAGTGCCTTTGATTGATAAAAGGAGGGTCCGTGAACTTACTCTCTTTAATCCATATCTGACTTGCTTTACTTAGGCCTCATTACAAGGTGGGGCTGCACTACCCCTCCTCTCCATTTGCTTTAACTTAAGCTTTGCTTCTACTCAATTCCTCCATTAAAACACATCAATAATATATTGCATGTGTAATGCAGTGCAATGAAGTCCTGATCTTATAGTGATCAACATGATGGTATCTCATTTTGTAATTGCTTCACTCCTATTCAACGCTAACTTTAAATTAAAATTATGGTGATTCATTAATTTGTAACGTGATTCATGAAAATCTATATTTGGGTCACTCGGTTTCCTAGTCCTTTAGAGGGCAGTCTCAAAAACAAAATTTAATTTCGTTTTTTTTCTTCATGTTTTAATGACTGTAACGGTGCATATTAAACCAAGTAAAATTCTGGGTTCTAACTTAAGTTCGAGAGAAGTGATGTGAAATTGAAAGATGAGTGAGTTGTACTGGGCAACTGGGGGAAATGGGGCTCCACTGACATCCATGAATTGAAGATGAGTCCAAATGCTTGTTATAATCTGAAGAGGCACAAGGAGTATCCTTGAAGTGGAAGAAGACATGGAAGAGATAACTGGGGACTCCATAATTTTTGGCGCATTATATGATTGTGTCCAAAGACAAGGAACTCGGATTGAGTGTATGGCAGCAGAGAGATGCATGATTCTTCAGAAAAGATCAGGGCCAAGCTCTTATTAATTACTAGGAGCCATGCATGCCATCCCCCTGCTACACGTGGTTAACTGGATGATCATCCAAGCCATTCATTGAATGGGTCCCCACCAAGAATGCCCTGGAACAAGAACAGCCCTCTCTGAGGGATCCTAAGCATCAACAAAAGTTAACAATGCTTGGTCCCCCACGGTCCCAATGGCATATCACCATTTGAAAGGTGAAAAGAGGTAATTGATCATCCTGCAATTTTGTAATCTGCATTAATTTAAGAAGTTGACAGTAACACAAAAATGGAAAGAGAAACAAATGCTCCATCTGAGGAATAGGTGGTTTCCTCACAGAGTATGCTGGTGGGTGGTTATGGTTACAACTTACAATAGGAAAGTAGAATGGTCTACCCTTTTAGCTGGTTGGTGGGCCATCAATTAGATGACTATATATATTACTGTGTTTATTTTTCCATGACCCTCCAAGATGAAGCCCACTTGATGGATGGTCTAGAATACAATAAAATCTGATGCTTTTGGTGAAAAACAATCCATCCAAAGTTGCTACATTGTTTTTTATTTTATTTTTTTTGGTAAACAGAAGTTTCTACATTGTTTGTGGGATCAAATACTCGCCTTGGCTTGGACTGAGTCAGGCCCAGGTCCAGTCCATTTGCAAAATATATATCCCCACAGTGTTAAAATATTGGGCCAGGGCAGGCCCTTAAGCATACATATATAGGTCTATGGTCAGCCCACTTAACAACTTGGCAAAAAAGCTAGGCCCAGCTACAGCACAAATCCACCCCAAATATATTCCTGACTAGTTGTGGTTGCATCCAGGCATGACAATAATAACCTTTTTATACTTTACAAGAGAGATCCAATAATTTCTCCTTGGGATGTTACAAATAAAAACTGGGGGGCAAACCTTATGAGATGGCTAACATTACCCAAAAAGTTAAAAATCAAGACTAATGTAGGCCCATCCATGGCTCCCCTCCTGGTTTTTCTAGTTTTTTAAAAAAAAAAAGGCATTATTTTAGTTCCTGTAAAACAGATTGGACTTTTTTCCCGGGCAATTGTCTGGAAACTCTCCTCTTTATTGACAGATGCTTATACACATGTTTATGTTAATCAGGTTTCTCATTGAGAGTAATGACTACTTGTCATATTTTTCTTCCTTTCAACTGCTGTTGTCCGAACGTTGGTTACTTTCCCTTTATTTATTCATTTATTTTTCTTTTAGAAGGTACGGTGGATACTTTGCCACCCATCCCTTTATCAGACCCTTTTGAATTCCTTTCTTCTGTTCCCATTAAAATAAAATTCCGGTATTGATGTTGATCCATAGAATTATTTACAAGGAAAAATAAAAAAATTAAGACATGGTTGGTTCATTCTCAATTCCAGTGGCTGCTCCAGATCATAGTTCATGGAATCTCCATCTTACATGGGACCCATCCATAGTCCATACTAATTGAATTTCACATCCATTCGATCTGCGGATAGCTCTTAATTCTTAATGACCCAAATGTTCATTAATCAGATGGTTAGAATCAATGAATCTGTTGAATAATTGAAAAGACCCATTTGATGAATTGGTTTCAACTTTCAATTCCCCATTAAAGACTACAAAATTTCAAAATGGTCCAATGGGAATGGGGGGTCTTAAAGCTTAATGAAATGAATGTGGGCTTTTTTTTTTTTGAATTTTTTTGTGTTCCCTTCTGCGGCTTTTGAAAGAAAATTTCAAAGGAGAGGAGCGGGGGAAAGCGGATGCAAAAAGCAAAAGATGAGGGGGAGGAATCCCACTACCTAACTTTATTTTATTCAACCTCTCAAATCACTATCATCACAATGCTCCATTCTGTACACCTTCTTTTCTCTTTTTCTGGTTTTTGTTCCTTTTCCTGTTCCACACTTGACAGCTATGTTTCATCATTCCCTGTTTCTATTTTTTATATTCGAAAAGAAGATCCATGAGCATTGAGAAGACTTCCAATTTATAAGATCAAGTTTTACAAAGGTCTGTTTGGAAGCTTGTATGTCAATGAGAATTTACGTTTTCTTTATCACCTGAAAATAAAAGTATATATTATATTATAACATACAGAGAATTTCATCTATCGAACTTGTATATAATTTTATTCCTAACACTTGGCGTGGTTGTATGATGTGGAAGAATAAAAGTTTGAAAAATAGAGTTGCGCTGATGAAGATTTTGACATAAAATATAGGCTTGACATTGAAAACACATTTCCTCCTAATGTCATTTTTATTGACTTCTCTCCTTTTGTAGCGGGAAATAAAACTTTATATAGATTTGACGATTTATCACTGCTCATGAAAGAAGGATTCTGTCACTATAGATTTCATATTGACTAATATCCATGTGTATGGTTGAGAAAAATTGGTAACAATGAATGAATCCACAAAAATGAGAAGGTTTCATTGGTCAATATCCAAAATCGAAAACTTGCAATTTCCATATATAGATTTTCTATAAAATGAATGTGAAAAATCAGTGAAGAATCTTCGAGGATTTAATCGCCAAATATTTCTTAACAGACAAGGGGAGATAAGAGAGACTCACAACAAAGGGTCAGAAAATGTTATTTCACCATGAAATGGAGATCCCAACACCCTTATCTTTTTATCATTTTATAAAATTAAAATGCATTTATCAGCTTAGCCAAATACAGCCCAATCTTCAAAAGAAACTTTGGAGGGACATTGATGCCCACATTTGTCACTTTAATGCCCACTCTATTTCCCTTGGTTATTTTCCCAAAGCTCAAAGGTTTCTTTACAGTAAAGAAACATTATTTCCTCCCTTGTTTAATCTTCTCATTACATACTTGATGGTATTTTAAACTTAATGTTGAAGAGATTTGATAGGACACCACAATTAACCTAACAATAACAGAAAAGACAATTTGTTTACAAGAAATTATCTGGTGTTATATATATATATATATATATTGAATAAAAGGGTTGCCACATGTTGCTTGCACTGGTCTCAAGCTTGAAGGAAGGAAAAGTATGCATTGGTAGTAGATACTTGTTAGATAAACTTACTTAACCAAACTTGATTTTACATTTAATTAGGATAGTGACTTATACTCTTCATAACTAAAGCAGAAGGTTTATATCCAATATGATACTGATACAGAGATCTCCATACACTGCACAGTTTCTATAGTATACACCTTATTGTACATACTATTTTCTTATTTGCCTTTTTTTTTTCCCTGTTGGCACCCACCTATAGGGGAGCTGAAACCCATATTAATAATACTCTATTCCTGAGAAATAGTATCTACTCCTTGATGAGAATCCGTGTCTCTAGAAATAATATCCACTTCCGCGGTGAGAAACTCCTTCTCAAGAGATATAACACCCACTTCTATAAGGACTCAGGAATCGATCATTGGATAGTAAGGTGAGAAGCAGGTTTCCAACTAATGGGGCAACCCTTGTTATGATTTTCTTATTTGTCCTGGTGGGCAGTGTTGCAAAATTAAATTGTAGAAATGTTAGCATTCAAGAGCTGAAAAAATATATATATTTTACCAAAAAATGAGCTGAAAAAATAGGGTACATGTCTCCGGTCTGGCCCTTCAAGGACCATTCTTTGGCGGAACCATATTCGGTGATAGCCTTTATGTTTGTGTTGGTTTGTGAAGGAGGAAGTCCGCGGACTTATGCGTTTTCATAAATTTTTCTTCGACCCCATTGAAAATACTTTATCAAGTATTCACGAAAAGTGGTACTATTTTTATAATAAATAAAGATATTCACATCAAATAATAAAAAAAAATATTAGAAAAATATTTAACTTTGTTTTTTTTCATTTTATGTTAAAAAGTAGTTACACAAACGTGCCCATTTATGATCGATATTATTTAATTGGGGTGGGCTATCTAGTCCGTTCAGCTATCAATGTAGTTGGACATGAGCATAAAAAATATAAATTGCAAAATTATACAGAAATACCAGCTGGGGTACCTACTGGATGAGTGGCTAGATGTAATTCTCACACTAAAGTGTTCTTTTGATTCTTCAATTTCTTCTCGCTGAGTTTTATTTTGATTCTTTCACAAGATCACAGCTTTCTCTGGGTGATTTGCAGATTAAAATTTCAGATACTCTTGCAGACCGCCATAGTAGATTAGCATCAGCTTACATGAAAGTCTTGATTTTGGTTATCAAAAGATGGTCAAATTCGACCTACCACCCAATCTTGGGTCCCATAGGCGGCATAAACTTGTAGGGCCATCCTTCATTTTGTTCATTGAAGCCATTGAACTTGGACTATCAACCACTTATTTAAGCCATCTATTCTATTCAAATTATGCATGCTACATCCCAAGTGGGCCTATGGATTTGGATGGTTTCGGATCATTGATGAATTAGCACTGTTTTAGCATGACAAATAAAAAATTAAAAAAAGGTGCCAACAATGTAACCCAATTGACCACATGATTTGACCTCAAACGAAGCTTGGACTGGGTCCTATTCCTATATACACTAAGATGGAAAGGCAATTGTTTGATTCTAGGGTTTGTTCATGCAACAATAGAAATTCATAGTAGAAAACTGTTCTGTATTTTCAATGCAAGGCATCAACTGATTGTTGCAACAAATTTCTCTCACAGAAAAAATAAAATAAAATGATTTTCCTCATTTGAGAGGATTCTGATTTTTAATGTGAGGATTAGAAATCCAACATTCATCTTTCTCACGAGAATAGGAATATATACGGAGTGGAACTGTTTCACTATGACCAAAAGAATCCACGATGGAGAGTACAATTGTTCTAATTTTTTTATATATTATTGTTTTGTCATCTTTTTTTTTTGTCTTAAAAGGAGTGAATTACAAAAGGCTAATATGATATATTTCTCTTGAGGAACACATGAACTAATTTTCCTTACAAGAGAGGATTCGAATTTCTCATTGAAGTGTTATGAATGCATAATTCCCTTATTCAAGAAACATAAATCCATAAAATATATATTCCTCTTGTTGCACAAACAATTAAGGTGGACCCCTGATCTGATTAGATGATTAGTAATAGAGGTCTGATTTTTCAAGTTAACCTTACTCAAGTCAACCAAGCAAAAGAAGGAAGAAAAAAAAGCTAAGCTCACTACCACAATAAGAAGCGTGGAGCCACATGCATTCAGATGTCACCGACCCATTACCAAGATGGGTCCCATCATCACTGTCCACACTCTGTCTCACCTTTCCTACCCTGTGACCGTTGATCTCTCCCTATGTTGGAAAAAAAACCCCTATTAACAATCCTGATGTGCCAGTTCTAGTGGTGGGACCCACATTCGGTAATTGAAACTTCTGATATGAAAGGTTTGCCGAGTGGTTAGTACCACGGTTTCTGTTTCTTCCGAAGCTAGAGGTCCTGGTATCGATCCTGGTGTCAATCAATCATGGGTTCTTACTTTTGAAGAATCCAATGTAAAATCCACTAGTGCTACCACCTGAGGCCATAGAGTTTTACCTGACTTTTCTTTGGGCCCGTTCAGCTCATAGAGTTGGCCATTAGCAGTAAACAATAAAAATAAATAAATGTGTAAACTTCTCAATCTGAATGCTTAGGAGATGGAGATCTTAAATCTTTTTTATTATCCGCTATCAATGGATTGGTGGGTCACATCAGATCAACGGCTGACATTTCCCGGGATTAAAGCCAGCTTTCTTTATGTAAATTCCAATTCCAACAGTAATTTGAATACATCTACTACTTCTTTACTTTTACTTTATTATATCGAGCTTCTTTATACTACTACAGAGTACTATTTCTCCTTACAACTACCCTTTCAAAAGCCTCTCTACGTCTCTCTCTGCTTTTCTCTGTCACCTTCTCCTGCTTCCTTATTCCAATCCTTCTTCCTCTGCAAAACCCATCAAAGATCACATCTTTATATCATTCTCCTTCTTCTTTTTGTTCTTCTTCTTCTTCATCTCTGTAAATAGAAAACAATCGAATTTCAATGGCGTCCAACAAATTCGCCACCATGTTGCATAGAAACACCCACAAAATCACTGTAATTCTCGTCTACACAGCTCTTGAATGGACTCTGATCGTCCTCCTCCTCCTCAACTCCCTCTTCTCCTATCTCATCTCCAAGTTCGCTCAGTTCTTCGGTCTCAAACCCCCCTGCCTTTGGTGTTCCAGGCTCGATCACGTCCTCGAACCAACCCAACATCCAAATTCCTATAAAGATATCATCTGCGAGACCCATGCCGCAGAGATCTCCAAACTGGGGTACTGCTCGAATCATCGAAAACTCGCGGAATCTTCAAATATGTGCGAGGACTGCTTATCCTCGCGGCCTTGTCATGGACGATCCGATGGAAAGATCGCGTTTTTCTCGATTGTGAAGGAGATGGGTGTGATTTCGACAGATGGGGTGTCCAAGATCGAGAAGGGTGAGAAGGATTTGAGGTGTTCTTGCTGTGGTGTGAGCTTGGGGGGAGGATTTTACTCTCCGTATTTGGTGTTTAAGCCTTCTTGGGGTGTTTTGGATTATGCCCAGAAGAGGAATTTGATTAAGGAGAAGGGAGAGGACGATGAGAGCTGCAATGGGTTTATTGGTGGCGAGTTTTCGGATCCCTCCAGATCAGATTCAGCAACGGATAAAGACGAAGATGAGATCAGAAACGGAGATGGGGTGGCAGAGAACCAGATGCTTTCTGATGTTTCTGCCGACAGGGGCGTGGAAGAAATGGAGGGAGAAGATGAGATTGGTTCTATGGAGTCTGATCAAGAGCTTTTGGAAGATGATTCAAGGATCTCAATGGAAAAAAGTGCTACAAATGTCCAATCTTTTGATAAAAATGAGAGCTCGATCCAATCTTGTTGCAGAGAAGATTCATCTTCTGAAATATTTTCTCCTCATTTGGGTGAGTTCTCTGATCAGGATCGCTTAATTCCGATCGAGATGATTGATTCCATGACTATTAATTACTGCAATTTACCGAATTCCGGAGAAGATGACGAGGAAAATGGAGCAGCTTTGGATATAGAATCGCAGTTTATGGAGGATGTTACATCTGGTGCTGATATGGCTGAGGTTTCGGAAGAGAAGGCGATTCTAGTTGAAGAGAGTGAGGTTAATACAATCTCTGAAATGCTTGAGACTGCGGCTGAGGATGATAATTTTTCAGTTTTACTTTTACCTGCTGAAGATGAATCCAACATAGGTTTTGTTGATGAGGTATGCAATCAGGATGCTGTTACTCAAGCAACTCAAACTGTGGCAGTGAACGATCAAGTGATTGAAAAGGATGCAGATGAATACATAGGTAAAATAGTATATCGATTCCTTTTTTTTTCCCATTGATTAGCTATTTTATTATATCTTTCTGCAATTTCTACTATGGATGAGTTTGGATGCACACCAATCACAATCAGTTGGAATATTTTTCTGTAGAACCAAGATAGATCTGTTCTGTGCATTTGGGGCTGTACAAACGTGAGAAACCATGTGTGGTTGGACTTTGATCTGGGGCAGAGTAGTTAGGAAAAAAAACAGTAACTGCTCTATCTAATGCAATTTCTGAATTCCCAAACACATCAAATGCACTGCGGAATGAATGGCGATGGCATGAATTCTGCAAAAAAGTTCCTATTGCTTGTGATATGGGGAACATCCAAATTATAGTAAATTGGCTGTAATCTGTTCTAAAACCTGTATTTCATTGCTATTGTACAGTATCAGTAGAGGGAAATGATATGATCAACAGTGAAGATAAATCCGAGAGTTTAATGGATATAGATATCTGTCAATATCAACCGATTGATCAACCTCACATCCACGAACAAGTTCCTTTGTTGTCTTGCATTGATGAAGACGTGCATTCTGAAAATTACAATGTTGCACTTGATTCTACCACTTGTGATGAACTCTTAGCACTTGATTCTACCACTTGTGAGGAACTCGTAGCTGATGAAGATCAAGGTACTTTTATTACAGATAACTGTTTTTTGTTCTTTCATAACTGCGTACTCTTATCCTATGCTGAACTATAGACAAGCTTACCTTTGCAGCATTGTGCAATATTTTGAGATATTTCAATATGAAAGAAAAAAAAAAACTGTTTTAATATGATCATATTGGCGAATGTCAGAGTGGAAGCTGGATAGGCATTATTATTGAAAGATTCAGCACTGACTATTGCAATAATGCTTTGATATAGTCAGCTCAACTTAAGTAAAATGGTGTTTGGCTGAAGGCAGGCACACTGCAAGAAGAATGCTAACATTATTCATGTTTGGGCTGTGCGCAAGTTGCTTATGTCCACTTATGCCCTCTAGAAGGGTATATAATTGTTATGTAATGGATAAAATGCACTTGTAAAGACTAGTGGGCATCATGTTGTGGTGCTAATGGATTTGTATTGATAGCATTCTTCTCCTTGCAATATTTAGCCTTTCGCCCTTAGCAGCCTTCGATCAAGAATGTTAGAATGGGGTTTCGGTTATGATACAAATTTTATCTATACAGTGACAGAACAGGCAAAGGACTTGATTCAAGAGGGAGGGGATTGCTGCTTGGCATCACAATCAGTAACTGAATCTGTTGAGACCAGTGGACAGGCCGTAAACCACCATTTAGCCTCATCTTCCGAACTTAATGAGGCGGAGGAAGAGAAACAACCCGAAACACCAACATTTTACATGGAAAGCATTTACAGTTTGCATAAGAGATTACTTTTTGAAAGAAGAGAATCAGGGACGGAGTCTTTGGATGGTAGTGTCATAAGCGAAATTGAAGGTGGTGAGGTGCTGACCGTAGATCGCCTGAAATCGGTACTGAAAGCTGAACACAAGGCTCTCAGCGCATTATATGCAGAACTAGAAGAAGAGAGGAGTGCTTCAGCGGTAGCTGCAAACCAGACAATGGCAATGATAACAAGGCTTCAAGAAGAGAAGGCTGCAATGCAAATGGAAGCATTACAATACCAAAGGATGATGGAAGAACAATCAGAGTATGATCAAGAGGCGTTGCAGCTTTTGAATGAGCTCATGGTAAAAAGGGAGAAGGAGAAGCAGGAGCTGGAAAAGGAATTGGAATTATATCGCAAGAAGGTTCTACTATACGAGGCCAAAGAGAAGAGGATGATGAGGAAGGAAAAGGGTAGAAGGAGTAGTGGAGTCTCTTCAGCTTCTTCTAGCGCTGAGGATAGTGATGAGCTATCCATAGATCTTAATGGAGGGGATGACGTTTTCTTTGGCATGCATGAAAGCACCCAAAACACCCCTGTTGATGAAGTTGTGACCATTGGAATGGGCCATGAAGGCATGAAGCAGTTGAGCACGCTTGATGAATCACTAGCTGATTTTGAGGAGGAGAGACTCTCGATTCTGGAGCAACTCAAGGCATTGGAAGAGAAGCTTTTCACCTTGGCTGATGAAGAGGATCACTTTGAAGATATTAAATCTATTGAACATTACTTGGAAGAAAATGGGATAGGTGGCAAGAATTGTGAATTTTGCAGTCATCATGAAAACGGGGACATAAATGGATCCTCTGAGGAATTGGGTAGTAATGGGATACACTATCATGAGAGAAGAAACATGGGTTCCAAGGCAAAGACACTCCTTCCACTTTTTGATGCAATCGGCATGGAAAATGAAGAAGGGTTACATGAAGAACAAGATTTTCCAGTTGTTTCACAGAATTCTGTTTGCAAGTTCTTAACAGAGAATAAGAAGCTAGCTATTGAAGAGGAGGTGGATAATGTGTATGAGAGGCTACAGGCTCTTGAGGCAGACAGAGAGTTTCTGAAGCATTGTATCAGTTCTTTGAAGAAAGGCGACAAGGGCATGGATCTACTTCAAGAAATATTGCAGCATCTACGTGATCTGAGGAATGTGGAGCTTCGAGTAAGGAACTCGGGTGACAATCTCTCATGAATTTTGGCTTAATTTGCACAACAGTAAAGGTAATTCACAGTTTATTATCGCTTTCTTTTCATGCCAATGCCACCATATTGTTTTTCTCATGTGGATATGTGATGCAGTGTTGTACAATTCAACCAACAGCCAAAAAGTGTATACTGTTATTTTAATCTCTTTTATTCACATGTTTGGGTGTATTTGTATTTCCACCAACTGGTTTGAATGTTAGTAGAATGGATGCTAGTCTGTTCTATTCTGTTCTATTATATGTATGGGCTGGATAAAGTTGGAAACTGGAATTAACATTAGGTGGTAGACCTTTAGTATTTGTTTATTTTTACTTTATTCTGTCTCTGTGCTCCATATGATACTGCTGATCTGTACTGATAATATAAACAACAGTATTCTACTTAAATGCCTGTTCTATTTTTCCTTTATAACAGAAAGAACAGGTTAAAGGAAAGGCACCCATTTTGCTCAGAAATTAAAATTGAAAACAACTATACTTATGTTACATCAAAACACTCCTAAAAATTTTAAAACAATGCCACTTAGGTTAGATCAAAACACAACTTTTAATTTATTGCAATTGGGAATGCAAGAACCAAATTATTTTATACTTCGGTGTGTTTGATTGTCTGATTTGCTGTTGGAAATTCTACTGTTGATTATCCCAATCCCTGTCTAACATTTTACATTCGTTTCTTAGGTGCAGATTATGACTTGATTTGAGTCAATTTGGTCGATCGATGGTGTGGAGAAAGACATACCATGGAGTGGATTCATGGTCTATGATGATGGTCATATGAAAGTATGTCAATCCAATCCCTCAAGGGAGGGAGGCCTCCCGGTTTGGTTTGATGTTGTAGCTGTGTGCAAGCAGGCTGGAATGGAGTCTGCTTTTATGTTGCTCCATGTTGCTACTTTTAAAAGTAAGCCCAAGTTTTTTGTGGGGTTATCCATGGGACCCATATCCTTCTTTAAGGAAAGGTGGAAAAGGTGGGAGTGGCAGGTGGGCCACCCTGCCATGTTAGTGTCTAGGAGAATTCTTGGTCTGCAAACCTGGAGAAAGTCCAACCATTACTCCAGTGCCAAGAATGCAGCAGCAGTTCAAGACAGGTAGGATCAGTACAGCTCTTTCCTTTTTTGTTCTTTTTCATTAAATTTTTTATCTTTTTTTATTTTTATTTTTGGGAGAGGGGTAAAGGAGTACCCTTTTTTCTGCTGCATATGGGTTTTCTTTAATTGTGAGTACTGCTTTCCTTCATGTCTTTGTTGAGTTTTGGGATTCTGTACACTAAGGTTATTCATTTGTCTATATATGTGTGTCTATTGTGGCTTAGGTAGTCATTGAATTTTCTACAACCACCATTGGAATGTTCTCTAGACATTCACTTTTTAACTGATGGAACTACAAGGTCCAACAGCAGATTTGACATAGCCCATTTTTTAAGTTTAGAGTTTTTAAGTAGAGAACCCTTTAAGCCCACTCTAGGTTGGTGGGATGAGACAAAGATGACGATCTCTAGCTCATTTTCTTCTTTTTGTTGAATAAAGAAATAGCAGTCTTTCCCCTTGATATCAATTTATTTTCTTGTATCTAATTAAAGGCTTTCCATAATATTCCATCCAACAATGGGCCCCATCATCAGATCAACAATGTTGAGGTCAACGTCCACCCTCGCTCCTGAGCGGTCATAATTGTGGTCGAGCCCTCGCCCTCACCATAAAACTATTGTTGTGCCATTTCCTATCACCAATTGGTTTTGGGATAAGTGGTAGCTCAATGGGGTGTAAGAACCTACAAGTGGTATCAGAGCCTGGTAGGTCGGGTGTTCGAGTCACGGGACACGCGTTTTGCCTCACCATAAAATTATTGTTGTGCCATTTCCTATCACCAATTGGTAGGTATCGCCGAAATGTAGTTGTAGAATCCTGGCCTTTAACATGCTATAGTTATTTGAAATCAATCCCTCTTGTGATCTTGTGTTTATTTAAAACTAGTTTGTAAAACAAAACAAGGTTTTCTAAGGTTTAATCAAAGGCCTCATGGGCCAGCATTGTCAACAAAACTAGGAAGAAATAGTTCTCGTCTAAATTTGAAAAGACCATGCTTCAGCCTCCAAGCAACGAAGATTCGATTCAGAAAATCAAAGCCCACATGTGGCTACATGCATCAGGGGTTGCTCAATGTTATCAGCATAGATGAGTGGACAATTATATCCTTGTAATCGACAACACCACATTTTATTAACAAAAAAGCAGACATACAAAATATAATCAAAACAATCCCAACCTAAGCAGATCTATCTATTCTATCTTTAGTTAAAAACATTGGCAAGCTCATTGACTTTTCTCACAGAGTGAAAGTTAGTCCATTTGAATGAAGAATCAAAGGGTAATCTCATAAAGTTAAGAATGAAGTAAAGTGTTTTTGAGGACCACTCACACAACTCAATGATGCGGTAGAATCCAAAGATGAAGAATTCCTTTTCCACAATTTAGAGGTCCCGAAAAGAGGACTAAAGTTATTAGTGCTTTGATGGCTAGTACCTTCACCTTTTTTTTTGAGTTTCTTACCTTTATTAAGCAAGAAAAAGAAACCAACACCTTCTCCACTTCATTGCAGAGCACATGCCTGATATTTGCTAGCTATGACTATGATATCATGTAGAATGAGAACAATGGCACTGGAGATATGGATGTGTGAGTGTGACTGACTCATTTTACTTGGTGCCCAAGGGACGTAGATCTGAACTCTACCTTCTTAGTTAAAGTGCCTACTTCCGAAGATTATCAACTGGAGCGAATTTGCTAGCTGGGTCTTACCAACAAAATACCTTTACTCTCCAAAAAGCTATGGCTTGTCATGCTAGCGAATGCGAAGGTTTTAAGGAAGATTAAGGAACCATGGCATTTTCGAAAGACCTTTTGTTTTTTATTTTTTTATAACGCAGGGTATCCCCGCCCAGTCAAATTGGCCCTTAGTCTTTTGGAAAGACTTAGATGAGAACTCTTTTGAAGGTCAACTTTTTGGAATTGTTTCATCATCGTCTTCCTACAGATGAAGATAAGTGAACAGTGATAAAAATGACATATTTTTGCCTTCTAATGTAGGGCCATTTTGGTTATAAGCATTCATAGATTTTTGTCCATTCCAAATGCCGTCCCCCAAGTGAAATTTCGAAATATTCGGCAGCTGTCTAAGCATTCCAAATGCCAGATTTCTGGGAGTTTTGAATGACAAACGTATCAATTGGAATGTCAGTAGAGAGAATTCTCCTAATTCAAATAGGCCACTTGAAATTCCACTGAGATAGTACCTACATTGCTGTTAGGAATTCCAGAGCGAAAGAATTCTTATCAGAAATGCTGGCAACTACCAAATAGGCCCAAGATTTTCTCATCTATTCAGAAAAATCTGATAAAATTAGAATGATATTCGAATATATTTTTTCTAGAAGATACCCTCTCCCTCCTCCAATTTTTGCAATCCCTCAACAAATATACTATTACCATTATATTTATGGTGTCCATTAGATCTTAATAAAACACAATATTTTGATCTTTTCTGAGGAAGATTATGCTCAAAATTGGTCGAGAGATGGTTGAGGGGTGGTTTAAGATGGAGGTTTTGAACTTTATTGAAGAGACATGGCTTTATACTTTAAGTATTTAAACGACAAGGGTTTTTTTTCTAACAAAAAAAAAAATGACAAGGGTTTTTGAAAATAGGCTACTTTTGGTTTGACACTTTGGGAATAAGGGTTAAGAAAGTTGCATTCATCTCCTTATTGATTCTACCCCTTTTATGAAACGCAAAAAGCTTTTCTTCAAAATCTTTTTTTAAAAAACTCCCAACCTACTTTAATGAAAGAAAAATTGAAGCCATTGGTCCTGGAGCCTTATCATCTCCACATATATGTGGGTTGGTATGGTGATTATTGGATCCGCAAAAGAATCTCCACATAGAAGTAGACCCAAAATACATGTGGAGATTTTTTTTATCATACAACCCATATGGTCCTGGAGCCTTATCATCTCCACGAATTCGGTCATAATAGGCTCTACTTGGTAGAGAGGTATATGGCATTATGACTATATGCAATGAATGCAGTTTTATTTTGGCCATTGATTTCATGCCTTTTTGCAATTTGAAGGTTAGGAATGTCTGATGAAAGTTAAAACTTTTGCTGTGGCCACTTGGCGACTTCTTTATTTTCCAATTTTAAAGGGGTTACCATTTTGACAAGATCACAATTGACAACCATGGTTGTAATGATGTGGTCAGCTGGTCGCTTCAGCATTTTTCCTTAGATAAAAGGAAATTTAGAACTTGGCCTTTAACCAGACCTTTTTCATACAAAGAGAGATTAAAAAAAAATGAAAAATGAAGGACTAAACCTGAGGCCCATTGTGCATAGCTTCTTCTTTTTTGGTAAAAATTGTGGATAGATATAGTTACATTTGTAGTTGATAGACTCCTTAGCATGCCGTGTAGTAGCAGCGGCAGGGGATCCGGATTCTCATCTGACGACTTAATGGTTCAGCAGTAACTGAGTCCGAATCCTCCAACTCCAATTCGTCAAAGTCGTTACACTCTTGGAAATGAAGTTATTTTTCTTGGTAATTCGGAAGACTCTTGGAAGTGAAGTCTTTCCACTTTCATTACAAAGTCTTTGCTAACCTCAGGTACGGATTAAAGAGAGTGAGGGAGGGAGGAATTCGGTGGTCGTAGGTATCTTTCCAAAAGTCTCTTTCCCCATAGGATGCTCTTTTCCCACTCTCCTCTGTCATTTCTTCAATATTACTATGAAATGAAGCTATAACCATGGGAAGAAAGGAAGAGACATGAAAAGGAGAAAAGAAAAAACAGAAAAAAAAAGGTCCATCCAATCAGGGAGGGAGATTGCTCTTTCAAACAGTCTAAAGATCTTGAACTGATATTTTGGATTGGTCTTAGAAAAATTAAGGGACCCCACTCTTTACAAATTTTTTTTATCGATAATAAAAACTTTTTATTAAAGATTAGAGATTACATAGCCAAGAAAGGAAAATCAAAACAGGTATAAGAGCCTCATAGGGTTATACCCTATAAAGGTAAAGGCGAAAAAAAAAAAAAAAAAACATTGTGTAGTATATATGCAATCAAAGGACTGTACACCTCTTATTTTGCTAAATTATCCGCCATTGCATTCCCATCCACCTCTCTATGGATTTTTATTTCCGCATGAGTGAAAAATCTTGTATTTGTACTCTCGTCATAGGAAATCAAGATATTTTCTATTGAAGAAAATTAGTTCAACTTTCTCCATTTTCATAAGAAAAATGTGTCTCACCAAACAATTGAAAAGAAACTGCATGAGTAGCTGGAATAGTTTTTCTCACTATTGGGATTCCTCTCCCCCCACAAAACACGCCCTGAAAATTGATCAGGAAGTTTCAAAGTAAGGGACTGTTTCCTACAACTTTAAAAATAAATGCACTTTTCTCTTATCACCACAGGGAATTCAATTGGGGCTTTCTTCGTGGGGAAGTATTTATTATCTTGTGATGTGTTAATTCTTTTCACACCCTCCTTTTATCTCCTTATAATCCCCTCTCCCTCCTCGATCTCCTTTCAGCACCCATACTCCAAGTCCAAGCAAAGAGAGGAACTTTGCTTGCTTCTTATTCTTCTTAATTGCTTGAAATCATCTACTCTTTGAAGACATAAGACATCACAGGTTTAGATCTTCGTCTCCTACTCTTTCAAGTTTTTCCCAAGTTGCAAGTTCTGCTCTTAGATCATTATCATTACATGGGTTAATATGTTGCATCCAACTGATATCGTTTAATGAAGGATTGCAACTGCCTGATTTAGCCCCTTGGGTGCCACCAACATGCTACATGGCCACTTGTTGACTAAGTCGTCAGTTTGTCAACTGAATAAATGGTTGTCATTCCAGCTCTTCTTTCCTTCTTCTTGTTGTTGTGTTTGTTGTTTTAGCAACCTAGAGTAGAGACTATGAACCCAACTGAATACACGTTCAAAAGCCTAGGTAACCAGTTAAAGCAGTTGTGTTTGTTGTTTTGGTTGCTTCTTTTTGGTCTTTCTTTTTAACTGAAACGAAAGGGCTGTGGTGTTAATGGGGTCGGTCAACCAAAATAGAAGTAGTTGACCCAGAAAGAAAAATCTGACTGACTTACCAGAGTTGGGCCCGGCCTACGCCTTAAATTTTTTGTTTTTTGGCCAATCAGTAAATAATTAATTATTTCTTAGAAGGCTGATGGCCAGAGATATGTAGATGAATTTGGATCCTCAGTTGCTTGTTCTTGTGGGGGAGCCGTGGGCTCTACCAGATGAAAAATGTGAATCTGAGCTTCTGGTCCAAATTGGAGAGTTGGAAATGTCTTTATGGACCTAATTTATTTTTCTAAATTTTATTACCCAATGGCTGGATTCCAGGCTGCACGGTAGAGCGAGTGGGCCTCCATTATTGAAGCAGTGGAGAGCTTTCTACTCCTGAAGCAGTAGAGGATTCTCATCCCATATATATAGGGATGGAGAAGCCCAGGGAAACATATATTTAGCATAGGTGTACTAGATATGATAATCTACAAAGATGTCAGCTAGGCTTCACTAGACCCATTGTATTAAGCTGGCTTGGTCGTTAATGGTTTGGATTTCAAAGGCAAAACACTGCATATGGCAAAAGTAAGTGTTTTCGATCCCTTCTCCTTTTTAGAGTGTGTGTTTGTGGGACAAAAGAATTGTTCCACTGTTTGAAGCAATATATTTTCCTTGTGAAAAAGAAAAAAAGTGATAAGATTATCTTCAATAGAGAGGATTTCGATTTTTTATGAAAGGGTTCAGAATGCAAGAATGACAAATGATTTTTTTTTTTTTTTTTGATAACCAATCCCTAACATAGTTGTAAACTCAAATCTATACATGTGGGCACAACTTTGCAAGATTTGAACCGTTCACGTTGTCCATTGCGCTCATTTTCTCTCACATAGAGTTTACAGAGATGAAAATATATGATCCTGTTATGTAGATTAATTATGACAGCCAACACTTTAAAAACATGGTGGGATTCCAGACTATTAATATAACATGCTTCGAGATGTATATTTATACTAGCCCAAATTTCACCATTTGATCATATTTATAATTTATTGTTACCTTTTCTTATGCATGATCAATATAAAGTTGTATCACAGTGTATGTGACATTAGCTTGATTGATCATGAGTGGAACCCACGGGTTAAAGCAGGCAGATAGCTGCGTGGTGCTGTTGGAACCGCGCGGATCATTTTCATATACATACTTGTAACTATATAAAGGTCATTATTTAGCGTAGGTCACGCTAAAGTAGGAATCTGAGAGGGTCCATATTGGAGACAGACCTACCCTTTGACATGTTATACATGAAGTAGCTGCTCAATGGACTTAAATATATTTATTTATTTGTATATTTATATGTCATACGGAGAAATATTTGAATGATAACTGTCCGCATAGTTTCTATTATGATCGCCCTATTTCATGGGCCTGCTCAACTATAATAAAGTTTCCTCCCTCAAATACATTACCCTTGCGTGAATGACCATTAGTCTAAATTTGACAATCATCGATAAAAAATAAAGTATGCCATATAAAATCATTAAGCTTGAGGATCATAGATCAAGAGGTTAGGATGATGTTTTAGGCTTTGATATTTTACACAATGGTAGGTATCATTGATATCTTTTCAATTTGAACTAATGACATTAAATGGAGGTAATAAGTACGAAGGGGTTGTATTGATAATACGTTCCCACATGGCCCTTAAGTACCTCTTGGCACAAGGAAGGGATAACTGGGCCAGAAGTTAGGCCCCGAAGGCTGAAGAGGTGCCACTCTCTTGGGTGCCGTTGCCCACTAGATCAGATCTAATATGCTCTGAAATGTATACGTATACATGCATGATGATGATGACGATATATATATATATATATATATATGATAAATGATGCCATGTTGCATGGTATCAGCGACTACTAAAACCTGATTTATCATGTGTGCCTACCTTAGCAGAGCTTGATCATGTAGGAACAATAGATAGGAAAGGGAGCTGCTGACTCAAAACATCTCAAGGTCTACTTTTAGAATGTGTGCACTTTTATTCAAGCCAATCATGGGTCTGTTTATATATATTCCAGGGTCCCAAAACTTTAATGGTTTCTAAGTGCAGTTTTTGGTAATTCAATCCAGGGAGTGCTGAAATTCTCTTATAAGCACAAGCTTGGCTTACTCTGTATACCTATTTTAAGATCATTTAAACATAATCTCACAAGAATTCCTGTCTTTCTTAACTCACTCAGATGAACTCTCTTTGCAGTAACCCAACATTTGGCCAAGAGAAAATGGCAAGGTTTCTGATAAAAAAAATGGAAAGGTTTGGTCTATACTGCTCTGATGATGATGAAGAAGTCATGAAGAAACCATACATGGCTCCTCTTGTCTCATCTTATAATGATCGCATCCGCCCCCTCCTTGACACCATTGACAGCTTGCGCAATTTGAATGTGATGAAAGAAGGCATCCAGCTACCCACCATTGTCGTCGTTGGTGATCAGTCAAGTGGAAAATCGAGTGTTCTCGAGTCCCTTGCAGGTATCAGCTTGCCTCGCAGCCAGGGCATCTGCACCCGGGTGCCGCTCATAATGCGCTTGCAGGACCATTCCTCTGATGAACAGGAGTTGCAGCTGGAATATCATTCTAAGACGATCGAAATAACTGAAGATCACATTGCTGATGCCATTAATGCGGCCACTGAAGAGATTGCAGGTGATGGAAAAGGTATCTCTAACACTCCTCTCACTCTGGTTGTTAAAAAGAAAGGTGTCCCGGATCTCACTATGGTTGATTTGCCCGGAATCACGCGTGTTCCGGTTCACGGTCAACCTGAAAACATATATGAACAAATATCTGACATAATCATGGAATACATTACCCCCAAAGAGAGTATAATTCTGAATGTGCTATCGGCTACCGTTGATTTCCCCACATGTGAATCGATAAGAATGTCTCAGCGGGTCGATAAAACTGGGGAGAGGACGCTTGCTGTGGTGACGAAAGTTGATAAGGCGCCTGAAGGGTTGCTGGAGAAGGTGACCACTGATGCTGTGAAGATTGGTCTGGGCTATGTTTGTGTGAAGAACCGCATTGGCAATGAGTCTTACTCAGAGGCAAGGACTGAGGAAGCATTGTTGTTCAAAACTAATCCACTTCTCTCTAAGATTCCCAAATCGATGGTTGGAATTCCTATGCTTGCTCAGACGCTCGTCCAAATTCAAGCTGCCAGCATAGGAAGATGCTTGCCAGATATTGTGAAGAAGATAAACGAGAAACTTAATCAGAGTATGGATGAATTGAACAGTATGCCTCAGAATCTAACTAGTGCCAGTGATGCAACAGCGGCACTGTTTCAGATTCTTGGAGCAGCCAAAGAAACGCTCAAGAAAATATTCTTGCAGGGAGAATTTGAAGAGTACCCAGATGATTCATCCATGCATTGCACTGCTCGAATCGCGGAGATGCTAAATGATATTTCCAAGAAACTGTGTTCCAAATCTCCAAATCATTCAGTGTCTAGTAACTTCTTAGTTGAAGAGCTCAGGGTAATAGAAGAAGCCAAAGGTACTGGGCTTCCTAATTTCATCCCTCGAACTGCTTTTCTTATTCTGTTGCAGAGAAAGGTTAACCAAATTGCTGATAGCCCCATTGATTTTATCAACAAAATGTGGGATTACATTGAAAGTGTAGTTGTTGGTGTGTTGAAAAAGCATTTGGAGGTGTGTGGGGATATTTCCGAACTCGCCGGATGACTGGCCGGATGCTCTATCTCATGCTCCGGCGCCAGCTAGGCCGTCTCGGCAAGGCCCGTCTCAACGTCCGCCAGTTCGGCCAAGTGCCCCACTCCGGCCAGAGACTCATCGCGGCCACTTGCACGTCATTTCCACCTCGGCCAGGACGCTCCCAGCTCGGCTGAGCCCCACCTCGGCCAGGTCGTCTCCAGCTCGGCTAGGGACTCCTCCCCGGTCCTCCACTTCGGCGTCTCTGCAGGGTCTCTAGCCAAGTCAAGGTCCTCTCCGACCTCGGCTCCCCGACCTCACCATCACACCCTGACCTCGGTCAGGGTGCCAGGGCTAGCCAAGGCAGGGCCTGACAGCTATCCTCCCATGGACACTCCCGCACGCAACAGCACGTGCGACAGGACAAGGGCACGCCCACGCTCTCTGACAGAGCCTCCCATGCCGCCCACGTCCTCTGACAGAGCGGCGTCCACAGACGCCAGGGTATGGCCCGATGCGACACGACATGTCACGATGGGACAGCTCCCTGACAGGGTCACCTCCTTGTCTCCTCTCCTCCTCTATAAAAGGGGCCAAACCAGAACAGCAAAGGGGGTCTCTCTCCCGTCCGAGAGAACCACTGGTATCACCTTCTCTCCCAAAATCTCCTCCTACTGTCCAGTACACACACTGACTTAGGCATCGGAGAGCCCTGCGCTGCCCACAGCCAGGGTCCTCTGACCTGTTTCTTCTCCCTCTTCCAGGTTCTCAGGCATCGGTTCTTCCATCAGCAACGAGGAGGCGGGGAGCCTCAGCCTTCGTCCTCCTCAGTGAGTCGCAAGAACACCACCCCCCGGGTCCGTGAATTTTTGTGCACTTACAATTGGCGCCGTCTGTGGGAAACGCTACAAAAAGCCATCTTCCCAAACACCATGCCTCGGAGAACCAGAAAGGGAAAGGAACCGCTGACACTGTCGACACAGCTGCCGACGGTCCCCCACCGGGAAAGGTCAAGAGCAAGATCTAATCCAGCGAACGTCCAACAGCAGGGTACTCAGTCGGGTTCATCCTCTAAGGGTTCGACCTCGACCCCACCTTCCAAAAAACGCACCCTGAAGGACAACGAAAGCAACCAAGCTCCGGGCAACAACCACGACACCAGAAAGTGGCTTGATCAACGCATCGAGCAAGCAGTACGACAAAACTTGGAGGCTGCCGGTTTCGCTCGAGTTCGGCCGAACTCTGACGATCTCGGCACATCTCCCCTCTCTCCAGAGATCAGGAGCTTCCCCCCTCCCCGAAGATTTCAAAGTCCCGAGGTTCATCGTTTACGATGGAACCTCGGAT
Source organism: Litsea cubeba (assembly GCA_012931725.1). Taxonomy (NCBI): domain Eukaryota; kingdom Viridiplantae; phylum Streptophyta; class Magnoliopsida; order Laurales; family Lauraceae; genus Litsea; species Litsea cubeba. Next base: position 157,198,838 of record CM022944.1, on the reverse strand, counting down.
CCAGCAGCACACCTCCGGCACTTCACTCAGAGAATGTCGGTGTGAGGCGATGCAGGCCACCTGAACTGCAGAGTCTTCTCCTCCAGCCTCGGGGACCTCCCCCTGAAGTGGTTCTGCGCACTCCCCCAAGGATCAATCAACAGTTGGCAGCAGCTCCGGAATTCCTTCATGACGAAGTTCCAAGCTCATAGGGTCGTCCCCAGGTCGGCCGCCGACCTGATGGCCCTCAGAATGAAGCAGACCGAGAACGTCACGCAGTTCGCCAAAAGGTTCTGGACTGTCTACAGCCAGATCGAGGATACTTCAGATGCAATGGCGATCCTGTCTTTCCAACAAGCCCTCCTGCCAGGCAACGAGCTACGGAGGGATTTGGTCATGCATCCCGTGGTCACTATGGCAGCTCTGATGACCAGGGTAAACCAGTTCGTCAGGCAAGAAGCAGACGAAGCCCGAGCCCAGAAGCATTTCAACAACAATCAACAGGCAGCGTCCATCTCGGCGGACGCCTCCATCTCGGCGGATGCCTCCAGCTCCGCAGCAGCGTCCATCTCGGCGGACGCCTCCATCTCGGCGGATGCCTCCAGCTCCGCAGCTCCGTCCATCTCGGCGGACGCCTCCATGACAGAAGTCTCCTCCAGCTCGGGGGGCTGCTGAAGCCTCCTATCACCCGTCAGCTTTGACCGCCCGTCAGCTTTGATCGCACGACCCTCTACTGTCGGCTTCGATCGTACGACCCTCTACTGTCATTTCGACGGCACGGTCCTCTGCTGTCAGCCTTGATCGCACGGTCCTCTACTGTCAGCTTCGATGGCGCCGTCAGCTTCAGCGACACCGGTACGACCCTCTACTGTCGGCTTCGATCGTACGACCCTCTACTGTCATTTCGACGGCACGGTCCTCTGCTGTCAGCCTTGATCGCACGGTCCTCTGCCGCCACTAGTCATCCAGCGCTTCGTACCCCTGGTGACGAGCCAGTGGGATCTCCATTGCGTGCGGCAGGCGCATCGCGGCCCTCGCGCCAGATGCCCGGCACAGGCCCCTGGTGACGAGCCAGTGGGATCTCCATTGCGTGCGGCAGGCGCATCGCGGCCCTCGCGCCAGATGCCCGGCACAGGCCCCTGGTGACGAGCCAGAGGGATCTCCATTGCGTGCGGCAGGCGCATCTCGGCCCTCGCGCCAGATGCCCGGCACAGGCCCCTGGTGAAGAGCCAGTGGGATCTCCATTGCGTGCGGCAGGCGCATCGCGGCCCTCGCGCCAGATGCCCGGCACAGGCCCCTGGTGACGAGCCAGTGGGATCTCCATTGCGTGCGGCAGGCGCATCGCGGCCCTCGCGCCAGATGCCCGGCACAGGCCCCTGGTGACGAGCCAGTGGGATCTCCATTGCGTGCGGCAGGCGCATCTCGGCCACGCGCCAGATGCCCGGCACAGGCCCCTGGTGACGAGCCAGTGGGATCTCCATTGCGTGCGGCAGGCGCATCGCGGCCCTCGCGCCAGATGCCCGGCACAGGCCCCTGGTGACGAGCCAGTGGGATCTCCATCGCGTGCGGCAGGCGCATCTCGGCCACGCGCCAGATGCCCGGCACAGGCCCCTGGTGACGAGCCAGTGGGATCCCCATAGCGTGCGGCAGGCGCATCTCGGCCACGCGCCAGATGCCCGGCACAGGCCCCTGGTGACGAGCCAGTGGGATCTCCATAAGTGCCTCTCGGTACTCATTCTCCAGCTCGGCAGTCGTGTTACTCTCCAGCTCGGCAGAAGCACACTGATACAACTTAGCAGTAATGCCAACCTCTAGCTCTGGTCCATTGCCGGCCAGCCATCCTCCATAATACTTACCTTCTGACCTCAGAAGAGCAGTCTATTGAGCTCAGAAGCTGGAGGGCTATTGTGTGGGGATATTTCCGAACTCGCCGGATGACTGGCCGGATGCTCTATCTCATGCTCCGGCGCCAGCTAGGCCGTCTCGGCAAGGTCCGTCTCAACGTCCGCCAGTTCGGCCAAGTGCCCCACTCCGGCCAGAGACTCATCGCGGCCACTTGCACGTCATTTCCACCTCGGCCAGGACGCTCCCAGCTCGGCTGAGCCCCACGTCGGCCAGGTCGTCTCCAGCTCGGCTAGGGACTCCTCCCCGGTCCTCCACTTCGGCGTCTCTGCAGGGTCTCTAGCCAAGTCAAGGTCCTCTCCGACCTCGGCTCCCCGACCTCACCATCACACCCTGACCTCGGTCAGGGTGCCAGGGCTAGCCAAGGCAGGGCCTGACAGCTATCCTCCCATGGACACTCCCGCACGCAACAGCACGTGCGACAGGACAAGGGCACGCCCACGCTCTCTGACAGAGCCTCCCATGCCGCCCACGTCCTCTGACAGAGCGGCGTCCACAGACGCCAGGGTATGGCCCGATGCGACACGACATGTCACGATGGGACAGCTCCCTGACAGGGTCACCTCCTTGTCTCCTCTCCTCCTCTATAAAAGGGGCCAAACCAGAACAGCAAAGGGGGTCTCTCTCCCGTCCGAGAGAACCACTGGTATCACCTTCTCTCCCAAAATCTCCTCCTACTGTCCAGTACACACACTGACTTAGGCATCGGAGAGCCCTGCGCTGCCCACAGCCAGGGTCCTCTGACCTGTTTCTTCTCCCTCTTCCAGGTTCTCAGGCATCGGTTCTTCCATCAGCAACGAGGAGGCGGGGAGCCTCAGCCTTCGTCCTCCTCAGTGAGTCGCAAGAACACCACCCCCCGGGTCCGTGAATTTTTGTGCACTTACAGGAGGCATACCCACAGCTGAGATCAGCAACTTTAAGGGCAACTCACAATCTTATGGCAGAGACTAAGAAGCGGTCTGAAGATCGTGTAAAGGAGCTGGTTGAGATGGAGAAGATTGTGGATTACACAGCAAATCCGGACTACATGAAGAAATGGGCTAGTTTAATGGACGAACAAGATCGCTTCATGGAAGTCATACGAGATACTTCAAGATCAACTCTGGTTACTCTCAAGGGTTTTGGTGAAGTCGAAGTGGGTCATCTCAGGGACATGTCATCGATGGTTGAGCAAGCTTTTGACATGAAAATGAGAGTAACTGTTTACTGGAATATTGTCATAATGAGATTGGTTGATAGTTTGGCTATGCATCTTCTCTTTTGCGTGCAGAAGCTCATCAATCATGAAATGCTGCATGAGATTGTGAATGAGCTGATGGGACCACAAAAGGGGGGGATTGAAAGGATGCTGGAAGAGTCACCTTCTGTGGCTTGCAAGCGCGAAAGGCTGAATAATAGCATCAAGTTGCTGAAGCAATCTAAAGATGTGGTAGCCAATATCATGGATTGCATCTCTGTGGATGGCCCATTAGATTAAGTTTCAGTTTACTATGGTTATGGTTTTGGCCAGTTGAAGTTTTGTTTGGTTTGTGTCTTTTTTTTTTTTTTTTGCTCTTTTTACTGCTTGGTATCAGTGACTGTGTGTGGTCCTCTTGTTCGTAGCAGTTACATTTTTATGTGATCAGTGTCTTGGTTTGTGTGGTTAAATGACCTTGTAGCTTATGGTTGTCAATCTGCGGTGGTGTGGTTAATTAATCAAAGTTTCTTTACCATTTTTTACAGTTTTATTTGGATTTTTATTTCCCATGGGCGTTTCATTGGGAAAAGAAAGTTGAGAAAAGAAATGACAAATTTAGTTTCCACGAAATTGTTTGCTCATCGTTGCAAAGCAGAATCATCATCAAAAAATTTCATCTCAACCCAACTATGTTGGTTAGCTACATCCCCTTTGTTTTTCTGTCTTGAAGTGGCATCCTAAGTTGCACTTCTACAGTAAACACAAAATGGGCACGTACGCAAACTTTAGTGTTAGTCAAACACTGATGTAATATCTCCTTAAGCTCTTGGCTTTTCTAGACACTACTATAATCTAGAAGTCTCCCACCGCCTCACACAAATCGACTTGCCCATTCTAGAATGCTCCACACCGACTTGAATAAGTGATGGACACAAGTTTCCACCGACCATGGTCCCTCTCCACTATAAATAGAGGTGCATGCTATGGCATTTGCGCAAGTCCAGCGAAGTAGTGAAGTGAGAGTTCAAGTGTGTAGTGACTGAGAAGGGAGTGAGTGTTCCTTTGAAGTGAGTTAGTGCATTGAGTGAAAGTACAATGAGTCTCCTCTTTGTAATTGTATAGGTTAAAAGTGTGTGCCTTAGCTAGTATGTATCTTTCATTGTTCAACAAAGTGGTATCAAAACCATCTTCCAACACTTAGAACCAACCACAACTCGTAAGCCAAGACATGGTCCGTGCCCACACTTCTGGAGGAATTTGAACTCTTTGATCCAGATATCCATGCAATTGAAAGTAAAGAGCCCAAGATCGATTTAAAAAAGTATCAAATAAAAACGAATTATATATTGGTTATTTATGAAGAGCCAATGACACCTTGTTTCAGAAATCCATAGCAAGTCCTTGGCCGTTCAATTGGATTAAATATTGAGAACAAAAATGAATGCGATAGTAATTGAGCAGCATTCGAGAGTACTTTTTCACCTTTTTAGGAGAATACGGTTGTCATCTGTTAAAAGACATTTAATTACAAAAAATGTTTGAATTGTCCCAGCAGTTAAAATTTTGAGCCACAAGTGTAGAAAATACATTAGATGGGAACAAAAAGTAAAACACTTCGGGTTTTCTGGATCCATGAAAACATTAACTTAGATGCCAAAAAAGAAAAAAGAAAAGCAGAATAGAGGTGCCTGAAGACTGTATTATAGAGGTGCCTGAAGACTGTATTATCTTTCATTAGAATTCATTAGAGGTACCTGAAGACCCCATCATTTGACATTTGGTCTTTTTCAAGACTGTATTATCTTTCATTAGAAATCTTTTTGTGCCCCACTTGCTAATGCCTGAATCTCTGGGAAATCTTTTTTAGGACAACCAACATTGCAGATCATCACAGCCTAGAACAGATGGAAATTAGGAGGCACAGGAGTTTATGGATCCTTGTCAATCCAGGAACTTATGATTCCATCACCAATAAAGCAATGGAGCAAAATAAATCATCATCATCCAATCAATGGACACTTCTATACAGGCGATCAATTAAAAACTACTGCATTGTACAGCATGCCTCCCAGGGCCGGCTCTGAGGTTTGGGTGGCCCTAGGCGAGCTCCTAAAAATGGGCCCTATCTTAGAAAAAAAAAAAAGCACACGCAAATTTTTTTTTTTTTTTTTTTTTTGTAGAAGGAACATAGAACTTAACCCCACTAGTAAGATAAAATAAAACATAACTAGTGTCAAAATAATTACAAAAACAAAGAATCATCTAAAATTTACTCGTCTCTCAGTTTTCGCTGCAAAATCAGTAATTACATTTGTATAATCTATCTTCTCTACCAACTCTTTTTCAATGGATAACATAGCCAGTCCATTCAGTCTTTCTTGCGACATGGTTGACCGAAGGTAAGACTTGATCATTTTCAACTTAGAAAAACTTCTCTCTGCAGAGGCAACTGTTACTGGTATAGTCAACAAAATTCTGTAAGCAACCCAGGCATTTGGAAAGCAACTAGCCCTTGAGTTCAAATGAGTTAGCACATCAACTGCCTTCTTTATGTCCTCCGGTAAAACTTCTCTCAAGATTTGCAATTCTAAAAGTAACTCCGTCCCATCAATATCAGAGATGCCATCATGTTTCAGAAACTCTGCAAGGTTTTCACAAGAAGCTATTAAGCTATTCCTATCTGCAGACTTTAACTTCTCCAAATTAAACAAAAACCCGAAAGTTTTCTCATATACTTGAAATTGTTCAAACCTACTCTTAAGTGAAGAAAGAGCTTGGTCTATAATGAAAATGAAGTAATTAACTCTGAATGATTCTTCAGCTGATTGTGGAACCTCTTCATCGACATTCTCATCAAATTGTCTTTTTCTACGTATAATACGCTTTTTACGGAAAACAGGTTCAATTTCCATAGTACTTGCAACTTCTTTAGCTTCTATCATTGCTTCTTCAAATCCAGTTTCTCTATACTTTTCAAAGAAAGAAATAAGCCTTTTCAACTCACTAATAGCAACATCCATCTGCATATCTTCTGCTTGCATCAGCTTGCTAACAATGTTAACACCACTCAGTATAGTGTGCCAAACAATCATGCCGACCAAGAACTCAAAATTCTCAATTTCATGTATGGCTAGGGACTCGGCTTCACTCTTTGTCTTCGGATCATCACTACTATCAGCCAAGTGAATTAAAGCATCTCTTATCTCTCGAGCTTGACTTCTAATAGCCTTAACACTATCCACCCGACTTTCCCAACGTGTTGCCGACAATGCCTTTAGAGTAAGATTCGGACCCTTTTTCACATAGTCTTTGAAAACTTGCCAACGCTTTGTAGAAGAAGATAACAATGTATAGACACGTTGCACCACACCAAAAAAAGATATTGCTTTGGTACAAGAATTGGCCATATCACACAATGCAAGATTAAGGCTATGGCAATAGCATGGAGTATAGAAAGCTCTAGGATTTATTTCGAGTAATCTTTTCTGTACACCTTTGTGTTTGCCTTTCATATTGGATCCGTTGTCATAGCCTTGTCCTCTCACATCACCAATATCTAGTTGAAGAGTACTCAATACAACTTTCAATACATTAAAGAGTCCCAAGCCCGATGTGTCGTCCACCTTCATAAATTCTAGAAAGAACTCTTCTATCTTGATTGGATTCGTCGAAACATCTACACATCTTATTACAAGTAACATCTGTTCTTCATGGCTTACATCTGGAGTGCAATCAAGAATAACTGAAAAGTACTTTGCCTCTCGAATTTTCAGAAGAATCACATTTTTAACCTCGGCAGCTAACATTTGAATTAGTTCATTCTGAATGTTATGACCAAGGTAATGGTAATGAACTTCAGAAGCCTTAATACGCCGCACATGCTCTTGCAATATTGGATCAAACTCCGCAATCATTTCAATTATACTAAAAAAGATACCATTATTTTTTTCATAAATCTTCTCATTGTCCAGGCACAATATCTTCACCTTCTTTACTGACCAAACTTTCATTACAATTCTCTCGGGTCTCTCCTTGTCTATTGCTAGGAAAAAAACTTTTGAATGCTACCAGCCTGTGATTTAGTGAGTTGTTCTAGTCTTTGCTTCTTCTTTCTCTTATCACTACCGGAGAGATATTTTCTAGCATTCTTCATGATAATAACCAATCAAAGAACAATGTTCTGAATAAAAAAAAATTGCATGTTATTACTCACTCAATAATATTTAATTATCGAACAAATTCAACAATACGATATTAATTTGATGGACAAAACATTCATTCCAAAACATTATTAGTGCCCCCCACCCCCACTACAAAACATTCATAATTCATTCCAAAACTTTCATTCATGATCTAAATACAAAACATTCATTCAAGCCCAAAGTAGATCATTCCAGCCCCATACTAGTCTTACTAGATTATCTAGAATTTCAGCAATCATATATAATAATTATAATATCATTGGTGGGCCCCACTGATGTGAAAAATTGGTAATGGCTTGATGATGCCAAAGTATAACTACTTGAGACAAAAAAAAAGAAAAAGAAAATCTGACCAGAATTTTAGCATCATATATTAATATATAGCCATAGGAAATTATTTGAATGAAAAATCAATTGGATCAGGATGACCCACCAAATGATAAAATAAGACAGGCAGAGGATGAGAATTGAGAGGTACTGACCCAGGTTCGTTGAACCTGGTCCTGAACCTCTTCAAGATTGAAGAGGATTAGTCTATTAGAGGAAGTCAGGAAGCCACAGTAGCCACTAGCCAGAAGGAAAAAAAAAATCAAACCCTAACATACCTGGACCGGCGTCGCTCAGCTCTGTTTCTGAAAACTGATTCCGGAATCCGGCGCCTCGCCTGCTCCTCGCTGCCTGGAAGAGTGGAAGTTGGAACGCCGCACGCGCCTGTCGCCTGATCGAGTGATCGCTGGCTCGCTGCTCGCCTGACCGGACGCCTCGCCTCGTCGCCTGCTCTGCTCCTCGCTGCAAATGGTCTGCAGCCCTCGCCAGTCGCCGCCACCGGATGACCGGAATGGTTGCCGCTGCAGCCGCAGCGCCGCTCCTCCAGTCCGGCAGTCCTCCTGATGATCCCTGATCGCCTGAGCAGAGATCAGATTCAAATCTGGTCTCTTCTCTTTGATCGAGCACCGAATCAGATCTCAATTCTCAACGCAAGAGAAACCGTGATCAAAGGGCGTTTTTCTTCAATTGGCAGTTTCAGAAAGAGATTCTTGTTGAATTTCTTTCACAACCCCTTCTTTCTTCACAGAAATCGATCCAAAACGTGGCCCCAGTTCTCCTTCTCGTTGATGAAGATTGAAGAATGAATCTTAATTTTTTTCTCTGGGCATCTTAGGTATTTTTTTTTCTTCTTTTCAATTTATGCATTTATGGCAATATAATCTCCTCAAATTCCTGCAATTATGGGTGTAATTAGGGTATTAATTTGGTAATTGGGGGCCCTAAAAATTGGTTACCTTGTGGGGGGCCCTAGGCAGTGGCCTAGGGTGACTACCCATCAGAGCCGGCCCTGATGCCTCCCGATATAATTTCCTACGTAGTACAAATGGAAGCACAAAATATCAAATCTGCCTCAACAGAAGAATAAGTTGGCAGTTAGGGCAGGTAGGTACTCTTGCCCTAAAGGAGATTCCGAAGTACGGTTGTAAATGGGTCGGTTCCGGTTCGGGTCCAGGGTAGAACCGGAACTAAAACCGTTTTCTAAGAAGGAGAACCAGAACTGGAACCGATAATATTAATGGGAACCAGAACCGAAATCGGAACCGTTTGCGAGGCGGGTCTGGTTCCGGTTTCGGGTCTAGACTAATACTTGTATTTTTCTTTTTGAAAAAATTATACTTTTTCCACATTTTAATTGGATCACGTACCTACAAACACTAATGTGACCTTTTGTCTATCAATAACAGACACTTTTAACCAAAAACTCAGAAATTACATCCAAACCGGCGATGAGATGTAGAAAAGTATAAAACCCTAATGTAGAGAAGTAAAAAGGGTTATGTCCTCACATACTAAAGTTACCTTATGTTAGTGTATATTTGGTCGGGTATCGGGTCCACGGGTCTGAGCCACTGTGGATCCGGAACCGGATCCGTTTAGGTATCGGTTTCAAAAATAGGATCCGGAATCGGAACTATTTTCTTATCGGGATCAAAATAAGGACCCAGACCCGGATCCTAACGAGTCGGAACCTTCGGATAATCGGAGAATCGGGGACCCTTTACAACCCTATTCCGAAGACAGCAAAAGTTAAATATACCAGGGAAAGCAACAAGACTGACCTGATCAAGGTATTCACTTTCTTGGTCTGAATGTCTTCTTCACTGCAGCCTTGGATCATCTTTTTGTCCGCTTTAATGTCAACAGTGAAAACCAGAGTATTGTTGTCCACTCTCCAGTAAAGTGGTAGAATTGGATACAAAAGAACATGACAAACCTGAGTCAGGGGCCCAAATAGAAGGGTCAAATGCTTATTCCTACTGTGGAAAATGAGTAGCATCTGCTTCTTATTAAACTTACAAAAAGACAAAATGTACACGAACTGTCATCATTTATACCATACAAAAAAAAATGGAACTCCATTAGTTGTTGAAGGACACTGGTTCTTTCCATATGATCGGTTCACCTTCAGACTCCACCCAAACAGTAGAATCTTGCATTTGCATTTTTTTATTATAAATTCTCCTCTAACTTCTATAACACTATAAAGATCGGAAAAACAAATCAAATGTTCTACCTGAAAAGTCAAGGTGAAGGGTGAATGATGTAAGATAAATATGTAAATGGGACCTTAACTTTCCCAGGATCTGAATTACTAGGGTGCGTGATGGCTCGGTATTCATTTTCCATCTCCTCTTGATTCAATTTCCATTAAAGGGCATGCCATTTGATGGTCATTTTTTATATTCCCATTTGATTCTTCATTTTTAACCACTTTTAGCAATACAGAGTATTTAGAATTCCTAGAAATTCAATTACATGAAACAAATAGGCCCTTAATTACATGTGGCATCTCCATGAGTATTAAAACAGCAATTGATCTCGAAAACTTATAAGCAAATTCATAAATTTTCACAATGAAACGAAGAGAGAGAGAGAGCATCATCCCCCAAAAACCCAAGATTAAAAGAAAATTCACACAACAACCGATGGTTGCGAACAACATAAGCATCAACAGAAGAACATCGAATCAGATCCAACACCAGAGAATGAAAGAACTAACAAAAAAAAAAAGCAAATCTCAAAATTTATGTTCGATTCAATTATAATTGGAAAAGAAAATAGAATCGGATGCCGATTCTTATTCTGTTAGGAGAAGATTTGCATCGAGAAACTTCAAGAATAGAAGAGAAAAAAGAAGGAAAAAGACAAATTTGATCGGAGCATAAACACGAAATCAAATCTAGGGCTTATGGTGTTTCTAAGTGCAATCGAACTGAAGATTTTAGGATTTTAGCAGAGAGATTTACCAGAAATCCGAGATCGAATAGGAGGATTAAGAGTTAGGAAAAGTACAAAATTGGACTCAAGTTTTTCCCAGATTTCAAATCAGGATTAAAAAAAAAGCACTCACATTTCATGTTAAGGCTTAAGTTTTCCATTTACATTTCAAATTAGGACATCCGGCGAGAAATTGAATCTTTTGGTGACTTTTTCCTCTATGTTCTTCCAAATATCCAAATTGCCCTTAACGCCTTTCTCCAACCAACATCATGCTAGTAATCTAAATTGTAAAGATGGCGATGAGCAACAAATTTCGTGGCAATCATGAGCTCGATCCCCACCATCGCTGCAGGTGTATTTTCTTCTGCTCATAAGAAACATAACCCATTTCTATACTTCTCTTCCCATATCCAAAAGCCATATATTTTTTATTTTTTCTGCTGATTAGAAACGTACCCATTTCTCTTCTTCTCTTTCCATAACCAAAAACCTTGTCCTTCAATCTCATACCCTTGTATTTCCTCTTCATCTCTTCCTCCTCCTTCATCCCTTCAATTCTGTCTCAAACTCAAGCTCCTCCCCCTGCTGTAGATTCCTGCAATGACGTCTTCCTCTACTACTCCTTCCGATCCACCGCAACCATTCCCAATACCAACACCAACACCGATGAGCTCAAGTCCTGAAACATCATCATTTGCGTTAAGCACCAAGAAATCCTTGTTTCTGCTAATCTGGTTGTTTTGTTTGATGGGTCATCCCCGTCGGGGGGTGTGGGTATTGGGACTTTCTTAGATCCCCCGATAGTGATTTGAAGACGGCTATTAAGATCCTGGGGGACTTGGCTCAGATTCATGTAGATATTGGATTTTGGGAGGGAGGAAGAGGAATGGGTTAAGGGTATTTTGGGTATTTTGAAAAATATAGAGGAAAAAGCCACAATAAAATTTAATTTCTCGCCAAATGTCATGATATGAAATGTAAATTGAAAACTTAAGCCCTATTTGAAATTTGTGTTTTTTTTTTTTTTGTTTGACTTGAAATATGGATAAAACTTGTCCCAATTTTGAAAATTTCCCTTTAAGGCCTGTTTGGATGTGTGGTGGATGTGTGGTGAATTGAAGTATGGTGAGGAAAAGTATCAAATCAAGAGAGAATAAAATAATTGGTGTTATGATGGTGTTTTGTTTTTAATTGTTTGGTATGGAATCTTTTTTACTTTTTATATAGAAAAGTGAAGTTTTTTTGTTTTTTAGTGGAAAAATGATGTTGTTTTTTTGACTTTTTTTGAAAAGTTGGGTGGCAATGGTGAAATTATGTACTTTTGATATGACATGTGTCATTTCTTGTCTAAAAATACTTCACTTTAGTATAGAGAGATTACAGGAAGGGATAATGCCTGGTATTTATAGTTTTTTTTTTCTTTTTGGGCTTGGAACTTGTAAACGCAGGACCCTGGCTCAATGGGCTCCGGCTCATTTGCATAGCTCGCCAATTTGGAAGCCTAATTTAGTGCTTGTTGATTTGGTAGGAATAAAGATATAATGAAATAAAATCTAATCGTTGTAATTTTTAATCCAAAAGATGTATTTATGGAGATTGCAAGGGACATGTCATTCTTTCGTATACCCAAGGGATTTCACTTAGAAAAAAAATGTTTCATAGCAAATAGAATCGGGTCCATAACCATGTATTCCAATGCATGAGATCTTGCAGCACTTACCAATGAGGCCCTATTAATTAGTATTACACAAAAGAAATCAATTATAGACACAAATACAATTGGATCGGCTCTTCATACACAAACTTGGGATTTGCAATCCTAGATAAGATTGGTTCATGATCATGGGATCCTTTTCTATCTGATTGGAAGGGTTGTTGCACAAAAATGTACTTCTAAGTAATTGCCCCATTGATCCTATATCTATATCTATCTATATGAAAAAGAAAAATCATGTAAGAAAGGGGATTTTTATTTGTACAAATGGTACTTCGAGCTTGGAACAAGTATGAAGAAATTAACGATATATATTATTTCATTTTTTGAATTGTTCTGATGGATTGGTCACTTAAGATCTTTGGTCTCTACCTAGACCCTATGAAAAATATTGGATCACTTCTTTGTTAGGGTTTTCATTTGTTGCAATTTTATTAGATGCATTCATTTTAATCATAGCTTGATCTCTCATGCACTCAAACTTTTTAATCGTGGAATTTTCATGCATTTTTATTTAAGTTTTCATGTTTGGCATCATGTAGGGTAAGACTTGATCTTTATGCATGATTTAATCTTTTCAATTTAGTTTCAAAAATTTTATAAAATGAAAATTTGAAATTCATGCATAAACATGTTTTGTACCACATTTTGAAATCCCATTTTAAACATGTTAGTCTCCATTTAAGTCTAATTTTTAATGGCCAAAAGACCCACTTAGAAAATCATTTTCAAATTAGAAATAACCTCCCAGAAGTCGGTTGACCGGCCTTTGGGTGGTCACCAGTTGGTCACAAATCCAACAAGCAGTTTTTGCTGAAAAACAATGGGTGGTCACCAATCGGCTAGCCGCCTGCTGACCGCCTGACATAACTTTTAAAAAATATGACCGTCAAGGCGGGTAGCAGCTCAGAGAGCCGTTGGAGGCCTTTTTGCTATAAATTTAAACCATTCCTTGGGATTTGAGCCTACATTTTTTAGACTTTTGAGGGCCAAGGAAGGTGGGGCATCCATGCTAGGCTGGAGGAAGGCTAGGGGGGCAAATTTATGATTTCAACATTTGATTCTTCAAATGGGTTTGCTCCCTTTATCTCAAAATTAATTCATGCTTGTCTTTAAAACTTTGTTTTCATTAAATGACATGATTTAGTGTTCACCTAACTTGTTCAAATGTTGGTTTCCTAGCATGTTTTGATTTTAAACATACTTAATGATTTGACTTCAACATTTGAATAATTTACACATGGTGGGATTAAGTTGAGTTTTTTAAAATTAGTTTGTTCCTTACTTCAAAACATGTGTGCATCATTAACCTCTCTATCTCTCATTTATGGTTTTCACCTTTGCATAATTTATGAGCATTCAATTTCAAAAAGATAGAGGTCCACAAGCAAATGCAACTTTTTTAGATCTTTGTATTCATCATGCATATGTCTTAGATTGAGTTTTCACTTTTAATATCAGCCTATGTTAAGAGGCATCAATATATACTTAATTGCATATCTTCGTGTGCATCCTTAGGCATAAAAATTGAGATAAAAATATCTTGTTGTAAAGGTTATTGCTAATCCTTAGAAAAGTATTAATGTATGTAAAAGTTAATGCTAAGCGTTTGTTTAGTGGTTGTAAGGTTAAAGGTGAGCCTAAATCTTGAGTTGAAATAGTGGAAAATCCAGTAGGAATACCGAGAGTGGATGTAAGCATGATTGGCCAAACCACTATAAATTTGGTTGTTGTGGTGTTTGATCTTTTACTTTGTGGATGATGCTCATATACTTAGTTTAATATTTCTTGTTAATAACAATGTTGAATGATTATATAGTTTATTTACTTATTCATGTATGACTTAGAAACTTTACTTATAGTCAAGTTAATTAATTTTCAAAGCATAATTGGCATTAGAAAGTTACAATTGGTCTATGTCGGTGCTCTGTTGGGATCCTCATAGATAGAAAATGATTGCAGTTAGTTTGATAATAATCAAGTGACATTGGTTCTTCAGTCAAAACCAAGGACTTAGTTAGATATGATGCAAAACAAATCTTGTTCTATCGTTGATTAGAGGTTTATCAATCTATCCTTACTTGTCACTTGCAATATCCGCAAACATATTTTTGAATAAAAAATTCAACCGTTAAATTTTATTTCACCATTTTTGTTCTATTCCATGGCAAACAAATAAGCCATACATTTGGTAATAGGTGGTGAATTTATAAAAGTTTTAGACTTGAGAATTCCTCAATGCCGCGTAGTTATTTTTTTTTACCAGAAACTTGCAGAGCTGGATTTTTTGCATTGATACGTGTGTATATTTAGAAAACATGGTGCATAAATCCGCAAAGCCAAGGATTTTCAAATCCTATGCAGGTGGTTGGACCTGAAAATCCTCAAAAAAAGGATTTCCATTGCTCAATTCCTTGAGGATTTGTTCACATGCATTTTCTAAATCCTTGGGAAATCAGTGAGGAATCTCCATTGGTTGCCAAAGGTGACATACTAGGGCTCGTATCTTTCCCATAAATCTTGATAGAAGTTCCAAGTGTCTGGGAATTCTGAGTTTTTTTTGTGAAAATTCCCTGACTAGTCCCATAAATCCATTAGTGGTCACTTCAACACTTTTCCTTAGAAAGAAGGAAATTTCAAACTTGGCCTTTAACTGGGCCTTTTTCATACGAAGAGAGAAGAAAATGAAGGACTGATCCTGATTACAACTAAGTAATTTCATATGCATGCAAATTACAACTATATTGCCGCTGAACATATTTTCTTAATCTATTCGATCACCAGTTGATCCACGAATTTTAGTCATCTCAAAGTAGGAATTATTAAAGCATCTCACAGATATAAATATTTTCAGAGTCTAATGAAACTCAGACTCATGTCATTTTTGAAACACGCCACGAGATTTGTTCCATATTTATAGATGCTTACAATCTCCAGATTTATCTTCATGAATTTAAAAGTTTTCCATCATGGAGATCACATGGAATATAACAGATTGATCCACCAGTTATGTTCTTTCACCTCCATCGGATCCTCCCTTATATGAATATAACCTTTGTATCCGACCAATGAGTTTGTCTATCTCGTAGCATTCTCTTATCCCCTTAACATGGATAAAAAATCATCATTATTCCTTGCCTCAAACTCCATCGAGATTTAAATATTTGTGAGGCTTGGGACTTAAGAGATACACCCACACTGAAGTGGAAGACTATGACAATAGACATAGAATTAGAATACATTAATCAATTAGTTTTCCCCACTGTGGTCAACACTTTATAAATGATCCGATCAACGCAATTGTCAATCACGAATCTGTCGGGCAATTAATAGTACAACATGCATCATATATTATATTCATCCGAGATCTAGTGGTTTTTATCAATTTTTACCACTAACTAGAGATCATGTCTCTTGTGCCGTTTGATTATGCTAACATTATTTTGATCAAGTCCTCGACCCCATGATCCGCAGAGTAAATACTTAGCGGATCAATTATTATACCCCCACTGCACATGGTAACCCCGAATTGCCATTAAATTATATTGCAGTGGTTGTCAAGTGTTTATCAAAAGAAAACACATGTTGATCTTCTCTCAACAAATTAACGCACAATTCCTACATAAGGCACTCATTCGATATCTCCACACAAGTAAGTTCTTGTTATTGTAAATATCTCATCTAGCAAGGTCATACGGTGCATATCTAATAAGACATGTCCAACACATAAATAAAATAAAAGTTAAGATATCACTGACCATATTCGCTGACCAGAAACTTCTCTAACCATTGGATCATCATTTTCTCATTGCTTCTATATAATGCTCATTGCCAGAAGTCCGCACGTGCAATCGGATCATCCACCCGAATTCAGCCGAGCAAGTTATGGCCGGTCAAAGTTGATATTGACTGTTGACTAGGCCCTCGCTTGATCAGCAAGCTTTGCTTAGGCTTCAGCCGCCCGTACAGCACCCACGTATACCCATCATCACAGGGCGTTTGACATCAGCCCCTTGAACAGTGCATGTACCAGCGCTTAATAGCGCTTTTGGGCTCCTCTAAAAACATGCGGGGTCGGACTCGAGTCGGGTCCTCCGGAACTGTCCTGTTGGGCTATTGTTGCAGCGCGCATGCCGAAGAGGAATAGCAGCAGCACATGATGCGTCCAGAAAAGAAATAGAAAGCAGAGAGTAGTGAGCGAGTCCGGATCCCTTGTTTCACCCAACGGCAAGACATAATGAAATTAGTTTTTCAGGTCCAACTCAGCACAATGTATTGTATAATACCAAGTTTACCCTTGCCCTCTCACCTCTCTCATCGATCATCCTTTTGCCTTTTCTGTATTCCACTCAACAACGGATGGCGGAGACGGTGAAGAAATGGGGTCTCCACAGATGCCTCTAGACCCTATTTTGCTCTTGAAAGATTTCCCATCTTCGGACTCCAAATCCTCTTTTATAGTGAAGAGGAACCTAGGTGGACTAGAGAGGTTGTGCAGCCTCATGATCTCAGACTCCACAGCTTATCTTTTCCAAAGGGCTTGAAAACAAAATCCATATCATTGTTAGCATGCAAGTGGATGGTGTCATCAGATTCATGACCCTGTGCATCTGAAGTGTGAGGATTTAGAGCTGAGGAGCTCAAAGAAGACCGATTTTTCCAACAGATGAGGTAGAAAAGCTCTCTTGGAGAACTGTTGTAGTCATCTTCAATATCACTGTTACTTATTCTCTTCTTCCACTGGAACAAGTAGTAGAGTTCTGTAAGAAGGGCTAAAAGTAAACATTTAAAAAAAAAAATCCAGGCTCAGACCAATGCCCAAACTTCTCAGAGACTTCATTTTCTCTTGAAAGTCACATTCCAAAAAAACACCAAATCTTGCTGCAAGCAGCTGGAAAATCACAACTTTGAATTACTGAAAATCCCAACTCTCTCTCAAGATCACAACCAAATTAAGTGTCTTAAACCAACATCACAAAACCCACAAATCCTGCTTCAAGACGCCTCACCTTCTCTCATCTGGAAAAACAATTGTCTTTCCTTTCCTTACAACTGGGTCCACATCGAGATGTCCCTTCCTGCGATGAGTTACAGGCTTGAAGCCATACTTTCGGGTCCCACTACAGGTCGAGTCAAGAGACTCACGAGTTGATTCAGTTCCAACCCAAACTTCTTGACTCGGTCTTCTTCCTCCCTGATGCACCTTCAATGGCAGCGCTCTTTGTCCCGAATGAGCCTGCTTCTCAGTTAATTTCTCTTCTGAAGCGTGGGGCATGCATCCATTCTCCAAATGACAAGTGGAGTGTATGTTCGTCGTTACCACTTATTTGGATCATGGCCCATTCCTTCAGATGCTTTGGGATCTAAATCTAATTCAGTGTATGGTTCGGACCACAATCTTCTTCACCGTCTCCGCCATCCACGCGGTGTGGAAATACGAAAAAGGGCAAAACGGTGAAAGAGGGGAGAGGGAAAGGGTAAACTTGGAATTGTATAATACATTGTGCTGATTACGACTTTAAAAATTAACGAGGGACTCTAAATACACAACGATCTTTGTCTTTTACATACAAAATTTTTAAAACTTTTTTATTACATTTATTTCCCTTTATGAAATTAACAAAAAGGACAATCACCTATCACACTTGAACCTCTGATTTTCCTCTGCATACAGTCCCATTTCACTTTCATTATTCCATTCTCATTACTCTCGCTCCTCCCATTCCACCGTCTCATTCATCATCCCTTGAGTCTCATCCCCCTTTTGCTCCAATCTTATTCCTCTCTTCACATCACCATTTCTCCATTTATCACATTCTACTTTACCTTTATATCCCACCATTGTTGTAAGGTCTGTGACCTTACTGGGTCAGTTGGGCCCAAAACCCGGCCCGTTGACCCGTTTAATTTGTTATTATTTTATTTAGTTGTATTTTAGATATTTAAGTGGGTTTAGAGCATGAGCGAGTCTCTTTTAGCATTAGAATAGTATCTGTGAAGTTTCGTTTGATTCCGAGTTCGTTTGATCATAGTAGGGGGGTAGTTTGTAATTTAGGAAAAATTGAGTGTTTTTTCGAAATTTTCCAAACGCCGTGATTTTGGGTTTGTTGGAAAGGTCTCGTCGTTCTGATGATTTTTATCTCTTGACTCATCACGATCCAGCGATCATAAACCTTTCAAGTGGTCTATTCTGTCACCGGACCAACTTAAAGGGCGATTCAGTCATTTTCTTCCTATCGTCTTCTTAAACGAAGATAACCCTCGTTTTCATTTCGTTCTCTGCAACAAAAGTAACCGCAGCCTCCCATCTTTTTCTTTTTCCTTTCTCAAGCCAGATCTCAGCCCTAGAAGACCTCGTTCGAAGATCCGAACCGATCATTTTGATTCTTGCGATCCCCTCTTGCTTCCGGTATCAATCTGGTAAGGATTCCGGTAACTTCATCTTTTTCTATTATCTTCCTTTTGGTTAGATTTAGGTTGGATCTTAATTCTTTTTCTTCCTATCTTCTTCTTGGCTTCCTAGATTTCATTTTATCGGGTTAGATTGTGGATCTTGTGGTAGAAAGATCTCTCCTCGAGTTTACCCCAACTATTTCATATTCTGATATTGAGGCAAGTAGATCTGCAATTCATATATATGCATGTATGTTTGTTTCAATTGATTGCCTATGTTTCTTGTAGATTCCCCTTTAATTCCAAGCATGTTTCTTGTTGATTTGGGAAATATATGTTAGGTTAGATTATTGGAAAATGGATTAATTGGTGATAATCGGTTGCTAGAATTGTTTATGGAATGTAATGGAATGGGATGAATGGAATGAATTGTTAGGAGAGCAGGAGGCTCTATTTTATGCAGGTTTAAGCATTGGAAAGGTTTGGGAATGGAGAAAATGGAAATGGAGAAGGAAGAGTTCAGAAATGGCCTAAACCCGTATGAGTTCCGTACCGTCGGTTCACTCGTCGGTTCTGTGTCAGTCAACCGACAGCATGGTGTCGGTCAGCCGATCACCATCTTGGTCAGAAAACCCGAGAGCATGTTTTACACCAATTTTGTACAGTCGCTCAGCTCTCGGTTCGAACGTCGGTCAGCCGACAGCTTCACTTCAGTCAACCGACACTGTTCTCGGTTCCAAAACTAGAGAGAGTAGAAATTGGTCTTGCTCTGTCGGTTAGCCCTCGGTTCGTGTCAGTCAACCGAGACCATCACGTCGGTCAACCGACACCATCATGAGGGTCAGCCGAAATTGGCCATTTTGCCTTGTTGTTCCGGACTAAGATTGAAACCTAGGATTGGGACTTAGATGATGGAAATCTCTAATTTACTATCACATGACCATAAATGGGTTTGAAATCGAATCACGTGGCTTGGTGTGAATTCGATGGGTTGTCTAGGTATTCGTGTGTTATACGTAGTGTAACCGAATGCACATGGAGTTGAAAGTAATGATGCTCAACATGATTGTACACCAAGGAATTATCCTAAAAGCATCATTGATCTAATTTCCACATGTACTCTGTTAGAATACGGGGAATACAGGGATGACACCACTTGCCTAGGATGGATTGTAATTCTTCATTGACTTTGACTTGTATCCTTTGTTACCATTTACCTTGTACACTCTCTTGATATAAAACACGTAATCAATTATGAAACATAAATTCTTATAGAATATAGGACTTGGACTTGACTTAGAGTGTACCATAGGAACCCGTGTCTTGTATTGATGAACTTGACTGGCTAGTATGAAAGGGATTATCACGTGTTTCGCTTGCCTTGTATCGTCTTGAATAAGATAATCCCTAGGATCTTGTCTTGTACATGGAACTAACCAGACTTGCTTGTCTTGTTATCCTTGTGTCAGAACCACTCTGTTATTATTTGCATATCATGACCATCTGCAGTTTAGGATTTAATGACGAATCGGTTACTCCGGTTGTCGGGGTGGGCAGTCGGCGTAGGACGGCGTCCATGGCGTTGAATAGCTGGGAGCGGGCTGGGACCGTGCTGCTATTCCCAGGACAGGGAGCTAGGATCCCACTGGAGCAGGACTATGGTATCAGTAGTCCAAAGGGATTGTTACTGGTACCCCGAGAGGTGGCTTTGGACATCATCGGAGTCTCCCTCTTGCTTGTTCTTGTTTGCATTTGCATGGATAGTGGTTATTGTTAGATGATTGTTAGGATTCCTTTTATTGTTCCTGTTGTTTATTAATCTCGCTTTATGCCTAGTCTTGCATTCTTGTATTCATATGATCTTACCTGTCATTATTCTACACTTGATGCATGTGTGTTTATTATGCTTTGTATATCTATTGCTCAACATGTCGTTGACTTTGTTCCTTGGTGTGCATACACATCAGGTGAGTACTATTACGAGGAGTAAGCCGGTGAGGAGATCCCAGAGGATCTCCAACCAGCAGAGGAGGCACGAGAGTGGCGTGCCGATGACGTAGAGTAGCGTCATCACTTCCGGCTCGAGAGAGATACATTGGGTTTTTACTAGATTATTCTTTTATTCATTTATTTCTCTCGTTGGACCTTTACTTTCATTGACTTGTTTTTTATTGGCCTTGTATTTTGGGATGGCCAATGTAATAATTAACTTAACTTATTAGTTCTGTTTACTCTTCTTGCAAACTTTAATTTAATGAGATTCATTTTCATTGCTTGAGACTCCATATGTTTGGATTTGTTTGGACTATATATTTATTGTACCACATGAGGTTCGAGGTTTTAAATATTAAATCCTCACCGCAGACTACGATCCGTGGGCTCAAAGGATAAAAATTTTAATTAGTCATAAAATTCACTCTCCGGATCCGGTTATTTCCTTAATCGGGTTCGGGGGACGTGACAATTGTCAAACATATTACTTCTTAGTGAAGCATCACTCTCAATATCATTTTTTTTTGTCTAATGGATAAGCAAGCTAATAAGCAAAATGTAGTTTCCGAACATAATATCAGTGAGAAGATGAGTTGTTGTGTTGTTTATTTTGATTTTCGCCATTTCTCGAAGCTTGTAAAGCCTTTTTTAATTTTTGTTGCAACGAAACGTTTGGACTTTCAGTGCAGAACAAACTACCAATGTTCAGCCTCTTATAGCTGAACATATCAATTTTTTCCAACCGTATCTGGCTGAACAAAAAGTTTATGTTCAGCCACATAGGGCTGAACATATCGATTCTTTTCTCTCATTTTTCTTTACTTTGTAATCAACAATGAGTTTGCTGTGGGTTTTTATTGTGGACTCGTTGTAAGTGCTAAAATTCTTATTAGACATGGCAGATTATAGTCTATGACGACCCTATCTATGACGAAACTCAGTTACACATTCAGAGATGAACAACAAATGGATAAAATGTAGCAAACATTACTTGATTGAAAAGGGGGCAAGAGAGAATGGTAATGATAGATGGATGGATGGCTGAAAAAATAGATAGAGGAGAAGGAGACAAAGAAGATGATGATCTTGAGTATACTCACCATATGATAGATAGAAAGGAAGAAGAGAAGAAGGATGAGGGTTTTCACTGATTGAAAGGATAACTCCAAATGATGGTGGTAAGTTATGTGTAAAGAGAAAGGGAATATGATCATTTTAAGTATGTTTTGAGTGTGTGGAAAGCAAAATTAGAATTTAATTTTTTTTTATCAATTTGTGTGTAAAGGGCTAAAATTATTATGTATTTAAAAGTGCTCAAAATAATTTTATTTTGTCTTATACTTGACAGTCTAGGTGGCACGTTTTCATTCGCTAGTACAATATTCCCCCTGCTTGCGTGAAGGTGAAGCAGGGGATCCGAACTCGCATTGAGCGCTCTCCCGCTCCTTTGCGCGAATCCCGGGGCACGCAAACCGAGCCCAAGAGAAAACAACAGAAAGCAGCAGCAGCAACAGCAGCAGCGAAATAGCCACTCCTTTCTGGCGTGTTTCCCGAGGCAGAAACACAACAGCACACGTAGCTGCTTCCTGCGCAAGAGAAGGGAAGACTCCTAAGTCCTAACTCCTCCTTGTTGCACGGTCTCCGAGGCGAGGGACCAACACGCTACCACGTGTCTTTCTCCATTAAAAGAATTAATTTTCTTTATATAGAAATAATATATAATTAAACCAAAGAGACAAAAGAGGGAGATAGTAGCCAATAAAAAATAACTCAAAACAAAACCCCCATCCTATTTAAACTGCATAACCTTTTCAAGCCTTACATGAGAGCTAGACCCATAAGACATTTTCGCCAAATTTATAAACAAACACATTTACATTTCTAGGAACATGGGCAAAGGAGATCTCTTCATACTTGGAGATGAAGTCTTTGATATCTAACAAAATATATAGGATGGATTGACCAATCCATCAACCCATTTATGGCTAGAATCACCTCACAAGCGTCTGACAAAAATTGAATCTTGCTGAAACCCTGCGACGTAGCTTCCTTTAGCGTATGAAGGATCGCCCTTGTCTCGGTTTCTTTTGTGGAGTTAACCTTAGGCCCATCGACAAATCCTGCATGCACCCAATAACCATCAACCCAAATAGCATAGCCAAAGCCTGCTTTTCCATCCGCGACTCTAAATGAGGCATCTGTGAACACTTGAGCCTTGCCCGTAGTGTACCAAAAACTCAAATCCTAGTGAAGTTTTGAGGATTCTTGATGATCCTCCTTAGCCTTGCTCATTGGTTCACAAATGAAACTACGAGCATATAGGATTGTGGATATGGGCTTAATTTTTATGTCCCTGAAAATAAAATCATTTATGGTTTTCCACAAGGCCCACCAGAGAGCCAAAACCCAGGATTTAGTCTTAGGATGGGTTGGAGGGCTCATCGATTGGCAAAAATTCATAAAGGAAATCCACCAATCCCTAATTGTAGTAGGATTTATGAAAGAACTACACCTTGAGGCCCATTTATTGTCAATGATGGTTGCATTTTAGGACTGCAGAAAGATTGAATTTGTGAAAAAAAATCGAACATTCAACTTTGAAGGGAATTCTAACTTTCCTGAAAAATGAAGGAGAAAGTGGTTCAACAAAACTAGGAAAATGGTGACCACCTTCCGTGCCACATGCTCTTGTTTATTTCAATTTTTACATTAGCAGGAAGGAAAAGAATGTTCAACTCCTTCTCTATTCACTTAAACATGATTTCTGAAGATATTAAGAAAAGCTAGAGAAAAGCATATTTAAAAGTTGTCTAAAAAAATCTTAGGGCCAATTTGTTTGCATTAAGATGGATAGGAAATGAATAAATAGGAATCCTTGGTGAAACGAACTCTACACAAAAGATGATTAAAGAGGAGTGAAAGGTGAAGGATATAAGATTCTTTAAAAAGGTGAAAAGCAAAGAATACAAGTTAAAATGAAGATAGAAGTTTCATTTTCCTAAGTATTGAATTACTAGGTGACGGTTAGTATTCATTCTCCACCTTCCTCCAGTATTTCTATTTCCATAGAAAAAGCTTATTTGAAGTTATTTCTAAAGATTCATTTTTAGCTGTCTTTTAAACATAGTAGGATCTTAGTGTGGGTCCCTTTAAAAAATCACAAGATTCCGATTATCTAACAAGTTTGGATCCCCCCGATGCAACTATTAAATAGTGTAAAATCTGTCGGGAACTTGATCGTGGGGCCCACATAAAGATATTAGATCGTTAAAGAAGAACCCCCCCCTCCCCTCTAGTGACATCTCACTTTCAAATGATTGGGCCCCCACCGTAAAATTGAACACAAAATTGAAGACATGACTGGGCGCTGACTTAGTATCACTGCTGCTGATGTTGTATTAATTAATAATGTATCCGTCATGTGCTCAATCAGATGGTGAGAGACGCGTCTCTATTGAGCTAGAACTTGAAGATATATGTCCAAAGAAAATGAGAAGTTGAGAATCATCTTGAATGATACGAATTATCCACAAGGGCTCCACAATGGAGTCACAAGCATTCTACATGATTATGTGTAAATATGTAATAGCCGTGGCAGGAATCCAGATTCTCATCTGACGAGTTAATGCGCCAGGAACTGAATCTGAATCCTCCAACTCCATTTCGTCAAAGTCGTGGCACTCTTGCAAATGAATTTATTTTTCTTGGTAATTTGGAAGACTCTTGGAAGTGAAGTCTTTGCACTTTTTTATTACAAAGTGAGCTAACCTCAGGTACGGTCCGTACGGATTAAAGGTTGGTAGACGGTGGTCGTAGCCTCGTAGGTAGCTTTCCAAAAGTCTCTTTTCCCATAGGAATAGGATGCTCTTTTCCCACTCTCCTGTCGTTTCTTCAATATTACTGTGAAATGAAGCTAACCATGGGAAGAAAGGAAGAGACATGAAAAGGAGCTTAAAAAAAAAAAGGGTCGATCCAATCAGAGAGGGCGATTGCTCTTTCAAACAGTCTAAAGATCTTGAACTGATGTTTTGGATTTGGTTTTAGAAAAATTAAGGGACCCCACTCCTTACAAATTTTAATTTTTTTTATCGATAATAAAAACTTTCTATTAAGGATTAGAAATTACATAGCCAAATAAGGAAAATCAAAACAGGTATAAGAGCCTTATAAATGTAAAGGCGAAAAAAAAAAAAAAAACCCATTGCTTAATATATGCAATCAAAGGACTGTGCACCTCTTATTTTGCTAAATTATCTGCCATTGCATTCCTATCCACTTCTCTACATACTTTTATGCCTGCATGAGTGAAGAGTCTTGTATTTTTACTTTTGACATAGGTAATCGAGATCTTTTTATCGAGGAAAATCAGTTCAACTTTATCCATTTAAAAAAAAAAGTGTCTTATTCTCAACAAACAACTGAAAAGAAATTGCATGACTAGTTGCAGGGCCGGCTCAAGGGGCAGGCGGGAGAGGCCGCCGCCTTGGGCTCCCAATAATTACAAAATTTTTAGGGCCCCATATTATTTTATGTATTTGTATATATATGTGTAAATATTTAGTCTAACATGTAAATTGAAAAGGCCCAAATTAATAACACATGTGTGTAAATATTTAGCCCAATAAATAAATTAAAAGGCCCAAATTTAAAGCCCACCTTATTTAAAATAACCATTATTTAAAAAGCCCAAGTTAAGGCCCACTACCATACCACCATAAGATAAGACTTTAAAAGTCAAACATGGGCCCATCACTAAAAGATAAGACCACCAAACTTTTCAGCTTTTCCCATTTCTCGTGAGCAACAGAAAAACTTGATTATACAAATTTGATTAGTGACTTTGCAGCTAAAAATGCGAGAAGATCTTGTTTTCAGTAATACTTTTTTATTTTTTTGTTTTTTTTTTGTTCTAGGTTTATTAGCCTTGTTTTTTGGAAGGGAATGTTAGTGTGTGAATTGTAGGCTTTTGGCCAGGGTGGGTAGTTTAAGAGAACTACATTGTGCTTGATCCTCGGGATTAAATTTAGCCTCCCTCGGTATGTAGGCAGTCCTAAAGTTATCTGGATCCAGCACTTTTTTGTAATAAAAAATATTAATTTTTTGTTAGAAAATTATAATGAATTAAAATTTTTTTAAATAATTATATAAGGGGCCCATTTTTTAGAGGTCACCTTGGGCCCCCTAAACGAAGGCGGGGCCGGCCCTGACTAGTTGCCTAGTTGGAATAGTTTTTCTCACTATTGGAATTCCTCTCCCCAGCAAAACACACCCTGAGTGAAAATTCAGGAAGTTTCAAAGTAGGGCCCTGTTCAAAGAAGGGCCCTGTTTGCTACAACTTTAAAAATAAATGCACTTTTTTTCTTTTCACCACAGGGAATTCAATTGGGGCTTTCTTCGTGGGGAAGTATTTATTATCTTGTGATGTGTTTCTTCTTTTCACACCCCTCCTTTCTCTCCTTATAATCCCCTCCCTCCTCGATCTCCTTTCTGCACCCACACTCCAAGTCCAAGCAAAGAGAGGAACTTTGCTTGCTTCTTATTCTTCTTAATTGCTAGAAATCATCTACTCTTTGAAGACGTACGACATCACAGGTTTAGATCTTAGTCTCCTACTCTTTCAAGTTTTTCCCAAGTTGCAAGTTCTGCTCTTAGATCATTATCATTACATGGGTCAATAAGTTGCATACAACTGATATCGTTTAATGAAGCATGCTACTGCCTGATTTAGCTCCTTGGGTGCCACTAACATGCTACATGGCCACTTGTTGACTAAGTCGTCAGTTTGTCAACTGAATAAATGATTGTCATTCCAGCTCTTCTTTCCTTCTTCTTCTTGTTGTTGTGTTTGTTGTTTCGGTTGCTTCTTTTTGGTCTTTCTTTTTAACTGAAACGAAAGGGCTGTGGTGTTAATGGGGTCGGTCAACCAAAATAGAAGTAGTTGACCCAGAAAGAAATCTGACTGACTTACCAGAGTTGGGCCTGGCCCACGTCTTAAATTTTTTATTTTTTTTGCCCAATCACTAAATAATTTATTATTTCTTAGAAAGCTGATGGCCAGAGATATATATATAGATGCATTTGGATCCTCTGTTGCTTGTTCTTGTGGGGGAGCCATGGGCTCTACCAGATGAAACAGGTTTGAGATCATGCTATCTGAACGCAAAAAAAAAATAAGTTTTCTGCCATTCGATCAAGACCATGAAATGGACGGTCAAGATAGAAATTGTGGTCTAATCTTATGGCCCATATTGGAGAGTTGGAAAGGTGAATCTGATGTTATCGTCCAAATTGGAGAGTTGGGAATGTCTTTATGGGCCTGATTTTTTAATTTTTATTTTTTTTAATCTTATTACCAAAAATGACTAGATTCCAGGCTGCATGTTAGAGCGAGTGGGCCTCCATTATTGAACCAGTGGAGAGCTTTGTACTCCTGACGCAGTAGAGGATTCTCATCCCATATAGGGATGGAGAAATCCCAGGGCAACATATATTTAGCATAGGTGTACTAGATATGATAATCTACAAAGATGTCAGCTAGGCTTGACTAGACCCATTGTATTAAGAAGCTGGCTTGGTCATTAATGGTTTGGATTTCAAAGGCAAAACACTGTATATGGCAAAAGTTTAGAGTGTGTTTGTGCGACAAAAGGATTGTGCATACCCGATTGTACCCAATTGTTCCGTTGTTTGAAGCAATGTATTTTCCTTGCTAAAAAAGAAAAAAAAAAGGGATAAGATTATCCTCAATAGAGAGGATTTCGATTTCTTATGTGAGGGGTACGAATGCAAGGACGATAAATGAGTTTTTATTTTAATTTTTTGATAACCAATCCCTAAAATAGTTGTAAACTCAAATCTGTAGATGTGGGCACAACTTTGCAAGATTTGAACCGTTCATTTTCTCTCAGATAGGGTTTAGAGAGAGGAAAATATATGATCCTGTTATGTAGATTAGTTATGACAGCCAACACTTAAAAAACATGGTGGGATTCCAGACTATTAATATAACATGCTTCCAGATGTATATTTACTAGCCCAAGTTTCACCATTTGATCATATTTATAATTTATTGTTACCTTTTCTATGCATGATCAATATAAAGTTGTATCACAGCGTATGTGGTGCTGTTGGAACCGCACAGATCATTTTCATATACATACTTGTAACTATATAAAGGTCATTATCTAGTGTAGGTCACGCTAAAGTAGAATTCTGAGTGGGTTCATATTGGAGACAGACCTACCATTTGACATATTATACATAAAGTAGCTGCTCACTGAACTTAAAATATATTTATTTATTTGTATATTTATGTGTCATATAGAGAAATATTTGAATGAGAACCATCCCCATAGTTTCTATTATGATCGCTCTATTTCATGGGCCTGCTCAATTATAATAAAGTTTTCTCCCTCAAATACATTACCCTTGTGTGAATGACCATAAGTCTAAATTTGACAATCATCCAACTATTTTTCAACTTAGGTTGTGATTAAAAATAAAGTATGCCATCTAAAACCATTAAGCTTGAGGATCATAGATCAAGAGGTTAGGATGATATTTTAGGCTTTATATTTTGCGCAACAGCAGGTATCAATGATATCTTTTCATTCCCTACCTCCCCATAAATGATAATGTCTTACATGGGCCCTTTAGGAAATTCCCTGGCATGGCACCATTGCAGATGGTTCTCACTAGAATCTTAGAAGGAGAGATTTCTCATAGCTTTCATGAGGAGCAACTACTTTAGCCTACTGCGTGGACGGACCACTTGGATGGATGCAAATCATGGTGAAATATGGTAACGGAAAGTCACATTGTTAACATTGTTAATTAGATCTAGGACGAAGAACTTACTCTTTTTGGTTCATCCCAAACTCTCCATTTAAGAGATTCAGATTTAATAGCTTATTTGTAAGGGACATCTTTTCCTAATGTCTAATACAATTTTGTGTCTACCAACAAAAAAAATATATATATACAATTTTGTGCATGTATAGTCATTAACAGGATATTTGAAAAGAGTTACACCTGGAAAGTGTCAAATTGAACTAGTGAAAATTCATGGAAGTAAATAAGTATGAAGGGGCTGCTTGATGATAGGTTCCCACATGGCCCTTAAATACCTCTTGGCACAAGGAAGGGATCACTGGAACAGAAGTTAGGCCCCGAAGGCTGAAGAGGTGTGTGTCACTCTCTTGGGTGCCGTTGCCCACTAGATGAGATCTAATATGCTCTGAAATGTATACGTATATATGATAAATGATACCGTGTAAGTTATTTGCATGGTGTCAGCGACTACTAAAACCTGATTTATCATGTGTGCCTACCTTCGCGCGATTAATCCAGCAGATCTATGAACAATAGATAGATAAGAAAGGGAGCTGACTCATACATCTCAGGTTTAAGTATCTATGTAAGGTGTTATGAAACTTGGGTTTACTTATAAAATATGTGTACATGTATTCAAGCCAATCATGGGTTTGGAGGTGTCGAGGGTCTAAAATGAATTAGGATCTGGCCAGTTATCACTCCTGTGAAAACAATTATAACCGTCTATATTCCAGGTCCCCCAAAACTTAATGGTTTCTAAGTGCAGTTTTTGGTAATTCAATCCAATGAGTACTGAAATTTTCTTATAAGCACAAGCTTGGCTTACTCTGTATACCTATTTAAAGATCATTTAAACAATCTCACAAGAATTCCTATCTCTCTTATCTCTCTCAGATGAACTGTCTTGGCAGTAACTCAACATTTGGCGAAGAGAAAATGGCGAGGTTTGGTCTAGATTGCCCTGGTGAAGAAAGCAAGAAGAAACCGTACATGGCTCCTCTGGTCTCATCTTACAATGATCGCATCCGCCCCCTCCTTGACACTATTGACAGCTTGCGCAATTTGAATGTGATGCAAGAAGGCATCCAGCTACCTACCATTGTCGTCGTTGGTGATCAGTCGAGTGGAAAATCGAGTGTTCTCGAGTCCCTTGCTGGTATTAGCTTGCCTCGCAGCCAGGGCATCTGCACCCGGGTGCCGCTCATAATGCGCTTGCAGGACCATTCCTCTGATGAACAGGAGTTGCTGCTGGAATATCATTCTAAGACGATCGAAACAACTGAAGATCAGATTGCTGATGCCATTAATGCGGCCACTGAAGAGATTGCAGGTGATGGAAAAGGTATCTCTAACACTCCCCTCACTCTGGTTGTTAAAAAGAAAGGTGTCCCAGATCTCACTATGGTTGATTTGCCCGGAATCACGCGTGTGCCTGTTCACGGCCAACCTGACAACATATATGAACAAATATCTGAGATAATCATGGAATATATTACCCCCAAAGAGAGTATAATTCTGAATGTGCTATCGGCTACCGTTGATTTCCCCACATGTGAATCGATAAGAATGTCTCAGCGGGTCGATAAAACTGGGGAGAGGACGCTGGCTGTGGTGACAAAAGTTGATAAGGCGCCTGAAGGGTTGCTGGAGAAGGTGACCACTGATGCTGTGAAGATTGGTCTGGGCTATGTTTGTGTGAAGAACCGCATTGGCCATGAGTCTTACGCAGAGGCAAGGACTGAGGAAGCATTGTTGTTCAAAACTCATCCACTTCTCTCTAAGATTCCCAAATCGATGGTTGGAATTCCTGTGCTTGCTCAGAGGCTCGTCCAAATTCAAGCTGCCAGCATAGGAAGATGCTTGCCAGATATTGTGAAGAAGATAAACGAGAAACTTAATCAGAGCATGGATGAATTGAACAGCATGCCTCAAAATCTAACTAGTGTCAGTGATGCAACAACGGCACTGTTTCAGATTCTTGGAGCAGCCAAAGAAACGCTCAAGAAACTATTCTTGCAGGGAGAATTTGAAGAGTTCCCAGATGATTCTTCCATGCATTGCAGTGCTCGAATGGCGGAGATGCTAAATGACTTTTCCAAGAAACTGTATTCCAAATCTCCAAATTATGCAGTGTCTGGTAACTTCTTAGTTGAAGAGCTCAAGGTAATAGAAGAAGCCAAGGGTATTGGGCTTCCTAATTTCATCCCTCGAACTGCTTTTCTTATTCTTTTGCAGAGAAAGGTTAACCAAATTGCTGATAGTCCTATTGAATTTATTAACAAAATGTGGGATTACATTGAAAGTGTAGTTGTTGGTGTGTTGAAGAAGCACTTGGAGGCATACCCACAGCTGAGATCAGCAACTTTAAGGGCAACTCACAATCTTATGGCAGAGACTAAGAAGCGGTCTGAAGATCGTGTAAAGGAGCTGGTTGAGATGGAGAAGATAGTGGATTACACATCAAATCCAGACTACATGAAGAAATGGGCTAGTTTAATGGACGAACAAGATCGCTTCATGGAATTCATAAGAGATACTTCAAGATCAACTCTGGTTACGCTCAAGTGTTTTGGTGAAGTCCAAGTGGGTCATCTCAGGGACATGTCATCGATGGTTGAGCAAGCTTTTGATATGAAAATGAGAGTAACTGTCTACTGGAATATTGTCATAATGAGATTGGTTGATAATTTGGCTATGCATCTTCTCTTTTGCGTGCAGAAGCTCATCAATCATGAAATGCTGCATGAGATTGTGAATGAGCTGATGGGGCCACAAAAGGGGGGGATTGAAAGGATGCTGGAAGAGTCACCTTCTGTGGCTTGCAAGCGCGAAAGGCTGAATAATAGCATCAAGTTGCTCAAGCAATCTAAAGATGTGGTTGCCAATATCATGGATTGCATCTCTGTGGATGGCCCGTTTGATTAAGTTTCAGTTTACTATGGTTATGGTTTCGGTCAGTTTAAGTTTTGTAGGTTAAGTGTTGTTTGGTTTGTGTTTTTTTGGCTCTTGTTTACTGCCTGGCATCCGTGGCTCTGTTTGTGTGGTCAGCAGTTTATATTTTTATGTGATTAGTGTATTGGTTCGCGGGGCTATTGTCCTTTTCTCCTATTTAGTTAAATGAACATGTAGCTTATGGTTTTCAATCTGCGGTGGTGTGGTTAATTAATCAAAGTTTCTTTACCATTTTTTACAGTTTTATTTGGATTTGTATTTCCTTTGGGCGTTTCATTAGGAAAAGAAAGTTGGGAAAGGAAATGACAATTTTTTCTTCTTTTGGTCATTTCTTTCCCATAAATTTAGTTGCCACGAAACTGTTTGCTCATCGTTGCAAAGCAGAATCATCATCAAAAAGCTTCATCTCAACCCAACTATGTTGGATTAGCTACATTAATTTATTTATGAAGAGCCAATAACACCTAGTTTCAGAAAACATGTAACCCAAAATCCATAATCCATACCAATAGGATGGCGGGACACCAAGTCCTTAGATGTTCAATTGGGGATTAAATATTGAGAACAAAAATGAATGCGATACTAATTGAAACGTACCCATTTCTCTGCTTTTGTTTCCATACCCAGAAACCATGTCCTTTAATCTCCTACCCTTGTATTTCATCTTCATCTCTTCCTCCTTCTTCATCACTTCAACTCTGTCCCAAACTCCAAGCTCCTCCCCCTGCTGCAGATTCCTGCAACGACATCTTCCTCTACTACACCTTCCAGCACCACACCCACATCCACCCATATCTCCCCGACCCATCTCTCCAGCACTACTCCTTCCGATCCACCGCCACCATTCTCAACACCAACACCGATGAGCTCAAGTCCTGGAACATCATCATCGGCTTTAAGCCACCAAGAAATCCTTGTTTCTGCCAATCTGGTTGTTTTGCGCATGTGTGTAATGGGACTTTCTTACATCCCCCAATTGTGATTTGAAGACGGCTATTAAGACCGTGGGGGACTAGGCCCAGATTCAGGTCGAGATTGGATTTTAGGAGGGAGGAAGAGGTATAGGTTAAGGGCATTTTGGGTATTTTGAAAAATATTGAGGAAAAGGTCACAGACAATTTAATTTGTTCCGGATGTCCTGATTTGAAATGTAAATGAAAAATATAAATCCTAATTTGAAATTTGTGTTTTTTATTTGATTGAAAATCTAGGCAAAATTTAAGTCCTATTTTAAAATTTTCCCCTAGATAAGATGTGTTCATGATCATTGGATCCTCTTCTATCGGATTGGAAGGATTGTTGCACAAAAATATATTTCTAAGTAATTGCCCCATTGATCCTGTATCCATATCTATCTATATGAAGAAGAAAAATCATGTCGGGAACGGGATTTTTATTTGTACAAATGGTACTTCGAGCTTGGAACAAGTGTGAAAAAACCTGACGATATACACTTCTTGATTTATTGAGTTGTTCTATGGATTGGTCACTCAAGATCTTTGGTCTCTACCTAGACCCAATGAGAAGAATTGAATCACTTCTTATGGATTCATTGAGAGTGATTCTAATCTAGTTCATGGCCTACTAGAAATTAAAGGTGCTTTGTTGGGATCCTCACGGATAAAAAAAGATTGCAGTTAGTTTGATAATGATCCAGTGACATTGGTTCTTCAGTCCAAACCAAGGACTCAGTTAAATATGATGCAAAACAAATCTTGTTCTATTGTTGATTAGAGATTTATCAATATATCTTTACTTATCACTTGCAATCTTCGCAAACATGTTTTTGAAAAAAAAAAATACAACCGTTAAATTTTATTTCACTATTTTTATTCTATTCCATGGCAAACAAATAAGCCGCGGTGAATTTATAAATGTTTTAGACGTGAGGATTCCTTAATGCCGCGTAGTTAATTTTTTTTTTTCCCAGAAACTTGCATAGTTGAATTCTTTGCATTGATATGTGCGTATATTTAGAAAACTTGGTGTGTAAATTCGTAAAACCAAGGATGTTCACATCCTATGTAGGTCGTTGGACTTGAAAATCCTCAAAAAGAGGATTTCCATGGCTCAAATCCTTGAGGATTTCTTCACCTGCATTTTCTAAATCCTTGGGAAATCAGTGAGGAATCTCTGTTTTTTTTTTTATTATTATTATTTTGATAACGCAGGGTTCTCAGCCCTTTGGGCCAGAATAATCGATCCCTACGAGCCCAGGAGAGAAAGCAGGATAAAATCTCCCTGTGACTCCAGTGTGGCAGTGCAGTTTCGAACCCACAACCTCAGGCTGCAAACCATGGTCCTAGGCCAACTGAGCTATACCTCAGGGTTAATGAGGAATCTCCATTGGTTGCCAAAGGTGACATACCAGGCTCATATCTTTCCCAAATAGATCTTGATAGAAATTCCAAGTGTATTGGAATTTCAATTTTTTTTTTTTTTTGAAAATTCCCTCACTAGAGTCCTCTAAATCCATTAGTGGTGCCGGTCAAAAAATCCAATCAACTTAAATGTACTGCACCCCTATGTACTAGTGCTAATTAATATCTAACTCGAAAAAGAGTTTGTCCTGCCTTCAAATTAGTCACCAGTATGCAGGAGAGTTTACTTAGATTTTTTTTAACCTTAACCATGTTTTTTACGCGTAATAAATCTGATTGTGAACCTAACTATGATAAGTCAAATTTCGCATAGTGTAAATGTAAAGAACAATTATTTTGAGTGGTTTGGATTCTAAATGTGGACTCTAGTGATGTACTCATAGCATTGGCACGGATAAATTAGTTCAAGGAACCTATCAAAATTGATCTCCGGGTAATAAAAAAATTGGAAGTGAATTGAATGAATCTATTTGATCGAATTTTCTGATCAAACTAAGGCCATGTTTGGTATCTCTACTCTTTTTCTGACAGACCTAGTAAAAGTAGAGCCATAAAAAAAAGAGCTATACAAAGAAGAGGCCAAAGCTCTATTTTTCAGCTGCCCATTTTTTGAGCATTTGGATTTTAGAGGATTTGCCTCTAAATGTCTAAAATGGACAGAGGCCAGAATGTTGTGCCAAACGCTCTTATTTTCATAACCTCTGTCCGCTTTAGACATTTAGACAAATAGAGGCTGAAAATAGATGTGCCAAACATGGGCTAAGCCTGAAATTACAAATTGCAAACTCGAATGTGAATTTATCGAACCGTACATCAGGTAAGTATGGATGTACGTATCTCAGACAAGTGAGGGTCTTGAATCAGCTTTTAATTTGCTAAGTCCATGCCCAAGGTTTAAACTTTATAGAATAGAAAGGTGATGTTCTTGACTTGTAGCTATGGTTCTATGTAGTTAGATGAAATGGTTGGTGAAACCTGATGTGAAATGAGTCAAGCTTCTTCATTCTCTTTGATCTGGCTGGTGCAGGAGTATGGGCTTTGGAGTGTTCTAATGGATCAACATTCAACAGGATCATGTGGTGCGCATTAAATCTAATAATTTGAATGTCGGTATTAACCCTAAGGGGTTGGCCAGTTGGTCAGGACTCCGGTTCCTCCCTCTTTCAGAGTTAGAGGTATTGGTATTGACCCCTGGTCTCCCCTCTTCAGGAACCGAAGGTTGAGTCCACTTGTGCTAACACCTAGGAGCCACAGTGGTTTTACTCGGCTTCTCTCTGGGCCCGGAGGGAATAGTTCAGTCCAAAGGGTTGGGAATCCTCCGCTAGTAAAAAAAAAAAAATTGTGGATCTAGGTTTCAGATAATATTCAATTGAGTCCGATTATAGGGTCCGCCTGAAAGTTGGGTGTCTATAAAGGAGGCCTTGGATTTGATTGCATGATGGGGAATCGATATTGATCCCACTCTTTCAAAATCAAATACCATGGGTCTAGCCAAATCTGGACCCAAGTCTGTTGCATAAGAGTTGTCCTATCCCTCTTGAATTTGAAATTGTGCATACATGTATATGTGCTTGTGTGTATATATTTATACTAACAAATCTCTGTCAATTAATGAGAAAGAAGGAGAAAATCTTCATCTTGCCTTAGCTGCGTTTAATGAGTGTTTTGGAGAGTTGATTAATATGAAGAAGATAGTGGTTTACACTTCCTAACTCTGTTGTGATTGCTTAATGTATTTAGTGCTCAATCTAAGATGGTGGATATAAATTCTAGGACAGCTCAAGCTTTTCAGGTACTTGGCGGACCGTAATTGATCTACTCAGGATCACCGTGGGGAAAATTCTCGCAGGATCAGACTCCACAATTGACAACCGTGGTTGTAATGATGTAGTCAGCCGGTCACTTCAGCACTTTCCCTCAGAAAGAAAAATATTTAGAACTTGGCCTTTAACTGGACCCTTTTCATACAAAGAGAGAAGAAAAATGAAGGACTGATCCCGAGGCCCATTGTGCATTGTTTTAATTTTTTGGTAAAAATTGTGCATAGGACTTCAGAAAGATACATGATAAGATCATTTTAAGGGTTGATTTGGTTAAAAGAACTACACCTGAGGCCCATTTATTGTCAATGATGGTTGCATTCTAGGACTGCAGAAGGACTGAATTTATGAAAAAAAAAAAAAAACGAAAATCGAACTTTGAAGCGAATTCTCATTTTCCTGAAAAATGAAGGAGAAAGTGGTTCACCAAAACTGGGAAAATGGTCACCACCTCCCGTGCCACTTGCTGTTGTTTATTTCAATTTTTACATTAGCAGGAAGGAAAAGAATGTCCAAGTCCTTCTCTGTTCACTTAAACATGATTTCTGAAGATATTAAGAAAAGCTAGAGAAAAGCATATTTAAAAGTTGTCTAAAAAAATCTTAGGGCCAATTTATTTGCATTAAGACACATAAGTTTCCTTGGTGAAATGAACTCTACCTAAAAGTTTATTAAAGAGGTGAAGGCAAATGATATAAGTTAGTAATGTAATTAGAAGCTTCAAGGATATAAGTTAGAGGTTTAGATATAAGCTTCACTTTCCTTTGTATTGAATTACTAAGTGATGGTTGGTATTCATTTTCCATCTTCTTTTGGATTTATTTTCATAGAAGAAGCTTATTTGATGCTATTTTTGAAAACTCATTTTTAACCATCTTCTAAATATAGTAGGATCTGAGTGTGGATCCCTTTAAAAATTCACAAGATTCCGACTATCTAACGAGTTTGGATCCCACCTGTTGCAGCTATTAAACAATGTAACACATGTTCGGGAACTCGATCATGGGGCGCACATAGAGATAATCTTGATCTTTAAAGATGAATCCCCTACCCTCCAATTACATCCTCAAATTTTACTTTAAAATGATTGGGCCCCCACCTTAAGATTGAACAACGCCTGATTAAAAACGTGACTGGGCACCCAGCGCGCACAAGTGGTATCGCTACATAGCTACTGATGTTGCATTAATGACGTTTCCGTTTATCTGCAATCGGGCGGTGAGACCAACTTTTATTGAAGTGAAATTTGAGGATATATATGCCCTGAGGGATTGAGAAATCGAGAATCATCTTGAACCGTCCAAATTATCTCTACGTGGGCTCCACGATCTGAAGTCCCTAGCAGGGGACCCGGATTTTCATCTGACAAGTTAATGCTCCAGCAGCAACTGCAACTCCAGTTAGTCAAAGTCGTTGCACTCTTGGAAATGAATTTATCTTTCTTGGTAATTTGGAAGACTCTTGGAAGTGAAGTTTGTTGCAGGAAGCATAAGGTGAAAGAAGAAGAGAACAGATTCGGTGGTCGTAGGAATGGACTCTTTTCCCACTCTCTCTGTTATTGTCATTTCTTCCACATTAGTACGAAATGATTCCAACCATGGGAAGGAATGGAGAGTAATGAAAAGCAAAAAAAGCAGGCCCGGGGTCGATCCAATCAGAGAGGGAGATTGCTCTATCAAACAATATTCTATAGTTCTAAAATTGATGTTTTTGGACCACAGGGAATCAATCTAATGCACTTTTTTTCTTTTCTTTTCGATCACCACAGGGAATTTAGTTCTTCGTGGGGAAGCATTTGTTATCTTGTGATGTAGTACGTGTGAATTGTGATACACTGACCTTGTACGAGATTCGCTGTGTTTTTTACGCACGATTTGCTTTTTCTCTCCTCATATAAAAGTGATAACACCCTCTCCTCTTCTTTCAGCTCTCACACTCCCAAGTCCAAGCAAAGAGAGCAACTTTGCTTGCTTCTTATTCTTCTTACTTGCTGGAAATCATATACTCTTGGAAGACGACATCACAGGTTGAGATCTTCGTCTCCTTATACCCTTTTTAAGTTTTATCCCATGTTGCTCTTAGATCATTATCATCATTACATGGGTTGATTTGTTGCATCCAATCCAACCGATATGGCTTAATTAAGCATGCTAGTGCATGAATTTAGCCCATTGGGTGCCCTGCTATGTGGCCACTTGTTGACTGAGTCGTCATTTTGTCAACTGAATGAATAAATGATTATAGTTCCTGGCTTCCAGCTATTATCTCCTTCTCCTTTGAAAGTCCAAATTTTATGGGCTACTAGAATGGAATACTACTAGTTCTCAAATTAACAATCAATGCACAGCGGAAATAACCAATTAGATGAATTAGCAATTAAATCTACCAAGCAATCACCACAAGAATCCACGTGTACTCACTAGCTCCTGTACCTCAGTCTGTACCTCGACCTCAGGACTATAGTTATTCTTGTAAAGAATCCACTGACACGAAATCCACGTGCCCCGTTCTCCTTACTTGATCTCCTCACACATTGCAAGCACAAGATGAACAATCTTCTCCTTCGAAAAGTAGAAGCAGCAGCAACCATCTAGAGCAGCATTCAGAACGATCTCTCAATGGCTCTAGAGAATAAACTCTCTCTTATGATCTCTCTAACTTAGATTAATGAGAGTGATGGTGATGTCAATAGGGTTGAGAGTAACACCCTATATATAGCCCCAATTTCGTGCCTAATACTTAGAACACAAGTAGGACTCAGACTGGGAAAACAGAGTCTCAAAATGAAACAGTTTCGTTCAAAAAGGAGACTTTCCCAAAATTCTGCGCACTGTTCGCTCGAGCAAACTCTTCAACCGCTCGAGCGGATGAGGCTCTGTCTCGTGGTCGCTCGAGCGAAGGTGAGAGCGCTCGAGCGGACTCCTTGCTGGATGAGATACGGAAATTCAGAACTCTTTTCTTCCAGCTTTATTCTTTTAAACTATTCAGGCTTTTCTTCTTGGAGTCCTTCCCTCTTCTATCTTCGGAGTTCTTTTCTAAATGAAACATACAACTCAAAGACTCCTAGAGTTTTGTCCAACATGAATTAGCCAATACAAAAATACCTAACATCCTTGTTGTGTGTTTGTTGTTTTGGTTAATTCTTTTTTGTCTCTCTTTTATTTAACTGAAACAAAAGGCGGCGGAGTGTCAGCCAACCAAAGTAGAAGTGGTTGACCCGTAAAGAGATCTAACTGACCTTAGGGCATGTTTCTTTGTTGGAATTTCAAGAATTTCTCGTCTGGGGAGTTTCTGAATTCCTAGACAAAGTAGAGTTCTTGTATGCCCCTTTGGGCATGAGCATCCAGGAATTCCATAAAAATACATAGAGAGTGAAATTTCTGAATTCCCAAAGGTCAAAATAGACCTTTCATGTGGCTGGAATCCAGAAATGAATCCAGAAATTCCAGGGGACGGCCTGTCACATCATGTCCAGGAATTCCTGGACATGGTGAATTCCTTGCAGAAATTCCACTAAAGAAATAGGGCCTTCGCAATGGCCATATTTTAATATATTTTATTTTGCACCGCTGGGGCTAGGTAGGGTGTTTTTTTGGAAAATGAGGGCCCGTTTGGTATCGTTATCGTGTTGTTTCTAATGTTGTACTCAGATCGGGTTATGCCGAGACAATATTCTGTAGAACTTGTTTGGTAATATTATATTAAATTAGTCATTTGAGAATGCGTCGTTCGGAACTTGTTTGATAATGTTATAGAAGTTCTGTTCCAAAGAACTAAAGCAAGAGAATCATAGGACTTACCATGGGGGGCCTACCTTTTATTATTTGCGGCACTCTATTATTGTCGTATATGGGACCCACTTGTAAAAATTATAACATGATACCCATATTTAAAAATTAGAACATGGGGCCCATATTAATAGGATTTGCAGTGTGGGCCCACCTTTATAGAAGTTATAATGTGGGATCACCTTTTTGTGAATGTAAATATGGGACCCACCTTTAGAAATTATAATGTGGTACACACCTTTAGAAATTAGAATATGGGGCTTACATTTATATGATTTACAATATGGGGTCCACCTTTTGTGATCATGACCATGTGACCCACATTTTTTGTGATTGTGGACATAGGACCGACCTTCAAAATTACAAAGTGGTGCCCACCTTGAGAAATTAGAATACGGGGGCACATTTATAGGATTTATAATGCAGGCCTACCTTTGTAGGAATTATAACGTGGGGCCATCTTTTTGTTGATTGTGAACATGGGACCCACTTTTAAAAATTACAATGTGGTATCTACCTTTAGAAATTAATACATGGCCACATTTATAATTATAATATTCACAATGTGACTTCACCCTTTGTGATTGTGGCTATACGACCAACCTTTAAGAATTATAAAGTGGGGCACCTTTTCTGTAATTGTGGACACGAGACTCACCTTTAGAAATTACAACGTGATGCCCACCTTTAGAAGTTGAAATATGGGGCCCACATCCATAAGATTTATAATGTGGTCCCACCATTATAGGAATTATAACATGGGCCCCACCTTATGTGATTGTGACTATATGACTCACCTTTAGGAATTACTAAGTGGGGCCACTTTATTTGAGATTGTGAACATGGGGCTTACCTTTAGGATAAGTGAGAGGATTTGAAATCTTTAAGTGACATATTGTTTAAAAGGCAAGGGATAAAAAAATAAATAAAGTTTTTTCGTTCCAATTTTCTTAGGTCAGCGGGTTAAGATTTTGAGATTCCGTCCTATGAGACAAAACTTCGAAAAAGTGATTTACACATACCAAACATGTTTTCCACAACTTTATCCCGTGGGAACATTCGAATGGCATAATGCCAACCACACCTTGAGTTGCCGCGGAAAATGACTGAATGCACCAATTTTCCTAGCGCCTTTGTTTGGTGCATTCAACGATTCGTGGAGTTAAGGTTTTCGGCGCCTTGTCACGACATTTTTTTCTTCACTAAAGAGATTTCGGGTTTCTCACCTCCCCTAGTTGGAAAGGAAGTGCACGTAGTTTTCACTTCCGCGGCTCCTCCCTTATTGTGAATCTGGATCCTCTGTTGCTTGTTCCTGTGGGGGAGCCATGGGCTCTACCAGATGAAACAGGTTTGACTGTTTGAGATCATGCTATCTGAAAGAAAGAAAAAAAAAAAGTTTTCTGCCATTTGATCAAGACCGTGAAATGGGTGGTCAAGATAAAAGTTGTGATCTAATCTTATGGCCCATATTGGAGAGTTGGAAAGGCGTATCAGATCTTATGGCCCAAATTGGAGAGTTGAAAATGTCTTTATGGACCTTAATTTTTTTTTAATTTTATCACCAAATGGCTAGACTACAGGCTGCATGGTAGAGCGAGTGGGCCTCCATTATTATTTCTTGATTGGTGTGGGCCTCCATTATTGAAGCAGTGGAGAGCTTTGTACACCTGAAGCAGTAGAGGATTCTCATCCCATATAGGGGATAGAGAAGCCCATGTTAACATGCATTTAGCATAGGTGTACTAGATATGATAATCTACAAGAATGTAAGATAGGCTTCACTAGACCCATTGTATAAAGCTGGCATGCTCGTTAATGGTTTGGGTTTCAAAGGCAAAACACTATATATGGCAAAAGTAAGTATTTTTCCTTCTCTTTTAGAGTGTGTTAAAGAGTGTGTTTGTACGACAAAAAGATTATGCAGCATGGAGGAAAATTGTATTAATTTTTCATTCACCCCATTGTTCCGTTGTTTGAAGCAATATATTTTCCTTACGAAAAAGAAAAAAGTGATACGATTATCTTCAATAGAGAGGATTTCGATTTCTCATGGAAGGGCTAGAAATGCAAGAATAATAGATGAGTTTTTGTTTTTATTTTTTGATAACCATTCCCTAGCATAGTTGTAAATTCAAATCTGTTCATGTGGGCACAACTAGAGGTGTAGGTTAAAACCAGGCAGATAGCTACGTGGTGTTGTTGGAACGGTGCAGATAATTTATTGTTACCTAGTGTAGATCACGCCGCTAAAGCAGTGATAGGTCCATATTGGAGACAGACCTGCCCTTTGATATATTATATATACATAAGGTAGCTGTTCACTTAACTTAAAATATATTTATTTATTTGTATATTTATGTGTCATACAGAGAAATATTTGAATGAGAATTGTCTGCATAGTTTCTATTATGATCTCTCTATTTTACGGCCCTGCCTAACTATAATAAAGTTTCCTCCCTCAAATACATTACCCTTGCGTGAATGACCATAAATCTAAATTTAACAATCATCCAACCATTATTCAAATTAGGT
This sequence comes from Litsea cubeba, assembly GCA_012931725.1. Lineage (NCBI taxonomy): Eukaryota > Viridiplantae > Streptophyta > Magnoliopsida > Laurales > Lauraceae > Litsea > Litsea cubeba. Next base: position 157,156,903 of record CM022944.1, on the reverse strand, counting down.
TGTGATAAATAATAAAGTATGAAATCTAAAACCATTAAATTTAAAGATCATAGATCAAGAGGTTGGGATGATTCTTTAGGCTTTGATATTTTGCGCAAGGGCAGGTCTCATTGATATCTTTTCATTCCCCACCTCCCCATGATTGATAATGTCTTACATGGGCCCTTTAGGCAATTTCTGGCATGGCACCATGTGCAGATGGTTCTCACTAGAATCTTATAAGGAGAGATTTCTCTCATAGTTTTCATGAGAAGTAAAAACTTCAGCCTATTGTGTGGACAGACAATTTGGATGGCTGCAAATCATGGTGAAATATGGTGACGGAAATTCACATTGTTAATTCTCCTTTTGGGTCATCCCAAACTCTCCATTTAAGAGCTTGAGATTTAATAGCCTTTAAGGGACGTCTTTTCCTAATGTCTAATACAATTTTGTGCATGTATAGTCCTTAACAGGATATTTGAAAAAGAGTTACGCCTGTAAAGTGTCAAATTGAACTAGTGACAATTCATAGAGGTAATAAGTATGAAGGGATTGGATTGATGATACGTTCCCACGTGGCCCTGAAATACCTCTTGGAACAGGGACGGGATCACTATGCCAGAAGTTAGGCCCTGAAGCCTGAAGAGGTGTCACTCTCTTGGGTGTCATTGCTCACTAGATCATATCTAATATGCACTCAAATGTATACACATGCATCATGATAATGATGGTGATATATCTATATATGATAAATGATCCCATGTAAGTTATTTGCATGGTGTCAACGACCCCTAAAACCTGATTTATCATGTGTGCCTATCTTAGCACGATTTTTCCAGCATATCTATGAACAATGGATTGATCATGTAGGAACAATAGATAGGAAAGGGAGATGACTCAAACATCTCAGGGATACGTACCTATGTAAGGTGTTACGAAACTTGGGGGTTTACTTTTAAAATGTGTTCCCATGTGCATGGTGCAGCACATCTATTCACGCCAATCATGGGTTTGGAGGTGTCAGGGGTTTGAAGTGAATTAGGATCTGGCCAGTTATCACTCCTGTCAAAGCTATATTATAACTGTTTATATTCCAGGGCCCCAAAACTTAAATGGTTTCTAAGTACAGTTTTTGTTAATTCAATCCAGGGAGTGCTGAAATTTTCTCATAAGCACAAGCTTGGCTTATTCTGTATACCTATTTTAAGATCATTTAAACAACTCATTTAAACTTAATCTCACAAGAATTCCTGTCTCTCTTAACTTTCTCAGACGAACTTTCATTGCAGTAACTCAACATTTGGCCAAGAGAAAATGGCAAGGTTTCTGATCGGAAAAATGGAAAGGTTTGGTCTATACTGCCCTGATGATGATGATGAAAAAGGCAGGAAGAAACCATACATGGCTCCTCTTGTCTCATCTTACAATGATCGCATCCGCCCCCTCCTTGACACCATTGACACATTGCGCATTTTGAATGTGATGAAAGAAGGCATCCAGCTACCCACCATTGTCGTCGTTGGTGATCAGTCGAGTGGAAAATCGAGTGTTCTCGAGTCCCTTGCAGGTATCAGCTTGCCTCGCAGCCAGGGCATCTGCACCCGGGTGCCGCTCATAATGCGCTTGCAGGACCATTCCTCCGATGAACAGGAGTTGCAGCTGGAATATCATTCTAAGACGATCGAAATAACTGAAGATCAAATTGCTGATGCCATTAATGCGGCCACTGAAGAGATTGCAGGTGATGGAAAAGGTATCTCTAAAACTCCCCTCACTCTGGTTGTTAAAAAGAAAGGTGTCCCAGATCTCACTATGGTTGATTTGCCCGGAATCACGCGTGTTCCAGTTCACGGCCAACCTGAAAACATATATGAACAAATATCTGACATAATCATGGAATACATTACCCCCGAAGAGAGTATAATTCTGAATGTGCTATCAGCTACAGTTGATTTCCCCACATGTGAATCGATAAGAATGTCTCAGCGGGTCGATAAAACTGGGGAGAGGACACTTGCTGTGGTGACAAAGGTTGATAAGGCGCCTGAAGGGTTGCTGGAGAAGGTGACCACTGATGCTGTGAAGATTGGTCTGGGCTATGTTTGTGTGAAGAACCGCATTGGCAATGAGTCTTATGCAGAGGCAAGGGCTGAGGAAGCATTGTTGTTCAAAACTAATCCACTTCTCTCTAAGATTCCCAAATCGATGGTCGGAATTCCTGTGCTTGCTCAGAGGCTCGTCCAAATTCAAGCTGCCAGCATAGGAAGATGCTTACCAGATATTGTGAAGAAGATAAACGAGAAACTTAATCAGAGCATGGACGAATTGAACAGCATGCCTCAGAATCTAACTAGTGTCGCTGATGCAACAACGGCGCTGTTTCAGATTCTTGGAGCAGCCAAAGAAACACTCAAGAAAATAATCTTGCAGGGAGATTTTGAAGAGTACCCAGACGATTCATCCATGCATTGCAAAGCTCGAATGGCGGAGATGCTAAATGACTTGTCCATGAAACTCTATTCTAAATCTTCAAATTACAGTGTGTCTGGTAACTTCTTAGTTGAAGAGCTTAAGGTAATAGAAGAAGCCAAGGGTATTGGGCTTCCTAATTTCATCCCTCGAACTGGTTTTCTTATTCTTTTGCAGAGAAAGGTTAACCAAATTGCTGATAGTCCTATTGAATTTATTAACAACATGTGGGATTACATTGAAAGTGTAGTTGTTCGTGTGTTGATGAAGCATTTGGAGGCATACCCACAGCTGAGATCAGCAACTTTAAGGGCAACTCACAATCTTATGGCAGAGACTAAGAAGCGATCTGAAGATCGCGTAAAGGAGCTGGTTGAGATGGAGAAGATTGCGGATTACACATCAAATCCGGACTACATGAAGAAATGGGCTAGTTTAATGGATGAACAAGATCACTTCATGGAAGTCATACGAGATACTTCAAGATCAACTCTGATTAGTCTCAGGGGTTTTGGTGAAGTCCAAGTGGGTCATCTCAGGAATCTGTCGTCGATGGTTGAGCAAGCTTTTGACATGAAAATGAGAGTAACTGTTTACTGGAATATTGTCATAATGAGATTAGTTGATAGTATGGCTATGCATCTTCTCTTTTGCGTGCAGAAGCTTATCAATCATGAAATGCTGCATGAGATTGTGAATGAGCTGATGGGACCACAAAAGGGGGGGATTGAAAGGATGCTGGAAGAGTCACCTTCTGTGGCTTGCAAGCGCGAAAGGCTGAACAATAGCATCAAGTCGCTGAAGCAATCTAAAGATGCGGTTGCCAATATCATGGATTGCATCTATATGGATGGCCCGTTAGATTAAGTTTCAGTTTACTGCCTGGTATCCGGGACTCTGTTTGTGTGGTCTCTTGTTTGTAGCAGTTATATTTTTATGTGATTAGTGTATTGGTTCGTGTGGTTATTGTCGTTTTCTCCTCTATTTAGTTTGGATGATGAACATGTAGCTTATGGTTTTCAATCTGCGGTGGTGTGGTTAATTAAACAAAGTTTCTTTACCATGTTTTTTTCCAATTTAAATATATTTGGGTTTTTTTTTTATATTTCATATGGGTGTTTCTTTGGTTAAAAAAAGTTGGGGAAAATAAATGACAATTTTATTATCTTCTTTTGATCATTTCTTTACCATAAATTTAGTTACCAAGAAACTGTTATGATCATCGTTGCAAAGTAGAATCATAATAATAAAAAAAAAAAAAAAAAAAACCTTTATCTCAACTCGACTGTGTTGGATAAGCTACATGAATTTTGCTTTTCTATCGTTCACATCCTAGTTTACACTTTAAAAAAACACAATGGGCGTGTACGCAAAAACAAAATTACCCGCACTTGGATTGTTACCAAAGGACAAAAAGGAGGAGACTTTTCCTAGCTGTTTAGAACCAACCACAGCTATTGAGCAAAGATATGGTCCACGCCCACACGACTGGAGGAATTTGAACACTTTTGATCCGGATATTCAACTGTGTCACCCACATACAGGCAAACCCTTCTTTTAGCCTGCCATCGATTGTGAGTTCAAAATTCAAATATTTGCCTCGGTTGAATGTCTCACATGTTGTGTCCTGTACCCAACGGATGATGCAGAGATCATATATGCATGCAAAGCTGAAAGTGCACTAGAAAATAACCGTTGCAAAATGAAACCACATGTTCTCATATTATATTCCTGTCAAATCATCTGAATTCGAGGCCACAGTTATAATCTAAAAATTTCTGATAAAAATAGATCAAACTCATTTGTTGCCAGGTAAAATGCAAAACACTGGTACTGAAATCACCAGTTCATCTTTCAACTCAAGATTCCAAGACAAAATTACATGGTTTTCCAAGATAATACCTAGATTAAAACACTAAATGGCTAAAATGCAGGAAATGCCATGTTGAAACGTAATCTAGTCTAGATGATGCCGATCTTGTTTGCCACATCCAAGGCATCATAATCGGGCGTCAACCTCACGTATGCCTTTTTGGTCCCATCAGGCCTGCCATTAAAAAAATAATCATGCAATTGAAAGTAAGACGGCAACATCCATTTAAGAAAGTATACAATAAAAAAAGAAATATACACATTGGTTATATTTATGAAGAGCCAACACCACCAAGTTACAAAAAACTTGTAACCCAAAATTCATACCAATAGGATGACACCAAGTCCTCAGATGTTCAAATGGGGATTAAATATTGAAAAAAAAAAAGAATGTGAAAATAGTGGAGCAACATTCTGACGGTCCTTTTTTTCACCATTTCTGGAGAATATATGATTGTCATCTCTTAAAAGGGTATTTAATTACATAAAAAGTTTGGATTTTACACGGGGACAAAAAGTACACACCTTAGGTTTTCTGGATCATGAAAACTGTTGTAACTTAAAACGCCATATATATACACATACTTTTGTACTTGAAACTTTCCAAAAAGGGGAGTATCCCTCATCCTATGGTGAGGGATAGATGCAACTGAATATTTTCACACACATATATATATATATGTATGAATCAAGAAGACTTTTAGGACAACCTACATTGCAGCTCATCACAAGCCTAGTATAAATGGAAATTAGGAGGCACATGCATCCATGTCAAACTGTCAATCCAGGAACTTTCCATCACCAATAAAGCAATGGAGCAAAATAAATCATCATCCTATCAATGGACACTTATATACAGGATCAATTAAAAACTACTGCAGTGTACAGCATGCCTCCCGAAATAATTTCCTATGTCCTACAAATGGAAGTACAAAATGTCAAATCTGCTTCAACAGAAGACTAAGTACCTGTTTCCTTACTAGAATTCAAAGAATTCATGTCCGGAAGAATTTCAAATTCTCCAAAAGTTGTCCCCTTGGTGGAGGGTTTGAAATTCCAAACAAATGCATAGAGAATGGAATTCCGGGAGTTCCGAAAGGTCATTTGAGACTCTTTTAGGAGGCTGGAATTTAGAATTATTATTTTTTATTAGTAAGGCTGGAATTTAGAATTATGGCAAAAGAAACATAAAATTTCAAATGCCAGGGGCAAGATATCACATCATGTCAAAAAAAAAAACCCCAACATTGCAAATTCTTATCCATAATTTGGTAAAGAAACAGGCCCAAAGGAGTCATTTATGGCAGGTACTCTTGCCCTTGAAGAGGTTCCGAAGACAACAAAAGTTGAATATGCCAGGGAAAAAATGGGAAGAGGAGATAGGCAACTAAGACTGACCTGATCAAGGTATTCACTTTTTTGGTCTGAATGTCATACATCTTCTTCACTGCAGCCTTGATCATCTTCTTGTCTGCTTTAATGTCAACAATGAAAACCAGAGTATTGTTGTCCTCAATCTTCTTCATTGCAGATTCTGTTGTGAGGGGATATTTGAGTATCCGATATTGGTCGAGCTTATTCCTTGGTGGTGCACTGATACGGGGGTACTTAGGGTTTCTTTCTTTCTTCAATGTCTTCGGGCGATGAAAAGTGACAGAGGTTCGGATTTTCTTCGCCTTCTTCTTTAATGTTGATGCACCAGATTTCACTGCCTTGGCAGCTTTTAAGGCCTGTGCCTTCGGATCACTCTTCTTCGTAGAAGCAGCTACACAAAGTGTTCAAAAAAAATTACACCATATTACAGATGTGAAAATATAAATCATAGAATGCATGGAATAACATTAGCAACTAAGATGAGCGAAAAAGTAGAATGGGTAAAAATCAAAACAAGTTTTCTGATTGGAGAAGTGAAGGTAGTGCCAAACTAACTTCTATCACAACACTCTCTGGTAGAACTGGATACAAAGAACATGACAAACCTGAATAAGGGGCCCAAAGAGAAGGGTCAAATGTTTATCCCTTCTAAAGAAAATGAGTAGCACCTGCTTCTTATTAAACTTACAAAAAGACAATATGTACATGAACTGTCATCATTTATATCATACCAAAAAATGGAACTCAATTAGTGCCTGAAGGACGCTGGTTCCTTCCAGATGATTGGTTCACCTTCTGACTCCAAACGAACGGTAGAATCTTACACTAGCATAAAAAAAATTCTCCTCGAACTTCTAGAACACTATAAAGACACGACATCCATATATTCACCCCCACAGAATTCCTCTCTTGTAAATGTTTATTTCATAATAAATATCTGTCCGTGTTTCAATATGGTTGAGGGTGATTTGTGCACATCCCAGCCCCCACACAATGCCATGCCACACAATAAGCTCTACCAAAAACAGTATGCATAACAACATTAGCAAGCAGAGTTTTTTGCTCATCAAGTAATGAATATGAATGCAAAGAAACTGAAACCAGCTTGAGTTCAAGGACAAGAACAGCAACGTGCAGACAAATAAAACTCAGTTACCACAATAATAGTTCTGGGCAGTAAGCTTTTTAAAACGAAATAACAATAACAATATCATCTAAGCAGCAAGGATAAAAAAACCAAAAAGGACATAATGGACTCGATGAACACAATACTCCATTTGAAAAGGCAGTTATTAAAAAAAAGGTTAGACAATAACCTTTAGTAGGGGGAGTCATTGATAGCTAAAACTCCAGAAACTTTGTTCAACTACCTGTAAAAAAATATTAAAAGAATAAGCATTATTGCAAAAGACCATATGATTTAACTGGCAAAAGTAATCAAATATCCTACTCAAGGTAAGGGGTGAAGGATGTAAGGCAGAGATGTAAATGGGATATTGACTTTCCCAGGATCTGAATTGGGTGGGGGAGTGGGGGGTGTTGTGATGTCTCAGTATTCACTTTCCATCTCCTCTTGATTCAATTTCCATTAAAGGGGATGTGATTTGATGGTCGATCTTTATATTCCCATTTGATTCTTCATTTTTAACCACTTATAGAAATACAAAGCAGTTAGAATTCCTAGGAATTCAATTAGAAGAAACAAATAGACCCTTGGCATCTATTTCCTTGACGTTTGTTCATATTGAAGTGTTGGGATTTTTTGAAAATGAGCACTTGAAGAGACGCAGTCTCTCTTGACAACAAAAGACTTTTTAATTGGATTCTATAACTACAGAAACTATGTCATCTTCTACTTAAAACTATGAGAGAGAGAGAGAGGAGAGAGTTCTTGCTAACATGGAAACAGCGGATTTCAGTAGCAAAAAAATGATAAACTTCCATGAATATCAAAACAGCAATCGATCACAAAAACTTGTAAACAAGTTCATAAATGTTCACAATGAAATTAAAAAAGAGAACATCATGAGAGTTTCCTTGCTAATATGGAAACAGCGGATTTCAGGAGCAAAAAATGATAAACTTCCATGAATATCAAAACAGTAATCGATCACAAAAACTTGTAAACGAGTTCATAAATTTTCACAATGAAATTAAAAGAGAGAACATCATGCCCCAATAATCTAAGATGAAAAGAAAATACACCACATCAACCGATCAACAGAAGAATCGCGAATCAGATCTAACGCAGTAGAATGAAACAGCAACAAAACAAAAGGACAATCTCAAATTTTATGTTCAATCAATTAGAACGGAAAAGAAAACAGAAAAACCACAAACTCGATCGGCGCAGAAACACGAAATCAAATCTGAAAAAAGACAAAACTCAATCTGCGCAGAAACACGAAATCATATCTAAGTAAGGGCTTATAGGCTTCTCAGTGCGATCGAACGGATGATTTAGGGTTTCAGGAGACGGAGATCAGCAGAAATCTGAGATCGAAGAAGTTAGGGTTTAAGCAGATAGAGAGATTACCAGATTTAGGCGGAGCGAGAGTAGACCGCAGCTCCTGCTTTGAGATTTGCTACTTGCAAATGCAATAGCAAGATAGAGGGAAAAACCCTAGAAAGGTTACGGCCTGATATTTATAGAAGAATCTCTTTGACAAAATTAACCCTCCGTTGCTCGCGCGCGTGACTGGACTGAAATTTTCTCCTTTTTGGACCTGGATCTTGTAAACGCTAGACCCATGGCTCAATGGCTCCGTCGGCTCATAATTGCATAGCTCCCCGAATTGGAAGCTTAATTTAGCGGCTGATGCGTCTTTGTCATTGAAATAAAATAAAGATGGTGTGAAATAAAATCTAATAATTTTAATTTTTTTTAACAGTAGAGATTGCAGGCAATAGATAAAATAAAATAAATACATAATTAACTTTTATTTCACTCTATTTTTATTCTATTCCATGGCTAAAAACAAGCCATACATTTGGTAACATCTGACGAGTTTATAAAAGTCTTAGATTTGAGAGTTCCTCATTGCTGCAGAGTTGAAAGCTTTTTATTAAAATCTTGCATAGTTGAGGATTTTGTGTTGATATGTGTGTATATTGAAAAAACCTAGTATATGCGTATCAATCTGCAAAGCCAAGGATTTTCAAATCATATGTTGGTGATTGGACTTGAAAAATCCTCAAAATGAGGATTCCCATGACTCAAAGCCTTGAGGATTTGTTTACATGCATTTTCTAAATCATTGAAAAATTGGTGAGAAATCTCCCGCTGGTTGCCAAAGGTGACCTATTAGGGGTCGTATCTTTGCTAGAATTCTTGATAGAAATTCCAGGTGTATGGGAATTCCGAGATTTTAGTACAAGTTTTCTAACTAGAGTCCTATAAATCCATTAGTGGTGCCTATCTTTTTCTTTTTTTTAAATGAAGGGTGTCCCAGTCTTTTAGGCCGTACTAATCCCTACGGGCCCATGGGGAGCTGGGTAAATCCCCTATGATCCCAGTGTGGTAGCATAGTTTTGAACCCTAAACCTCCGGGATCAAATCGTGGTTATGGGCTAACGGTATTATTAGTGGCTTGTCTAAAAATTCAATCAACTCAAATCCACTTCACCCTTATATACTAGTGTTGATCAATATCTAACTCGATAAGAGTTTGTCCTCCCATAAGCAGGAAGTTACTTTGATTTTTTAATCTAACTATGATAAGTTGAATTTCGCCTAGAGTAAATGTTAAAAAATAATTATTTTGAGTGGTTTGAATTATAAATGTGGGCCCTAGTGATGGATTCATAGCATTAGCATGGATAAATTAGTCCAAGGAACTTATCAAAATTGATCTCCGGGTCATAAAGCATTGGAAGGAATTAAATGAGTTTTCTTTTATCAAATTTCCCAATCAAACTAAATCTAAAATTACAAATTGCAAACTCAGAATGCGAACTTATCGAACCGTGCCATTAGGTAACTATGGATGTACGCATCTCATACAGGTGGGTGGGGGCCTTGCATCAGCTTTTAATTTGCAAAGTCATGCCCAAGGTTTAAACTTTTATAGAATAGAATGGTGATAGTTGGTGAAACCTGATGTGAAATGAGTCAAGCTTCTTGAAGCATGATTCTAATTCTATAGCCGATGTGAATGCTCTGAGGGGAAAGGTTAGGATCTTAATGGATTAGGATATGATGGTGGGCTCGGGTTTGATCTGGCTGGTGCAGGGATATGGGTTTTAGAGTCTTCTAATGGATCAACATTCAACAGGATCATGTGGTGCCCATTAAATCTAATAATTTATGTAGGTCCAGGTTTCAGATAAGGGTCAATTGAGTCCGATTATAGGGTCCATCTGAAAGTTGGTTGTCTATAAAGGAGGCACTGGATTTGATTGCATGATGGGGAATCGATATTGATCCCACTCTTTCAAAATCAAATACCAATATGGGTCTATCCAAATCTGGACCCAAGTCTGTTGGGTAAGAGTTGTCCCTCTTGAATTTGAAATTGTGCATGTATGTATATGTGCTTGTGTATGTATATATTTATACTAGGGAATTATTCATGTGAGAACAGTTCTCACCTTATATGTGAGAACTGTTTTAAGGGCCGTTGGATCTGTAAAGTAGATCCAACGGCTACTAGCTTTTTTATATAATGAGGGGTTTTGAGAAATGGGCGCCCATTTCTTTTCATTTCCCCCTTTCCAATCGCTCCAAAATCCAGAACCCTCCTTCGTTTGCAACTTTCAACCATTCCAATCGATCGATCTCGCATCCAGGGCCTCTCCTCAGCTCATTTCAACAAAGCTATTTCGAAGATATCATCGTCTCCTCAGCCTCAATGATACCATCACAGCTTCTCCTCTCATCTCCCTCGACGAAACCCTCAACAAAACCCATTTTATAGGCGTTTCCTCCCCAACCTCATCTCGTCTCTCAGCTCCTCGGTGCCCGGTGTCAACATCGTCAGAGAGACTGTACTCGTCGTTGCATCGCATCTTGTCCCTGCACGAAACCCTTGTTCGCTGCTCTCTCTGCTCTCTTTACTAAGTGTTAGATTTCTGTTTGTATTTTATCTTAGGATTTGTTTTTCCATTTTCGTGTTTTACAGGGTTTTGAAAATTTTGTTGAAGGTGTTGTTGCAGGATGAGAAGAGAGGGACACGTGTTGAGTCTCAAATCTGTCGTTCCATCTCTCCCATGTATGCATCGGAGTTGTAGCATGTGTAGAACGCAACGTCTGAAGCCCTGCCACAGCGCCTGCTCAAAATCAGGTTCACATAAATGAGGTGATTTGGGGATTTTTTTGGAAATTTAATTTTTTGTTTATATAGGGTATTTTTGTGAAGGGGATTTTTTGTGGAAAATCATTTTCAGATTGCCTGTAGCATTAAGAATTAAGAACTACAAGTTACAGCACGGGCTGGATATTATAGATTGATAATTAGACCTCTTTCTATGAATTTTTATTAATAAAATTACTCACTCCTGTTAATTTCTTACACTAACAAGTTTTCATACTGAGCAGACTTATCCGTGTGCAGCCAGAGAACGTAAGAGATGTCATCAAAAAACTAAAAAATGTCATGGGTCGGTGACAAGCCTAGCACCAGTTTCTGATGTAGTCAAAGGTCATCTATCAGGCCAACCAATACAGAGATTCAGACCTATTCATTAATGCTCCATCTTATGTGCAAGGAAATTGAGGCTCCTTGGCAAGATTAATGGAAACTAACAGAGATCCAGACCTCTTCAATGCTCCATCTTATGCGCAAGGAAATTGAGGCTCCTTAGCAAGATTAATGGAAACTAAATTTATACTAGAGCAAAAGGCCGACTTTAAACAAGGGGCAAATAGTTGATTATTTGTATGTACACAGTTTCAAATCAACCAAATTTGGTGAATATGGATCATTGAATAGTTGTATTGTTTAATGTGGATTCTTAAGTTGTACTCTGTAACATGTTGCTTAATGTAAATGGTTGTGCCACTTAATTTAACCAGCCAAACAGTATTGATGTCCTCATTTGTTATCATGTGACTTGTCTCCAGGGGTTTTATTGGTCATACATTAGGTGTTTTAAGTTGAGGATGCAAATTACCATTAATGGCATTTTCATAAAAATTGGATAAGATGGACCTGATTCAGCCATTTGTAGTTTAAAAAAATAAAAAACACTGATACTTGAAATTGGATGACTGGATTACATGGAACACATTCTGCCATTTTTACGGGAGTTAGAAAATTCTGAATTACATGGAATCCGTTCAGCCATTTTACAGGAGTTTCATCCTTGAGCCAACATCTACCACCTGCAATATAGTTGGAATTGGTTGTAGTTCCAATTTCAACTGTTGGATATATATACATGTAACTGGTTTTAGTACAGATGCAACAAACACACCATGGAGCTCTTGAACCATTCAAGACAACACAAATTTCATAAATATTACAGGAACCACCAGAATGCTACAATTCAAATGCAACCCAGACAATTACAAATTACAGGAACCCGAATTTCATACACAACAAATCCATGAATTTTACAACACAAAGGCAGCGCACAAAATTACACCAACCAAAACAGAATTTGTAATTGAAAAATATGTCAAAGCTAGTTTTGCAGCTCGAGAGGGAGTACGTGAAACTTGGCAGAATCCTAAGTTGAACTTATGTCATCACCAATCACCTTGGTTCCCTATTGGAGCGAATTGGGATTGCACGGTGGGCCATTGAATGTTGCAAATCTAATCTCAAGATGGGTCTCTGGATGTTGCAGACTTGATCTCACGATGGGCCACTGAATGTTGCAGATCTAATCTCAAGATGGGCCACTGTAGTTTTGCAAGACAAAGAGGAGTCTTGAGATTAGTTCAGATGTAGGACAGAGTGCGTGCTTCGGGGTCAGATAAAAAGGGCAAACTACTCAGATTTGTGCTCGAACGTCTGAGATTTGTTGCCGTGTTTGGCGATCTACCGTCGCCGGAGAAGAAGGCCGGTAGCATGTCGCTCAAGGCTTGGTTCCTTTTGCTGAAAAAGGGAATTACCCGATATAAACAAAAACATCCCCAAATCACCTCATTTCTGCGAACCAGATTCTGAGCAGGCGCTGTGGCAGAGCTTCAGGCGTTGCGTTCTACACCTGGTACAATGAATAGATAGGAGAGATCAATGGAACGACAGATTTGGGACTCAACACATTTCCCTCTCTTCTCCTCCTCCAGCACCCGTTAATGTAAAAGAACTTTAAAAAAAAAAAAAGGGGGCAGGGAGGAAAGAAGGGGGTTTTTCGATTGGAAAGGAGGACAGTTCTTTGCTTCTCTTCGACTAGGAATGGTCTCAGCTTCTCTGTTTCTCTGACCTTTTTCGATTGGAATGGAGGAATGATTTTTTTTGCAAAAACCAGTCTCTGTTTATCAGGCTCAGACCTTCTTCCCTTTTATCTTCTCCATTTCTCAAGCCAATATATGGTTGGAGGTCATCGACCGGTGATGGAGATGGAGAACTCGTCGTTCTGGATGAGAGGAGAACGGTCGATTGAGGCTGTAGAAAAGAAAAGAATGCGCACCAGCACATTTTCTCCAGGGATGAGCTCAGCTTCTCAGCTTCTCTTCTTTACTGATGGAGACGAAAGAACCTAGGGCTCAGCTACTATCCCTCGATCTGAGATATAGAGGGCAGGATGAAAATGGGTTCAATCGATTGGAGATGGAGAGGAGAGACTGCAGTAGAGAACCTGGAGGCGAGAGCGATCGAGCTGCAACAGAGGCCCTGGATGCGAGATCGATCGATTGGAATGGCTGAAAGTTGCAGACGAAGGAGGGCTCTAGATTTTGGAACGATTGGAAAGGGGGAAATGAAAAGAAATGGGCGCCCATTTCTCAAAACCCTTCATTATAAAAAAAAAGGTTGCAGCCGTTGGATCTGCTTTACAGATCCAACGGCCCTTAAGACAGTTCTCACATATAAGATGAGAACTGTTCTCACCTGAATAATTCCCTTTATACTAACAAATCTTTGTCAATTAATGAGAAAAAGGAGTGAATTTTCTTCTTGCCTTAGCTGCGTTTAATGGGTGTTTTGGAGAGTTGGTTAATATGAAGAAGATAGTGGCTACACTTCCAACTCTGATTGCACTGTTGTGATTGCTTAATGTGAGTGAGCCTATTTCAAAGAGCCCCTTTTGGGGAGATGTGGATGAGAGTCTCAGCTTCCCTATAATTTGATTTACAAGGGTGATGAGTGAGTCATCAATTCCCATCAAAGGAAAGATGGTTTGTTGGCCATAAGTAGCAACGCTTAGAATTCCAAGAAATTCAATACAAGCAAACGAACATGCCCCAGAGAACTAATCACTACAGTAGCAGTCCACCCGAACTTCTAGGGTTCAATGAGGTCATCTATAAGCAGGATGGATGGTTTCATAGGAAAATTAAATCCTAAACTGATTACATATATTTTGATCCAAATCTCAAGCTGATTGAATGAGTAACAAATCAGAAGCAAGCAAAATGAATGATGTCTTTCATGAGATGTTCATGACCACCAAATGAGGCTAAATTTTCTGCCATCTACGGCCTTTCAAATCTAACCATTCATCATGCTCATATTGATTACAGTGAGCCCACATAGGCGGGTAGAGTGCTGTTCTAATCCAACTGGTTGAACTTGATAATTTCTTCTTTGGCCACCGTTTCTTTTGCAACCTGTTACTCCCTTTGTCCTTCCAGCTTCCAAAATAGGTGATTTTATTGCAAAATGCATGGCATGCATGACTCCCTAGAACGTCGAAAATCTCCATTTATCAGTTCCAAAGAGCCTCTCTTTACACAATTTAAGCCCTCAGCACCCTTCCCCAGGGACCCTCCCACCAGTCCAACCCCTATAAAATCACAAGAGAACCACGTCTTCAAACACCCCAAAACTTTTTCTCTAGCTATATCGCCATGCTTAATAAAGAACTCTTTCCTTCTGAGTACCGTAGCTTTCATTCCAGAGAAAGAACAAACCGAAACAAAAACATGGGTGATTATGGTGCCAGTGGAGCTGTCAATAGGGATGAAAACATTACGAATTTGAAATCTGAGATGCCTCCCATAGTCTCCTCATACAATGATCGAATTCGTCCCATCCTTGACACAATCGACAGCTTGCGCCATTTGAACGTGATGAAAGAAGGCATTCAGCTCCCCACCATCGTCGTCGTCGGCGATCAGTCCAGTGGAAAATCAAGTGTTCTGGAGTCTCTAGCTGGTATCAGCTTGCCTCGCGGCCAGGGCATCTGCACCCGGGTGCCGCTCATAATGCGCTTGCAAAACCATTCTGATGATGAACTGGAATTGCAGTTAGAGTATCAGTCTATGACTATACGAACAACAGAAGACAAGATTGCTGATGCCATCAACGTTGCCACTGAAGAGATTGCGGGTCCTGGAAAAGGTATCTCTCACACTCCCCTCACTTTAGTTGTTAGAAAGAAAGGTGTCCCAGATCTTACTATGGTTGATTTGCCTGGAATTACGCGTGTTCCGGTCCACGGCCAGCCTGAAGATATCTATGAACAAATATCTGATATAATCATGGAATATATTAGCCCCAAAGAGAGTATAATTCTCAATGTCCTATCGGCCACTGTTGATTTCCCCACTTGTGAATCGATTAGAATGTCACAGAGAGTTGATAAGACTGGGGAGAGGACGCTGGCTGTGGTGACAAAGGTTGATAAGGCGCCTGAAGGGCTGCTGGAGAAGGTGACCACTGATGCTGTGAACATTGGTCTGGGTTATGTATGTGTGAGGAACCGCATTGGGGATGAGTCTTATGTTGAGGCAAGGACCAAGGAGGCAGAATTATTTGAATCTCATCCTCTTCTCTCCAAGATTGACAAATCAATTGTTGGAATCCCAGTTCTTGCTCAGAAGCTTGTCCAAATTCAAGCTGCTAGCATTGCAAGATGCTTACCGGAGATTGTGAAAAAAATAAATGACAAACTCAATCGGAATGTGGATGAATTGAACCACATGCCTCAGAATCTTGCTAGTGTAAGTGATGTTATGAATGCGCTGTTACATATTATTGGTGCATCCAATGAATCGCTCAAGAAAATACTCTTTCAGGGTGAGTTTGAAGAGTACCCAGAAGAAGAGAAAATGCATTGCACTGCTCGAATGGGAGAGATGCTTCATCACTTTTCCAATCAACTTTATTCCAAAAGTGTTGAGGACTACACTCTGTCCAGTAACTTCTTAGTGGAGGAGCTTCAGGTAATAGAGGAAGCTAAGGGCATTAGGCTTCCTAATTTCATCCCTCCATCGGTTTTTCTTGTTCTTCTGCAGCGAAAGGTTAATCAAATTGCTGATTTCCCTCTTCTTTTTATAACTAAAATGTGGTCTTACATTGAAGATGTAGTGGTTTGTGTTCTCAAGAAGCATTTGGTAGCATACCCACAATTTAATTCTGCAATAGTAAGAGCAATTCACAATCTCTTGGCAGAGATTAAGAAAAAATCTGAAATTCATGTTCAGGATCTTGTCGAGATGGAGAAGATCATTGATTACACATCTAACCCTGAATACATGAAGAATTGTGCTAGCTTAATGTCTCAACAAGATTGCATGATGGAAGTCATACGAGATGTTTCAAAACCGACTCTGATCAATCTCGAAGGTTTTGGTAAAGTCCAAGTTGGCCATCTGAGGCAGCAGTCGGCACTGGTTGAGCAAGCATTTGACATGAAGATTAGAGTAACTGTTTACATGAAGATTGTTATGATGAGATTGGTTGATGGTTTGGCTACGCATCTTCTCTTTACCCTTCAGAAGCTTGTTGATCATGATATGCAGCATTCGATTGTGAATGAGCTGATGGAACCGCGGAAGGGTGGTATTGAGAGGATGCTGGAAGAATCTCCTTCCTTGTCAGGCAAGCGGGAAAGGCTGAATAGAAGCACCAATCTGCTGAAGCAATCGAAAGAGGTTGTTGCTAATATCATGGATCGCATCTCTGCTGATGGGCAATTAGAGTAGGTTTTATTTTGAGTATGGTTATGTGCCTAATGGTTGAAGTTTTTTTTTGGTTTAGTGCCTTTGCTTTTGTTTGCTGCATGGTATCTTTAACAGGAACCATGGCATTGTTTGCTTTTTGTTTTTTCAGTTTGTGGGGAGGTGTTCTTTTGTGTTTGCAATTATAGTTTTATCTGATAAGTGTCTTTTCTTTCCTTTGGTGAAAGATAAATATTTCAATCTATTCCTACTTTCATATCTATCATTTGCTTTCATTTTATTCTGTGATCAAATAACTGACATGTATTTCTTACAAGAATACCAGTGCATGAGAAACACCCCTTGATAACATTTATTTTTTTTCTCTTCTTAATTTTATGAAATAAATCAATTTCTTTAGTTGCTTATTAGCATAAATTCTATACAGGGGGAATCCTCTGCTGAGGTCACAAGCTGATGAGCTCAACGTGCGGAATACCTAAGTAAGGCCCACCTAATGATCCATCTAAGACCCTACCCCCATAGTCACCGATTAAGAGTTTGGTACCCCATTTGAAAATACTGGATCGTTGAATCGATTGTGCACTTGTTTTGTACGCTAAAAACTTTTACTCAACTTTCAGTCATCCACTAGTAACCTCAATTGTTGGTTGTAATGTGATCATCCATCATTAACGAGGCCCATGATGATGACATGTGCTTAAGAAAATGGATGATCAAAGATTAAAGAACCTAGCAGTTGATTTTTATTGTGGACCGGGGGACGAAGATAATCAAATGATTTGATGGTGATATTTGAAATATCCTAATATTTTACTGCAACATAGTTGAATTTTTTTACTGGAAACTTAAATAGCTGTGGATTTTGCGTTGATAATAGTGTGTATCTGTGGATACATTGAGAAAACTTGGTGTATACGAATAAATCCACACAACCAAGGGTTCTCAAATCCTTGGGGGTGGTTGGACCTGAAAACTCTCAAAATGGGGACTTCCATGGCTTAAATCCTTGAGAATTTGTTTGCGTGCATTTCTAATTCCTTGAGAAAATGGGCGAGGAACCTCTGTTGGTTGCATATTAGGGCTTGTATCTTTGGCAGAATTCTTGATAGAAATTCCAATTGTATGAGAATTCTGATTTGTTTGTGAAAATTTTCTGAATTAGAGTCCTCTAAATGCATTACAGGTCGTTCATGCATGTCTAAAAATTCAATCAACTTAAATTCACGGCACTTGAATCAGAGCCTGTCCTACCTTAAGATTAGTCATCAGAAACTTTACTTTGATTTATTTATTTTACTTTAACAATGTGTTTTATGCGTAATCAATCTAATTGTGATCCTAACTAACTAAGATAAGTCGAATTTCGCCTAAAGTAAATGTAAAGAATAATTATTTTGAGTGGTTTAGATTCTAAACATGGGCCCTAGTGATGGGCTTATAGCATGGGCACGCATAAATTAGTTCAAGGAAGTTATCAAAATTGATCTCCGAGTCAGAGAAAATTGAGAAGTGACTTAAATGAGCCTATTTTATTGAATTCTCTGATCAAGCTATAAGCCGGAAATTACAAATTGCAAGCTCGAATGCAAATTTATAGAACAGCCCATTAGGAAACTAGGGATGTATGTATCTCAGACAGGTGGGTCTTGTATCAGCTTTTAATTTGCAAAGTCAGTGCCCAAGGTTAAACTTTATAGAGTAGAAAGGTGATGTCCTAGCCTTGTAGCTATGGTTCCATGCATGTATTAATGGTTGGTGAAAACTGATGTGAAATGAGTCAAGCTACTTCATTCTCTTTGAAGCATGATTCTAATTCTAGAGAGGATGAGATGCTCTTAATATGGACTAGAATATGATGGTGGGCTCGGGTTTGGTCTGAC
The DNA here is from genome assembly GCA_012931725.1 of Litsea cubeba. Taxonomy (NCBI): domain Eukaryota; kingdom Viridiplantae; phylum Streptophyta; class Magnoliopsida; order Laurales; family Lauraceae; genus Litsea; species Litsea cubeba. The sequence goes on along the minus strand of CM022944.1, from coordinate 157,138,312 downwards.
TGGTGCAGGGATATGGGTTTTAGAGTGTTCTGATCGATCAGCAGGATCAGGTGGTGCCCGATAAGTCTAATAATTTGGATTTGGGTACAGGTTCCAAATATGGGTCAATTGAGCCCGATTATATATATAAGAGTCCGCCCGAAAATGGGGTGTCTACAAATGGAGGCCCTGGATTTCATCGCGAAAAACTCTACTTGGACTGACTGCCCAGTCAGTCCAAGTAGCACGGATAATATTTGGATGAGGACCTAGGGGGTCAGTCCAAAAACCGACCACCCAATCAGTCCAAGTAGCACGGCAGTTTCATCGCATGATCGATGAGGAATCAATCTTGATCCCACTCTTTCAAAATCAAATACTATTGAGTCTGTTCAAATCCAAATCCATGACACTTACCTAAGAGTTGACCCTCTTGATTTTGAAATTGAGCATAGGTGTACATATGCTTGTGTGTATTTATATTAACAAATTTCAATCTCGTGAGAGTTGCACCAGATGGATATAACAACTGTCTTACTAATTGGTGAAGTAGAAGAGGAAATATATATATATTATATATATAAAATAACCCAAAGATTTTGTTGTAAATGAGAAAAATGGAGAAAATCTTCATCTTGCCTTGGCTGCTTTGGAGTTGGTTAATATGAAAAAGATAGTAGTTTACACTTCCAACCCTTATTACAGCAAGAGATGGGCTAGTTTATTGGAGCAGCAATGGAGCATTACGGAAGCCATACATCAATGATAGATCAATCTTGCACTGGTTGACGCTAGGCATGCACCTAAAGCTACCTAAAGCTGCACACATCAATGTTCAACTTGGTATGAGAACGGCCACTTACCTCACTTGTAAGTGGCGGCAGTTTTCACCTGACTGTTAAGAGTTCGAATTTTGGGTATGCGCACTTCTTTCTACTTGTGCAAGCCTCTTTTCCACTTGTGTGAGCCTTTTTCTGGCTTGTGCGGGTTGTCTTCCCATGTGTTTGTGGGCTCTCTCTCTCGGGTCCCAGCCCCCTTGGCTGGGTTTAAAAAAAAAATTTATCACATTTGGACATGAAAATGTGAAAACCGCAAACTAGAATACTGTCACTTTGAGACTGGAGTAGGGATGGGGCGCAATAGGTCACTTTTAAATGGGGACCTGCCTTGATCCGCTTCTATTAGGAGTGGGTTTGGATTTTGGAGTGTTTGACCTGCCTTGGCGGGCTGGTTTATTTGTGATATATATATATATAGGGACAGGTTCTCACATGTGCTCACACATGTGCGGTATACACACTGCAGCTTAGGATACCCCTAAGCTGCAGCTTAGGAGAATCTGCCCCATATATATATATATATATATATGGGGCCAGCTCTCCTAAGCTGAAGCTTAAGATAAGGTAAGCTGAAGTAAGTTTAATTATGTAGTGGGGCCCACTTGGGGACCCACATGGGGATGGGAGTGGGGGGGATTTCAAGGACTCCCTGGGACCCTCCTTCCTACATCTGGGCACCAAAAGTTTCTATCATCTCCATCTGGGCACCAATCGTGGTTTCTATCATCTCCATCTGGGCACCAATCGTGGTTTCTATCATCTCCATCTGGGCACCAAAAGTTTAATGGTCAACGGTCTATTCGGATTGGTACATAGTCGATCCAACAGTCTAGTAAATTCGGATTTGACCAAAAGTTGGTGGGCTTGTGCAATTTAAGGGGGTCGTGTGTTTGGTCCATTTGGATGGATCAAGGATGGCCCCCAAAAGCGTTAGCTTACGGAATCATATCATAAGCTTAAGCTTAGGAGAGCCTTGCTCTATATATATATATATATATATATATAAGTAGATCTCTTCATACAGGGTTAATTGTAGCAGTACAGGTGGTAATAAATAGTGCAGAATAACTTTAGATTGTGGGATCCAAATGAGCGAAGTCATTGTTGAGTGTTGACCACTAGCAAGCTAGAATGGCCAAACAGAAGCATCAAAGTAATTTGGAGGGATCACATTGCAGCTTTTGGTATGATGACTTCAACTAAGGGTTCCCCTCTTGCCTTGGCCTGCCTGTTAATGGTTATTAATTATGGTGTTAGTTCTATAAGGTCCTCTTTTGATCTGCTCGGATGTAAGCATTACAAACTTGAAAAATTAAGTTTATGTTGAACTAAAATTAATTAAAACAGTATATTATCACAATATGTTAGTAAGACGAAGCTTAAGCTTGCCCTTCTGCATTGCTGTGATTTATCAGTGCTTTTTAGTCTGATTCAATCTAAGATGGTGAAGTAAAATTCTAGGACAGCTCAAAGCTTTGTGGATATTTTGCAGGTAATCAAAATTGCAAATATGAATGAGTGCATTTCCCTAGGGCCCTTTTGTACGTTTTTCCAGTATTGATTTCATGAGAATTCATAATAAAGTCTAATGAAAGAATATTGAAGTGGTAAAGAGCAAATCATATTAGGTGGAGACATGAATCATAAATTCACATTAAAGGTGAGATGATCTCTTGGCTATTTGTAGCATTGCTTAGAATTCCAAGAAAGTCGATACAAGCAAACGAAAAGGCCCTACATTAGTAGCCGTCCACCCCAAGTGCTAGGCCCAATGAAGGTGATGGCTTTTATGAGATGTTCATGATGGATGGTTTCATAGGAAAAACCCAATACCGTTTACATATTTTCCAAATTTCAAGTTGATTCAATGAGTAATAAATAGGAATGATGGCTTTTATGAGATGTTCATGATCACCATCCACCAAACGAAGGATCTATGATTTTCTGGCGACTATTGGCCTAGTTCCTCACGTTGCCTTTCTGCCTTCGCCCTTCCAACTTCCAATACCAGTGATTTTTATTGCAAAATGCATGGCATGGCATGGCATGGCTCCCCAAAACCAGTAGTAAATCTCCATCAGGAACTTCCATAGAACCTCATTACACTTTTGCACGTTTCATACAGAGAATTAAGCAGCACTGAACACCCTTCCCCAGGTCCCTCATACCCTTCCTTATAAAATCTCAAGAGAGCCACCTCCTCATACACCCCAAGCTTTCAGATTTTCACCAGCCTCCTTGATAACTAAAAAAGTTCTCCTATTCTCTCAGTTACTCAGAAAAATGGTTAAGCGCGTTCCCATTAGATCTGCCAATCGGAGCAACAACCTTGAAATCATGAAAATAGACATGGCTCCCCTTGTCTCATCTTACAATGATCGGATCCGCCCCCTCCTCGACACCATCGATAGCTTGCGCCATTTGAATGTAATGAAAGAAGGAATCCAGCTCCCTACCATCGTCGTTGTTGGCGATCAGTCCAGTGGAAAATCAAGTGTTCTTGAATCCCTTGCTGGTATAAGCTTGCCTCGAGGCCAAGGCATCTGCACCCGTGTGCCGCTCATAATGCGCTTGCAGGATCATCACTCTGATAAAGTGGAATTGCAGTTAGAGTATGAATCTAAGACGATTCAAACGTCAGAAGCTCGGGTATCTGATGCCATTAACGTCGCCACAGAGGAGATTGCTGGTACTGGAAAAGGTATCTCTCACACTCCCCTCACTTTGGTTGTTAGAAAGAAGGGTGTCCCAGATCTTACAATGGTTGATTTGCCCGGAATTACACGTGTTCCGGTTCATGGCCAGCCTGAAGACATCTATGAACAGATATCTAACATAATCAAGGAATATATTAGCCCCAAAGAGAGCATAATTCTCAATGTTCTATCGGCTACTGTTGATTTCCCCACATGTGAATCTATCAGAATGTCTCAGCTTGTCGATAAGACCGGTGAGAGGACTCTGGCTGTGGTGACGAAATCGGATAGGGCGCCTGAAGGGTTGCTGGAGAAGGTGACAACTGATGCTGTGAACATTGGTCTAGGCTATGTATGTGTGAGGAACCGCATTGGGGATGAGTCTTATGAAGAGGCAAGGACCAAGGAGGCAGAATTATTTCAATCTCATCCTCTTCTCTCCAAGATTGAAAAATCAATTGTTGGAATCCCAGTTCTTGCTCAGAAGCTTGTCGAAATTCAAGCTGCTAGCATTGCAAGATGCTTGCCAGAGATTGTGAGAAAAATTAATGACAAACTTAATCAGAATGTAGATGAGTTGAGCCAAATGCCGCAGAATCTTGCTAGTGCAGGTGATGCAATGAAGGCACTGTTTCATATTTGTGGTGCAGCCAAAGATTCGCTCAAGAAAATACTCTTGCAGGGGGAGTTTGAAGAGTACCCAGAAGACAAGAAAAAGCATTGCACTGCTCGAATGGCAGATATGCTACACGACTTCTCCAATCAACTTGATTCCAAATCAGCTGAGGACACTCCGCCCGGCAACTTCCTAATGGCAGAGATTAAGTTACTTGAAGAATCCAAAGGCATTGGGCTTCCTAATTTCATCCCTCGGACAGTTTTTCTTGTTCTTTTGCAGAGAAGGGTTAATCAAATTGCTGTTTTGCCTCTTGTTTTTATAACTAAAATGTGGTCTTACATTGAAGATGTTGTTGAAGATGTGTTGACAAGACATTTGGCAGCATACCCACAACTGAAATCGGCAACAATCAGGGCTACTCAGAATCTTTTGGCCCATCGTAAGAAACAATCTGAAAATCATGTACGGGAGCTGGTCCAGATGGAGATGATCGCGGACTATACTTCGAACCCAGAATACACGAAGAATTGGGCCAGTTTAATGGCACAACAAGATTGCTTAATGGAAGTCATACGAAATGCTTCACAACCCAGTCTGATTAATCTCAATGGTTTTGGTCAAGTCCAAGTTGGTCATCTGAGGCAGAAGTCCTCAATGGTTGAGCAAGCATTTGACATAAAAATGAGAGTAACTGTTTACTGGAAGATTGTGGTAATGAGATTGGTTGATAGTTTGGCGATGCATCTTCTCTTCAACCTGCAGAAGCTTGTCAATCATGATATGCTCCATGGGATTGTGGATGAGTTGATGGGTCCACAAAGGGGTGGTATTGAGAGGATGCTGGAAGAATCACCCTCGTTGGCAGGCAAGCGTGAAAGGATGAATAGAAGCATCAAGTTGTTGAAGCAGTCCAAAGATGTGGTTGCTAATATCATGGATCGCATTTCTGCTGATGGACAATTTGAGTAGGTTTTAAAAGGTTGAAGTTTGTGTTTTGGTCTTTTGGCTTTATGTTGTTTTTGAGAGGTGACTCTGTGTGTGTTCTTTAGTTGCTGTTTGCAGTGTTGTCTTTATTAGTGGCATTGCCCATGTGATGTGTCTTACTCTTTCTCCCCTGTTTTGTGAATTTCTCTTCATCGTTTGAAATTTGAATGGAGAGAAAGATGCGTACTAAAAAAATCCTTCGGTGATATTTCTTCAGTCTGTCAAATGATCAAATTTTGTTGTTTTATCCAATGGTGATGATTGATATCTTCAATTTGAAGCCTTTTTTTTTTTTACAGTAATATACTTATCCTAGATCAAAATTAGGCTTGAGAAGTAGCTTAGGAACTTTTTTCTGCATGATCAAATGTGACAGCATGAAAAACTCCCATACAATTGTCACCATGTGATAATTTTTCCTCCAAAATACCACATCAAACTATCAAAGTATCCATTTTGTACTTTTTATCTAAAGAGTAACCATTTTTACTGTCTGATTGTTCCCTTCTGAAAGTAGGTTCTTTCATTACATTTTATTTTTAATTTATCCATTGGCTTAGTAGTGTCACTAAATGATTGCATTTGTGCTCCATCAACAAGGTGGCCCACGATCTTGCCGCCTACATTGGCTTGCATGTATACCATGTGAGGATTGGTCATCACCATTTAAAAGGTTGAAGCCTCCAACTTTCTTCCTTTTCAACCAACTTCGTGAATTGAGATCATCTACATTGACGAAAATGGCTGCATATTCTTGTCTGTGGGTGAAGCAACTCGTTGCTTTATTTGTGGACCACAAATCAGTTCCCTCATTTTCCACCCAATCTAGTATTTTTCATGCTGGAAGCGCTAGAAAACATTGTTTTTCATGTTTTTCTAACAATAGGAAATGCTCTCGTCTTTCTGTAATATCACCAGGACATTCAGAGGAGAAAGCCATCAAAATATTTCCAAGCTCCACTAACCAACACATGCTAACAGGTTTTGATTCTCTCTTTGAGATATTTGTTTGTATCCTTCTGTCTATTTTTTGGGACTTTTGTAGTCCATGTTTTCTCCCCCTCATGTTCAATACTGTTGGGTTATGTCTTGTATTGTTGGTTCAATATGTCAGAGTGACATATGAGAAGATATTGTCGGCTATTTCTCATTGGCTCGAGTCATTCAGATTTTAAGATAAGGTGGAGATTGTTAAATTTATATCCTGTATTTCTGTTTAATCTGGTCATTGGCTAACCCAATAGACCATTCTAATAAACCAAAATACAATAAATAAACTCAACAAATACAAAATCGCCTTAAAAAAAAAAGGAATAGGAGCATGACACTTCGTAGTCTGTCCCCTTACTTATGAAAATTTTTTTTACTTGGTTATAAAAGATTAGTTAGCAATATACTTTTTTTTTTTCCTTTTTCTTTTTTCAATTGGAAGTAAATATATTTTTATTGAGGGGTGGCATCATTTTGTACATGCTCAAAATTAGAGAATGAGAAGAAAAGTAGAGCTAAATCTCACCCATATATATGGCATGCAACCATGGTTTAAAATTTCGGTATCGGTCGCGGTATCGGCCGGGCCGAAAAACCGATACGTCGCGGATATCGTCGCGGATATCGGTCCGTCGCGGTCGTCGCGGTGTGAATTTTTTTTTAATCCAAAAAAATCTGCAAAAATATTCAAAAAATCCAGAATATTAGAAAATGTTGGAAAACAATATTTTTTTCCATTAGTAACAATAATAAATCAAAATCTCGGTCACCTTAAGTTATGAGTCCTGTCTGTATCGCTGTTCGCTTTATTCTCCAGTATTTTATATAATGCAACCATTATCGATGCTCATGATCAATAAGATGAAATATCATAAATCTGACATAATGCAACCACAATTTTTGGCAAAAACTCATACTTTTTTGTTCCAAAAGTATAGATCTATTTTAAACTAATACATTATCAATGCATTTGAACACTAATGTGAAAAAATGTAATTGATTTCAAGAAAAGCCCCAAATTTTGGAAATAAAAAAATTTAGATCTACACTTTAAAATACTAGATCTAGGGGAAAATAAGTGAGTAACATCGAATCTAACTCAATATAAAGCCTTTTGGTTCATGAATTAGCATATTACACAATCTTTACTACTATATCATTCCAAACATAATTAAATAGGTTTAATATCGTATCTAGTAGTTTATGATAATAATAGACATCCAAGCACAAAAAAAAAGAAAGACAATTAGCAAAAGAGTCCTAGCTATCATGGTCAAGTAGATCATTTTGTTTTCTTGAATTTTGATTGTCATTTATCTAAAACATGCGCTTCGCAGAGGAAGTCCGGGGGTATCCCCCGGCGGGGGTCGAGCTGTTTCAAAATATCGGCCGATATTTTCAAAATATCGGCCGAGATATCGCCACGGCCGATATTTTGAAAATATCGGCCGATATATGGCGATATTTTGGCGATATTTTGTCCGTATCGCCGCGACCGATATTTCGCTGAGATATCGGTGCGGTACCGACCGGTACCGGTACGTATCAGCCGGTACGTACCGGTACCGGCCGATATTTTCAACCGTGCATGCAACATTGTAAGAAAAGGGCAAAGAGCCTCTCAAAATAAAGTCAAAGGAAGCAAACTAAGTCAAATCATCAAGCCCATTAAAACCCACATGCCCAATCAGCCCGAACGTTGAAACTGCATTGAAACGATGACGGCTGCAAGCCTGCAACTACTGGGGAATGGTACAGTCGAGTTATGTACGATTACGATACCCTTGTTAAAAAAAAAAAATATCTTTGAACATTATTTGCTCCTTATTTAGGGCCAGCTCGATTTCATCTTTGTATCCGTTCGAGACAACACCTACATTGCTATTAGAAATTCCATATAAAACATTTTGTTAGAAATGTATACGACCAAATGAGTCCTTAGCAATAACTATTTCAATATGTGAGATCTAAGAGAAATATTTCAAGTGAGAACTATGTCAATATGTGAGAACTAAGGGAAATATTTCAATATTACCGATTCCTAAGGGAAATATTCAAATGAGAACGAATTCTTATCCATTATATGAGAAATTTTTTACGGGGCCCAATTAAGAACTTATCTAAACTTAGCAACCAATAGAGAATCCCCTGATAGTCACTAATCTCAAAGATTGACACACATTCGAATGACAAAGTTGGTTTTTTAAAAATACGAATCTAATAAATCATCTTTCTTACATTGGACCACTTCTCTGTGTCACATGTAATCAGTTGTTGACAACGGCAAGTTCGATCAGTTCATGTGAGAAAGACACTTTATAATATGTATTTCTTTAATATAAATTTAATAAAATAAATCAGTTTTCAGACCATGCCAGCGTGTTGGTTCGTTGGCAGGCTCCGGTTTGCTCTCCCTAGGTTAATTTCTTTTGAGTTTTTGGTGTTTCTGGTAACTAATAGTAAGGCTGCCTGTTTTTGTTTGCCCCAAAAAATTATTATTATTGAGTTAAAAACCAAAGAAATACTCTAGTCATGAAAAAGTAAAAAAAAAAAAAAAGGATTATGATTGATATTTAAGGATTTTATCCAAAAAAAACTTCAGATTTACTGCATATCAAAAAATGCTTAAAAGATATGAAAAAATACTCAAGTGAGAACTAGTTCTTAATTATTATATGAGAACTTTTTTGCAGGGCCCAACTAGCAACCCATCCAAACCTAGCAACCAATAGGGACCATCTGATAGTCATTAATCCAAAGGATTGACACATATCCAAATGGACTGAACTGTTGGATCAAGGGTTGAATATTTTTTTGAATATAAAGCTATTAAACTTGTGTGCCACAGATGAAGGGGTTAGGGGCATGAGTTTGGAGTCAAACTTAATACTTAGGGTGGTCTCACATAAATTTTTTCGTCCCCCCTGGTCCCATCCCTAAATGGGGTCCAACTGAAAAAATTCTCATATAATATATGAGAATTAGTTCTCACGTGAATATTATCCAAAAATATGTATCTATTCCACTGTAGTTGTCGTCCATTTGGCCCTTTTTGGTTCATTGTTTCACAGACGGTGATATCCCTGCTCATCAAAGCGGTAGATATATATATCTTTCAGACCCTTTGGCATACAATGAATTTAGGAGATTTTTGTTTTTTTTTTTTTTTTGGATAAAATCCTCTTGATATTTTTAGTATTAATATGGCCCAACATTTTTTTGTCAGATTACTCCTCTCAAAAATAAGTTCTCAACTACTATTTATCTTACTTTTCCTTGAGGCATCCACTTAATAACCTCAATTATTGGTTGTAATGTGATCATCCATCATCAACGAGGCGAACGGTGATGACATGTGCTAATGCTAATGAAAAGGGATGATGGAAGATTAAAGAATCTAGCCGTTGATTTTTATGGTGGACTGTGATGAAGATAATCAAACGCTTTGATGGTGATATCTGAAATATCCACTTAAATAATCTTAATAAAAATAAGTTCTAACAACGAATACGAACGAGTGAGAGCATCTCAATGTTCTTGGCTTGAAAGGGGAGATTTTGTCACTGCACATATCCTAATCCTTGATTCTTCAACAACAGAGATCCGTTTCTATTTTTCGATGGATGCACGACCACTCTGATGCTGACCCAGATGCTTGATTGGGCAAAATAGATTTCCTCTTGTTTCTCAGTGCAGGTAACGAGAACCCCTCAATATCATTTTTCTTCTATCTGGGTATGTTTTTTCTCTAAAATCCCAGATTCTCATGCTTTGAAATCTTTGCATTTGTTGGGTTTTGAAGGAAATTCCGATTTGTATGGGGGAGTGGGAAGAAACCCAGAAATCTTTAGCACAAGAAAGATAACAAGATCGAAACTTTAGGGAGATCTATGCAATTGTGGGGTTGTTTTCTCGTCAGGGCATATGTGTTTTATATGAGGTTATGATTTGAATAGGAGAAAGGGAAGAACCTATTTTGATTTAGCAGATTGAGCACTTATGGAAGGTTGAAAATTGATAGAAGATAGTAAGATCTCTTTATTTGTTGGTGAATTTCGTTTCCTATTCTTTTACCTTCTTTCCTTTGAGAAAGGTGGGTTTTTTCTTTCTCTGGGGTTTTGATTTGTATGGAAAGAGGAAACGAACCCTGAAGATATAAGTTATCTCATCTCCTTCTGTAAGACAGATGGGTTTTGTACCAGCTTTTGATTTGTTCAGTAAAGAGTCAACAAACCCAGAAATCTTTAGATGAGTTAGTGTAGTGTATAAGGTTTGAACTTGATGGAATAGAAAGCTGATGTCTTTGACTTGCAGCAATATACTTATGTCTTGTTAGATGAAATGGTCGGTGAAATCTAACCTGAAATGAGTCGAACTTCTTCATTCTCTTTGAAGCATGATGCTAATTCTATAGCCGATGTGAATGCTCTGAGGCGATGGGTTGTTGGCTTCTGCATCATTAGGTTTGATCTCGAACAGGGTCAGGTTATCGAAGAGTGCTACCCTGCAGGCTCCTTCACTCAAGATGAGGAGCTTGAGATTGCATTCAACTCTTTCCCTGATTCTATGTCCCACCACCAGAACCGGTCGAGCATCCACGATTCCATGTTCTTCTTCCGCTTCCCCTATCGGGGCACTTCACAGTCAAGCAATGTATCTTCTAATGCAACCCAAGGAAGTTTGGAGAGCTCTCCCAACAGTGGAAAGAAGAACTCTCATTTAATCCTTAGACCGAAATATATTTATGGTTATGTTTTCAATAGGCAGAGGCAAGATGAGAGGCTTAAGCGAGGTGGGGAGCAGAAGTCAGTTGTTATATTGTCTTACAGTCCTTATTCAAGTGTGTTCAAACCTTTATTACAAATATTAGGCCCTTTGTGTTTTGACATTGGTAAAAAAGCTCTTGAGCATGTTGCTTCTTATGTGTCGATATGGCCAGTCCCTGTTCTTGGTAAGTTGATGGAGCTGCCAATTGGAAATGCAACCATGAAGGTGTATCTTCCACCTGCACATAGCTTGCTATATGACAGTGGGATCTCATCAGATGAATTCATCTCCACAATAGCTCCTTTTCCTCCCACAAATCCATCAATCCCGCAAGGTCTATTCCATGATGCCGACATATTTGGTATATTTCGGGGCCTTCTCTTACAGCTTTGGGTGTTGTGGGAACTCTTGATCATTGGTGAGCCTCTTCTTATAATTGCACCAACGCCGCCTCAGTGCTGTGAAGCTGTTGCCAGTCTTGTAAGTCTGGTGGCACCTCTTCCATCTAGTATGGACTTTCGACCTTATTTTACTATTCATGATCCAGATTTTGCCAATCTCAATACACTTGGTGAAGGAGATCTGTTCCCCCCAGTGGTTCTTGGCGTGACAAATCTGTTCTTTTTGAAGGCTCTTAGGAATATCCCCCACATTGTTTCAGTAGGTACTCCTGCTCCGAATTCAAGTAGACTTGCTCTTGGTCCTAAGTCTGCCTCTACTGGAAGAAATGTTAGACCAGACCGTCTGAACCTTCAACAGCTTTCATTGAGGAAGTTTTCTCCTACAAACTTGTTGAATGCTGTGAAAATGAGGAGAGATGGGCCACTTTGCCTGATGACAGAGCACAAGGAAGCCATTTGGAGCACCTATGCAGCAATAACTAAGCCAGACACTGCTGTTCTGAATAGACTTATTGATGCGGGAATGTCGCCAAGAGTTGAGGAGTCAATGTCGGTTGTCAATAATGAGATATTGCGACGTCATTTCTTGGAGCTCACAACCAACTTTCTTGCTCCCTTTGGCCCATATATGAGAGCTACTACACCTTCAGAAGGAACTTCTCCTTTTGTTGACCCTCCTCCTCTACTTCCGTTTCATGCTGATGAGTTCCTTGAAAGCTTATCAGCAAGAGGTCCAGGGAAGTTTTTATCTAAAAGGATGAAAGCTAACTGGTTGGACCTATACAGGTAATCCACTCAAACAACCCATGGGTTTCAATCATTGTCATATTATTTGTTATTATTGTTATTGTTTTTATTTTTTATTTTTATTTTTTTATGTTCCATTGTGATGATTTATAATGTTTGATCATGCCACCTGCTTCCAATGCAATCTGTACATAGGTTCATCTTCTGGTAATGAAACCCTTTATATGGTGAACCTTGTGGCTGATGCGAAATTTCCCAAATATGTCCCCTTTCAGGTGATCCTAAGTTCCAAACCATCTGGGTTTGCCCTTTCCAAATGAGGATCATTGGCAGTAATTGTTCATTTGCAAGCCATCGATTAAATAGCTAGAACAATCTCATGGGGGATCTATTAGGGCAAGGTCCATGCCATGGGTGCTCACTAGTTGAACGGTGTAGGTCAAAGAAGGAGGACCTCACCTGCAACATTACCTGTCATAGAGTGTAACACTTTTCTCTTGATGAAAACGTTATATTGCAACTCTTGATTTTAGTGCAATGCCTCCCCTGCCCCTCTTTCTCTATATGTAGGCATTTGCTCTTGTGAATACGTATGATCAATCCGAATGGACCATATGCAGCACAACGAGCAACACCCCCCCACCCAAAAGAAAAGAAAAAAAAAAAAAAGAAAAGCAAAAAGGTCATGGATTTAATGGATTTTGCAACAATCCAAATGGATTGGACCATTGGATATAGTGCGGTTTTTTTTTTATTATTTAAAACCATTAAATTTGTGGGGGCACAAATCAACGGATCAGGATTATTGGATTGAATTGAAATTTCATATCTGGGGTGGTCCCACTTGGATCTTTCAATCTCCACTTCTCATGATTTGTGGGGTTTCAGTAATTGTCTTGCACGGTGTCTCCCACGAGAGTATCTTGCATAGGAGCACTCCCAATATATATGTATATATTTATTTGTATCATTTAGTCAATTCTATTTAGTAAGTGGGAATTCAAAGGTTTACTTACATCCTTCAATTTCTTTTTTTTAATATAAACCAGACGCTTCTTGAACGGGCATAATTTTATGCCATGGTTCCAAAGAAGGCGTGTTGTTGCTGAACAAGAACAACATAAATTATGGAGACAGGCACGGATGAAGACTGAAATAAAACCATTTATATCAAAAATGTCTGAATTGGAGATCGTTGATTCTTTCAATGCTATCGAGCGGCACCTACTAGAAGAAATTCAGGTAATTCTTTTAATACTGACTTTTTCACTCTAATATGCCCCAGGTTTTTTTTCTATAGTATAAAAAACATGGATTTTTGGGACCTAGCATTCACTGTACACGTTTTTTTTTCCTTATTACAAACAATACTCATACCATGGCAATGTTGGTAACCTGCCTGTAGAAGTATAACTCTGATGGTGCCGCCGACATTTAGGCTGTTTATCCATCAAGACATTGTTCTCCTAGATTTCAGGAAATCTTATTGTCTGGGAGTTTGCTTTTCCCCAATTGTTATAAAAAATCTCTCACTGGTGGAGTACATAATATCGAGTGAGAGATCAATCTCTCGATGGGGAGAGAGAGCCTATACAGCTTTTCATTGATGTTCATTTTGATCAGTTAAGAGAAGCCTGCCGAGAGAGTATTCCTTTATTTCCTCTTTAATATTTCTATTGTCCCTATTTTCTATATTTATCCTCTTTAATATTTCTCTATTTTTTTTACCATATCCTTTTAGATATTTCTGTCATCCTTGCCATTTTTAAAAAATGAAGAACTTAACAGTAAGGATTTATTGATTAAGAAAGGTGAGCACACAATGTAACCAGACAGTGAGCACCAAAAACACACCACCCACAAGGTACAGGTATAAGAGCACTATACCCAACTCTACAACAAACTTATTGTGCAACCAACACTTATTGTCTGTTAACCCCTCGCTTGGCTAGAACATCGGCATGCTATTCTTTGATCTACCCACATGACAAACAACCACGTGTATAGATGAAGCCAATGAATTAATCTAGTTGAAAAAAAAAAAAAAAAAAAAGAGACCATGACACATCATTAAGAAAAGTAATTTCCATGATCAAATTCTCTTGGAATGTGCTGTTGTAAAGATGAAGTGCTTTTAAAATGGCTAGCACCTCTGCTTCATTAGAATCCTTAACACACACACACATGCTTGGGAAAAAGTAAGTAAAAGCTAAAACATACTTTTTATAGTTGCGAAGGATGCCACTAATACTTGCCGGCCCCGGTTTTTCCCTTGCCGCACAATCACTATTAAACTATATCATATAGAATATTTTGGACAAATAGGGCTGTAGTATATCTTTATTTTCCCTTATAGTAATTGTGAGATAAATGGAGTTTAATTTTGATGATAAATGAGACGTTTAACTAATGTTCTGTAAAGAGTTGGGATTAGAAATCAGGTCGCCACTGTGCTTGCTATATTTGACATTGAGTTCCATTGGTGTATCAATTGGCCTGAACTAGTCATTTGAACCATTTCAATGAGATCTTTATTATATTACTGTTGAGAAAGAGACGTGAAGGAGTGGGACTAAGTTCCAAACTAAGAAAATAAGTGAGGTGCCCCGGATCTTTTATGATAAAAGACAATTTTTTGCTTCAAGGATGAAATGCCCATTGTGCCATCCCCAGAAATCTGAATATCAACAACATATACCAAAAGTAAAGTAATACCTTCTGAGGACTTTCCTAGAAATTGTGAGCGATCACAAAATTATTTTTAGAACTAGCAGAATTGTAGTCCAAAATTTGTCAAACTACGCTCATGGAGCTTGTTTGAGACCATAGAGAGATGGATGAAGCTAACAAACATATGTAGGATTTGGAGCTGTAAAGAATACATGAAAGAATACATTTTTAACATCTAGTTGAAAGATTGTTCCTGATTTGGCAGAAGTAATTGCCAAAATTGTCCTTGATTGTTATCATCTTTGTAACTAGAACGGATGTTTTATCATATAGTCAAATACCAACACAACAAGGCAATCTTTGTATCTGCCAAGGCTTTCATCTGATTTTATCTTTATTGTATATATCCATTTGCAACCAATGGGTCGGACACTAGAAGGACAATAGACAAGATCCCATGTGTGATTGGCTTGGAGATCCTGAAACTTCTGAGTCATAGCAATTACATAGATACCCCTTTAAGTAGAGTTAAAGAACAGTAATTATCTACAAGATCACTTTTTTTTTTTTTTTGTTGTTTTTTTTTCTTTTTTGCTACACTAGACTACTGGTAATGAGTGATAATTTAACGTGAGGGCCCTGGGATTGATCCCTAGGTTGTGTGTGAAAATAAGGTGCAAACACCACTGAACCATGAGTCTGTTGGCAATTGTCTGCAAGATCACATTAATCTGCAAGCTAAGTTTTCCTATCTTGTAGTGTAGAGTTATCCTACTCTGTGGGTATGCCAGAATTGTTGGTACTCTCTTCATACATGGGCTCGAATCGAATTTGACCATTTTTATTGGTTTATATAGGGCTCAATGGCTCATGTTGCCATAAAAAAGACGAAAAAAAAAGAAAAAAAAAAAAGAAGCAAAGATACATATGATTGGGTTTTTTGAATTGTTGATGTTCCTTATTAGATATTAGATTTGCATGTAGAAACTAGCTGACAAGCTTAAATATTATACGAGTGAAGTTCAGTTAGAGGGCCACAGCTTTGTATCCTGAAGTAGCATGAATATAATATGATGATCCAGTTGTAGGTTTATTACTTGTAGTGGACGAGGATTAAAAAAATCGGCCAAGTCGACTTGGACTCGGCACTTATCTAGTTGGGTTTTGCTGGGATTTGGGCCCAACTCCATTGGACTCTGTCAAGTTCACAGTAACAGACTTGGCCAACTATATATGTTCTTATTCTCATTGAAACTCTCGTTCTTACTTGAGTGAAAAGCTTGGGGAGGGGGTCTTCAATTTTGGATAGCTTAAATATTTGGTTTTTTGAAGATCAAATCTCGCTATTTTGAGAGATCTAGAGAAGTGAAGATCAAAGTTACTATTCATCTGAAAGTGAGTTTTTTTCTTCCATCGCACCTCTTGTTTTATCTAGTTTCATGTATAGTCTTTCACTGAGCAGCTGGCTGATTCTTTGGATTACCCTTGCCCAAGCCCGCGTTTGATCATTGCCCTATTACGATAGATTCGGACTGTGAAAGGTGGGGACCTACACCTTTTTGGTTCGAATTAATGTGGCTTGAGGAAAAGCAGTTTCCTAGCCTGACTCAGGGGTGGTGGGAGGAGATAAAGGTGGATGGTCGGGCGGGCGTAAGTTGGCTACTAAACTGAAGATACTAGAGAATAAAATAAAGGAGTGGGCTAAGGAGAATTTTGGGGATATGAGGATTCAAAAATCTAATATCTTAGCAGAGATCCAAGCTCTAGATAGGAAGGGGGAGCTTGACCATCTGACTACTGCTGAAGGAATGAGAAGGCTAGAGCTTAAAGAGGAATTCCATAAAAAGCTAAGAGAGGAGGAGATAAGGTGGAGACAAAGGTCGAGATGCAATTGGTTGAAGGAAGGGGATAAAAATACAAAATTCTTCCATGGGATGGCTTCCTCACGAAGGACAAATAGGATCTCCATCATGATGGATGAGCATATAAGGTTGGAGAAGAAAGCGGAGATTATAAAGCACGTAGAAGACTACTTTACCTCTCTCTACGCTGACGAAGGCTGGGAGAGACCATCCCTGGATAACTTAGCATTTGATGCTATTGGGACTTGGGAGGCTCAATGGTTGGAGAGGGAGTTTGAAGAGGATGTAGTTCGTCAGGCGGTCATTGGTCTTGCATGGGACAAGGCTCCATGCCCAGACATGGTTTTCGATTGCCTTCTTTCAGCACTTTGGGTGTTGCTAAAGAAGGATATCTTAGCATTCATGAAGGAATTCCATCAGAGGGGTAGGCTTTCTAAAGGCATGGGGGCTTCTTTTATAACACTTGTTTTGAAGAAATCATGAGAAGTTGGTATTAAAGATAAACGGGTCCCCAAAAGGCTTTTTTCTGGCTGCAAGGGGACTGAGACAATGGGACCCTCTCTCCCCTTTCCTGTTTCTTATTGTGGCAGAAGCTCTGAGTAGAATGATTAAAGGGGCAGTGAACGTGGGATTATTTGAAGGATTTAAAGTGGCCAGAGCCACCCCTGCAATAAACCTCCTCCAGTTTGCAGATGATATCCTCATCTTCTGTGGAACAAAAGAAGACCAAGTCAGAAATGTCAAAGCCACTATCCTCTGCTT